>CM067167.1:144204507-144407007 GCA_034093135.1 Erigeron breviscapus
CATCATCATCATCATCATCATCATCATCATCATCATCATCATCATCATCATCATCATCATCATCATCATCATCATCATCATCATCATCATCATCATCATCATCATCATCATCATCATCATCATCATCATCATCATCATCATCATCATCATCATCATCATCATCATCATCATCATCATCATCATCATCATCATCATCATCATCATCATCATCATCATCATCATCATCATCATCATCATCATCATCATCATCATCATCATCATCATCATCATCATCATCATCATCATCATCATCATCATCATCATCATCATCATCATCATCATCATCATCATCATCATCATCATCATCATCATCATCATCATCATCATCATCATCATCATCATCATCATCATCATCATCATCATCATCATCATCATCATCATCATCATCATCATCATCATCATCATCATCATCATCATCATCATCATCATCATCATCATCATCATCATCATCATCATCATCATCATCATCATCATCATCATCATCATCATCATCATCATCATCATCATCATCATCATCATCATCATCATCATCATCATCATCATCATCATCATCATCATCATCATCATCATCATCATCATCATCATCATCATCATCATCATCATCATCATCATCATCATCATCATCATCATCATCATCATCATCATCATCATCATCATCATCATCATCATCATCATCATCATCATCATCATCATCATCATCATCATCATCATCATCATCATCATCATCATCATCATCATCATCATCATCATCATCATCATCATCATCATCATCATCATCATCATCATCATCATCATCATCATCATCATCATCATCATCATCATCATCATCATCATCATCATCATCATCATCATCATCATCATCATCGTCATCATCATCATCATCATCATCATCATCATCATCATCATCATCATCATCATCATCATCATCATCATCATCATCATCATCATCATCATCATCATCATCATCATCATCATCTTCACCATTTTATACTATCTTCAAGAACATCGAGTTTTGGTAAGTCTAAATCATCCTTTTTGCGTCTATTTATGTTTACTTACTCTTTTCTAGTCATTTCGAGCTTTTACATAGCCTAAAACAATTTAAATTGTAATTAGGGTTTAATTAGGGTTTTAGTTTGATTTGGATCGTTTCGGAAGATTAAATGATGTTATGGATAAAATTATGGGTTGGATTGTGTGTAATAATGGTTAGTGATGTTTAGTTTTGCTTCAAATTTAGTTACAACCTCTTGCAAGTCGTTTTGGGTCGAAATTGAAGTGTTTTGGTTTGGGGTTCTGCACTGGGTGCTGCTGGTGCTGGCTGCAGAACCTGGCCACTGCGGCGCAGTGGCATGGGTTAGCCCCACTGCGGCGCAGTGCCCAGACTCTGGTCTGGAGTCGACTTAAGCCACTGCGGCGCAGTGAGCATGTTCTGGCGTCGACTAGCCACTGCGGCGCAGTGCAGCTCTGGTCTGGAGTCGACTGCCACTGCGGCGCAGTGCAGCTCTGGTCTGGAGTCGACTGCCACTGCGGCGCAGTGCCAGCTCTGGTCTGGAGTCGACTGCCACTGCGGCGCAGTGCCAGACTCTGGTCTGGAGTCGACTTAAGCCACTGCGGCGCAGTGCCAGCTCTGGTCTGGAGTCGACTGCCACTGCGGCGCAGTGCAGCTCTGGTCTGGAGTCGACTGCCACTGCGGCGCAGTGCAGCTCTGGTCTGGAGTCACTGCCACTGCGGCGCAGTGCCCAGACTCTGGTCTGGAGTCGACTTAAGCCACTGCGGCGCAGTGCAGCTCTGGTCTGGAGTCGACTGCCACTGCGGCGCAGTGCAGCTCTGGTCTGGAGTCGACTGCCACTGCGGCGCAGTGCAGCTCTGGTCTGGAGTCACTGCCACTGCGGCGCAGTGCCCAGACTCTGGTCTGGAGTCGACTTAAGCCACTGCGGCGCAGTGCAGCTCTGGTCTGGAGTCGACTGCCACTGCGGCGCAGTGCAGCTCTGGTCTGGAGTCGACTGCCACTGCGGCGCAGTGCAGCTCTGGTCTGGAGCACTGCCACTGCGGCGCAGTGCCCAGACTCTGGTCTGGAGTCGACTTAAGCCACTGCGGCGCAGTGCCAGCTCTGGTCTGGAGTCGACTGCCACTGCGGCGCAGTGCAGCTCTGGTCTGGAGTCGACTGCCACTGCGGCGCAGTGCAGCTCTGGTCTGGAGTCACTGCCACTGCGGCGCAGTGCCCAGACTCTGGTCTGGAGTCGACTTAAGCCACTGCGGCGCAGTGCAGCTCTGGTCTGGAGTCGACTGCCACTGCGGCGCAGTGCAGCTCTGGTCTGGAGTCGACTGCCACTGCGGCGCAGTGCCAGCTCTGGTCTGGGCGACTGCCACTGCGGCGCAGTGCCCAGACTCTGGTCTGGAGTCGACTTAAGCCACTGCGGCGCAGTGCCCAGCTCTGGTCTGGAGTCGACTGCCACTGCGGCGCAGTGCAGCTCTGGTCTGGAGTCGACTGCCACTGCGGCGCAGTGCCAGCTCTGGTCTGGGCGACTGCCACTGCGGCGCAGTGCAGCTCTGGTCTGGAGCCTCCACTGCGGCGCAGTGCCCAGACTCTGGTCTGGAGTCGACTTAAGCCACTGCGGCGCAGTGGCATGGGTTAGCCCCACTGCGGCGCAGTGCCCAGACTCTGGTCTGGAGTCGACTTAAGCCACTGCGGCGCAGTGAGCATGTTCTGGCTCACTGCGGCGCAGTGCTTTCATACTGGTCCTGGATCATTTTAGCCACTGCGGCGCAGTGAGCATGATTCTAGCTCACTGCGACGCAGTGTATTGGTACTGTGAAATATTACGTGTCGATTTTTAAACGTTAATAACTTTTAAACCTAAAGTCTAAATAATTTTATTTACCTTTAGTTGATAAAAATCAATGTTTGAAACACGTTCTCGGTTATGGCATTCTAGGGTCTATAGCTAAGTAGTGGTACGTAGGATACTCGTCGTCAAGGGATTTGATCCTCATTATTGGTAATGATATCATAGGTTTTGGATAACCAGGAGAATTGACTGTGGATCTTCTCGAGCTACATTATACCTTTTAGCATTTAGATCGCTAAGGTGAGTTTATGGCGCCCTTTTCCTTTTACTTTGGGCCTGAAAAGCATGTACTGTTGTATACACTATTTATTAAATAAATGATTGTTTTTGTGTATGCCATGTGATATGGATGCTTAAATCATTTGACTTAAATTTGCCATGTTGGGCTGTCGAAAATGTGTATACGTGTCATTTATTAAATGTTGAATGAAATGACGTTGAATTGCCGTGTGATGGCGTATTAAATGGTTTCTTGTGTTTGACAAACTAAAATGTTTCCCTATTGGTTGTATTGTCGGATCTAGATATCTCGACTGTCTTGGCTACGGTCCGCACCCATTTAGAACGGAAACCTGTGCGAGGCATATTGATTGTCATATGTTGTCATCAGATCTAGATATACTGATTGACGTGATATAAGATGAGTTTGGATTTGATATACCTACTATCTTATTTTAAAAAGTGGATATATGACGTGTCCAGATCTAGATATACTGGCAGTCTTGTTATGAAATAAAAGAGATGAGTCAGATTTGATATACTGACTATCTTGTTGTAAATTGTGATATAAGAGGTGTCAGATCTAGATATACTGACAGTCTTGTATAAAAGGTCGGATCTAGATATACCGACTGTTTTGAAATAAAAGTATTGTTAGATGTTGTATTCTAACTACCTGGTCTTTTATAAATATGGGTCATTGTGTTGTATCAATGACGACTAAACATTTGGTCAAACATACTGTAAACTCACCAACTATTTCGATAGTTGATCCTCTCAAATTCATGCTTAACCTCAGGGATTGTATCCTTGTGGCTTATATGCTATTTGAGCATTTTTTGTGGTAACATCTTATTTTTGGAGTTTAATTGATGTTTAGTTGCGATGCTAAGGCCTAGGTAACGATTTGAGTAAGTTTATCTTGGTAAGAGGTGTTGAAGGATATTGTCTATGTCTCTAGTTGTGTCAACAGGAGTGAGACGAGGACTTCTTGGAAGGTATTGTTGGTAATGAGTAAATCTTCTATTATTCAAATGTTTTTTAGGGATTGTGGGAGGCTACGTACTACCTTCCACAGCCGCGAAGAGGTGTATCATTGAGCTCCTCATGATTAAAGGTGGTGACGAGGTGTGTATTTGCTGACCTCCGTGCTTACGGAGGGGTACTATTGAAAAAGCTTATGTGATAGAAATGGGAATGATAGTAGTCTCGACCTTCTTAGGCTTAAAAAGACTTTTTATACAAGACCGTAGGCTTGTGGCCTCTGATATATTTTGGTTTCGAGTTTTTCCTAGGATGTATAAGTTTTATGCACTTTTGCATTTATCTAGATCGTATGTGTATATGCTCCTCTAGGGCACATTGATTTTTGGGTAATAGACCTTGTAGGGGGTAATCTACTTTCGGAGTTTTACTCTATGAAAGTGATTTATCCTATGAAGGGAAAGTATTATACCCGATGATTTTGCTCTACGGAGGTTGTCTGATCTACGAAGGGTAGGAAACCATGTCTGTGGCTTTATCTTGACGGGAATATTTCAGTATGTCAATACTTTATGAGGCTTATGCCTTACGAATTAAGCCGTGGGTAAGCTGTGGTATATTGTTTAGACTATCACGTAGGTGACCAATATACAAGCTATATACACCTTTAGGCAAAATATAAAAGATCATGGCTTTAGTTCATACCTTGGGATTTTAATGCCCATATAGTTTGGTTGGAGAGTTTTTACCTCACGTCTTGAGCTTTGTAGAGGGAGATTGCAGATGTGACCTTTTTGAGTGGAGAAAGTGTCAGAAAGATTTGTGAACTTGGTCGCGCAACGTCATCGAAGGTGGAGTATATATCATCATTAGCCCCCCAGTCTAATATTATGGACTGCTAGGGCCGTGATTTTAGACTGTACTCCTTGTTTGCCCATTTCACAAGTTATTGTATCGAATTTACTTTGATAAAAGAGAGTACCAAAGGTCGCGGAAGGCTTCGGGTTAGGTCCTCTATCTGGATCTGTTATATAGAGAGCTGTAGAGCGAGCCTTTTGTCTAGATCTGGTAAGGTTGTAGATTAGGCTCTTCGTCTTGATCTTCTTCTCTTTTATTATTATTTTTCGTACCATTGAGACGGTTGTGTTTTTGTTTCGGATTTACTTGAAACCGCCAAATAACATAAAAGGTGCATGTTTAATGGCTATACTCAATAATGCTAACTATTGTATCATATGGGCTGGAGTAGTAACATCCATATATATATGTTACAGCACACCATGTCGCGTTTTTAATTTATTCGACAAAAACGATCTGCATCATACTATATATGAGATAACAGATCATTAATGTGACAATGGGCTATAATTAATGCAAGTGGTGGCCATTAGTATGACAAGGTCATACAAATAATATATGTTAGTCTCGATTTGTGAGGATGAGACGGAATAATCGTCGAGTCTTTCGACATAATATATTATTTAATATGGCTGATCTATGTTCCTTGATCAACGTATATATAAATATATTTATAGATCTGACTTCGGGTTGTCGGATGACAGAAGAAAGAATTATCCCTTCATTGGAGTTTTTCCTTTGCGGTGATCTATCATCTTTTTAGCTTGGTACGACGGATCATAGTGTGGTTTAATGGTGGGTTTTTTGATATGAATCAGTGTGGTCCCACGGATGGCGCCAAATGATTGTGCACCAAACCGCATAGTTGATGATGACTCCGGCAAGGGGCTCCGTTCATGGATGAATGATTGAGGTTTAAAGGTTTGTTGGCGATTCCCCGAAGGTAGGAGCAATGCCCCTTTACGCCAACTATGAGTGTTTAGGATTTATTAGGGTTTATGTGTGAGAGTCGGCTGATTTGTGATCATGCTAATTGAATGAAGGTTACCTCTCCTTATATAGGAGAGGGTAACTTAGGGAGAAAGCTAGGGTTTTAGCCTTCTAGGGTTTCGGATATCATTGCCATGATTATCCGATTTGCTTGCCATCTTTATCCCTTTATAATTGGGATATGATTTGCTATAATTTAGGAAAGGATTTAGGATTATCCCTAACCGTTTAATTATTATTGACACCTCCGGGCATAAGCCCTTCATGCAGGTGCTTCGTTCAGAGTGCCCTTCGTACAGTGGTACGAAGGATATATCGTCAAATTGCTCATTTGATCCCTTTACATTTGGATCAAGTAGATCAAGTATTGCATTAAGATATGAACACTTGTCTTGAGCTGAAGAGACAGATGGATCTTCAAACATGCTCCCATACTCATCAAAATTGAAGTACGCATCAACGTCGTCCAGGAGTTCACTCCCTACTTCTTCCTCAATAGTTGCTCTAACCTGAATACCGACTCCTACTCCTCCAGTCGGTTGTTCCTGGATACCAGCCACTTCCTCTACGGTCGGTGGGTTAGATGAAGGAGCACCAGCTTGGCCAGATTGACCTTGCTGACCTTGCTCCCCCTGAGCTGCATTGACGTTTGAGGTCGGAAATCTCTGAATCTCCTCCTGCTGTCTGGAACCGCTTGGATCCTCATCCTCATCATCCCTTCGACGATGTTTGAGAGTGTCATCCTTGCATCCAGACTTCTCCCCCTGAGATTCAAGATTTTTGATCTTGTTGTGCAGCTCAGCAGACCTCTTACCTAAGCTCTCGAGATGCTTAGCTTGACCTTTCAGCAATTTGTGGTGCACTCCAATGGAATCAACAATCCCATTAACATAATTGATTGTTGCTTCCTAGGCTTCTTGCAGGTCGTACTGGCTATTCTCAAGCTCTAGGTGACTTTGTCTTATGAGGTCAGCATCTATTCGGTGTGACTCTTCTTTTCCTTTTAGCTTGTTAGACAAGCCTGCAACTAGAGCTCTCATCCGCTGGATGTCATCAACTAACTTGGATACACGTTCCTTGCTAGTCTGAGAGGCTCCTTGCTGTGAAGAAGTCACTGATGGTCTTGTTGTAGACGGTGGAGTCATCGACGAAGACATGATTGGTGTGATTGTAGAGCTGCGAGGCCTTGCAGTCATCAAGACTGGTCTATCTCCAATCTTGATTCCCAAAAGTCGAATTACCTTTGGAGGTGACTGGTCATCTTCTGTATTAACCAGTGATACCACAGCTGGTTTGATGACAGGCGGACTGACATGAACTTGAGGAGTTGATGGCGCTGCTAAACTCGAGGAAGGTGCACCCATCAATCCTTTACCTCTATCCTCAAAGTGGAGAGGTCCTTCAGTCATCGCTTCCGCTAAGTCCTGCACAGGCACTTGAACACTCGGTGCCGGTTCATCCAAATCTTGTCTCGTCTCTTCCACCTCAGAAAAATATGTCTCCGCAATGAGTCCCAGAGACTCATTTGCATTAGACACCCCTTCGTCCTGACGTTGTCTCTTTCTACTGAGACTTCGCCCCGACCCAGAGGGATCTTCTTCTTCTACAACTGGCCGGGAATCAGCATCGGCCATGGGGAGATCCACTGCTGCAGAAGTACTACCAACACCTTGACCTATGTGTACTCTGCCAGCAGCATTATCTTGACCATCATCCCCGTTTCCTTCTTCTCCTTGGTTGACATCTCCTCCAATGTCATCAGCAGCGTCTTCTTGGTTATCAATAACCATATCTTCGACGTGCTCTGCACCCAAACCCCTATCGTCAACATCCATGTTGACTTCTTGGTTTTGTGCAGGAATATGTTCAGCAACGATCTCAGGATTTGGCTGAACATCCTCTTCCTGGATCAACAACACTTGAGGAGCCTCTGCTGCAGCTGGAGGTGGTTGTTTTGGTTGTTGTTGTTGTTGTTTTTGTTGTTGTGGTTGTATCACTGGTGCTACTGGAGGTTGTGGAGGGACTGGCTGTGGAGCTGCAACAACATCACCTTCGACATCAGAATCCTCATGCGCAAATCCATTCTGTTCTGGAGCAACATAAGCGGGATTAACAAGCGCACCAAAGAGGTTTCTGTCCCTCGGTCGAGCCTGTGGAGCCAGATTTCCACGGTATCTATAACTATCGTTAAAGATACGATTAGGCATCGTCGTCACCGATTCAGTAGGGCCCTCCGGAACAAGATTGGGTAGTCGAGCATTAATGATCAGCATCACGAACCTCGGATACATCAAAAACCTCTCATCATCCCTCGCCCTTATTTGCCTGCACATCTCATTAATGATATAACGAGAGAAGCTATAAGGCTTGTTCAACACCAAGGAAATCACTTGTGATTGGGTTTCGACATTCAATGAGTCGTAACCCGACTTCTTATTGCTCAAGGCAACAAGAATCACATGTGAAAAGAATTTCCACCTGCCCATCAAACAATTCTTCTGGAATGTGTTTCGATTTGCAGGACCAACATACCCCATTCTTCTGAATGCTTCCAATCTAAGTGCGTGGGGATATGTGGTTGGACCATTCACTCCTCCCTCTTGGTCTTCCGTTCCCAAGTCTAGAATACCAATCAAGTCTGAGGCAGTGAACTGGAAGGTCTGATTGTTCACCATCGCTTCAATGCTTAGGACAGCACCAGGTAACAATCGTGCAGATTCCCAGAATTGACTTAAGAAAGTCAGATAGATAACTGGGTCAGCAGTGAGAACATGTCTGATCCTTGATTGCTGCAGAAACTCAAGAATCCTGACAAATCTCCCAGCATTGCCTTGATTCACGTCCAAGTCAATCAAGTAGTTATGATTGTTGTGAAAGTGTCTCTCAGCCATCTGCAAAATGATACAAA
Source organism: Erigeron breviscapus (assembly GCA_034093135.1). Taxonomy (NCBI): domain Eukaryota; kingdom Viridiplantae; phylum Streptophyta; class Magnoliopsida; order Asterales; family Asteraceae; genus Erigeron; species Erigeron breviscapus. Next base: position 144,213,358 of record CM067167.1, read on the forward strand.
CAACAACCAAACAAAGAGTTTAGCAACAACAAATAAAGTCGAACTTTAAAGCTCCTAACATTTTCTAAGCCCCTGAATCTCTTAGTTTCACTGGCTCTGAGAATGTTATCAACTTTAACCATCGACAATAAGTTGAACGATAAAATTCTTAACATTTTCCAGGATAGAGAAACCATTTGTTTCATAATCCTCCAAAACGTCACCAATTTTATCGAATCAACACGTCGAAATTAAAACTGTTAATGTTTTCCAAGATAGTGAAACCGTTTGTTTCATAATCCTCCAAAACGTCACCAATTTTATCGAATCAACACGTCGAAATTAAAACTGTTAATGTTTTCCAAGATAGTGAAACCGTTTGTTTCATAATCTTCCAAAACATTTTTAGTTTTAATAAACGACACATTGAACTTTACTAAATTTAACCAAAACCATTTGTTTTTCTTAAATTTTAAAGTTCAATATTATAAGGTAAATTGCACTTTCTAATTTGACTTATTTGAAAATTTTCCCATTTTGAAAATTTTCGAAGTCCTAGAACAAGCAAATTCCTTATACACACACATATGGTGACAATACACACATATGGTGTCGGGTTTGACTGGATAATACGTGTTTTGTTTCATATTTTACTTATTTAATTTTTTTTTAATTTAAAAATTTTACAAGTCATGAAACACGCATATGAAGTAACAACACGCAAATGGTGTAATTTACTTAGAAACACGCATATCAGCCAAATGCGTGTTTGTTTTGATGACGTCATCACAACACGCATATGCATAAGAACACGCATACTCAGAGTTCTCACTTCTCAAATCTTAGTCCAGTGATTTTGAACACTAAAAACTCCTAAATAGGTACGAATAGCTTCGTATATGTCCGATTTATCAATTTTTAGGTTCCATTTCTCCATCCAAAACGTGTTTATAGTCCCATTTAGTGATTTTATAACCGAAAATAAAACCCTAAATATTTGGCCATTTAAACACAAAATATGGATCTAGAAATCTAGTTAATCGTATACCTTTGTTCAATAAGTCTTCTGGAATGTGTTTCGATTTGCAGGACCAACATACCCCATTCTTCTGAATGCTTCCAATCTAAGTGCGTGGGGATATGTGGTTGGACCATTCACTCCTCCCTCTTGGTCTTCCGTTCCCAAGTCTAGAATACCAATCAAGTCTGAGGCAGTGAACTGGAAGGTCTGATTGTTCACCATCGCTTCAATGCTTAGGACAGCACCAGGTAACAATCGTGCAGATTCCCAGAATTGACTTAAGAAAGTCAGATAGATAACTGGGTCAGCAGTGAGAACATGTCTGATCCTTGATTGCTGCAGAAACTCAAGAATCCTGACAAATCTCCCAGCATTGCCTTGATTCACGTCCAAGTCAATCAAGTAGTTATGATTGTTGTGAAAGTGTCTCTCAGCCATCTGCAAAATGATACAAACAACAACCAAACAAAGAGTTTAGCAACAACAAATAAAGTCGAACTTTAAAGCTCCTAACATTTTCTAAGCCCCTGAATCTCTTAGTTTCACTGGCTCTGAAAATGTTATCAACTTTAACCATCGACAGATAAGTTGAACGATAAAATTCTTAACATTTTCCAGGATAGAGAAACCATTTGTTTCATAATCCTCCAAAACGTCACCAATTTTATCGAATCAACACGTCGAAATTAAAACTGTTAATGTTTTCCAAGATAGTGAAACCGTTTGTTTCATAATCTTCCAAAACATTTTTAGTTTTAATAAACGACACATTGAACTTTACTAAATTTAACCAAAACCATTTGTTTTTCTTAAATTTTAAAGTTCAATATTATAAGGTAAATTGCACTTTCTAATTTGACTTATTTGAAAATTTTCCCATTTTGAAAATTTTCGAAGTCCTAGAACAAGCAAATTCCTTATACACACACATATGGTGACAATACACACATATGGTGTCGGGTTTGACTGGATAATACGTGTTTTGTTTCATATTTTACTTATTTAATTTTTTTTTAATTTAAAAATTTTACAAGTCATGAAACACGCATATTAAGTAACAACACGCATATTTTACTTAGCTTTTTTTTTTTAATTTAAAAATTTTACTTAGAAACACGCATATCAGCCAAATGCGTGTTTGTTTTGATGACGTCATCACAACACGCATATGCATAAGAACACGCATACTCAGAGTTCTCACTTCTCAAATCTTAGTCCAGTGATTTTGAACACTAAAAACTCCTAAATAGGTACGAATAGCTTCGTATATGTCCGATTTATCAATTTTTAGGTTCCATTTCTCCATCCAAAACGTGTTTATAGTCCCATTTAGTGATTTTATAACCGAAAATAAAACCCTAAATATTTGGCCATTTAAACACAAAATATGGATCTAGAAATCTAGTTAATCGTATACCTTTGTTCAATAAGTGTTAATGGTAGTGTTTCTTGTGTCTAAAACACGTATGGATCAAGTTGCATGAATCAAGAAGGTGAACAGTGCTCGGATAGGGAACGCGCAAATGGAGAGGGATTTAGAAGGAACACGCAAATGATTTGAAATAATCATTAAATGCGTATTCTTATTCTATTTATAACCAAAACAACACGCAAACCCTATACCCACAAATAAACACGCAAAAATGCCCAGTAAGTAGAACACGCAAATAGAAGTCCAATTGGCTAAAACGCGCAAATCCAGCCCAGTTGGCAGAACACGCATATTAAGCCCATTTAACTAAAACACGCATATTTTACTTAGCCCATTTTTGATTCATGTGAACCTTGACTTTCCAAAAAGTCAACCTTCACGAACTTGATTAACACTTTGAAAATTCACAAAGAATTTTCTCGAACTCGGTATGATTAACAAAAAGAATTCTTTAGAGAACACGATAAGACAGATATCGAACTCTAATTCGTATCATAATTATCAGTATTTTTCTCGATAAAGAAATTCTTGATAGTTGTCACCACTTAAACAATCTTACAATATAAAATCATTAAATTAAGACCCGATAAGTCATTAATTAATGAATTACAAAGTACCATTGTTAAGTAGTTGACAATAACAGACATTGGACACAATCAATGCTGTTAAATAAATTCAAATACAACAAAAATAAAGACATAAGATTGAATAACATAATAAACAATCTCTCCATCTATATCTTCGTCTCCGTTTGAACTTTTATGACTTGTTGATGTGTAAGTGTACTCTCCTTCAACTTTAAGCTTGAGCTTTCTCCATTCCGGACTGGATAGACTCAATTTTCATACACTTTGGAGATCCATTTATCTTAACGGTTGACCCACATCCAGTTAAGATAAATAATTCTGCAACCACATCATCAAACTCATGAGATCCATACAATAAATGTATTCATCTCAATAGTAAATAATTGAACTTGAAAGCACTTAAACCGATATATAACAGATAATTAATGGCTGATTCTCCCAATTAAGATTAGAATCAAAGCCTTTATCATGTTAGCTCACACAATAAGTATGTTCTATTCAATTATTCAAAGTAAATTGCAAATCAAAATATCTGTCAACCACATCATCAAACTCATGAGATCCATACAATAAATGTATTCATCTCAATAGTAAATAATTGAACTTGAAAGCACTTAAACCGATATATAACAGATAATTAATGGCTGATTCTCCCAATTAAGATTAGAATCAAAGCCTTTATCATGTTAGCTCACACAATAAGTATGTTCTATTCAATTATTCAAAGTAAATTGCAAATCAAAATATCTGTCAAATACATCAACTTAGTGACTCCGTTTGACCTATTTTGACCGAAACCTTAAGTATTAAACTTAATCTTTCGAGCAATTTACATACAAGACCTAATTCAAGGTGTACCAAACACACTCAAATTAGAATCTTGACTTACACCACATTCTTATCACGACACACATTTATTATGTGGTCACAAAGAACACAGCTAAGTCCCTCTGGAAACCAGATACCCTAATTAGCATTATCTCTCGTGCAATAGAACCCTTTTATTATTAGCAAGAACCTTACGGAGCATAAAGTTACAAAATCAATCACAGTAATTTTAGGATCAAAATTACTCTAACCAATCTTATAATAGTCATGCTTAATACGGCATATTAAGTAGGTTCTAGAAGGACTAATTACTACAGAAGAGATCGGATATAGCAAATGAGTAAACTTAAATGCCATATGTTTTCGTCATGTCTCTTGCAGTAACGACTCCCCCTTAAACCATTATTTTATTTTTGTGTTGCATTTTCTGAATATATGATGGTTCTTGAGAGATAGTGACTAAGGGTTTCTCATTCCAGTCAACTGGACTAGCAACTCGAAACGTGATCGATCAAAGTCCTTAGTGTAACCATCATAAATAAATCAACTTTGCATATTCATCATAGGATAACAACCATTATATGAATAATCATGCTATCACAAATGATTTATTAACAAGCATAAAATAAATTAGCACTTTATATATACTCGTTTTTCCCAAATATGTTCTTTTATAAATAAATTATAAATAACATACATAGGACCTGCACAATGATTTATTAACAAGCATAAAATAAATTAGCACTTTATATATACTCGTTTTTCCCAAATATGTTCTTTTATAAATAAATTATAAATAACATACATAGGACCTGCACAATGATTTACAACATAACAAAAGTTCGATAACCCATTATGTTATCTAATGAAAATGTGCCTAGGACTCAGTCACCGATCACCGAAAATGCATGGTCCTCCTTGACCGTGACCTCCGCACGAAAGAGAAGCGCCTAGTTGCGAAACGGCACCAAAGCCTCAGTAGACTTGAATTTACCGTCCTTATCTTTCACTGAGACATTCGTCCAATATCCATCACTCTCAGTGGGAGTCCTGGATTTTGAAGTCTGTCTTTCGTTTCTCGGCACCCTCTCAGGAGATAACTCAATCTTTCTCCTTGGACTATGCTTCTGAAACATTGAAGAACGACCAGTCTTTACCGTTCCTGTGAAGCGATCATAAAAACATGTATTGTAACACCCGTCGTTTAAAAATATGGATTTCCAAAACTTTCGCCTAACGGCGTCAAAGTAAGTGAAATTAAACTTTAAAAGTCCAAACCAACAAAATCTGTTTGGTACATTTATTAATTGGTATTACTAGCCATATCATCAAAACAAGTTTAAATGGAAATCCGTCGGTTGCCCAACATTAAACAACCGACATTATAGTAAATACAAATCATAAATATCTAAACATAAATCAATGTCTAAGGCGAGCAGCCACTATGGGTAAACTACAACCAGCTTCAAGATCATCTACCCATGCCTCACATCTTCTCACATCTACCTGCTCACTAATGTTGGACCTGAGGGCACAACACATTTTAAAAGAGCAAGTGTTAGCTAACGAATTAGCTAAGTAAGATAACACATAGTTTATAAAGCATTTGTCCATTTAAAACATTATAGGAAAATCATTGAAATCGTTAAGGCACATATCATCAACATTTTTCATATTAGGATGAACCACCCTAAACGTGCCTAGTTATCTTCCATATCTTTTTCACATATCATCATTGCAATTGTGACATAAGTCACACACATCATATAACATATACATCTCATTACGTGTGACATATTTCACACCCGACTAGATGGACAAACCTTACGGCACTACATCAATGTCGTTAAGGAATGGCAAGCCAATCCCGGAGTAGTCCGTATGTTCAAAGACATTGGTGGGTAATCAGGCCACCCGGAGATACTCTTCCACTTAATTATGTTGCAAGGAGCCACCCGCCGGGCAAGGGCAAGTACGGGTTAAGCTTAACACTTTCACATCACATCATTTACGAGCTCGATTTACATCACATATAGTTTAGGTGTCCACATTACCTAAACATCATCACATATTCATCTTTTACGTTTGGGCCCTTAAACGTTCACGTGTCATGGCAACTTAATAATTCTAGTGAACTAGATGAACAAGCCATGTAATCATGCACATTTCACATATCATCAACATATATCACATTTCAATTCATCTCAAGACATTACATAGCATTTCATAGCATATCATTACATTTCATATCATTGCATAACATTTCATAGCATGTCATTACATTTCATATCATTGCATAACATTTCATAGCATATCATTACATTTCATATCATTGCATAACATTTCATAGCATATCATTACATTTCATATCATTGCATAACATTTCATAGCATATCATTACATTTCATATCATTGCATAACATTTCATAGCATATCATTACATTTCATATCATTGCATAACATTTCATAGCATATCATTACATCTCATATCATTGCATAACATTTCATAGCATGTCATTACATTTCATATCATTGCATAACATTTCATAGCATATCATTACATTTCATATCATTGCATAACATTTCATAGCATGTCATTACATTTCATATCATTGCATAACATTTCATAGCATATCATTACATTTCATATCATTGCATAACATTTCATAGCATGTCATTACATTTCATATCATTGCATAACATTTCATAGCATATCATTACATTTCATATCATAGGGACTGCATTTCAGGCCTCAATAGTCATTTACATAGCCCATATCACCTCCCGTGTAACCCCAAATACCCATAAGCAATCAAGATTTCATTTGGGAAGTTATTATATGAAAACCATATTTTTGTTGAACCCTCAGCGTGTCAAAGTAGTGTATCTTACCTCGTGACAAGCATAACGAACGATACGCAAGGTTAATTTGCCTTGTTTGTGTTTCCGGCTTCCTATAGCAACACATAACCAATAGATAACATAAACGTGGCTTCAAAAGACCTCTCTAAGTTCCCTATACCATAAGGTAACCTAACATAAGGTCTATGGCTCAAACGAGCATGAAAACAAGCCTATACGACTTCCAGACCTGAATATGCGCCGCATGGCTCTTCCATGCGCCATATAAACTAAGTCAGATTGCTCCAGAGCCATCCATGCGCCGCATGGAATTTCCATGCGCCGCATATCGGGGCTCGATCAGCAAACCTGATTTTTAACTGCACATAAACGATTCCCATTCGATCTCAAACCCTAACCCCGACCTGGAGACATCAAATTGACCTCTTTTAAGACACAATTGATGACTTCAAACCATCAATTGATTCCTTGATCCATTACAAACATAAATCACTTAATTGATCACCCGAATAACATGAAATCGGTAAACGTTTTGCATTATAACCCAACCCAAACCCCATGGCCTGGATCGGATTCACATATAAGACTCACAAGATCAGAAATCAAAGGATTATCACTTATATTACCTGTAGATGATCATAAGGATGAAAGATCTTAATCAAATCTTGCTCGAAACACCACGAAACGAATAGATCTTGGAGGGAATTGCTTTGAGAGAGGGGAGGGGGCTGCTTTGAGGTTAAAATCTGATTGTGAGGCTATAACTCACGTTCCTAACCTAAATCCCTGCTGTACCAAGTTTCAAATTATACCCCTCAAGCCCTTGCACTTTCTTATAGCTCGTTTCGTGACCTAATTGTTCGTTTAACGCATACATGAATACTTAACGACCCTTAACTCCTATCGAAAACACTTTGCGACTTTATTGATCATCATTTACCATTCTTTTCATCACTTTTAATCATATTGCACATTAACACATTAATCTCACATTTCATTTATTAAATACATAAGCATTTAATCACATGACCCCGTTTAGGGCACATAACTTAACGAACATGACGTTAACTAACGGAATAGTCAAATAGTCAAACTTGAAAAGTTTGGGATGTTACAATTACCTCCCCCTTAAAAGGATTCTGTCCTCAGAATCACCTCGCCACTCATACGTAAATGACTTATCCGTATCCTTAACTTTATCATTTCATTTCAGGATTCCCTTGGGTTGTTCTTTAACTTAGCATGGCCAAACTCATTTAGCTCCTTACATAGTCTTTTCTACTTTCACTTTACATTTTGACCATTTCGTCATTTCTTTGGTTCAATCTTTAAGTCAAACCAAGTAATCAACTCATTTATTCAACCTTCATAAGTAGTACCCACATTACATTTGGCGAAGGCTATTCATTTGGCGTTTAAGCCCCTCATACACGTATCCTTATTAACTTGCTACCTTAACTCACATAATTCATTTGAACAAAGGGTCGACTCGCCATAACTTTCGATGCATAACACATTCCTCCATAGAGACTTATGGTTAGACCATAATACCCACTTTGTTCATAATAATCTTTCTTTGCTCACCACCAAACCTCTAGACAATTTTGAGCTAATCAAAACACTTCTTTAACAATTCCAACTCTATGAACTATTATCTTCATGATCTTTGACTCCACAGCTTTCCTTTCAATAACTTATCGTATCATGAGGTGACATCCAATGCCTATGGCATAACCATGGTTGCATATGAACACAACAATAAATCTTGATGCACCATCTCCCAATCATATGACTTTTCCTGAGTTTCTAAATCATTCTTCCTCTTTCCCCTCAATCTAGGAGTGATAGAAACCATTTGAGTTCACCATTCCCTTCATACTTTGCCAAAACATATATGAAGATTGTTTACATAACGGTCGTCTCGATTTGAAGCACTCAACAATTAACTTTCACACTTTACGAGAACTTCTTTAACACATATCTTTTCTTTCATGTCCAATGAAATGGTGCAATAGTTCACCAAGAAATAAACATTCTGGGACAACCAGTTTACTAATGGCTCATATCATTTCCCTTAGCTTCTCACGCAGCCTTGTCTCTTAGTCCATGATAAGGTGACTCCTCACTTCCGTTAAAGGATCATTAAATAATTATTATATAACAAACTTTCGGTGTCTAGTCTTGGATTTTAACCCTATCACACGTCAACATATAAGATTTACTACTCCTCGTATCATAATAGGTCGTATCACATTTCAGGCGGCATCCAAATAAGCATGTCACCACGGTTCATAAGCCTCCTCAAGTACAACTTTTGGGTCATATGATGACCAGATGAGACAAAACTCAGTTCTTAACAAATGCAGAAAACTCAAAGGCCTTTTCAAAAATGCAAGGTTTGACTCTTGAAGAGCTCTAATGAATAAGTTATGACGTTTGCAAGACAAGTCTGCAGAATTCGTCCGAAACCTGACCATTTCTGTAAATCGACATTTTTCACATATCTCTGGGCAAAATCATAGGAAACTTTGTTCATATCGAATTTAGGGGACACATAGAGGTTTCCAGAAAAGTAAGGGTCATCTCCTAAGTCGTTCATATAAAGAAGATATGATTTTTGCAATATGACTGAATTTTCAGACCAATAAACCCTTTGTTTTGCAAACAATTTCCACCATCAAACATCCATGTCAAGCCACCACGACCTCTTCAGTTCATACACATCAAATTATGACTTAGTTACCATTATGAAATCATCAATTGATTCATGGATTCATTATACTCATTTTATAATCGATTTGACACCCGAATGACCTAAATCGACTCTCATACGCAATCGAATCCATATCAAATCTCAAGATACATATTGATTGCAATAACAATCACCGAATGACCCGAAATCGCCAATCTAACAACAAAAACATTTCTTATCAATCAATACTCAACAAGTCCAGGTATGGACGAAATATATGGATGGATATGACTAATATTCAGCAAAGATTTCGATCTAGAGAAAACTTTAAACTTTATCCCTTAAGTTCATGACATGGTAAGGACCATTCGTTAGCATGCAGGTACTTCGAGAAACTCAATAGGGTCATAATGAGGGTAAAAATAACATTAGCAGGACTTTCATCATCAACAAATGGTAACAAAAACCGTAAATCTATCTTATAAAAAGAAATACATCGCACAATCAAAAATATTAACTTCTTCCTATAAGTGAGAACAAAACGGAGGGTGCGCTTGCATGGAAGTAGTACTAGTCACATATCAAATGAAGGTTCGACCTCACGATCGAAACGAAACCGGGAACTTTATTAGAACGTCTCAAAACTACGTGTAGCCTCGACTTTAGAAATATAATGTTTGCCTTACATGGGTAATCACCCAGGCGAGAAACATGATCAATTCGGAACCAAATGCTCTTGAATACTTTTACTTCATATACTTTAAGGAACTACAATTATAGGATCTCAACATTACTTTTACATTCGTGCAATATAAGGAAGAATCTCCACCTGTAGATACTCGTCCCAATCGTCATATATCGTCCCGTAGCGAAATCACGATTAAACGAGTCGTAAATCCAAAACAGACCAAAATATGCGCCGCATGAAATAAGTATGCGTCGCATATTTCATGCAAATTCGTCACAGAAAATATCCAACATTCTGAGCACACAGATTATGCGCCGCATAGAATGTCTATGCGCTGCATATCGGGCTCCCATCTGAAATCAAATTGATTCATGGATTCATTATACTCATTTTATAATCGATTTGACACCCGAATGACCTAAATCGACTCTCATACGCAATCGAATCCATATCAAATCTCAAGATACATATTGATTGCAATAACAATCACCGAATGACCCGAAATCGCCAATCTAACAACAAAAACATTTCTTATCAATCAATACTCAACAAGTCCAGGTATGGACGAAATATATGGATGGATATGACTAATATTCAGCAAAGATTTCGATCTAGAGAAAACTTTAAACTTTATCCCTTAAGTTCATGACATGGTAAGGACCATTCGTTAGCATGCAGGTACTTCGAGAAACTCAATAGGGTCATAATGAGGGTAAAAATAACATTAGCAGGACTTTCATCATCAACAAATGGTAACAAAAACCGTAAATCTATCTTATAAAAAGAAATACATCGCACAATCAAAAATATTAACTTCTTCCTATAAGTGAGAACAAAACGGAGGGTGCGCTTGCATGGAAGTAGTACTAGTCACATATCAAATGAAGGTTCGACCTCACGATCGAAACGAAACCGGGAACTTTATTAGAACGTCTCAAAACTACGTGTAGCCTCGACTTTAGAAATATAATGTTTGCCTTACATGGGTAATCACCCAGGCGAGAAACATGATCAATTCGGAACCAAATGCTCTTGAATACTTTTACTTCATATACTTTAAGGAACTACAATTATAGGATCTCAACATTACTTTTACATTCGTGCAATATAAGGAAGAATCTCCACCTGTAGATACTCGTCCCAATCGTCATATATCGTCCCGTAGCGAAATCACGATTAAACGAGTCGTAAATCCAAAACAGACCAAAATATGCGCCGCATATTCCACATTTGGGCACAAATGCGCCGCATGAAATAAGTATGCGTCGCATATTTCATGCAAATTCGTCACAGAAAATATCCAACATTCTGAGCACACAGATTATGCGCCGCATATTATCTATGATCAGGAAAAATAATTTCAAACGAAACCTAAACGTTTTCCTTACACCCAAGCACAACTTTAACACTTCACAGCTCGAAAGTAGCTTCACATCATGTCATAGTGTTCATAGAATTGAAGAGCTTCATGGTTAAAGGGTTCAATCAATCGTAGTGTTACTTCTTTACTTGCTTCAACTTCATCATTCTTTATTTCATTCATACGTGTCTACTCTTCGCGTGGTTAAATATGATACCATTCAGTGATTCCATCATTCTCATCTTCACTTCATTCGGATCAACATAGACACAGTCTCACAAACACACACATGTCGTGATACGCTTGCAATTATGTTCCGGACCATAACTGTAATTGTATCACTTCACATGCATGTTAATTACCACATTTGTGTATCACATTCTTTCACCAATTCCATTCACATAATCCTTATCATCCATACAACATCTCATTTCCGTTGCGGTCCTTGTCACCATCCTCGTGGGTTGGACACCATTGACGGGACACCATTTCACTTAATCCAACAAATTTTCCTTCATTTCAACCACTTCACACATAAATTACAGCGCACATTTAGCAAATTCAGATAGGGAAATAGCACATCACCTCGGGGACCGTCTGTTTTGGTCAAAAATTACCTAAGATAATTTACGTTGAAGACTTAGATCAATAATGTAACCAAACTTTCGTTCGTGAGGTTAAGGGCTTGTCAAAATATGTTTGAGATTCAAAGATGCGTTTAGTAAAAGGATTTAAAGAACGATTATGTCGACTAAACAAGAAACAAAGGTGTAAAGCAATGATAATCAGAATAACGAGTATCGAAACAAATGAAATTACGATAAATAATGCTAATCAAAGTAAATAATGCGTTAAAAGTAAAGAGTAAAGAGCAAGAACACCGAGATTTGTTGACGAGGAAAAGCCCTTAATCCTTTAAGGATTGCCGGCATAAAAACCCCGGGAGGAAGCAATTGTCCCTGCCTTTGTTCTCTTATTAATGATTGTTAAATGTTTACAAATGGTGGAATTCAGTTGATCGATGTATCTAAGTGTAAAGTAAATGAGAGCAGTGTGTGTGAATACAAGTGTGTAGTGAGCAGTATGTAAGTGATAGATAGGATGCCTATGATCGATCGGCCTCATTCTTTATATAGACCTAAGATCTAACTAACTATGCGAGTTTGTAGGGATCTTCTAGGTCTTCGGTCAGTGAACATTGTGGAAGATCTTGCCCAGTCAAGTGACCGTTGAAGCTTTCTCCTCATGTTGAAATCAACTTGAAGTCCGATTATCTTGGCAGACTAAGTCTTCTTTGCGTGTTAATGAGTTTAACCATGTGCGACATTCCTTTTTGCACCGTTAGATATATCCTTCAATGCTTTATATCGAATATTCTGGAATCTGCACACTTATCTCATGTGGAAACAATAATAATATTTGAAACATAACGTTAGCAAAATATTAATAAGTAATCAGAATATTCAACTATGTCAGGATCCTAGAATGTCAATATCTTGGACCTTCAGGATATTGGTACTTGAAATTTCACCCATAACACCGTCTATCGTAGCAATAGAATAATCTAGTGACGGAGAAGCGAGAAACGGAAGAATAAAGGCTAAAAACATATTAACATATCGTCAATCAAACAATCATCATATAGCCTTAATCCTACACTCTCACTCATCCCAACCCGTCCTAACAACATCTCATCTTAAGGCTAAAGCTCAACTACTTAAGCCTAACATGTCTGATCTTACGGTTTAAGTCCAAATCTTATGGTCTTATAGTCATTGGTTCACTTAAACCATTTCTCTGATACCAACTTGTAACACCCGTCGTTTAAAAATATGGATTTCCAAAACTTTCGCCTAACAGCGTCAAAGAAAGCGGAATTAAACTTTAAAAGTCCAAACCAACAAAATCTGTTTGGTACATTTATTAATTGGTGTTACTAGCATATCATTACATCTCATATCATTGCATAACATTTCATAGCATATCATTACATTTCATATCATTGCATAACATTTCATAGCATATCATTACATTTCATATCATTGCATAACATTTCATAGCATATCATTACATTTCATATCATTGCATAACATTTCATAGCATATCATTACATTTCATATCATTGCATAACATTTCATAGCATATCATTACATTTCATATCATTGCATAACATTTCATAGCATATCATTACATTTCATATCATTGCATAACATTTCATAGCATATCATTACATTTCATATCATTGCATAACATTTCATAGCATATCATTACATTTCATATCATTGCATAACATTTCATAGCATATCATTACATTTCATATCATTGCATAACATTTCATAGCATATCATTACATTTCATATCATTGCATAACATTTCATAGCATATCATTACATTTCATATCATTGCATAACATTTCATAGCATATCATTACATTTCATATCATTGCATAACATTTCATAGCATATCATTACATTTCATATCATTGCATAACATTTCATAGCATATCATTACATTTCATATCATTGCATAACATTTCATAGCATATCATTACATTTCATATCATTGCATAACATTTCATAGCATATCATTACATTTCATATCATTGCATAACATTTCATAGCATATCATTACATTTCATATCATTGCATAACATTTCATAGCATATCATTACATTTCATATCATTGCATAACATTTCATAGCATATCATTACATTTCATATCATTGCATAACATTTCATAGCATATCATTACATTTCATATCATTGCATAACATTTCATAGCATATCATTACATTTCATATCATTGCATAACATTTCATAGCATATCATTACATTTCATATCATTGCATAACATTTCATAGCATATCATTACATCTCATATCATTGCATAACATTTCATAGCATATCATTACATTTCATATCATTGCATAACATTTCATAGCATATCATTACATTTCATATCATTGCATAACATTTCATAGCATATCATTACATTTCATATCATTGCATAACATTTCATAGCATATCATTACATCTCATATCATTGCATAACATTTCATAGCATATCATTACATTTCATATCATTGCATAACATTTCATAGCATATCATTACATTTCATATCATTGCATAACATTTCATAGCATATCATTACATTTCATATCATTGCATAACATTTCATAGCATATCATTACATTTCATATCATTGCATAACATTTCATAGCATATCATTACATTTCATATCATTGCATAACATTTCATAGCATATCATTACATTTCATATCATTGCATAACATTTCATAGCATATCATTACATTTCATATCATTGCATAACATTTCATAGCATATCATTACATTTCATATCATTGCATAACATTTCATAGCATATCATTACATTTCATATCATTGCATAACATTTCATAGCATATCATTACATTTCATATCATTGCATAACATTTCATAGCATATCATTACATTTCATATCATTGCATAACATTTCATAGCATATCATTACATTTCATATCATTGCATAACATTTCATAGCATATCATTACATTTCATATCATAGGGACTTCAGGCCTCAATAGTCATTTACATAGCCCATATCACCTCCCGTGTAACCCCGAATACCCATAAGCAATCAAGATTTCATTTGGGAAGTTATTATATGAAAACCATGTTTTTGTTGAACCCTCAGCGTGTCAAAGTAGTGTATCTTACCTCGTGACGAGCATAACGAATGATACGCAAGGTTAATTTGCTTTGTTTGTGTCTCCGACTTCCTATAGCAACACATAACCAATAGGTAACATAAATGTGGCTTCAAAAGACCTCTCTAAGTTCCCTATACCATAAGGTAACCTAACATAAGGTCTATGGGTCAAACGAGCATGAAAATAAGCCTATACGACTGCCAGACCTGAATATGCACCGCATGGCTCTTCCATGCGCCGCATAAACCAAGTCAGATTGCTCCAGAGCCATCCATGCGCCGCATGGAATTTCCATGCGCCGCATATCGGGGCTCGATCAGCAAACCTGATTTTTAACTGCACATAAACGATTCCCATTCGATCTCAAACCCTAACCCCGACCTGGAGACATCAAATTGACCTCTTTTAAGACACAATTGATGACTTCAAACCATCAATTGATTCCTTTATCCATTACAAACATAAATCACTTAATTGATCACCCGAATAACATGAAATCGGTAAACGTTTTGCATTATAACCCAACCCAAACCCCATGGCCTGGATCGGATTCACATATAAGACTCACAAGATCAGAAATCAAAGGATTATCACTTATATTACCTGTAGATGATCATAAGGATGAAAGATCTTAATCAAATCTTGCTCGAAACACCACGAAACGAATAGATCTTGGAGGGAATTGCTTTGAGAGAGGGGAGAGGGTTGCTTTGAGGTTAAAATCTGATTGTGAGGCTATAACTCACGTTCCTAACCTAAATCCCTGCTGTACCAAGTTTCAAATTATACCCCTCAAGCCCTTGCACTTTCTTATAGCTCGTTTCGTGACCTAATTGTTCGTTTAACGCATACATGAATACTTAACGACCCTTAACTCCTATTGAAAACACTTTGCGACTTTATTGATCATCATTTACCATTCTTTTCATCACTTTTAATCATATTTCACATTAACACATTAATCTCACATTTCATTTATTAAATACATAAGCATTTAATCACATGACCCCGTTTAGGGCACATAACTTAACGAACATGACGTTAACTAACGGAATAGTCAAATAGTCAAACTTGAAAAGTTTGGGATGTTACATGTATCATCTTCACTAACACGATTAAAGACTTCTCGTTTTGGAGTGGGATTCCTCTTTGGAGTCTTGCTACGAACTTGGCCACCATTTGAAGGCTTCTTGGGAGATGCACTTCTTGGTTTTCCATGTTCCTTAGCAACATAACTCGAGGAATTTCTAGGTGAACCACTCCGTGTGGGTGAGTTCCCTTGAGAAAGCTTTTTAGGTGAAACACTCGTTGACCTTTCTTCAACATGTTTACCTTTGTTCTTTCTCAACTGAACATCTATGTCTTCAACATCTCTGTCACTTGAGTCATTAGACTGCCTTGATCTGCTGGATTTACCCTTTTGTGGACACATACTTGCCACATGTCCCTTTTCTCTGCAAATGAAGCAAGAGATCTTATCAAGATTTTTCATTTTATGCCATTTATCCTTAGCATGGTAAGATGAATGCATATCTTGTTCAGACAAGGTGTGAGAACTTTGATCTTTTAATGTCATCTCTTGTAACTTCAATTTTGCAGATTGTTCGGGAGCAACTTCTGATTGGGCAGTAGGATCGGTTCCTGATTTTACAAAATGAGGACTTCTAATGGTTTTCTTTGATGACAATATCCTAGGACTCACATTTCTGATTTGTCTATTTTGCTGCCCAAAATCAGCTGCATCAACTTCCCAAACTTTATCAATTAGATTTGGTTCAATACTATCCAAGGAATATTCCTTTTCAGTGAACACTTTTCTACTACCTTTAAGTGTGTACTGAGTGATTGAACCCTTATCATAAATGTATTTGGTTTGATTAGAAGATTCTGGCTTCTTTTGTTGTTCTTTGAACCTGTCAGAAGAGACCTTTTTGTTAGTATGTGACGTAAAATGAACGTATGTCCGAAAATGATTTGAGCCTACGGGGTCACACGTCTCGATTCAAATATAGTTAATATTAATTGATTTATTAATTAATATGGATCACGAATAAGTTAACGAACGGTCGTTAATATTTAACGGTTACTAGCTAACGGTCGTTAAAGTAAGGAGATAAAACGATTAGGGAAGGTTCTAGAAAAGCCATAGGGGGCCGGCCTCCCTACTAGGTTTCCTAGTGAAACCCTAAACTTGATGGCCAAGTTTGGTTCTACCTATAAATACTAAAGGTAGGCTTATGGTTTTCTTTAACAATTACACATAAGAATTGTAACTCCAAAAACCTCTCATCTCCCCCTCTCCTCTCTTATCTTGGACGGCCAAAACCAAGGAAAAACCCTTTGGGTTTTTGGTTTTCGGTTTTGAAGAAGGAGATCAAGCAAAAGGTTGCTCGGTTCGTGATCAAGTGCTAGCACACCTATATCGGTGGATCGTGTGTGCAATCGTAGAGAGATTTACTTCAAATCCTTTTAAAGTTTCTTTACTTTATCATCTACATTAAGAGGTATTCCTTAATCCTATTTCAAGGTTAATTATTTGATTACATGGTTTGATTTGCTTCCGTTGCGTACTCGTGAATAATGATATTTAGTTATATATTCCAACAGTGGTATCACGAGCCACCCATGTAATTTTTAATTACCTAAAAATCAAAGCTTGAAGGGGGTTAAGGTTTCATATTTTTCGAATTTTTTATGTATTTATTTTGATTATTTTATTAATTAATTGGTTTAATTGTAATAAAATAATGAAATAAACAATAAAATTATTTTTTTTTGATAAAACCCAAATTCGAAAATCTGGAAATAAAAAAAAAAAAAAATTTTTTTTTTAGGAAACCCAAATTGCAAGTTTTGATTTATTGCATGATTAATGTGTTAATTGCATGCGTTTATGGATTACCTCTATTTTAATTGTTAAAAAGAAGTAATAATCATGAGTTTTTACATGCAATTGATTCATGATTATTACTTAATTATAATGATAAAATTACTTGATCACTAGGTCTTTTAGGTGGATAATTAAAATAATTAATTGTTTGACAATGTGATAATTATATATTAATGTTGCTGCTTGACACCAGTACACTAAAACGATCATATCTTTTAATCCGTGAGGAGTTAGAAGTCGTTCTTTGAACAGTAGATACTTGACTCATAGGGCTACAACTTTGTAGTTCTGTGCTAAGTCCAGTTCGGCCATCCTCTAGGCCTAAATGGGTCGTGAAGCTGCTGGATTTTTCAAATCAGCACCTTATGTGTTTATGTGATAAATTTGTTATTAAATTTTGGCTTACGCAATCAAGTTTACTTGATGTATGTCGTCCTTTTCCTTGAGAAAGGGGAGCCAATCTTAAACCATAGTGGCCTAACCGAGGATGGATACCTAATTGTTACGTGTTTATATTTAGCATGTTTAGTTTTGCCCTTTAAGAAAATTGTGTGCAAAATTGTTTTTCGAAAATTAAACTTGACTAAATTACATTGAAATAATGATTTTGTTTATAAAATTGGTGCCCTAAAATCAAAAGATACACCGGCTCACCCATTTGAACAAACTCTAAGAGAGGTATAAGTCGGAGTGCGTTAGCCTCCTAAAAGGGCGGGTTTTTAATTGCGTCCATCGCAAACCTTTGCCCTTGCGCTTCTTTGTGCGTTCAAATGGAGCTACCGAGCTCTTTTGTATTTAAAGGCAATAAAAATGAGTTTTATAAACATATTATGTTTAGGAGATATGCATGAATCTTCAAACATAACTTTTTGATCACACATCAAATTGATTGACCCAATAAACTTAAGTCATTGCCATCCAACTCGTAAAGGACACTTGTGGCTGTTGTTTTACTCACTGGTACACAGTGGTGAAATGGCAGTTGCATGGCAGATCCCACTCACTGGTACACAGTGGTGGACAAATTTGTGCGTTCTTGGTTGGACGACTTAAAGCGAGTTAAGCGGTGAGACCTTGACCCGTGGCAAAAGATGGGACAAAACATGACTACAAATCACTTGATGAATCAAGTGTCATTTGTAGGTCCCATTCTTACTAGGAATTGCACATGTAATGCAATTACTGCTCGTCACTTACCTTTTGAGTACAATCATTTCTAGCAGATCAACTGATGAAATGATTGTATGTCAATTGGATCCTAGCCTTAATGAAATTAATTGTTTATTTTGTAAACATTGGGTAATTGATTTCTTAAGGATTAATTATCGAAAATACCGATAATTGAACTTGAATCTGTTTTGTAAAAGGCAACAAATCCTTCACAAAACATACACCAATCGGCTTTTAGGTCGATGCTAGAAAGGGAAAACTTTCTAAAACCAATTTCAATGGCTGTTTTGTCAATA
Organism: Erigeron breviscapus; assembly: GCA_034093135.1. Lineage (NCBI taxonomy): Eukaryota > Viridiplantae > Streptophyta > Magnoliopsida > Asterales > Asteraceae > Erigeron > Erigeron breviscapus. The sequence continues at coordinate 144,232,873 of CM067167.1, forward strand.
GAGAATTGTTCTAAAAGTTGAAGAGAAGACCCGTGTCATTGAAACTCAGATATCGCTATTCCTAATGCGAATGCCACTGCTTTGCAGTTGGAAGCATAAAATACTCAGTGCTATAGACATATTGAGGTTGCTTATTTGATGCTAGAAGCATGTCTCCCGAGCTTCAAAAAGCAATTTGGATTGCAAAATCCGTGTGATATGATCAAATAACTCAAGTCTATGTACGGAAAACAAGTTGGAGTTGAAATTACTTGAGCTAATTGAGTCACTCCATAACTTAAACACGAGTATGGGAAACCGGTGAATGCTCGTGTACTCAAGATGAAGAGTTACTTTGAGCATTTTGGAAAGGTTAAACTATGCGTATCTTCTGCCGATTGTTATTGGCATAAGAGACTTTGAGAAGTTTGTGCACAATTACAATTTGCATAGCATAAGTTGGACTTCATAATCAAGTTGATTGAGTATGAGGAAAACCTTCCTAAGAAGTCTGAGATACCCCAAGTTCTTATGATCAAGGGGGGAATGGTTTAGAAAGCAAAACAACCATAAAGCTAAGGGCAAGAACTTTGGTAAGAGAAAACAAAGTATTTAGTCTCAAAACCTTAAAAGACCCCTTAGAAAAAGGAGCATACGGCTAAAGACCAGTCTTGTCATCACTATGCTAAAGTGAGACACTGGAAAAGGAATTGTCCTAAGTATCTAGCTGAGTTGAACAAGAAGAAGAAGCAAGTTGGTTTAATCAGTTCTTCAAGTATCTTCTTAACTGAATTATAAGTGTTGATGAGATTCAAATGATAATTTTGTTAGAAATATAAATATGGTGTTAAATTGTAAATATTCAATAGTGGAAGGAGTATTAGTTATAATTGTGATTAGAGTATAAATACTCCTTCCTAAGTCATTTGTAATTAACCTTTTGAGATAATAAACTCATAGTTAACATATTTTCTCTCTCCTCCCTATCATCTTCAACCTCCCTTTCACACACAAATACACATTTCACACACTAACCATATTTCCACCAATAAACCTCAATTAAGCTCATTTCAGTTTATAACAATTGGTATCAGAGCATAATCGGTGAATCCGAACAATCCACAAACAAATTCATAACCGATTTTGTTTAAATTTCGAGATTTGAGATTAATTTTGAATCTGGAAATTTCTGTTTTCACGGAATTCGAGGCTGTTTCAGTATTATAATCACAGATTTAGAGTGGATTATTGGTGAATTTGATGGATATATGTTCAATTTCATCAATCTGATTGGTTTTAAAGAAGTTAATGGTTATCTCGGCAAACAGCAGTAAAAGTTCAAAGTGTTCAACAATGAGAAAAAGTCAAAAGCTAGTCATGTTCATTAGAATTCATTACGTGATTTTCTTTTTCCTTTAACTGTTCAATTTACATTTTATTAAAAAAAAAAAAAAGAAAAAGAAAAATATCAACAACAAAAAGTTCTTGAACTTCTCTCTTCGAATTAATCTTCGTTGTTGATCGATTGAATCTGAAAATCACGAGGTTTTGTTCGCGAGATCATTCTGAACACGTTGATCTTTTCAATTTTTCGATTCATCGACTTTTGTTGACGGTTGCATTTTCCGGCGACTGGGTGAGTTTTCCGGAGAGGTTTTAAACGGTTATTTTTCAATGAGGGTTTGTTCGCGAATTGATTTGGAGTGCATTGGTGTTAATTTCAAGGTTTGATTCAAAGGAAAGAAGGTTTAATCGGCATTTGAAGGTTTTCCGGCGAAGTTTTTCCAGAATCCGGCAAGGTTGTTTCGCCGAGCTAACCAAGACCTCCAATTCTACCATTTGCCGAGTTAAATTCACGACCAAACGTTGTGACCTCGTGTTTGCCGAAGTAACTCCTCGACCAGCATCATCATTCTCGCATTTGTCGAGTTAAATTCACGACCAGCATCCCTATATCCGTGTTTGCCGACCTCTTTCTCGGCCAAACCAACCAAATCACCGGTCACCTTTCCAAATCTCGCATTTGCCGAGATTATTACTCGGCCAAACCTCCCAAATCAACCAACACTTCCAAAACAACTCATTTGCAGAGATAATACCTCGGCAAATTCCATTTGCCGAGCAAATATCTCGGCAAATCAACAAAATTTTTCAGAAATTTTTTTAAGTTTACACACTTACTTGTCAATTCTTTTCCATCTTTGGTGTGTCATTTGAAGAAATTTATTTCTGAAAACCTCATTTGCCGAGATAAATGCTCGGCATCCAAGGCAAATAGCACTTTCATACTTCTAAATCTTGAACAGTGGTTGTTGGTCATTGTACTTGATTGAGTCTTTTGCTCGACAATTTTTTTTGGTCGTATTTTGTGTTGTGAGAGAAGGAGAATTGTTGAACATTGTTTTGTGAGAAAAAGAAAACGAATCGTGAGAGAGAGAGAGAGACACTGACTATTCTACTTGTTGTGACTTGTGAGAAAAAGAAACAAAACCGATTTGTGTTTAAAAGAAAGAGAGATAAAGTGTTGAGAATTTTGTTTGAGTAAAAGAGAGGTACTAGAAATTGTTTTGTTGGAGTGGTGTTGTTCAAAGATAAAGAGAATAGATAATCTAAATTTGTTTTGTTATATTCTTGTGAGTCTACACGTGAAAAAGAGAGTTGTTGAACCGTGTTACAAAATTGTCAGTAGATAACGTGAAGTGCTTTTGTTTTGAAATTGAATATCAATAATTCTTGTTGTGTTGTCAAGAAAGTGGGTCACGCGTGGTGTACTTTGCGTCAAAAGTGAGCTGTCAAAGTGTAAATGTATGTAGTTCAATTTTAAATTGAATTCATATTTCAAGAAAAAGAGTTATAACGTGTCTCAGTGAACAAGGCTCAAGCATGTCCTTTTATTCCGTTGAGTTGTCACGCGTGATAAAGTAAAGCGTTGACAGTATGTTAAATAAGTAACGTGATAAAGTAAAGCAATTAAAGTTGAGCTGTCAAAGTATAAATGTATGTAGTTCAATTTTAAATTGAATTCATATTTCAAGAAAAAGAGAGTTGTTGAACCGTGTTACAAAATTGTCAGTAGATAACGTGAAGTGCTTTTGTTTTGAAATTGAATATCAATAATTCTTGTTGTGTTGTCAAGAAAGTGGGTCACGCGTGGTGTACTTTGCGTCAAAAGTGAGCTGTCAAAGTGTAATCTGTCATGTGATTTCATTTAGTTGTCAAAGTGTAAATGTATGTAGTTCAATTTTAAATTGAATTCATATTTCAAGAAAAAGAGTTATAACGTGTCTCAGTGAACAAGGCTCAAGCATGTCCTTTTATTCCGTTGAGTTGTCACGCGTGATAAAGTAAAGCGTTGACAGTATGTTAAATAAGTAACGTGATAAAGTAAAGCAATTAAAGTTGAGCTGTCAAAGTAGAATCCTTCATGTGATTTCATTTGGTTGTCAAAGTGATAATTGATCAATTTTAAAGTGAATTCTATGTTCAAGAAAAAGAGAGTTGTTGAACCGTGTTACAAAATTGTCAGTAGATAACGTGAAGTGCTTTTGTTTTGAAATTGAATATCAATAATTCTTGTTGTGTTGTCAAGAAAGTGGGTCACGCGTGGTGTACTTTGCGTCAAAAGTGAGCTGTCAAAGTGTAAATGTATGTAGTTCAATTGGTTGTCAAAGTGTAAATGTATGTAGTTCAATTTTAAATTGAATTCATATTTCAAGAAAAAGAGAGTTGTTGAACCGTGTTACAAAATTGTCAGTAGATAACGTGAAGTGCTTTTGTTTTGAAATTGAATATCAATAATTCTTGTTGTGTTGTCAAGAAAGTGGGTCACGCGTGGTGTACTTTGCGTCAAAAGTGAGCTGTCAAAGTGTAATCTGTCATGTGATTTCATTTGGTTGTCAAAGTGTAAATGTATGTAGTTCAATTTTAAATTGAATTCATATTTCAAGAAAGAGAGTTGTTGAACCGTGTTACAAAATTGTCAGTAGATAACGTGAAGTGCTTTTGTTTTGAAATTGAATATCAATAATTCTTGTTGTGTTGTCAAGAAAGTGGGTCACGCGTGGTGTACTTTGCGTCAAAAGTGAGCTGTCAAAGTAGAATCTGTCATGTGATTTCATTTGCTGTCAAAGTAGAATCTGTCATGTGATTTCATTTGGTTGTCAAAGTGAGAATTGATCAATTTTAAAGTTTAAAGTTTGAGTGTGTCAGTGAACATCACATGATTCCTTTGGCTTGAAGTGAGGTGAAAGGTTTTTTAATGGGTGAAGAACCAAGTTGGGAAGAAATACGTCGTCATGATAATAATATTTGTTGGTGTGTCAAGTCGTCTCCATGTGCGGTGGTTGTTTTTGAAGAAAACAAAGTCGATGTGAATATTTTTGAAACGTTTGTGAGAGAACACCAGAGTTTTCAACTTGAAAATGACCAACTCAAATCTGAAAACAAAGAGCTTAAATCTTCAAAACCTTTGAAAGCATTTGTGCAAAAAGTGAATGATTTTGCTTCGAAAAATCATTTTTCAACTCAATCTCACAAGATTGGAAGTTTTTCAAAGAAATCAAATGATTTTTCACCGTTGCTTCCACGAAAAATCTTTTCAACTAAAACACCGAGTTTTAGTTCTCCGTGGAATGCAACATCCATTCATCAAATCGATGAGACTTACATTTGGTCTTTCAAGAGTTCAAAAACCATTGGACCCAATCTAAAATGGGTTCCAAAAGTGATTTCTAAGTGATTTGATGAAAAGTGGCTTATACACACTTCAGTGTATAACCCGTGCTAAAACCGTTTTTGTAATTACTTCATTTTTAGAAAAATCCAAAAAGATTTTCATTTTCTTATTTTTTTAGAAAAATCCAAAAAGAATTTTATTTTCTTATGTTTGAAAAATACAAAAAGATTTTTCCATTTTTGTTTCTCACAAATTATTAGGATGAGATGCAAGGTATCGAACGCCTTTGTGTACTACCTTTGTAGTCTCATTTTTAATATTTGTGCGAAATTTTTAAAACTTTTACTCACCCTTTATATGCAAAAACTTTGTTTATATCATGCATATATTTAGGGGGAGTTTGTTTATAAAACCAAAACTTCCAAGTGTTTAAACTCATTTTCCATTTTTGTTTCTCACAAATTATTAGGATGAGATGCAAGGTATCGAACGCCTTTGTGTACTACCTTTGTAGTCTCATTTTTAATATTTGTGCGAAATTTTTAAAACTTTTACTCACCCTTTATATGCAAAAACTTTGTTTATATCATGCATATATTTAGGGGGAGTTTGTTTATAAAACCAAAACTTCCAAGTGTTTAAACTCATTTTCCATTTTAAAACACTTTGGAAGATTTTCAAACCATTTTCGATCATCTTTATTGAAGTTCGGTGTTAGATTTGCACATGAGAGTTTAGGCCACTCATAAAAACTCCATGATCTTGTCATAGCCGATGAGATCTAACCCCGGAGTTAAAATCTCAATTCTAGATTGTGAGGGTTTATGAGCGTGGTGATGATGTTTGTGCAAATAGGACATGAGGGAGTAGTCGAAAAGTGAGAGGTTAAGGTGAAAAAGATGATGTGAGAAAGGGCTAAAAGAAATAAAAGCCCTCCCCAAAATTCTCAAAAAGCCGGGTCAACACGTTTCTATCGGATTTCATTTGTTGATTTCTCGATATTGAAGAAGACTTCATGGACCCAGTGAAGCAATGCACATCTTTACCTAACCACTCAAGTATTTCTTAACAAATGCTTGTTTTATTCTCACGGAGATTTTCACATTTCTATCGACTCTTCATTTGGAAGATGTTGATATTGAAAAAGGGAGACACTCTGCTCCGGTCCCCGACTTCATTTGATCACTTATTGAGTCTAGAGCGTACTTGAAATATTCTTTCATTTGACTAGGACACATAGAGTCTATATATGTCTTTGTGACATCGCATATCTTTGTGATATTGTCGGAACATTCGTAGTGATATCATATTTTTGATATTCCACGATGATCAAATGGAAATCCTACCAATGCTAACATCTTTTCCAACGTTGAACGTAGGTCTCACATTTTCATTTTATGAGATTGTTGAGTAAACGAGAAGTCTATGTGACCTCGGATTTATTTTCCCAAAAGTCTTTGAGGATAGTAAGACATGGTTATCGAACGCCTTTGTGACACTGACCATGAATTACATTCTTTAAAGCAATCTATCGGTTGAAAAGCCATAGACCGAACCATTTAGAGATAAGCTTTGTGCATTTCTCGATGATAATGGGAAGTCCTAAAAATAGTAATCGTATTTTTAGGCCACACCATTAATCCTTTTGATTTTTGGTTGTGTTAACGGATCATTTTTATCCGGTTTTCATTTCTGTTCACACAAACACAAAGAACACAAACACCATTATAAATTCTTTTTCCAAAAAACGCAATCTTACATTCTAGTTCACCAATAGGTTCATTGGGAATTGGGAATTGGGTTGGGTTAATTTGGTTGAATATTGTTTGTTGTGATCTACCATTTATGCTATCAATCATTATTGTATGATGAACACGTTTCACATATTCATCATAAGGGGGAGAAATGATTAAATGATTGATAGATAGAGTTCAAGGTTTTAGGTAGAATTTGATTGATAGATATTGATTGAGGATAATTCATAGTGTTTGGTTGTTCAAAGGATCGTTAGTTTAGGTGAAGAGAGTGAATAATTATCGTGCCAAGTTGAGAGATTGTTTCGAGAAAGTTAAAGGATTGATTCGAGATCGAGTATATTCAAGATGATGTACATGGTTGATGTTTGAAAGATTTATTGAATAATTGACCATTTGTTTGATTATTAGAAAAGTTTGAGATTGAATGAAGATTGTTCTTTTGATAGATACTTGGATTGTTAAGATCCAAAGATTGTTCATTTGAGGGGGAGCAAGAGTAAACTCATGAGTCGTTAAATATGCTCCGAAATGATTGTTTGTTCGAGGGGGAGCAAGAGATTAAAGATTTGTTATTGAATAATTTGCTCCGAGATAGTTGTTTGATTGAGGGGGAGCAAATGTTAATTGATCAAAGGATCAAGTGCTCCAAGATATTTATTGATTCAGAGACAAGTTAGACCAAGAATTGAAGTTTTAAAGACAAAATCAAATTTCCGCATTCCAAAACCAAGCTTCCGCAATATCAAGAGATTTCAAAGATAACCAAGCTTCCGCATCCAAAAGAATTCAAAGAATTCAAAGTCAAAACCAAGCTTCCGCATGCTACTCAAAGTTCAAGTTACTTCTCAAAGCAACATCAAGTTGAAATCAACATTCAAAAGTTCAAGTTGTGAAAGCTCAAAAGCTACAAAGATTTCAAATGTGCTTCCAAAGTATTCAAAGTTGCAAGAGAAGATCAAGATTTAATAAGTCATCGTCAAATATATTTGTTTGTTGAGAAGATTCAAAGTCAAGGTTGATACAAGACATTGAAGACAATGAGAAAGCTTCAAAGTCCAATCAACATTGAAGATTTTCAACAAATGGGCTCATCATGTTTATTTAAAGACCGAAGACGATGCAACATTTACAATTCAACACCAAGGGGGAGATTGTTAGAAATATAATATGGTGTTAAATTGTAAATATTCAATAGTGGAAGGAGTATTAGTTATAATTGTGATTAGAGTATAAATACTCCTTCCTAAGTCATTTGTAATTAACCTTTTGAGATAATAAACTCATAGTTAACATATTTTCTCTCTCCTCCCTATCATCTTCAACCTCCCTTTCACACACAAACACACATTTCACACACTAACCATATTTCCACCATTAAACCTCAATTAAGCTCATTTCAGTTTATAACAAATTCAATAGCAAAAGAGTCAAGTTAACTTGGACCCTATCTATCTTTGACATTATCATCTTGTTTAATTTTATCAAGAAACGCATTTAAAGACTTCAATGTGAAGAATTCTTACAAATCAAATGATGAATCATTTGAAAAATGCGTGGTTTTGACAAGAAACGCATTAAAAGTCTTCAATGTGAAGAATTCTTACAAATCAAATGATGAATCATTTGAAAAATGCGTGGTTTTGACAAGAAACGCATTAAAAGTCTTCAATGTGAAGAATTCTTACAAATCAAATGATGAATCATTTGAAAAATGCGTGGTTTTGACAAGAAACGCATTAAAAGTCTTCAATGTGAAGAATTCTTACAAATCAAATGATGAATCATTTGAAAAATGCGTGGTTTTGACAAGAAACGCATTAAAAGTCTTCAATGTGAAGAATTCTTACAAATCAAATGATGAATCATTTGAAAAATGCATGTCTTGTGTTTTCGGCAAGATGACAAGAATACCTTTTTCGCATAAAATCAGAAAAGGCTAAGGAACTACTTTACTAATACATTCGGATGTATGTAGCCGATTTAGACATGAGTCAAGGAAAGATGCTAGCTACTTTATCATTTTTATGAATGATTTCAGTCGTTATGGTTATGTTTACTTGCTTAAACATAAACATGAAGTGTTTGAAACATTCAAAGAGTTTAAAAATGAAGTAGAAAATCAACTCAGCAAAACCATCAAGATTCTTCGTTAAGATCGAGGTGGTGAATACTTAAGCAAAGAGTTTAAGGATTATCTGAAAGCGAGTGGAATTGTCCAACAGCTTACTCCTCCATACACTCCTCAACATAATGGAGTGTCTGAAAGGAGAAATCGAACCTTGCTAGACATGGTGAGATCTATGATGAACCTTACAACTCTCCCAATTTCATTTTGGGATTATGCTCTAGAGACTGCTGTACGCATTTGTAACACCCGACGTTTAAAAATATGGGTTTTCAAAAATCTTTCACCTAACGGTGTTAAATTGCGGAAGTAAAGACCGTAAAAGTCAAAACCGATAAAAACATTTCGGTTTCTGCATTTAGTTGGTGTTACACGCCATATCAAACAATAGTTCAAATGAAAACCCAACGGTTGCCAACATTAAACAACCGTTCACACATTATTACATATATTCGACATCAAAATGAAATGTAATCAAAAGTTTCCATAATAAGCAACTAGGGGTAGCTAAGGAATCTGCATGCTTTCTACCCACGCTCTCACGTCCTGCACCTACAAGTCCTTCAAGCTAAACCTGAGGGAACAACCACATTAAAGAAACAAGTGTTAGCTATAAGAATAGCTAAGTAAGACCACACTTAATTTAAAGCATTTGTCCAATTAAAACATTTCTTCGTTAATAGACAAACTCATTAGGCACAACACACAACACACATAATTGCATAACAACTTCATATCAATTAGGATAATCATCCTAATGTGCCTATCCTGCATTAGTTCACACATTGTCACACATATCTTCGTTTACTGCATATAAGTGTGCCCTGCATCACACCCGACTGGATGATCAACCAAAGGCTAATCATCGTATGTCGTTAAGGAATGGTAAGCCAATCCATGAGTAATCCGTATGTGGAGGTTGGTCAAACCCCTCGTATTACTCGCCCTGCATTATAAAACCATGTTGCAAGGAGACACCCAAGCAACAACTACGTCAACGTACTCGTCCGGCTAAGACTTGTACGGTTAAGCTTAACACTTTCCCTGCATTATATTTACGAGCTCGATTTCACACATAATAGTTTAGGCAACACACATAACCTAAACATAATCACACATTACCTTCATTTCGTTTGGGCCCTTAAACGTGCAAGTGACATGGCAACCTACCAAGTCTAGTGAGCTAGGTGTACAAGCCATGTAGTATGCATATGTCACACATTAACTCCATTTCTACATTTCACACATAATAAGATACTTCGTAATTCTACATAAACTACATATCAATACACTACATTAAACAATACTTCATTTCACTACATTAGGGTCTGCATTTCAGGTCTCATGGTCAACTACATATCCCATAGTACCTCCCGTGTAACCCGAGATACCCACATATATCATATGTTACCGTTAAGGAAGTTATAAGTATGAAACCTTTGCTTGTTGAACCCTCAGCGTGACAAAAGTATTGTATCTTACCTTGATACAGCTTAACAACAAGCTACAAGCACAATAACATGATGACTAGGTGTCTCCAATATCTTAGAACAAGTATAAGATCAAAATATAAGCTAAACGACACATTTTGTAAAATCTGACCAAGTGGTGCGCCGCACCTTCCAAGTGGTGCGTCACACCAAATCTCCAGAGAATTCAGATCAACACTAGGTGCGCCGCACCAGCCCTTGGTGCGTCGCATATCGGGGTCCACCAAAAACCTAAACTGGCTGTGGTGCGCCGCACCTGGGGTGCAGACCAGCAAACCAATTTTTTACACTTTGATCAAACGAATTCCATACGAACCCATACCCCAAATCCAACCTGGGGACTTAAAATTAATCCTTTTAATTGCACTTTCATCACCTTTAACCATCCTATTAATCCTTTAATCCTTTACATCATGAATCAATCATTTAATCACCCGAATAACATGAAATCGGTGAACGTTTAATCAAATAACCCAACCCAAACCCTTATGGCCTGGATTAAGACTAATATAAGACTCACACAATCATATTTCAAAAGAGGAATACCAATATTACCTGTATTAGGTGACAAAGATCCAAGATCTAAGCAATACACGATCGATTTGGCTCCAAAACGAATAGATCTAGAGAGAAACTTGAGAGGGAAGGAAGGGGATCGGCTAGGGCTTGTTTAGGAGGAAGAAAATCTGCATAATGGCTCTCTAATGACAACCCTAAGCCTCTAAACCCGTTTTTGACTTTGCACACATGTCAAAACTAGCCCCTAAGCTTCCTAATCCTTCATTGTTGGTCACAAACTACTTTATTGACCATATACATCATTAATCCTTCATTAAATGTCACTACATAGACATTAATCTTCATATTACACACATTTATACTACATTAACATTTAGGCTTACAAGCCTCACACATAACACACATTAACCACATATAAGCATTAAATCTAAAATAGACTTAACGACACACACAATATTGACTTAACGGCACTAGTCAACTAGTAAAGAAAAGTTTGGGATGTTACAATTACCTCCCCCTTAAGAGGATTCCATCCCCAGAATCTCATCAGTAAGGAACAACTCGGGATACTTTTCCTTCATTACTGCTTCAGTTTCCCACGTTAAGCTTTCTCCATGATTATGCTTCCACTTTATCAACACAAGGTCAATCACTTTTCGGCGTAACTTCTTTTGCTTTCTTCCAAGTATCGTTACCGGTTCGTCTACTATTCTCTTCATTGGGTCAATACTCACGTCTTTAATAGGAATCACACTTGACTCCTCAGCTAAACATTTCCTCAAGTAGGATACATGGAAGGTGTTGTGAATTCCATCCAATTCTGGAGGTAATTCCAACTGATATGCCACGTCTTTAATGCGCTTCACAACTTTAAAAGGTCCAATGAAACGTGGACTCAACTTTCCCTTCTTTCCAAATCGAATAACTCCTTTCCAAGGTGATACTTTCAGCATCACTAAATCACCAACATTAAACTCAATCGGTCTCCTTTTCTTATCTGCATATGTTTTCTGCCTTTCTCTTGCCACACGTAAGGCTTCTTTAGCTACATTAACCTTTTCGGAAGTAATTTCAATAATTTCGGGACCGGTCAACTGCTTTTCACCGGGCTCCATCCAACAACTTGGAGTCCTACACCTTCTACCATATAACATCTCAAATGGTGGCATTCCAATGCTTGCATGGTGACTATTGTTGTAAGCAAACTCAATCATCCTCAAATGATCATCCCATCCTCCACCGTATTCAAGTACACACGTTCTCAACATATCCTCCAAGGTTTGAATGGTTCTCTCACTTTGCCCATCGGTTTGAGGATGATATGCGGTACTCAAATTTATTCTACTACCCAACTCCCGTTGAAGACCCTTCCAAAAGTTTGACACAAACCTCGAGTCTCGATCCGAAACAATAGATAAAGGAACTCCATGTTTCGCAACTACTTCATCAATGTACATCTTTGCCATCTTCGTTAAAGGCACATCTTGTCGGGTAGCTAGAAAATGAGCACTCTTCGTCAATCTATCTATAATCACCCATATCATATCATTCCCTTTCGGCGTTTTAGGTAGCTTCGTTACAAAGTCCATGGTAATATGATCCCATTTCCACTCGGGAATGTCTAATTGATGCAACAAACCATACGGCTTTTGATGGTCCGTCTTCACACGTGCACACGTCAAACACTTTGCTACAAAATGAGCTACTTCCCCTTTAATATCCGGCCACCAATAAATCGGCTTTAAATCTGCATACATTTTGGTGACACCGGGATGAACCGAATATCTACTTCTATGGGCTTCCTCAAGGATCAATTCTCGGTTATCACCAAGCAATGGCACCCAAATTCGACCCTTGTATGTTTTGAACCCACGGCTATTAGTCTCCATCACAAGACGTTTCTTCTTCCCAATGCTTTCATTGTCAATGTTATCCTTCATCAATGCCCTCACTTGTGCTTCTTTAATTCGATCAAGTAGCCCCGACTTGGCTTGAACTTGCATGCTCATCAACTTACAAGAAGAACCTTGCACCTTCCTACTTAGTGCATCCGCCACTACATTGGCTTTACCCGGATGGTATTTGATTTCACAATCATAATCCTTAAGTAATTCCATCCACCTCCTTTGTCTCACGTTCATTTCCTTTTGATTAAAGACATACTGTAAACTTTTATGATCGGTAAACAAAGTGCATTTTGTACCATAGAGGTAATGTCTCCATAATTTCAATGCAAAAACAACTGCGGCCAATTCAAGATCATGGGTAGGGTAATTCTTCTCATGTGGTTTCAACTGGCGGGAAGCATAGGCGATCACCTTGTCCCTCTGCATCAGTACACAACCCAAACCCGTGATAGATGCATCACTATACACAACCAAATCATCGGTACCTTCAGGCAAGGCAAGTATAGGAGCCTCACACAACTTCTTCTTCAACGTTTGAAATGCCTTCTCCTGCTTATCGGTCCACTCAAACTTTACTCCTTTCTTCGTTAGTTCAGTCATAGGCTTGGCTATTCGGGAGAAATCCTGAATGAACCTTCTATAATATCCAGCCAAACCAAGAAAACTTTTAATCTCAGTAGGAGTCTTTGGCTGCTCCCACTTTGAAACAGCTTCAATCTTTGAAGGATCTACTTTAATACCTTCCGATGAAATAACATGACCAAGAAACTGCACCTCTCGAAGCCAAAACTCACATTTAGAAAACTTGGCATACAACTTCTTCTCCCTCAACACCTCCAAAACTGCTTTCAAGTGCTCACGGTGCTCATCTTCTGACTTAGAATAGATCAAAATATCGTCAATAAACACAATAACAAAATGATCTAGAAAGGGACGGCATACCCGATTCATTAAATCCATAAACGCGGCTGGAGCATTAGTCAACCCAAATGGCATGACCAAGAACTCATAATGGCCATATCTAGTCCGGAAGGCTGTCTTTGCTACATCCTCCTTCTTAACCTTCAATTGATGATAACCGGACCATAAATCTATCTTTGAAAAATATGAAGCACCATGTAGTTGATCAAAGAGATCATCAATTCGCGGGAGAGGATATTTATTCTTAACCGTTCGCTTATTCAACTCACGGTAGTCTATGCACATGCGCATAGATCCATCCTTCTTTTTAACAAAGAGAACCGGAGCTCCCCAAGGCGAGGAACTAGGTTGAATGAAACCTTTGTCAAGTAACTCCTGAAGTTGGGACATTAACTCTTTCATTTCTGTAGGAGCTAATCGGTAAGGTGCTTTAGCAACAGGTGTAGCACCGGGAATAAGATCTATCTGAAAAGTAACTTCACGGTCAGGAGGGATACCGGGAAGATCTTCGGGAAACACATCGGGAAAATCGGATACTACATCAACACTAGCAATAGAAGGCTTCTCCTTTCTCACATCAATAACATAGGCCAAGAAATGACTCTTATTCTTCCTTATACATTTAATAGCCTTCATCATACTAATGATCTTTATCCCCCCTCTCTTCTTATCTCCATAAATCGTTACCACATTACCATCGGATGTAGGAAACCGAATAATCTTTTGGGAACATAAAATATTAGCTTCATTTCTAGACAACCAATCCATACCAATCACTACATCAAAACCGGCTAAAGTAGTAGGCAATAACTGGACCGGAAACAAACGACCTTCAATCTCAATGTCACAATCATCATAACCCACACGTATATCACTAACCGTACCATTAGCAATTTCCACCTCTATCGAGCAATCTAAAGGGGTAGTGACTCTTCCTAGCTTAGGAGCAAATAAAGTAGACACAAACGACCTATTTGCACCCGAATCAAATAAAACAGAAGCAGGTTTTGAATTAACAAGGAAAGTACCACTTACCACCTCGTCGTTGTTCTTAGCATCATCCACAGTCATCTGCAAGGCTCTCGCTTTTGTTGCTGAAGTGGCTGCTTTCTTCCCGTCATTCTTCATTTGTGGGCAATCGGCAATAAGATGACCCATTTCCTGACACTTGTAACAACGAGTCTTGTCCCTACATTCCGTTGCAAGATGTCCCGACTTCCCGCACTTATGACACCTTCTTGTCTTGTCGAAACATTGACCTTCATGAACATTCTTGCAAAAAGCACACCAAGACCCATTCTTCTTTTTATCTTTGTCACCACTTGAGCTAGAATTCCCACGAAACTTCTTATTATTGTTATTAGATGACCAATTTGACCCTCTTTTGAACCCTGATTTCTTGTCATCAACCTTCACCACAACTTTCTCACTTTTGAAGTCATCATCCAACCTCTTTGACTCCTTAATAGCCGCCGATAAAGTCACATGTTGTCTACATAATCCACGATAACTAACGGGGAGACTATCACAATAAGCCTCAATTTGGTCCTCCTGCCTTCGAACCAAGTGTCCAACAAACTTCAACTTCTCCATAAACGAGTGTGCATAATCAGAAATTGCACCGGGTTTAGCAACCAACGATCTAAACTCCTTTTCAATCAACCTTAACTCACGCGTTCCCACATACTCCTCTAGAAACTTCTCCTTAAATGTTCCCCAAGGCATAACTGCAAGTACCTCAGGAGCCATAGACACTGTAGTAGCCCTCCACCAATTACGGGCATTCTTCTTCAACATCCTACTAGCACACAAAACCTTCATATCATCCGGACAATAGCAAGATGCAAAAACTACCTCAATGTCCTCGATCCACTCCATAGCACCCACTGCATTTTGGGTACCATCAAACTCCTTGGCACCACATTTCTGAAAACTTTCATATTTGAAGTTATTAACACGAGGTGCATTAACAACTCCAAGTCCTCCACCATTAACTTCATTAACACCCACGGCTGCCATGGATGGTTCAGCACTTTGGGAGGGATTAGAGTAATTCCCTTCCGAACGCTTACCCCTTTGTTCACTCCCAATCCTTTCTGCATTTCTTTCAGCCCTCAATTGAGCTAATTCCTCTTCATTTCTAGACAACCAATCCATACCAATCACTACATCAAAACCGGCTAAAGTAGTAGGCAATAACTGGACCGGAAACAAACGACCTTCAATCTCAATGTCACAATCATCATAACCCACACGTATATCACTAACCGTACCATTAGCAATTTCCACCTCTATCGAGCAATCTAAAGGGGTAGTGACTCTTCCTAGCTTAGGAGCAAATAAAGTAGACACAAACGACCTATTTGCACCCGAATCAAATAAAACAGAAGCAGGTTTTGAATTAACAAGGAAAGTACCACTTACCACCTCGTCGTTGTTCTTAGCATCATCCACAGTCATCTGCAAGGCTCTCGCTTTTGTTGCTGAAGTGGCTGCTTTCTTCCCGTCATTCTTCATTTGTGGGCAATCGGCAATAAGATGACCCATTTCCTGACACTTGTAACAACGAGTCTTGTCCCTACATTCCGTTGCAAGATGTCCCGACTTCCCGCACTTATGACACCTTCTTGTCTTGTCGAAACATTGACCTTCATGAACATTCTTGCAAAAAGCACACCAAGACCCATTCTTCTTTTTATCTTTGTCACCACTTGAGCTAGAATTCCCACGAAACTTCTTATTATTGTTATTAGATGACCAATTTGACCCTCTTTTGAACCCTGATTTCTTGTCATCAACCTTCACCACAACTTTCTCACTTTTGAAGTCATCATCCAACCTCTTTGACTCCTTAATAGCCGCCGATAAAGTCACATGTTGTCTACATAATCCACGATAACTAACGGGGAGACTATCACAATAAGCCTCAATTTGGTCCTCCTGCCTTCGAACCAAGTGTCCAACAAACTTCAACTTCTCCATAAACGAGTGTGCATAATCAGAAATTGCACCGGGTTTAGCAACCAACGATCTAAACTCCTTTTCAATCAACCTTAACTCACGCGTTCCCACATACTCCTCTAGAAACTTCTCCTTAAATGTTCCCCAAGGCATAACTGCAAGTACCTCAGGAGCCATAGACACTGTAGTAGCCCTCCACCAATTACGGGCATTCTTCTTCAACATCCTACTAGCACACAAAACCTTCATATCATCCGGACAATAGCAAGATGCAAAAACTACCTCAATGTCCTCGATCCACTCCATAGCACCCACTGCATTTTGGGTACCATCAAACTCCTTGGCACCACATTTCTGAAAACTTTCATATTTGAAGTTATTAACACGAGGTGCATTAACAACTCCAAGTCCTCCACCATTAACTTCATTAACACCCACGGCTGCCATGGATGGTTCAGCACTTTGGGAGGGATTAGAGTAATTCCCTTCCGAACGCTTACCCCTTTGTTCACTCCCAATCCTTTCTGCATTTCTTTCAGCCCTCAATTGAGCTAATTCCTCTTCATTTCTCATTAAGAGAGCTCGGATAACTCTCAATTCTTCATGTAATTGGGCTTGATTGGGAACCTGCTCTATTACCGGGTTTGCCCTATCTACTTCGGAGGCGGTTGGTGGATCACCAAGACGGCGATTTTGTACACGGGGTGGCCTTTGCTCTACTTCATTTCCAGCCCCGTTTCCATTAGGAGGAACACCACCACCATTTCCTCCTGCTCTCTGGTTACTAGCTCTAGTGTTTGCCATTAACTCTACAAAGCAACGACGACGGTTAGCAAGAGTTAAAGAGTGACTACATATGTTAAGGCTCTACTACATATAACTACATTATCACACACAATAAACAAGCCCTAAATCACAATCTCACTCACTCCCCAACCCGTCTTAGAGCATTCCACTTCATTAGTTAGGCATCCTACTTAAGCCTAACCTACTTCTCGTCGGTCTAAGTCCAAAATCCTACGGCATAAGTCGAATTTTGGTTCACTTAAACCAATGCTTTGATACCAACTTGTAACACCCGACGTTTAAAAATATGGGTTTTCAAAAATCTTTCACCTAACGGTGTTAAATTGCGGAAGTAAAGACCGTAAAAGTCAAAACCGATAAAAACATTTCGGTTTCTGCATTTAGTTGGTGTTACACGCCATATCAAACAATAGTTCAAATGAAAACCCAACGGTTGCCCAACATTAAACAACCGTTCACACATTATTACATATATTCGACATCAAAATGAAATGTAATCAAAAGTCTCCATAATAAGCAACTAAGGGTAGCTAAGGAATCTGCATGCTTTCTACCCACGCTCTCACGTCTTGCACCTACAAGTCCTTCAAGCTAAACCTGAGGGAACAACCACATTAAAGAAACAAGTGTTAGCTATAAGAATAGCTAAGTAAGACCACACTTAATTTAAAAGCATTTGTCCAATTAAAACATTTCTTCGTTAATAGACAAACTCATTAGGCACAACACACAACACACATAACTGCATAACAACTTCATATCAATTAGGATAATCATCCTAATGTGCCTATCCTGCATTAGTTCACACATTGTCACACATATCTTCGTTTACTGCATATAAGTGTGCCCTGCATCACACCCGACTGGATGATCAACCAAAGGTTAATCATCGTATGTCGTTAAGGAATGGCAAGCCAATCCATGAGTAATCCGTATGTGGAGGTTGGTCAAACCCCTCGTATTACTCGCCCTGCATTATAAAACCATGTTGCAAGGAGCCACCCAAGCAACAACTACGTCAACGTACTCGTCCGGCTAAGACTTGTACGGGTTAAGCTTAACACTTTCCCTGCATTATATTTACGAGCTCGATTTCACACATAATAGTTTAGGCAACACACATAACCTAAACATAATCACACATTACCTTCATTTCATTTGGGCCCTTAAACGTGCAAGTGACATGGCAACCTACCAAGTCTAGTGAGCTAGGTGTACAAGCCATGTAGTATGCATATGTCACACATTAACTCCATTTCTACATTTCATACATAATAAGATACTTCGTAATTCTACATAAACTACATATCAATACACTACATTAAACAATACTTCATTTCACTATATTAGGGTCTGCATTTCAGGTCTCATGGTCAACTACATATCCCATAGTACCTCCCGTGTAACCCGAGATACCCACATATATCATATGTTACCGTTAAGGAAGTTATAAGTATGAAACCTTTGCTTGTTGAACCCTCAGCATGACAAAAGTAGTGTATCTTACCTTGATACAGCTTAACAACAAGCTACAAGCACAATACAACGATGACTAGGTGTCTCCAATATCCTAGAACAAGTATAAGATCAAAATATAAGCTAAACGACACATTTTGTAAAATCTGACCAAGTGGTGCGCCGCACCTTCCAAGTGGTGCGTCGCACCAAATCTCCAGAGAATTCAGATCAACACTAGGTGCGCCGCACCAGCCCTTGGTGCGTCGCATATCGGGGTCCACCAAAAACCTAAACTGGCTGTGGTGCGCCGCACCTGGGGTGCAGACCAGCAAACCAATTTTTTACACTTTGATCAAACGAATTCCATACGAACCCATACCCCAAATCCAACCTGGGGACTTAAAATTAATCCTTTTAATTGCACTTTCATCACCTTTAACCATCCTATTAATCCTTTAATCCTTTACATCATGAATCAATCATTTAATCACCCGAATAACATGAAATCGGTGAACGTTTAATCAAATAACCCAACCCAAACCCTTATGGCCTGGATTAAGACTAATATAAGACTCACACAATCATATTTCAAAAGAGGAATACCAATATTACCTGTATTAGGTGACAAAGATCCAAGATCTAAGCAATACACGATCGATTTGGCTCCAAAACGAATAGATCTAGAGAGAAACTTGAGAGGGAAGGAAGGGGATCGGCTAGGGCTTGTTTAGGAGGAAGAAAATCTGCATAATGGCTCTCTAATGACAACCCTAAGCCTCTAAACCCGTTTTTGACTTTGCACACATGTCAAAACTAGCCCCTAAGCTTCCTAATCCTTCATTGTTGGTCACAAACTACTTTATTGACCATATACATCATTAATCCTTCATTAAATGTCACTACATAGACATTAATCTTCATATTACACACATTTATACTACATTAACATTTAGGCTTACAAGCCTCACACATAACACACATTAACCACATATAAGCATTAAATCTAAAATAGACTTAACGACACACACAATATTGACTTAACGGCACTAGTCAACTAGTAAAGAAAAGTTTGGGATGTTACAGCATTCTCAATATGGTTCCAACAAAGAAGGTTGACAAGACACCATATGAATTATGGCATGGAGATATCCCTAATCTGTCTTACTTAAGAGTCTGGGGATGTGAGGCACTTGTGAAGCGCGATACGCCTGACAAACTTGGACCCAGAACTACTAAGTGCATCTTTGTCGGATACCCTAAGGAAACGATGGGTTACGACTTCTATGATCCTGTCAAAAACACTGTTCGCGTTGCGCGATATGCTGAATTCTTTGAAAAGAACTTAGCTCAACCGAACAGTGGGAGGGTTGTAGAACTTGATGAGACTCAAGTAGAAGATGTGTCACCTTCTGAAGCTCCCAGCAATCATCAACTTGGGGGGGAAAATGTTCAAAGTGATGAACCTCAAGTCGATGATGATGATGAAGCGATTCCACTTCGTAGGTCCGTAAGGACAAGACGTCCTACTGACAGATTATGTCTGATGGTAGAAGAAAACGTTTTAGGAGATCTCGATGAGCCTCCGAATTTCAAAGCTGCATTATCAGATCCGGAATCTGACAAATGGCTTGAAGCTACGAAGGTGGAAATAAAATCCATGAAAGACAATCAAGTCTGGAGCTTGGTTGATCTTCCACAAAATGCTCAAACTGTTGGGTGTAAGTGGATCTTTAAGAAGAAGACGGACATGGATGGAAATGTACACACCTATAAAGCTCGTCTCGTGGCGAAAGGTTATACTCAACGTTTCGGTGTTGACTATGATGAGACCTTTTTCTCCAGTTGCGGACATTAGAGCTATTAGGATACTCTTAGCCATAGCTGCGTACTATGACTTTGAGATATGGCAAATGGATGTTAAGACTGCCTTCTTAAATGGTTACTTGGATGAAGAAGTCTATATGGATCAACCTGAAGGTTTTATTGATCAAAAACATCCCAACAAAGTATGCAAGCTTCAAAGGTCCATTTATGGACTAAAGCAAGCATCAAGGAGTTGGAACAAGCGGTTTGATGAAGAAATCAAAAAGTTTGGTTTCGTTCAAAATCCCGATGAGCCATGTGTATAACGCAAAGCTAGTGAGAGTAATGTTACTTTCCTTGTCTTATATGTTGATGTCATCATAGGAAAACACATTCCAATGTTGCAAGATGTTAAATCCCATCTTGGAAAGTGTTTTGCCATGAAAGATTTAGGAGAAGCGGCATTTATTCTTGGAATCAAGATCTACCGAGATAGATCAAAGCGGTTAATTGGACTAAGTCAAAGTGCTTATATTGATAAGGTCACTCATGCAAGGACTTAATTTATCTAGCAAGAACGGTGCTTCTACACCTAATGAGGTGGAGCGTATGCAAAGAGTTCCTTATGCTTCGACGGTGGGATCTATCATGTATGCGGTAAGATGCACTAGACCTAATATTGCGTTCACGCAAAATATAGTTAACCATTATCAGCAAAATCCTGGAGAGGATCATTGGATTGCTGTAAAGAATATTCTTAAGTACATGTGTGCTACTAAAGAATTATTCTTGGTGTATGGAAGAAATTCTGATCCAGAATTCAAAGTGAATAGATACTGTGATGTTGGATTTCAGACTGATAAAGATGATTCAAAATATCAGTCGGGATACGTCTTCTTTATTTAAATGAAGGCACGGTGGAATGCTATGAGCTAAAAGCAAACCACAGTTGCCATGTCTGCAACAGAGTCTGAGTACATTGCCGCCTCAGAAGCTGCAATGGAAGCAGTCTGGATAAGGAAGTTCATTAGCGGGATTGACGTGATCCCCTCGAGTGACTTACCCACTGATATGTACTGTGATAACACTGGTGCATTAATCATTGCCAACGAGCCCGGAGCTCAGAAAGGTGTCAGACATTATGCTAGAAGATATCACTATGTTCGTGAGCAGATCGAACTAGGAGAGATAAAATTACTCAAAGTTCACACAGATTTTAACTTAGCTGATCCTTTCACAAAAGCTTTGGCTAGGCCCAAGCTTGAAAGGCATGCCGAGGGCATAGGACTTAAATTAGCTAGTTATTTCATGTAAATTTGTTGTTTCGGTATTTGGATAAGGGATGTTAAACAATTTATATTTTTCATAATGAAATAAAGTACTTGATATGTTTGATTTCATTTAATATTAATTGTATCCTATATTTGCATGTTTAATCCTTGAATATTTTATTAAATATTCTAAATTGTCCATTGTCGATTAATTATATGGGAATATAATTAAACTAAGACAAATCTGAGCGATTGGTTATATTCTTTGAATAATAATGGCTGGTCCCACCAAACTCACATGGTATCCATATGATGCATATCGGACTACCCCACTAACGAATTTATCACTTTATGGATCGGCGTCATTAAGTAAAATTCATAAATGGTTACTTTAATGATCCTTTGACTTGAGATACAAGCAGGTCAGCATGTATGGATTGCACTTACTAGATATAGTTCTAACTCTCCTGAATAAGGGAGTACATAAAGGGCTATTTTCAGAAAGTGTAGTGAAGTATGATGACTGACACGTGTAGTCAATACAGGATTTGCTCCTCCAACTAATAGTTGCAGAATGATACCATTGGGCCCCTCATTGGGACTATTTAAGATGTTTACATGGCCATGTCCAAATGAATCCAGATGTGTCTGGATTATGTTTGGTAATCTTAAGTAGTGATGAAATGAGAAACAGAATCGTTAAATCATGAAATGACATTGATCCATATTCATGTTTAACACGGTATCTGAACAAAGGGATAATAAATGCCTCAACCATTTAAATATACTTTAAGAAACTATACTTAAATATTTCTGGGAGCATTGGCGTGTTGCTAGACGCTAACCAATGTTATTACCTTCATTTGTTACGAGCTCAAGTGGGAGCTATTAGTATGTGATCACGTAAAATGAACGTATGTCCGAAATGATTTGAGCCTACGGGGTCACACGTCTCGATTCAAATATAGTTAATATTAATTGATTTATTAATTAATATGGATCACGAATAAGTTAACGAACGGTCATTAATATTTAACGGTTACTAGCTAACGGTCGTTAAAGTAAGGAGATAAAACGATTAGGGAAGGTTCTAGAAAAGCCATAGGGGGCCGGCCTCCCTATTAGGTTTCCTAGTGAAACCCTAAACTTGATGGCCAAGTTTGGTTCTACCTATAAATACTAAAGGTAGGCTTATGGTTTTCTTTAACAATTACACATAAGAATTGTAACTCCAAAAACCTCTCATCTCCCCCTCTCCTCTCTTATCTTGGACGGCCAAAACCAAGGAAAAACCCTTTGGGTTTTTGGTTTTCGGTTTTGAAGAAGGAGATCAAGCAAAAGGTTGCTCGGTTCGTGATCAAGTGCTAGCACACCTATATCGGTGGATCGTGTGTGCAATCGTAGAGGGATTTACTTCAAATCCTTTTAAAGTTTCTTTACTTTATCATCTACATTAAGAGGTATTCCTTAATCCTATTTCAAGGTTAATTATTTGATTACATGGTTTGATTTGCTTCCGTTGCGTACTCGTGAATAATGATATTTAGTTATATATTCCAACACTTTTTGTCATCATCACTCACTTTAACGATAGGATCATAGATATGATTGATAGGAGGAGGGATCTCAACATTGTGATTCTTTTTATTCGAGATTTGTTCAAAATTATGACAGTTTCCATTTTTAATGCTTTCATAGGCATGACTTGTCATAATTCGAATATCTCTCATTTTGTCAATTCGGGACTGTAAGTCTGTAATCTCAGATTGAGCAGAGAGTAGTTCCTTTTGTAGAGAAGAGTACTCATTACTCAATTTGCCATGATTTTCTTGTCCCAATTGTTTTCTAAGAGTGATTTCCCTCAGCTCATTTCTTATACAATCATTCTCTCTTTCATTAAGTCTAATCTTGTCTGAAAGATCCTTTTCTCTTTTAGTCAAGATGTTTACTTGTTGTCTCAAGAGAGATTTTTCCTCTTGATCCTCATCTATCCTTCTTTGTAAGTCATCAACCCTTAGATATAACTCACATGCAGTTTGCGATATCTTAAAATTATCCTTGCAAACATCAATTAATGAGTGCAAATAAAAATCTATTCGTTGCTCAGGAGCATGTAAATCTATCATAAAAGTAACTAGATCCTTTACTCCCAAGTTTTCTGGAATTTTCATATTTTCTCCCTTTGAACATTTATCACCATCTTCTATACTTGATGCTTCAACCTTTGAAGAAGATCTTTCAAGTGAGGTGAACGGAACATTTTCATTTGTAGGGTTTGTTGATTCTAAAGAAGATGTTTCATCCGAAGGAATAGTACTACTTTCTGAATCAACCTCAGCGGCATAAGCATTGTCTTCTTCATTGACTTTAGAACTCCAGTCATATGATCCGTCTTGTTGTTGGACAACCAAGGCTCTTGAATTACTTTGATCAATTAAGCCTTGTTTTCCATTAGACCCATCAATGTATGACCTTTGTCTAGAGGTGTTTGAAGATGAAGGTACTGTTCCACCTTGATTGAAGTTCTGACGAGTAACAATAGACCTACCATCCTTCTTAGGTCTCTGGCATTCCCTAGCAAAGTGTCTAAAGCCCTCGCAATTGTAACACTTTATCTTTGACTTATCAAAGCCAAGCTTGGAACCCACAACCTTTCGCCCTGTTCTTGATAGGAACCGTTTAGGCCGAAGAGTTAGCATAGCCATTTACCATTGCAAGTCCATATCTTCTAAGTCTAAAGGATCAATCTGCTCGTAGTCTTCATCTATAAGACTCGGATCTTGAACCTTTCCTTGGATAAACTGTTCATATGATGTCACATATGACGCAAGAACGGATAAGTGACTTTCCGCACATTTGACACTTATAGGCACGGTGGAACTAGCACTGGAGGTAGGATATCCACGGTTTCTTAAATTATCGCTCTGACTTGAAACAAGACATATGTTCCCCTCAGAGTCAAACGAGATCTTTTGTAAGTCAACATCTTCACTCAGGAATGCCCTTGCGCTTCCTTCAGGGGAACCTGGACTTACATTGATCGTAGGCCTACCGTAATAAAGCTCGGGAATCTGAGCATTATTATATCCTGCTTCCCTCCTCTTTAGTTTCATTTCTTATCCCCGAAACTTAGCAACTATCTGAGTCAAGGACATATCAGAGAAATCTGCTTTTTCCTGCAAAGTAGTAATGTAATTACTCCACTTTTCCGGCAAGGAGCTAAAAAATTTCTCGACTTTTTCCTCTCAGAGTAGGTAACCTCAAATGCTTGCAACTCTGCTAACAAATGATAATACCTTGTAATTAGTTGATCTAATTTTTCACTTCTTAACCCATTAAATACATTATACTGATGCTTTAGAAGGTCTCTACGATTCTTTTTAAGTGTTTCATCCCTTCACAATGATTTTTTAATGCTAACCAAAGTTCTTTTGATGTATTGAATTCATTAAATAAATGTAATATTTCTTGTGGCAATGACATTTTTAAACATGATAGTGCCTTTTTCTCTGCCTCATACAATTTTTTATTTGATTCAATCATATCTTGGTAAGCATATACTTTGTTAACACCACTGTCCTCATATGTTGGGGCACTATATCCTTCAGTCATACAAGTCCACATTCTAATATCCGTGAATTGCATAAAGGATTTGAATCGACCTTTCCAAGAAAAGTATTGGTCAATGATCATCAGTTTGGGTGGTGAATTACCCTTACCGGTCTCATGGTCCATTAGTATCAAATGGTTAAGATAATTTGCTGCCATTGTGTATGTGGTTTAACAAATAAACACGCAAAAACATAGTAACACGCAAACTGGGAACACTCAAATGAAACGAGCAAAAGTCTAAGAAACACGCAAACCACAGAAACACTCAAACTAGAACACGCAAACCATGGGAACACGCAAACTAGTTTGAAGAACACGCAAAATGGTATTTTTTTCAATCTTTCTTAGATCTAGAACCCGATATTGTTACTTGATCAATGAAACCTTGAGAAAATAGTTTTAGGATTGAGATATGTCTAATTTTGGTGTCAAGTTTGAATCTTTCTTTCACCGAAAACACTTCTCCACCTAAGAACACGCAAAATAGTATTTTTTCAATCTTTCTTAGATCTAGAACCCGATATTGTTACTTGATCAATGAAACCTTGAGAAAATAGTTTTAGGATTGAGATATGTCTAATTTTGGTGTCAAGTTTGAATCTTTCTTTCACCGAAAACACTTCTCCACCTAAGAACACGCAAAAACGGGATATCCAAACCGTGATCAATCTAGAACCAAGGTTGTTAAAAACCTATGGCTCTGATACCAGTTGTAAGTCCCTCGGGTCTTATTCTTCTATCGAACCGAGATTGACTTAAGGATATGTCGAGGTGCGGAATTCCTCGAGATAACCCACGGTTTTTATATCTACCTTTTATGATATATATATATATATCACTATATATATATATATATATCTTTTGCGTGAATATAAACACTCGTATTTGGTTAATATAGTGAGGCGGCTTTCCGGACAAACCTTACCAACCAACGTGGTAATCTAAGTCTACAAGCCAACCAAACCGGGTGTGTGTTTTGCGGTTCGTGCGTGAGTCGAGTACCACCCACAAGATCAACTATGTGTTCTCTAGTTTCTCTCTCTAGGTTTTGCTCATTTCTCTCTCTACACTCTTGTTAAGAACACACAAACACACACCCACTATTTATAGGCAAGGGCCAGGAACACTCAAAACCATGTGGGTTTGAGTGTTTCCATGTCAGGCCCATAAAGCCCATAAGGGTTTGGCCTGTTTGTGTGTTTCCCAGAACACACAAACTGTTTGAGAGTTCTACTGAACAAGCAAGCATTTGCTTGTTCCCAAGAAACTCTCAAACTGTTTGAGAGTTCTTCTGAACAAACAAAATCAGAAAGCTATAGCTAGAGGTAAAGATAATCAATCAATCAAAACTTAAAGCTAACTTTTTATTTGTGTTAATACCTCTAAAACCGTTCTATAATTCCACATGTCCTACAACTCAATCTTACTTCCTTCTGCTGACTAGTTAAGCACTTAATTAAGGTTTGTATAGCAATCAGATCTACTAGCTACTAGCAAGGCATTTATATCTTATTATTTGTCGTGCTTGTGATTTACTACTTAGACATACTCTCGCACTACAGTCATGCTCGCTAGCTAAACACTAAAGCAGTTATACGATATTATCATCTTTAATAGTTGAGACAGCGGTGACAGGTCGGTGGTTCCCCACTCGCAGAGCGACATAACTCAACTAATGGTTAGAGTTTATACCTTACATCAAGAAAGCGGTGACAGGTCGGTGGTTCCCCACGCGCAGAGCGACATAACTTGATGCGTATAAATTTTACTCGTTAATAGTTCTTTGAACTCTTTTTATTAATCTACTGATTGCCTTTTCTTGAGATTACTACATTATTCATGCAATAGACATTATCAGAGACCCCAGATGACTCATACACTTACTTAGCATGCAACTAGTTTACAATCAATAGTGTAAGAATTAAGGATGAACCATACATCTAAAACAGTTCCTACACAAGCACTTATATCATTAAAGTCCAATTAATATACCTATACTAATGACTAGATAGTTCCAATTGCTAGGCATATTAAAGTCCGGTTAAGTGTGCTATGACAAACATAATCGCATACAGTTTCAGTCTAAGCTCTAATCCATTTGGAAAAATGAACAGCCACAAATCTATAGTTAAGCTAACAGTTCTAACTAACCGTTCATCTACCAAAGCTAATATTGCTTAGTTATTGTCATCTTTTGTCTTCTTGCAAAGCTTATATTCTCAAAATGTTTTTTAGACACAAGAAAAATTTTAAATTTGCATGAATTAAGTAGTAGAAAACTTATGATTTTTCAAACAATTAAACCACGGGTTTTTCCTATTCCATCCCCCCACACTTAAATTGTACAACGTCCTCGTTGTACTAAACATGACATAACAGAAAGGGTAATAGGAAAAACACGAAAAATAAAGGATTAACGAAACTTCACGGGCTTAAATTGCATGATTTGTTGTTGAAGACGGCATGTGTGGAGCGACTTGAATGATGATGATCTTCAAAGATTTGAGTCGTCTCCATTTGATGGCGATCCATTGTTGCTTCTCCATCTTCTTCTCTTTGTGGTATTTTCTGATTTTTTAATTTTTTTGGATTTTTGGGTTTTTCTGATTTTTTTGGTTTTTTCGGTGATCTCGATGTGCTAACGGAGGTTTGCGCGGCTCTTGATAAGTGTTGGGTGATTTAGATGGCTTAGGGATGTGTTAACAAGGTTAAAAATAAAGTTCGAACTACCACTGGACCTCTGAGCGGCGCTGGAGATGCATCTGCTGCTCCCAGCGGCGCTTAAGTGGGCCCAGTGGCGCTGGTGGGTCCTGAATGACAAAATCAGCTCAAAATCAAAGTTGTAGCTCTCTCTTTTCCGGTTCCGTGGCCTGGTCACTCGTCGAAAACGAACATCGGATGAAAAAGTTATGGCCAAAATACCAAGACAGCGCCAAACTCTTCATATCCATTTCTCCTCCGCCTTGAGTGTTAAATCTCGAACTGATGCTTCTCCAAACCATCACTACACCTCTTTGAGCTTGTGTAACCTTGTTCTTTGATGTTCTCCTCCTCACCACGTGCAAAGCTCATGTAAGTCCCTCGGGTCTTATTCTTCTATCGAACCGAGATTGACTTAAGGATATGTCGAGGTCCGGAATTCCTCGAGATAACCCACGGTTTTTATATCTACCTTTTATGATATATATATATATATATATAATATATTATTATATATATATATATATATATATATCTTGCGTGAATATAAACACTCGTATTTGGTTAATATAGTGAGGCGGCTTTCCGGACAAACCTTACCAACCAACGTGGTAATCTAAGTCTACAAACCAACCAAACCGGGTGTGTGTTTTGCGGTTCGTGCGTGAGTCGAGTACCACCCACGAGATAAACTATGCGTGTTCTCTAGTTTCTCTCTCTAGGTTTTGCTCGTTTCTCTCTCTATAATCTTGTTAAGAACACACAAACACACACCCATTATTTATAGGCAAGGGCCAGGAACACTCAAAACCATGTGGGTTTGAGTGTTTCTATGTCGGGCCCATAAAGCCCATAAGGGTTTGGCCTATTTGTGTGTTTCCCAGAACACACAAACTGTTTGAGAGTTCTTCTGAACAAGCAAGCATTTGCTTGTTCCCAAGAAACTCTCAAACTGTTTGAGAGTTCTTCTGAACAAGCAAACTTTTGCTTGTTCCCAAGAAACTCTCAAACCATTTGAGTGTTCTTCTGAACAAGCAAACTTTTGCTTGTTCCCAAGAACTCTCAAATGACACTTAGGAATATTTGAGTTCATGTTCCTACTGCTGTAAAACGCAGAACCAACATTAACTCAGCCAATGTTTCTACTGCTGTAAATACGCAAAAACAACATTGTTTATATTACCTATTGGAAGTGTATATTAAGTTAATGTTTCTCCTGCTGTTAATACGCAGAACCAACATTAACTTAACTTCCTTTTGGAAGTACATTAAGTTAATATTTCAACTGTTGTTAAACGCAGAACCAATATTAACTTAATTACTCTTTACATGTAATGTCTACATTCATGTCAAGAACCTGCAAAACATAAATAATAAACAAACATATAAACATAAAAGGATCCCAATATGATCAACAATATATGCCAAGGTAATATTATTGACAAACGGTAATTACAAGATAAAATACAAGACTTGAATATATGTAAATATACATCACACATCTAGAATGCTCTTGTCACCGAGAAACATGCACCAAAAGCTCATGATTAACCTGTTGTCTGCACATCTAAATCAAAATATCAAAACGGAAAATAACAAACTAACACT
Source organism: Erigeron breviscapus (assembly GCA_034093135.1). Lineage (NCBI taxonomy): Eukaryota > Viridiplantae > Streptophyta > Magnoliopsida > Asterales > Asteraceae > Erigeron > Erigeron breviscapus. The sequence continues at coordinate 144,262,466 of CM067167.1, forward strand.
AAAACAAAGAAATAAAACTAAAATGGAAAGACACGATTACTTTCTTGTTCAACCACCCGACTCATAAAAAGACAAGTAGCCTAAGTCGATTATAGACCGATCGACTTTTCATAAACAAAATTAGTGAACCTAAAGAATCTTGGCCAAGGACATCTTAATTAATCCACTACTTACATTCATATAGAACAAGAAGCAATTTTTATTATGACATGAAATGACAAATAAATAAATGAAACTAAACAACTAAAACAGGAAAAATAAGACATAGACTTGGGTTGCCTCCCAAGAAGCGCTAAATTTACCGAGTCTTCAGCCGGACTCATTCCCCAAATTTACCATGATGGGGTCTTAAACGCCCCCACACTTAAAGTGTCGGGCGGTTTACGCGAATAAGGTGAGTACAATGTGAATCTAATCTTGACCATTACCCAAATCATTTCTTTCACCTTAACAAAAATCACTTTTAAAATAACAAAACCATTTTTATTCTTTTCAAATCTTATATCAAAAATCCACCCTCTCATGCGAACATACAAAAATTTGAAAATACCGTTATGACACACTATTTTCAAGTAAGTGATTTGAAAGCTCATGTTCGCGGATTTGAAAGGGTTGGGAGCTAAAGGGTCCTGGGCTAGGTCCAAAATCAAAAAGTAGTGCATGAAATTACTACTAGCCCTAATATTGTCTAACTCAATGCAACTAAAACTTGAATAATAATGAGTTAGAGTAAAAGAGCTCCCTGAATAACCCGGCTCGGGTTGCAAATGATCTTGTCCAGTGTCCTCAACTTCAGGTATCATTAGAGCCGTAGGCCCTTTATCCGGCTCTTTCTTCCGTGCCATGATCTTCTTGAGAGATGTTATCGGCTTTGGCACTCCTGCAAAGAAATCAAAGGAAAGCATTTTAGTAAATAATAAATCAATTAGGTTCGGATGCTTACCTGTTTCACGCTGCGTTTGTTGTAGAAAAATGATCTGGATCTGATTCGATTCCGGGGTCAAAACGAACTTAGAACGCGAATGCATCTGAAACGGGGCTGCCAGCGGCGCTGGCTGGGCTGCCCAGCGGCGCTGGTTGCTGATTTGTAGCCACGAGCGGCGCTAGTGGTCTCCCCAGCGGCGCTGGTTGTTGTCCAGGAGCCACGAGCGGCGCTCCCCGGCAGTGGGAGCGGCGCTGCTTCTGTCTGAGCCAGAACGATATTCGATTTTCTTCTTGATTTTTAAGCCTTCAATCTCCGAAACCTGCCAATTATCGTTAGGTATAAATGTAAAATCAAGAATGGGTTTAGAAGACTTACCAGAATGAGTGAATATATGATTCACTTTGTTTCGAGTCGGCGGGATTATAGACTCCCCCACACTTAGAGTGTCAGGCGGTCTAAACTTGAAAAGTGAGAAAACCTCGCCTTGGACGTTCAATGCCTCCGAATCAATGATTTGTCGATACTTCACTCCTAACTCCAAAGGTTCCACCCGTTGCTTTTTCACCATTCTAGCCGAGACATCCAAGTATTCATCATTGAGGGAAGTAGCAAATGCTTCCTCTAGCTTCCTCTTCTTGCTCAATAGACCATCTTGTACTCGAATATCGGGTGACATTTTCTTTATGGTCGACACAATCTTAATTCCCATGGTTGGGGTAGTCACTACCTCTTCATCCCATATGACTTCCAGTTCGTCTCCCCATTCGGCTTCATCCCAAATAACTTCTACATTTGTCTCCTCCTCTTCTTCAAGTTCCTCGTTGTATGTTGTAGATTCTTCACCCATTGCATTGTTTCCGGCATCTTCTTTGCTCGATTCAGCCTCAAATAGATCAATTTCACATTTGTAAGAGTGTCGGGTGTCCTCAGCATTCAATGGTTGAGCAAACAACGAGATTTCACACGAATCAGAGCTGCCAGCGGCGCTGGTTGTGGTCACCAGCGGCGCTGGTTGTGGTCACCAGCGGCGCTGGTTCTTCCGCATCAGCGTCTGACTTATCTATTTCTTTCGTTCCTTCTTCGTTTGGCTACCGTATGACCTGCACTTCTCCATCAGTTGACGAAACGATATCCACATCAACAAGCTTCATCTTGTTTGGTTCCGGGTGTGGTGCTTCACCTTGAGCAACGCGACTCCTTTTATTCGGCTCCTCTTGTTTCAGGATCACTTGCTCTTGTTCAATCACGACTTCTTGGAAGATTGTCCTCTCCTCTGTGCTTGAAATAGCCTCATCTTGATTGGTTTTGCATTTACTAGCAATTTGGGCTTCATCGGTATCTTGAAAACGAGCTAAAAATGAACTTTCGCGAAAATCTGAGCTGCTGTCGGGGCTCCCAATGGCGCTGGGAGTCTCCCAGCGGCTCTGGTGGTCACCAGTGGCGCTGGCCTGAAGGACCAGCATCGCTGGAGGCACCGAATCATTGTCAGATTTCTCGAATTTGCTTGTTTCGCCTTGCTCTTGCTCTTTTTCGACCGGGACTGCATCAATGGTTGAGGAAATGTTCTCCACATCAGCAAGATGAATCTTGTTTGGTTCCGGATGTGGTTCTTCATTGCCAACTCCTTTCGAATCACTTTCCATGATTATACTTCTGAGGTAATCGAACGAGCGATCGTCTTGAAATCCCTTTTCAAATTCTTTTTTAAGTATCTTCGGAAGTTCTTTCATCAGGTTTCTCAATTCCTTTTCGAGCCGATCCTTCACCTCTTTTCTGAATTGTTGACACGTTTTTAGCTTCCCCGGCATCTCCTTATCTATGCTCTTCTCATATTGCTCGATCACCTCGTCCGTTTTCCTTTCAAGATCCCTTTTGTAACTACTCATTCTTTTCCTTACTAGTTCCTCTATGTGAAACTCCCCATAATGGTAAATGAATACGGCTTGCAGCTTCGTCCACGTCCATAGATAAGTAAAGATTAAATTATCCACCCAATCTTGAGCCTCTCCTGTGAAGGCACCACCCTTCTAAATGGTAAGCTTCCTGTTAAGTCACCTAACCCTTTAATTAAGATTCCTGTTAAGTCACCTAACCCTTTAATTAAGCTTCCTGTTAAGTCCCCTAATTAAGATTATAAACTAAGTCTGTTTTTATGACCTAACCTTTATAGCCTAACGGGATCCTGTTAAGTCACCCAAGCAGTTTAGGCTTCCTGTTAAGTCCCAACCCTTTAATTAAGCTTCCTGTTAAGTCACCTAACCAAGCTTCCTGTTAAGTCCCCCGGTCTAAATGGTCAAGATTCCTGTTAAGTCACCTAACCCTTTAATTAAGATTCCTGTTAAGTCACCTAACCCTTTAATTAAGCTTCCTGTTAAGTCCCCTAATTAAGATTATAAACTAAGTCTGTTTTTATGACCTAACCTTTATAGCCTAACGGGACTCCTGTTAAGTCACCCAAGCAGTTTAGGCTTCCTGTTAAGTCCCCCCGGTCTAAATGGTCAAGATTCCTGTTAAGTCACCTAACCCTTTAATTAAGCTTCCTGTTAAGTCCCCTAATTAAGATTATAAACTAAGTCTGTTTTTATGACCTAACCTTTATAGCCTAACGGGACTCCTGTTAAGTCACCCAAGCAGTTTAGGCTTCCTGTTAAGTCACCTAACCCTTTAATTAAGCTTCCTGTTAAGTCACCTAACCCTTTAATTAAGCTTCCTGTTAAGTCACCTAACCCTTTAATTAAGCTTCCTGTTAAGTCACCTAACCCTTTAATTAAGCTTCCTGTTAAGTCACCTAACCCTTTAATTAAGCTTCCTGTTAAGTCACCTAACCCTTTAATTAAGCTTCCTGTTAAGTCACCTAACCCTTTAATTAAGCTTCCTGTTAAGTCACCTAACCCTTTAATTAAGCTTCCTGTTAAGTCACCTAACCCTTTAATTAAGCTTCCTGTTAAGTCACCTAACCTTTAAGTTAAGCTTCCTGTTAAGTCACCTAACTTTAATTAGGCTTCCTGTTAAGTCCCCTAATTAAGATTATAAACTAAGTCTGTTTTTATGACCTAACCTTTATAGCCTAACGGGACTCCTGTTAAGTCACCCAAGCAGTTTGGCTTCCTGTTAAGTCCACAACCTAACCTTTAATTAAGCTTCCTGTTAAGTCACCCAACAGTTTGGCTTCCTGTTAAGTCACCTAACCCTTTAATTAAGCTTCCTGTTAAGTCACCTAACCTTTAATTAAGCTTCCTGTTAAGTCCCCCGGTCTAAATGGTCAAGATTCCTGTTAAGTCACCTAACCCTTTAATTAAGCTTCCTGTTAAGTCCCCTAATTAAGATTATAAACTAAGTCTGTTTTTATGACCTAACCTTTATAGCCTAACGGGATTCCTGTTAAGTCACCCACTAGTTTAAGCTTCCTGTTAAGTCACCTAACCCTTTAATTAACTTCCTGTTAACACCTAACCCTTTAATTAAGCTTCCTGTTAAGTCCCCCGGTCTAAATGGTTAAGATTCCTGTTAAGTCACCTAACCCTTTAATTAAGCTTCCTGTTAAGTCCCCTAATTAAGATTATAAACTAAGTCTGTTTTTATGACCTAACCTTTATAGCCTAACGGGACTCCTGTTAAGTCACCCAAGCAGTTTGGCTTCCTGTTAAGTCCACAACCTACTTTAACTAGGTTAAACATAAAAACGGTTCAACAACTATAAGCAAAATAAATAATATCACTACATAGACATGATCACATTATCCAAGCAGATGCATAACTATCTAGCTACTCATGGCAAAACTAATAACACTAACAATCATTAATATAAAAAGATCCATAATAATAATTGTACGGTAAATAAATAAGTCTTGCAACAGTAACCCTAATAACAATAATAATGATAAAAGTAAAGGAGAGATCAAACTAATAATAGGGATATCGAAGTCACGCAGTCCTTATCCTTCTTGGCCGCTCCTTCGAACCACACACCAAAACCCTAATTAATTTGACCTAATAATATATGTTGAATAATAATTGTTGTAGAGAATCGATGCTTGATCTTCCGGATGATATGGACGTGTTACGAGGGTTTATAACTGAGGAAAATACCTTAGAACAGCCCCCAAAGTCGTCTGGAGGAAGTATGGTGCGGCTATTAGGGTTTAGGGGGGTATTTATAGGTTTTCAGAAAAAACCCTAGCTGAACCGACTTCACCAGCGGCGCTGGTGAAGTCCCAGCGGCGCTGGTGAGGTCCCAAAGGCGCTAGTGATGTGGGAGCGGCGCTGGTGAGCTTCAGGATCACTTCCAGTGGCGCTAGAGTGAAAGGAGCGGCGCTGGAGGCTTCAGGTTCAACACTAAAGTTGTAGATCTTTCTCTCGTCTTTCCGTGGATAGCTTCTCATCAGAAACGGAGTCTGTATGAAGAAGTTATGTCCAAAATACTAACACATGGTCCTTTGCTTCATGTTGGCCTCAATTTCTTCATGTTCCGCTTGCTAGTCTTCGTCCAAATGTCTTGTGGCTTCGTATTAAGTTGAATTGAGGCGTTTAACTTCACTTGCATGCCTTGTGAACCTATCATAACATATCATCCAATTAAGTACCAAAAGTTCACATTTCTAAACTTATTTAAGCATCAAAACACGACCAAAAGATATGAGAAATAATCATGAAATGGACGCTCATCAGCAATCAATCATCCAATACGTCTTTGGTTCACCTGTTCACCTGAAAAGTGTACTAAAACGTGTCAACATAAAGTTGGTGAGTTCATAGGTTTAAGTAATAAAAATCAAGTGTCGGGATATCAACCGTTATCGATATACGAGGATTAGAATACCTAATCACGTCAAAGAAACCCTAAAAGGGTTCACGTTAGCACAAATCAACATATACAACGTCAATGTCTCATATAAATCGTCAATACATATATATAATGTGGGTTCAACAACCCGTATCGCGGTTATGATCATGCGGGTGTGGATTCGTCAATCCACCGTCAACGTCTTACATAATATATAATATACGTCTTTCGTCTTAAATATAATATCGTCATAATATGGCCATGATCATACCGGGTGTGGATTATATCCACCGTCACATCTTACATAATATAATATAACGTCTTTCGTCATATATAAACGTATACAAACACGTAATCACAAGCAAACAATTAAGTATCTAACGTCTCGTTTCATATCATAACATGTAAAATCAACCGACAATCGTTAAATCGACAAGTACACTTTCCACCCCAAAATCAGATAAACGTAAGGGCTACGAGACTCACCTTTGCCTTGAATGTCAAGTTATAATTGAGTTATAAGTATTCAACTAGCTACGAATGTCCAGAAATCCTCAATGTTCACGACCTATCAACATGTTTATGTAATGTACGTATCAATATATATACACATAAATTTATCTATTTCGACTCATGTTCATTGATCTCCAAATGAGACTTAGGTTCTTATCCCCGACTTTAGACACCTCCCAAGGACTGAATACGACACCAAAAGTGACGAGGAAGGACTCTACTTGAAGTTGGACTCGATACGAGGAAAATGGGAATCAAGCTAGGAAATTCAAGAAACGTTACAAAGGAAAGCAGCGTAATGGACGCCATGGGTAGCGTCTGGTACGGTGGCACATTTCTGGTCGGCGTAAAGGACGGTGAGCCCCACCGTAAGAGACGGTGGGCCAGACCAGGTTGGCGTCTGAGACGGTGTGTTCCAGCGTCTAAGATGGTGGCTAAGTTTAGGGGTTTCCAGCGTCTCGTTAACGTTTCATGGGCGTAAGACAGGAGGTGGTGTTCTGAATTTTGAAAGTTGAGGATAGAGGGCACCGTCCCAGATGGTCAGGTGGCCGTAAGAGACGGTGGAGGGAGGCTGGACAACGTCTTGGACGCCAGGGATACCGTAACATACGGTGGTTCACAAAGTAAGAAAATCTGGGCAGCCTCTTGATGATCATCACGACCCAAACCACCCCAAATACGACTCATTTAACCCTAAAACTCCAATTTGACTTCATTTTTTACCAAGTAACCTTCCATACCCGTTTTTGTACATAAATACACACGTATAACCGAAACCCACTTCATGAAATCCATTTCAAATCATTAAATCTATGCTAAACTCGGATTTGACCTAAATTTCACACCTTGAAACCCTAATTTCACTTCAAAACGGTTTTGATATGAAAATCGACCAAGGAATGTGTACATTTGACTAGAAACAATATTTCAAACATAAAATTATGGGTTTGGGATAGATTTAACTTACCTAATTTACCTTCAATGAGCCAAACCCGAAATTTAGCCTTAAATGATGATTTTTTGCACTTAAAACCCCAACTTTTCGATATGATGATGAGATGGTGATATTAATGATTTTTCTAACACAAATCTACTCCAAATAACAATAAATGAGGGTAAAGAATTTAGTGAGAGAGTGAAAGTGTTCTTGCAATGAATGTGGTGAGAGAGAAAGGGAGATAGAATGTGTGGGTGAGGGAGTGTAAGAATGGGATGGGGGTTTTGGATAGGGTTGGGTCATTGGGTGGTTCATGGGTCAATTGGGTTGACCCGTGGATCACCCGATTGCATTACTAGATAATTTAGAAGCCGTCTTATGTCTTGAATCATTTAATACGACTACCTAGTCTCGTCTAGTATCTTACACGTCAATAAATCGTCGAACAAAGCTTCAAATTGTTTCGACTAAATAAATTAGTTAGTCATTTAGCACGTTTGAATCAACGGGTCAAAATAAATAAATTACGTTTAATTACGTTAATTACAAGTCAAATTAGTCAAAATTCACAAATGTTACAACTGACCATTGTATTGTGTTGCAACTGGCAATACATTTTTTAGAATAATATGGTTGCTGATCAAACCTTAAAACATCCGCAGTCGTTAAATTCTTAAATTAAGTTATAATTACATATACATATTTTTCTTAGTCTGTTTATGACATTAATTATCATAAATTCATAAAAAGAAATGAAAAGGGGTATTTGTGTATTTGTTTTATCTCGCTCGTCTGAGCTGCACAAAATATTACCTTTTGGATCAGTTACTTAACCTTCCCCCACCCACCCACCTTGCCAAGGCTTCTTGCACATGAAAGGAACCCAGACCCATCTGAAAAGAATAAGGTCATTAGCATCTAAATGAAATTAGTCAACAACCAAACATACAGATTTTAGAAGGAAACTTAAATGAGCTAAATTAATGATTCAAAAGCAATTGCTTTGAGATTGCAGTCAATAGTAATAAGTTGACATACCGATAATATATATGTGTATATATATAATATGTGTGTAACAAATATAATAAAAGTAACTACTAAATAGACGAAAACATAACAAACCTTTACATTGTGTTCTTGAGTTGGAAAAAAGAAAGAAAAGAAAGTAAGTGAAATTGTCATTTTTCATTTCTTTTCTTTTCAACTCAAGAACATGAAAATGATATATTTTCACTTCTTTTCCTTTCATTTTGTAAAACTCAAGAACACAAATTATAAAATATGTTTCATCTCATTTTCTTTCTTTTATCTTCATTTCATTTCATTTTTTTTCCTTTCCTTAAAAACATCGAGAACACAGTGTTAGAATGAAAACACCTATAGCCATTTGAGTTGTATGATAGTGTATTATATATGAAATAAAAAATTAGAATATGACAACGTACATATATACACAACATAACAACCCTAGCTATCTCTCTCTTTAACACATTCCCTTTTCTTTCTCTCTTTCTTTAACACATTCCATTTTCTAGCTCTCTCTGTTTCATCACATAACCACCTACCAACACCATGCTGCCCTCTCACCCACAAATGAGGTTCCCAGCACCTGCAGCAAACATGATTGTGATGCGAGCAAAGAAGTCAAGATCCAACCAAAACTTCAAATTGCCGGACAAAAATGGTTTATATACAACTCCTTTTCTACTTCTTTTCGTTTTATATAATGATACAAAGTTTGTGTGTGTGTTTTTTATGTGATTGTGCGTATGAATTGTTTGTATGAGTTGTTGTTTTTAGGTGTGAAGTTTGTATGTGTTGTTGTTTTTGGCCGGTGTAAAGTTTTTCTTTCACCATGTTCAACAGAAAAATGGGTTACTTTGTAGATTTTGATTTTGATATTTTTTTTTTTGTAAAAAATGGGTTTTATTTTGATTTTTTTAGGAGTCCCTTATGCAAGATGTTCCATACGGATTTTTTCTCTATGGGCATAGTGGTAAACAAATGGGTGAGAATTTGACATACCGATAATATATATATATATATATAATATGTGTAACAAATATAATAAAAGCAACTACTAAATAGACAGAAACATAACAAACCCTTACACTGTGTTCTTGAGTTGGAAAAAAGAAAGAAAAGAAAGTAAGTGAAATTGTCATTTTTCATTTCTTTTCTCTTCAACTCAAGAACATGAAAAGGATATATTTTCATCTCATTTTCTTTCTTTTATCTTCATTTCATTTCATTTTTTCCTTTCCTTTAAAAAAAACTCGAGAACACAGTGCTAGAATGAAAACACCTATAGCCATTTGAGTTGTATGATAGTGTGTTATATATGAAATAAAAAATTAGAATATGACAACGTACATATATACACAACATAACAACCCTAGCTATCTCTCTCTTTAACACATTCCCTTTTCTTTCTCTCTTTCTTTAACACATTCCATTTTCTAGCTCTCTCTGTTTCATCACATAACCATCTACCAACACCATGTTGCTCTCTCACCCACAAAATGAGGTTCTCAGCCCCTGCAACAAACATAATTGTGATGCGTGCAAAGAAGTCAAGATCCAACCAAAACTTCAAATTGCCGGACAAAAATGGTTTATATAAAACTCCTTTTCTACTTCTTTCGTTTTATATAATGATACAAAGTTTGTGTGTGTGTTTTTTATGTGATTGTGCGTATGAATTGTTTGTATGAGTTGTTGTTTTTAGGTGTGAAGTTTGTATGTGTTGTTGTTTTTGGCCGGTGTAAAGTTTTTCTTTCACCATGTTCAACAGAAAAATGGGTTACTTTGTAGATTTTGATTTTGATATTTTTTTTTTTGTAAAAAATGGGTTTTATTTTGATTTTTTTAGGAGTCCCCTATGCAAGATGTTCCATACGGTTTTTTTCTCTATGGGCATAGTGGTAAACAAAGGGGTGAGAATTTGACATACCGATAATATATATATATATAATATGTGTAACAAATATAATAAAAGCAACTACTAAATAGACAGAAACATAACAAACCCTTACACTGTGTTCTTGAGTTGGAAAAAAGAAAGAAAAGAAAGTAAGTGAAATTGTCATTTTTCATTTCTTTTCTCTTCAACTCAAGAACATGAAAAGGATATATTTTCACTTCTTTTCCTTTCATTTTGTAAAACCCAAGAACACAAATTATAAAATATGTTTCATCTCATTTTCTTTCTTTTATCTTCATTTCATTTCATTTTTTTTCCTTTCCTTTAAAAAAAACTCGAGAACACAGTGCTAGAATGAAAACACCTATAGCCATTTGAGTTGTATGATAGTGTATTATATATGAAATAAAAAATTAGAATATGACAACGTACATATATACACAACATAACAACCCTAGCTATCTCTCTCTTTAACACATTCCCTTTTCTTTCTCTCTTTCTTTAACACATTCCATTTTCTAGCTCTCTCTGTTTCATCACATAACCACCTACCAACACCATGCTGCTCTCTCACCCACAAATGAGGTTCTTAGCACCTGCAGCGAACATAATTGTGATGCGTGCAAAGAAGTCAAGATCCAACCAAAACTTCAAATTGCCGGACAAAAATGGTTTATATAAAACTCCTTTTCTACTTCTTTCGTTTTATATAATGATACAAAGTTTGTGTGTGTGTTTTTTATGTGATTGTGCGTATGAATTGTTTGTATGAGTTGTTGTTTTTAGGTGTGAAGTTTGTATGTGTTGTTGTTTTTGGCCGGTGTAAAGTTTTTCTTTCACCATGTTCAACAGAAAAATGGGTTACTTTGTAGATTTTGATTTTGATATTTTTTTTTTTGTAAAAAATGGGTTTTATTTTGATTTTTTTAGGAGTCCCCTATGCAAGATGTTCCATACGGTTTTTTTCTCTATGGGCATAGTGGTAAACAAAGGGGTGAGAATTTGACATACCGATAATATATATATATATAATATGTGTAACAAATATAATAAAAGCAACTACTAAATAGACAGAAACATAACAAACCCTTACACTGTGTTCTTGAGTTGGAAAAAAGAAAGAAAAGAAAGTAAGTGAAATTGTCATTTTTCATTTCTTTTCTCTTCAACTCAAGAACATGAAAAGGATATATTTTCATCTCATTTTCTTTCTTTTATCTTCATTTCATTTCATTTTTTCCTTTCCTTTAAAAAAAACTCGAGAACACAGTGTTAGAATGAAAACACCTATAGCCATTTGAGTTGTATGATAGTGTATTATATATGAAATAAAAAATTAGAATATGACAACGTACATATATACACAACATAACAACCCTAGCTATCTCTCTCTTTAACACATTCCCTTTTCTTTCTCTCTTTCTTTAACACATTCCATTTTCTAGCTCTCTCTGTTTCATCACATAACCACCTACCAACACCATGCTGCCCTCTCACCCACAAATGAGGTTCCCAGCACCTGCAGCAAACATGATTGTGATGCGAGCAAAGAAGTCAAGATCCAACCAAAACTTCAAATTGCCGGACAAAAATGGTTTATATAAAACTCCTTTTCTACTTCTTTCGTTTTATATAATGATACAAAGTTTGTGTGTGTGTTTTTTATGTGATTGTGCGTATGAATTGTTTGTATGAGTTGTTGTTTTTAGGTGTGAAGTTTGTATGTGTTGTTGTTTTTGGCCGGTGTAAAGTTTTTCTTTCACCATGTTCAACAGAAAAATGGGTTACTTTGTAGATTTTGATTTTGATATTTTTTTTTTTGTAAAAAATGGGTTTTATTTTGATTTTTTTAGGAGTCCCCTATGCAAGATGTTCCATACGGTTTTTTTCTCTATGGGCATAGTGGTAAACAAAGGGGTGAGAATTTGACATACCGATAATATATATATATATAATATGTGTAACAAATATAATAAAAGCAACTACTAAATAGACAGAAACATAACAAACCCTTACACTGTGTTCTTGAGTTGGAAAAAAGAAAGAAAAGAAAGTAAGTGAAATTGTCATTTTTCATTTCTTTTCTCTTCAACTCAAGAACATGAAAAGGATATATTTTCACTTCTTTTCCTTTCATTTTGTAAAACCCAAGAACACAAATTATAAAATATGTTTCATCTCATTTTCTTTCTTTTATCTTCATTTCATTTCATTTTTTTTCCTTTCCTTTAAAAAAAACTCGAGAACACAGTGTTAGAATGAAAACACCTATAGCCATTTGAGTTGTATGATAGTGTATTATATATGAAATAAAAAATTAGAATATGACAACGTACATATATACACAACATAACAACCCTAGCTATCTCTCTCTTTAACACATTCCCTTTTCTTTCTCTCTTTCTTTAACACATTCCATTTTCTAGCTCTCTCTGTTTCATCACATAACCACCTACCAACACCATGCTGCCCTCTCACCCACAAATGAGGTTCCCAGCACCTGCAGCAAACATGATTGTGATGCGAGCAAAGAAGTCAAGATCCAACCAAAACTTCAAATTGCCGGACAAAAATGGTTTATATAAAACTCCTTTTCTACTTCTTTCGTTTTATATAATGATACAAAGTTTGTGTGTGTGTTTTTTATGTGATTGTGCGTATGAATTGTTTGTATGAGTTGTTGTTTTTAGGTGTGAAGTTTGTATGTGTTGTTGTTTTTGGCCGGTGTAAAGTTTTTCTTTCACCATGTTCAACAGAAAAATGGGTTACTTTGTAGATTTTGATTTTGATATTTTTTTTTTTGTAAAAAATGGGTTTTATTTTGATTTTTTTAGGAGTCCCCTATGCAAGATGTTCCATACGGATTTTTTCTCTATGGGCATAGTGGTAAACAAAGGGGTGAGAATTTGACATACCGATTATATATATATATATATATATATCCCCTATATATATATATATAGGGGTGGGTTATTTGTAGTACAAGGGGGGGAAAAGTACAAAAAGTACATGTGTAAGTTAACTTACTTATCTCTTCTTTAACACATTCCCTTTTCTTTCTCTCTTTCTTTAACACATTCCATTTTCTAGCTCTCTCTGTTTCATCACATAACCACCTACCAACACCATGCTGCCCTCTCACCCACAAATGAGGTTCCCAGCACCTGCAGCAAACATGATTGTGATGCGAGCAAAGAAGTCAAGATCCAACCAAAACTTCAAATTGCCGGACAAAAATGGTTTATATAAAACTCCTTTTCTACTTCTTTCGTTTTATATAATGATACAAAGTTTGTGTGTGTGTTTTTTATGTGATTGTGCGTATGAATTGTTTGTATGAGTTGTTGTTTTTAGGTGTGAAGTTTGTATGTGTTGTTGTTTTTAGCCGGTGTAAAGTTTGTATGTGTTGTTGTTTTTAGGTGTGAAGTTTGTATGTGTTGTTGTTTTTAGGTGTGAAGTTTGTATGTGTTGTTGTTTTTATATATGAATTGTTTGTATGAGTTGTTGTTTTTAGGTGTGAAGTTTGTATGTGTTGTTGTTTTTGGCCGGTGTAAAGTTTTTCTTTCACCATGTTCAACAGAAAAATGGGTTACTTTGTAGATTTTGATTTTGATTTTTTTAGGAGTCCCTTATGCAAGATGTTCCATACGGATTTTTTCTCTATGGGCATAGTGGTAAACAAATGGGTGAGAATTTGACATACCGATTATATATATATATATATATATATATGTGTAACAAATATAATAAATATGATATGAGATATAGTCAATAGTAATAAGTTGACATATATATATATATTATATATATATATAATATGTGTAACAAATATAATAAAAGCAACTACTAAATAGACAGAAACATAACAAACCCTTACATGTGTTCTTGAGTTGGAAAAAAGAAAGAAAAGAAAGTAAGTGAAATTGTCATTTTTCATTTCTTTTCTTCAACTCAAGAACATGAAAAGGATATATTTTCACTTCTTTTCCTTTCATTTTGTAAAACCCAAGAACACAAATTATAAAATATGTTTCATCTCATTTTCTTTCTTTTATCTTCATTTCATTTCATTTTTTTTCCTTTCCTTTAAAAAAAACTCGAGAACACAGTGTTAGAATGAAAACACCTATAGCCATTTGAGTTGTATGATAGTGTATTATATATGAAATAAAAATTAGAATATAACAACGTACATATATACACAACATAACAACCCTAGCTATCTCTCTCTTTAACACATTCCCTTTTCTTTCTCTCTTTCTTTAACACAATCCATTTTCTAGCTCTCTCTGTTTCATCACATAACCACCTACCAACACCATGCTGCCCTCTCACCCACAAATGAGGTTCCCAGCACCTGCAGCAAACATGATTGTGATGCGAGCAAAGAAGTCAAGATCCAACCAAAACTTCAAATTGCCGGACAAAAATGGTTTATATAAAACTCCTTTTCTACTTCTTTCGTTTTATATAATGATACAAAGTTTGTGTGTGTGTTTTTTATGTGATTGTGCGTATGAATTGTTTGTATGAGTTGTTGTTTTTAGGTGTGAAGTTTGTATGTGTTGTTGTTTTTGGCCGGTGTAAAGTTTTTCTTTCACCATGTTCAACAGAAAAATGGGTTACTTTGTAGATTTTGATTTTGATATTTTTTTTTTTGTAAAAAATGGGTTTTATTTTGATTTTTTTAGGAGTCCCCTATGCAAGATGTTCCATACGGATTTTTTCTCTATGGGCATAGTGGTAAACAAAGGGGTGAGAATTTGACATACCGATTATATATATATATATATATATATAATATATATCTTTATATATAGGGGTGAGTTATTTGTAGTACAATGGGGAAAAAAGTACAAAAAGTACATGTGTAAGTTAACTTACTTTCTTCTTCTTCCTTCTTCTCCGGCGAGACTGCCGCCGCCAACCACCACCATGATCATCTCCGACCACCACCATGATCCTCCGGCGAGACTTACACATGTGTAAGTTAACTTTCCGGCGAGAATCAGGTTCGTTTTCGGGTGGATACGGTACGGGCCAGAGGCCCTTATCCGTTCTAAACTGACCGTCAAGGGACGCATATGGGAATCGTATGGATTTGATGGGCGGCGATCCAAGAGATGGTGACGGTTTGCTACGGTACGGGCGAAGCCCTTGCTGCCGGCGCCGTGGTTGGGGTGGTCGGAGATGATGGTAGCTGGTGGTGGTTGTCTCGCGAAGGAAAAAACCTAGAAATTTTAAACCCTAAAATGCTAAAAAAGTTGTACTTACACATGTGTAAGTCTCGCCGGAGATGGTCGCCGTCGCCAGAGGATCATGGTGGTGGTCGGAGATGATCATGGTGGTGTGGTGGTGGTCGGAGATGGAAGGAAGAAGGAAGAAGAAGGAAGTAAGTTAACTTACACATGTACTATAAAAAGTACATGTACTATAATTATCTTTCCTATATATATATAATATGTGTAACAAATATAATAAAAGCAACTACTAAATAGACAGAAACATAACAAACCCTTACATGTGTTCTTGAGTTGGAAAAAAGAAAGAAAAGAAAGTAAGTGAAATTGTCATTTTTCATTTCTTTTCTTCAACTCAAGAACATGAAAAGGATATATTTTCACTTCTTTTCCTTTCATTTTGTAAAACCCAAGAACACAAATTATAAAATATGTTTCATCTCATTTTCTTTCTTTTATCTTCATTTCATTTCATTTTTTTTTCCTTTCTTTAAAAAAAAACTCGAGAACACAGTGTTAGAATGAAAACACCTATAGCCATTTGAGTTGTATGATAGTGTATTATATATGAAATAAAAAATTAGAATATAACAACGTACATATATACACAACATAACAACCCTTAGCTATCTCTCTCTTTAACACATTCCCTTTTCTTTCTCTCTTTCTTTAACACAATCCATTCTAGCTCTCTTTGTTTCATCACATAACCACCTACCAACACCATGCTTCTCTCTCACCCACAAATGAGATTCCCAGCACCTGCAGCAAACATGATTGTGATGCGAGCAAAGAAGTCAAGATCCAACCAAAACTTCAAATTGCCGGACAAAATGGTTTATATACAACTCCTTTTCTACTTTTTTCGTTTTATATAATGATACAAAGTTTGTGTGTGTGTGTTTTATATGTGATTGTGCGTATGAATTGTTTGTATGAGTTGTTGTTTTTAGGTGTGAAGTTTGTATGTGTTGTTGTTTTTGGCCGGTGTAAAATTTTTCTTTCACCATGTTCAACAGAAAAATGGGTTACTTTGTAGATTTTGATTTTGATATTTTTTTATTTTATTTTTTTGTAAAAGATGGGTTTTGATTTTGATTTTTTTAGGATTCTTTTAGATTTTGATTTTTTTTCCTTCTTGTAGAAATAGGAATAGAAGATTAATTTTTTAAAGGTGACTATGGGTCGTAGTGAAACATGTTTGTTAAGGAAGATAGTAATAATAGTATAACATGATGCTTATGGTTCAAAAGTTGTATGAGTTTATCCTATATATATACTTCAGCAAGTATGTGGTTAATTGTTTTGATCCCCTTAAGACCATGGTGTGTGTAGCTTTAAATTGTTCTATGTGCACTCAACTTACTTTTCTTTATCTCAATTATGATATATCCTTACTGTTCTCAGTATGTTACTTGAAAGATGAAAACCATTAATATACCTTTTTTTGATTTTTTTCCCCCTCATTATAAGTGACAATTTCAGCCCATCAACATATGAATAGGTTGATTTGGCTTATGTTTTTTCTATAAGGGGTCAAATAAGTGAAATCAAAGAATAAGGTGAGGAAAAGGGTCAATGACTTGTAAAAAAATTGGTTTTGATTTTGATTTTTTTAGGATTCTTTTAGACTTTGGATTTTATTTTTTTGTGTAAAAAAAGATTACTTTGTAGAAATAGGTATAGAAGATCATTTTTTTTAAAGGTGACTATAGGTCAAATCTAAAATGTCAATTTTTGTTTTCCTAAAGATCAATATATATTAAGATAGTGTGGATTCTTTTTTTAAAAAAAATTTATTCATTTTAAACGTTTTCATACGATATTAGAACTTTAGAAGTACTATTTGTTATCGTTGTGAAATATGTTGTCTAACATGTTACTTACAATGTTTTTCTTCTTTACAAACAAGATAGGTGCTCCCCGTGGAGATTGACTCGGACGAATAAACCCTTTATCTTGAAGTTCACGAAGTTGAGTCTCCAATTCTTGCATCTCGGTTAATGCTAAACGATACGGGGATTTAGCAATAGGTCTAGCATTAGGAACTAGATCAATGCGGAAATCAAGTTGACGAGACGGGGGGTAAACCCGGCAAGTCGTCGGGAAAAAACATCCGGAAAATCACATACTACCGGCACGACTTTCAACTCCGCCTTCTTGACGGTTCCACTAAACACCTTCCTATCTAAAGACTCCGCTTGCTCAGCTTGCACCCTCAATACCTTCCCTTTGGACAAAGGAATTCGAACCACCCTACTACCACATTCAATCGCCGCATTGACTGCCACCATCCAATCCATGCCCACTATTACATCAAAACTACCAATCTCAAAAGACATGAGATCGATAAGAAAAGGACAATCTTCTAACACTAGCTCACAATCCCGAACCACTTGACTAATCTTAGCCAACCCACCATTAACCATTTCAATTTCAAACACAAAATTCAATGGGCACAACGGCACATCAATCAAAGGAATGAAACTAGAAGAAACAAGACTAAAATCGGCTCTAGAATCAAATAACACAGATGCATAATGGCCATTGATAAGGAAAGCACCTGCCACCACATTGAGGTCATTGCGGGCTTCAATGGCATTCACCGCAAAGGCTCTTCCCCTCGGTTGCAACCCTTGTTGCCCTTGTTGTCCACGGTTTTGGTTTGGACCCGTTATTTGAAGTTGATTCGGGTGTACCGCTACCTGGACTTGTTGGCCGACCCATTGTGGACAATTGTTGCGATAATGGTCGGTGCTTTCACATTGGAAACAAGTACTGCGTTGCCCTTGAGGGTTCCTTGCATTAATCGGGGCCACATTCAAAGGAGCCATTTGACCAACCTTAGCTCCACAATTTCGAGCATAGTGCCCCACACGATTACACAAGTAACAAGTTCTACATGACATGTCTTCCGGGTGATGGAAGTTACATTTTGTGCACGCCACTCTTGGGCCTTGATAAACCTTATTTTCGAGCTCGGTCTCCGCAAATGCCTTACCTCGATTTGGGCGTTTAATATCAACCTTACCACCCTTCTTGGTTCCACTCGACTCGGCAACATCCTTCCTCTTATTCCCCGGCTTGCTCAAAATCCCACTCCAAATTAGGTCTTCGGTCGCACTACCGGCTCTATTGATGGCTTCCTCCATGGTCAACGACATGATGTTAGAAACCATCATCCGGACTTTAGGATTTAGCCCAAGTACATACTTCTCTATCATTCTTGTCTCGGTAGACACCAAGTGAGGCACAAGCCTTGACAACTCTTGAAAACGAAAAGTGTAACCATTGTAGTCCGCCCCATCCATTTGTTGATTGATGAACTCTTGTTGAAGCTTTTGGAGTTCATAGACGGGACAAAACTTTGTCTTCAACATATTGCTAAACTCGGCCAAGGCATGTCCAAGGCCGCATCAATACCCCTAGCAGTAACCACCGAGTTCCACCAACTCAAAGCATCCAAAGTGAATGAACCAGTGACAAAGTTGATCCTTTGATCATGAGTGCAGTTGCTTCTTGCTATCACCGCCTTTATCTTCTCCAACCATTGTACGCAAGCAATGGCCCCATCCCGGCCATTGAACTCAGGTGGCCCACATTTGGCGAAGTCGGTGTAAGTACACTTTTGACGATACCACCTATTTTCATAGTTTGGGCCAACATTAGCATTGGGACCCGCATTCCCAACTTCCTCAACTTCCTCATTTGCAACACCCTTGTTTCCACCATTCACCGGCTCAACATTAGCACCACCTTGTGCTCCTTGATTATTACCCATGGCCGCCGTGACTTGAGCCACAATATTGGGCATAATAGCATTGATGGTTTGAGTGATGACAGTCGACATATCCGGAGCATTATTATTATTATTATTATTATTGTTGTTGTTGTTATTGTTATTGTGATTGCCACCCCTACCACCACGGCCTCTACCTCGACCACCACCACGACCGCCTTGATCTTCTTGATCATTTTGGTCCTCTTGGTGTCTATAGTTTGCCGCCACTCTTCTAGGTCTTGCCATGTTCCTGAACACACGCGTTTAAATTACCACATTTAAATTTCAAGTTCACATAACAAAAGGGGCCCCTACGGACTTATCACTAGACTAAACTATGTTATATCATATACAATAACATAAAAGCGTTCTAGTGACCATTACCAAGCCATCACAACAAGTAGTCTTCTTATAGACTAAACCACAACTCATACCATATCTCCAACCCATGTACATTACCAACACATTCAATCAATTCACATACCAACATAAATAAAACAAGTCGGGTAAAGTATAGTCCGAATCTAAACTCCTACATTTAACTACCAAAGGTGTTTGATACAGGTGATGCCATCGGCTTTCCCTCCACACCCTTAGTATATTAGATGCATGTCGGGATTCGGTTCCGTTATGCTCTTAAGTATTGGTTGGGCAACAAAATACATGCAAACAATATATTTAAAACACGATGTGCATAATACGGGTCTTTAAACCCTCGTCATTGGTAAAATTTTATACTACATTGTATAACGTTTGAGTGATGTCTTCAAATTTATAAATTTATGTTTTTCCAATTTACTCTTGCATTTAATAGTGTAACAATATTAATCGGTTAAAATTAAATAAAATCAAATTACACAAAAAATTAATGTGTAATTGAAATAAATAAGAATTTAATATATAGATAAATTAATAAGTGGACATAATAGTAAATGGTAATATTAAAAAAGTACAAATTTAGATTTAACTTCGTACATAATATTGTTATAACTCTCTTAATTTCAAAATTATCACAGATGTTGGAAAATATCATTACTATCTATATTATTATCTTATAAAAGAGGAACCCTCTTTTTTTTTTAAGAAAAAATGATTTGAACTGACAAAAATACCCCTCCCTTCTGACATATAATTACCTCTCTACCCCAACCCTTTCTACACACTTACACTGCAGCCACCGTCGACCACCAACCACCGCCGTCTGCAATCACCTCCGGCCACCGCCACCTATTCTGACCACCAACCACCACCGTCTGCAATCACCTCCGACCACCGCCATCTGCAATCACCTCCGGCCACCATCATCTACAAGCACCTCCGACCACCGCCATCTGCAATCACCTCCCCACCGCCACCTACAACCACCTCCAATCACCGCCGTCTACAACCACCTCCAACACCGCCGTTTACAATTACCACCAACCAACCACCGCCACATACACTCACCACCAGCGACTGTTCGTTATAGATGGAGGTCACCGGCGGCAGCACCAGCGGCTGTTGGTTGTCCGCCTGCCGGCAGAGCGGTTGGTTTTGCGATGGACGGATCTGAGAAGAGAGAAAGAGCAGTGGCCGGCGGTGGTTGTGGGAGGAGGGGAAAGTAGAGGAGAAAGAGAAGAGGGAGAGGAGGTCACCGGCGGTGGTTGTTGCAGGAGAAAGGGGGCGGTGGTTGAGGGTGAAACGGGAGTGAGAATGAACGTGAGTTATTGGTTGTTGGTACTTGATATTTAAATTTGGAGAAAGGGATAATAAAAACATGGGGATAATGAGTAAGAACCATAAGTGACACGTGAGCAGATATAGAAATTGCATGTATTTGTATCCCCTTTTAATATTATCATATGTATAATATATGGATAATGATAAATCAACCTAATTGGTGTGCCTAAAGATATGCCTAATAGTAAGATGATGACATGTGGAAAAATCAGGGGGCAGGATTAGGAAAGAGAATTAGTGGAATCCAGATGTCAAATTCTTAAGGTTTTAGGTTGATTTTTAGGCATATGAGTTAGGTTGATTAATCATTTTCCATAATATATATACTCATTTATTTTTTAATTTTTTTATAAAATGGAGATACTTTCGTATTAATTACATAGACAATGGGTTGCAAATCTTTAATCTTTCGTAAGTGCATTTTACATCAATATAAATTAAAAGAGATTATAAATATTTTTTATTATTTTATATAATATAACAAGTTTGTTATGTTTATTTTTCATTTCTGTGTATAATTTATTTTATATACACCTATTTTCAAAATTAAAAAATTTTTATTTGAAAACCCATCCTATTTTTTTCCAATACGAGTTTTAAAAAATATTACTCCCTCCCTCATCAATCCGGTCTCATCCCGATTCCCTGAGTTCACACACCACAATTATACCGCTGCATTGCGCGGGCATATGACTCGTATATAATAAAAAGGAAAGTACGGGATTGCGTGCCGCTAATATAATATTGAGTTAAGTACTTTTTTCGTCCCTGTGGTTTATCGTTTGTTCATTTTTCGTCCTCGGCGTTAACTTTTGGCTAAAATCATCCCTGTGGTTTACTTTTCGTCCCTGGATCCGTTAACCCCTCACGTGCAAGGCACGTGAGGGTCATTTATGTCTTTTCACCCATGGTTAAGTGCAAAATTCATCCTTATGGTTTGTCGTTTTTGCATTTTTCATCCTTATGGCGAGGATGAAAAATGCAAAAACGACAAACCACAGGGATGATTTTTGCACTTAAATTGGTGAAAAGACGAAAATGCCCCTCACGTGACTTGCATGTGAGGGGGTTAACGGCAAAGTTATAACGGCAGGGACGAAATGCAAACCACGGGGATGATTTTAGCCAAAAGTTAACGGCGAGGACGAAAAGTGATAAAACGATAAACCACAGGGACGAAAAAAGTACTTAACTCTATAATATTTCTTCTTTGTATAATTCTAATATGTTATTATTAATATGAAATTTAAACATTATTTAGTTTTTCTTTTAGATCTTTTAAAATGAAATGTTTTGTGGTATTTATAAAAGATCGTTGTGATGTGCTCATTTTATCTACGTTTTGATATAAAATTTGTTCAAAAGTTATTCAGATCAAATTATTTTAGTTGTGATATGTGTAATTTCAAGATTTATAAAGTACGTTTGTGTGTCATTTGTTTAAATCAATTCCAAGCCGATTGAATGTTATTTTATTAACTTTGTCATTTTATATATTTGTTTAATTGGTTAGACACGGTTCGTTCAACCTCAAAAGTACAAATACATACGAAGATCTTAATATAAGAAATGTTACAGATGTCGATATCAAATTTTACATGTTATCGTATACAATGAACGAAATATCTCCCGGGGTAACGCTCGGGTGACATATCTCGTTGTCTACAAATAAAAAAAATAAAAAAAATGTGGTCATATAATTCATATTGTCAAATGACAAAGAGGTTGGTGGCCTATTGATAAGATCTTTGATCTTTAAAAGATTCATTTGGGTTCGAATTTCATTTACTACATTTATGAGGTGGATTAATTGAGATTTTTCGAGAATCATAAATTCCATCGTTAAAATAGGAGTAAAATAATATGTCAGATTAGAAAAAACTTCATATTGTCAAATAGATTAATGAATATGAAAAAACAAAGAATTGTAATTCTGTGCTTTTCTCATACATAGATCCATTCATATAAGAAATGATCGATCAATCTTACTAGCTAGCGGCTACAAAATTTCTGGTTCATTGCATCCTCGTAATCCTAACAAAAACAATACAAGTTTCACCTTTGCAACAATATAAACAGATAATAGAGATCGATTTAAGCGTAACATCATGGCCCGATAGAGGCATTTAGACGCCTGCCTCATACTAGAACGGACATCTTTCTCTTTTAGGATCATGCTTCCGCGGCCCGGGGGCTGTCCAAGATCATACATTGTGCTCTCAACAACTAGCTGAGTTGGTTCAAACAATCATTTAACTCGTCTGTTGGGTTCAAACACGTACTTGATTATCGAATCTTTAATCGACAACAGCTCCGGGAACTCTTTCTTAAGCTTAGAAACATCCAACTCATTGTTACTTCTTGGTGCTACTATTACTTTGGCTTGTTCTTCCAAATCAAAATTGACCCATTTTAAATTCGGGTCTATGTATTTTTTATACAACTCCAAAATCTCATTGTGGCTCACAACACCTGGATTTGTGAAGTTCCAAACACCTTTGCATTTCCTCTTTGCCATCTCTATTGACAATGGCAGGAGCTCGTCTAGTATGCTCATACTATTTGGAATGTTAACTACTTTGTTGTAATGTGTAATCTTTGTTATAAAGTTGCTCGAGTTGCTTAAGTCAGACGATATTGGCATCCTTAGTCTTAACGTGCAAACGTTGTCATATTCCCTTAGCAACTCCTCAACCTAAACATTTAACACAAAACGTATTGTTATTTCGTGCAACTGATTAATGATTAAAAACCATTGGCTAGTGTACGTACAATGCGGAAGATATGAAAGTTAGGATTACCATGGCTTTTGTCTTGGAGTAAAATGATCCTGTGAAATTAGGCTTATCTTCTTCCTTGAACCCGATACCTGAACCTTGAGGATGGTCCTTGTCATATTCATATATGCATCCGGTCGCAAAATTCAGCATATAAAGACCTTCTTGTATGCAAACATCGGCCAAAGTTAGGGTTCCAATGACATTTGTCCTTATAGTCTCGACCATATGTGTTTCACACCAATCCACATTAGGCCTCCCTGTTATACCAGCCGCGTTAAACACATGGGTGGGTTGTACTGTGCGTATATCGTTCAATAACATTTTCCTATCTTGAAGTCTTCCTCGCCCATAAGTATAGGGAATCCCTTTATCTGTGCATAGTTTTCCTAATAAACCTCCTATCCAACCCGTTCGGCCATAGATCAGGAACTTAATGTCATTTTCTGAGGTTCCGGTTTTGTTTTGAATCAAGAAATCTTCTTCATTGTGTGATGTGACCGTTGGTGAGATCCGAGGATGAGGTTGAAGCGCAAGCCCTACATTTCCCCACCAATTAGGATTTTCACGATACCATTCAATCGTCTTCCTTAACCCTTCTTCCCATGGAGTCCTTTCCTCCCATCCGAGTTTCTTGAGCTTTTGATCATCCAAAAAGTATCGTTTATCATTGAATGGCCTATCGTTCACAAAACGTAGTGTTTTATTTATATCAAACCCAAAAAGTTTACAAATATCTGTAGCAACATCCAACACACTCCTCTCTTTCTTCGTCCCGATGTTATAGACATGCCCAATCGCGCCTTCATGAAGTACCACCTCAAATGCCTCCGCGACATCCCCACAATACAAATAGCTTCTAACGTTAGATCCATCGCCATGAATTGGCAACGGGTCACCCCTCATAGCAAGCAAAATAAACTTGGGTATGAGCTTCTCAGGAAATTGGTTCGGGCCATATACGTTATTCCCCCTTGTCGTGATTATGGGCAACCCATATGATCTATGGTATGCCATGACCAACATCTCCGCACCTGCCTTTGTAGCGGAATAGGGATTCGTGGGAAGCAATTGCGATGCCTCTGGGTTCCCTATATCCGTCTCCAAATCAGATTCACCATACACCTCGTCCGTACTCACATGAATGAACCTATTTATCCGTCTAGTGACCTTGCAAGCTTCTAACAATACATGGGTGCCATAAATATTGTTAGTCGTGAACTCAAACGAATTCCCAAACGAATTATCAACATGGGTTTCAGCTGCAAAATGCATAATGGTATCGATTTCTTCTGCATCCAATAAATAGTTGATGAGATCCGAACTTGCAATATCCGCCTTGACAAACTTGAAATTTGAAGATGTAAAACATGGTTGTAGGTTCTTGAGGCTTGAACAATAACTAAGTTTATCAAGAGCAACAATCTTGTAATTCGGGTAATTCGTAACAAGACGATTAGTGACATGAGAAGCTATGAAACCAGCTGCACCAGTTATGAGTATGGTTTTTGGAGGTGATTCAGATGACATTATTTTGTTAAGGATTCGAAGAAAAGAAACGTTGAAGGTGGTAAGATTTGATATTCATGCATGGAAGAAAAAATGGTGAGAAAATATGTTTGAAGGTCAAGAATCATAATGCGATATAGACGATGGGTTCTTGGTGATTTTGGGGTTCCATTTTTGCCTCCATAATTAAGTAAAAGTAAATGGTACGTGTTGTATATCCCGAAAATGTGCATCTATATATATGATCTACTTTCAAGGACTTGGTATTTGAGTTTAAGGTAGATTTGCTATTTTAACCTTGGTTTTCCAAAATGTTGCAAATATGACCATGAAAACATTTATACTCAGTTTGGTGCACTACAAGCGAGCCAACCTTGAGTTTTACTCATAAAGCTCAAAAGAAGACGAGCTTGAGCTCTAGCCGCTAAATAAGCAAAGCATAGCTGAAACTCGGCTCGACTCGTTTACAAACCTATGTTATACTAAGTATTTCTAGTTCTGTCATTCAAAGAATGTCCATATTGATCCTTCGGTTGAGATCTGTTCCCTTGTTCATGTCAAACATCTTCCAGGTATCCATTACATAATAACAGTTAATTTAGATACGAATAACTATGGATCACATGAATTTAAGTATAGCAATAAGGATTCAAAGTAACAATTATTTGTAGTCCCACCACTTGCTTCATAATTTGGAGAGATTTATATCACTTGATTGTTGCAGTTAGAGTTAATAAGATTATGACTTCTCAACCACAGGCTCAACTTCCCATTTTCAATGCTAAACTTGAGACCAAATCAATGTTTTACTAGATGAAGCGGACAATTAAACGCCTACAAGATTTAACCGCTTTTCGTTGATATATATAGGAATACATAATCCATCTGATATATGAGCTATGTTGAATTCTATGAATATGACAACTATAACCTAACTTCTCTCTCTCTAAAATAAAAATACAAGTTGGTGAAACGAAAAAAGCAACATAAAAAACTGTCAGACCGAACACCAAATTGAAAGCCTCTAAGATTACATGCCATGAATTGATATTTAAAGACATGGCACTGATGGATGAGACAACTACTGCGTGCTAATCTGAAGGGTTGTGTTACTTACTGACTAAAGCTGTGCTACACATATGGGTTGTAAATCAAAAATCGAGGGCACCAGTCTTGGAAGAGCCAGAACAACTACCAGATGTATTGCCATAAGAACTCCCACTTGACCCATCAACAGGTGCTTGATTTAGACATTCTAAAACCAAAGACCTTCGTTTTTGTAGCTTTATTGAATATGTTGTTGCATCTAGAATCACCGGAACCTACAAAGGTGGCGGTTAGAACAGATTGACTAAAGAATGGGTTAATGTGTGCAGCTAAATCAAGACATAGAGCTAAAAGGGAAACAAATCAAATAGGCTCAAAGTCGGTCAAAGTAAGTGTTGTACCCAGCCCATCTGTTAGTCAACCAGGCCCAGCCCATATCAACCCATACTAAAAGTACCCGTTACACGACTCACCCATCTTGCCACCTCTACATATAAATCAAACCAAAAACTAATTTCTGATATTTGGTGTGTTTGTGATAGGCCACCAAAGAAAACAATCTCAATCTGGGTAGGAAAGGAGTTTTCCAGATAAAGATATTTGCCAATGGCTTGTTCAGCAGAAAAAGACTACGTCGCCTTTGGCAGGTATGAGTTAGGCGATCATGCCAAGGCAGCAGATTAAAAGCATTATTGTGAAATAGTAGAAGACATTTTGTTAAGTGGAGGTAAATGTCTCTCAAATTTAGTTATAAAAGGGTTTAATTTATTTTACACTTGGATAATCAATTTTATTGAAGCCAGTACGAAACTGATTATATGACCAAGATAACCACATATAATAATCAAACGATCATTTGCAAAACGAAAATCCAAACACCTCCCTTAGAAATTCCATAATTCCAAATGATAAATCCCATAAGCAAAAGTAACTTAATAAATATATAATCCCCAAAAGCAAAATAGATAATGATAATGATATGATTTACCTGTGTGTTGAAACGTGCAACCTTATGTATACTCAGAAGGCCAAGCATATCTTGGTAACCCGTTAGGAGACTAGCGAGCTCCTTATCCTCATCTGTGAAAATGAATTAAAAAGAGCTACAGAACCAATAATTTAGTAACATAATTGCTGCAAGAAAACAACAATTACCTGGAATAGCTTTGACAGACAATAATGTATCAGCCAAATGTTGACATCTCTTTGACACTGATTGTGACACAAGAGAAGCTGGAAACGTTAGAAACGTAACTGCATTGGAGGACCGTACCATGCTTTTCAATGATCTAATAAAGGAAAGCATGTCCCATTCCTACATTAACAATGAAGAATATTTACAAATATCTAACGAAGGGGAGTACAAAGGTGGAAAACGGGTGGGTCATGTAATAGGTCATAACGAATTCTGGCCAGCAGTCGCCACGGATCACCCGGGTTTAGCTGACCCAATACACTCTGTTCAAAACAATCTAATTATTTGACTAAAATGCTTCAGAAGGTTTTATGCTTTATATATACACTTGAGAGACTTTTGACCCTTTCAAGCCATTTGGCATTTTTTCCCTTTCAGCTATTAACAGATTTCACCCTAATTGATTCTTTAAAGACAAAACATAACCCGAATCAGCCCATTCATAAGTAAACAAGTTGAAAGTGCCGCCTTTAGATAAAAAGATAGTGTAGCATATATTGAAGGAACAGCAGAGTTGCTAAAACAAGTTCAATTTTATCACATGGATTTAACATACTTGATGGTCTCTGGGCAAGTAATAGAAATGTGATTACTTGCCTTATCATAGTATTCACACTGTGGAGCACAGAACGATTGGATGGCAATCCGTCCTGCACTTGTAATATTCCCATCATACCTGGTCAGAATATTGTAAAACATTTTTAATTATAATAAACTTTGAAAATAGATAGATATAAAATATATAATTGATGTAAAATAGATCATGCATCTCATGAAACAAGAAAATAACCTTGCCAAAGCAAGTTTATAGATAAAACAGATCACTTTAGCAAGATAGAAGCATCTATAATGTAAAACTGAATACAATGTACTGGAACTTACAGAAACTATTTTTCTATTATATATATGTAGGCATAAAAAACACTAGTAAAGTAGTAATATTAATACCTTGGAAGTTGAGACAAAAACTTTGAACAAGTATCACGGAATCCAGTAAGACTTGAACTATCCAAAAGGCTAACACATTCCACATGGTTTCCCATTATCAAATGTTTTTCTATGGGCTTCCTTAGATCGAAATCGTTGCAATACTCTACTTTTCCATCTGCTTAACAACAAAAGGATGTAAACTTTAGTTAGCATTACTATACATCAGGTTTACAATTCTTCAATTTCTAAGGTACAGTCCCATGTAAAAAGTTTCCTGCAATATAATATGAGCATACAAACTTACCTCGCTCCTCAATGTGTGGCTTGTTCTCTCCAAGGTACTTTTTGTATTGCCAAGCAATCCGCAAATCCTTCTACAAGTTCACAAGAACCATAATTTCCATAATGCAGTGATACATGGAAAATTTTGTGGTAACAATCTAGAGTATTTTGCTAATAAAGGAGTCAATTTGGTTACGTTTTAACTCAAAATAAACAGGATAGACAACTTAATAGTCACCCAACGTGTATTTCAAAAGCATACAGTTCATTTTATTAGATGATTTCAACTGTTATTACTCTGATAAATTTCATATCTAATGCATTACTAATCTAGATAAGTATCTCATAAAATGTACAGTGATTACCCCCCTTTTTAACCAGATGTGTTGAGACCCGTTACCAGCCCATCCATTTTGTCACCTCTAATCAAGCTAAATGGTCCAAAGAGAAAAATGACAAAAGAAAAGAGAGTCATTACCTGCTCTGCATCAGTGTTACGTGATTTATCATCTTTGGACACCAACGTAGATGGCAAGGTTCCAAGAAAAGCTCGAGGGTTTTGGGAAGGGCTTGCATAAAGAACAGGTTGGTTGTGAACGAGTCCCTGAGACATGAATGTCCTTAGCAAAAGCATATGGTGAGGTGCTTCAGTGTCTTCCATAATCATCACCAGACTTCCTAAATGGAATCCTCCACCTAAAATCTCTAGAATATTACATAAACATGTATTAGGGAACGTCAAACAATTTAATCAGGGAATCATTTGTACTTAAAGGAGGCAATTTTGACCCGTTTACTTATGATACGGTCAACTTGGGTTATAAATCTTAGTCTCCAACAAGTCAAGTGGATCGAGTTTTAAGATGTAGCAAAAAAGTTAACATTACAAATGGGTCTCCCAAAGTCTTCTCAAATACTTAAACTTTCCTAAAACACTTTAATAAAAACAGAAAGAAATCAAAGGGCATTGACGAGTTGATTCCACCTGACCTATTTCGACCCATATCAAAAGGTTACTCTTCACGACCCGTTACCTATGCCAATTTGACCAACTTTACTTTTTCACACATTCATTGACAATTTATATAAATAGTTGAACAAGAACAATAAATAAAAAAATAAAAAAAAGGCATAGTGGGGATTACTGTCAAGATCAGGTATGCCCGAGGAAAGAAAGATAGTGCCATTTGGTCCATACTTAAGTCCAGGGACGGAAGATGCCGGTGGCGCAGAAAAGTTCCGCGAGAAACTACTTGTTCGAACCTTACTACTGGTAGTAGTAGCCATATATCTTTTTTAACCCCACCTGAAACAAACTAATGTTTTATTAAAGAAATTAATGTTAGAACGTAAGTTGAGTTACATACAAACTAACAATCAAACAATTGTAGCACATAAGAAGTGATAACCCAATAAGGGAAAATAGCGTAAGAGGTTCACCTGAAAATAAGGAGAAATAATCGGAGTTTCGGGGAGTGAAACGGTGGTCTGTGGCGGCCGCCGGAAACTTGTTGACGTGTCGATGAATATAAAAAGGAGAAGCGACGTCGTTTGGGAAGTGAAGCAAAATTACCACCGGGATTCTCTTCTCTTCCCTTCTTGCTTTAATTTTCATTTGTAACTTTATTTAAGTTGTACTCTGCCCGCACAATGCAGCGGCGGTGGCGGCAATGCGGTGGTGACGGATGGCGGCGGCGACGAATAGTGTAGGCTATTGATATAAATGTAATTAATATAGTGGTTTTCTCTCTCTCCGCTCTCTTCTTCTCACTTCTAACGGCTCTTTTCTCCTGGATCTTGGATCGGAGATTGAGCCTGTGATTTCGAGACCAAGATCGAGTATTTGAGATTGAGAGTTTGAGATCGAGATTATTCTCCCGGTTAAAACTTCCACTCCGGTGGATCTAACCATATTTTTTATCACTCTTGGGCCGGAGGTCCCTTCCACCTCGGTGGATCTGGAAGCAGCCTCTCTACCTTTGAGTAGAGGTAAGGTCTGTCTACATCATACCTCCCCCATAGCCCGGCTTATGCTGGGATTGGGTACCCTTGTTGTTGTTGTTGTTGTAGTTATTTTAAGACTTGAGGGACTGGGTGGTGTAATTTATTTTATTGAGGGTATTTTAGATATATTAGCGGAGATAATTAAATTAGTTAATAAATAAGATGATGATGTAGGAAAAGGGTAGGGGTATTATAATCATATTGCATAGAGTAATTTCAACATTTTCATAAATAAAGGGACTATTCTTTTTATATGTAGGTATAGATACTTATACGAGGTCTAGGGCATACCATGGATACGTCTTATAAAAGTTCATTTTCTTTCTCCCACTTAAAAAATGGGCAGCATGGCAATACACATACCATAAAAAAATTCCTTTTTAATCACATGGGGCTTTAGATGTGATGGGTACTGCGATACGGTACATATCATTTTTTTTAAAAAAATTCTTTTTGAACTAATGTCTATATATATGGGGGAAAATGTGAAGAAAAGTCGATAACTATGCTTATTGTATCACTGTTAAAAGGAAGTCAAGTCAAGTGATACGTCTATACACGTCCATTGTGTTTTCACGGATAACCTTGTACTGCGTAGCGATTTAACCCTTTTAACTTTTTAACTTCAGGTCAATTTTCTAAAATGTTCACTAAATGGTTTAGTGGCTAAGGTGGTACATTGGATAACTTTTGAATCAATTCGATAATACAAAGTATTTTTTAGAGTAAAACCACACTTTCACTTTGAGTCTTCGGATATCTCAATTTTTTTGCATTCTTGATGCTAGGGTAGTTGTGAATAAAAAGGAATCGACACAAATAACAATATGGGTATCTAAATAAACCCTAAAAGGTGCAAAATAATTAATGTAGGCCCAAGTATTGAAGTCCAAGCCCTTTTGTATTTAGAAGGTCAAGACATGATGAAAAAGAGACATTCACTAAAATGGTCATAACTTTTGCTACAGGGCTCCGTTTTGGGCATATGACCAGTCAAAACGACCGCAGAAACGAGACAAATCAAGTTGCAAACAGCTTGGGTCGACCTTCGAGCCCCGAAACGGCCTTTTTCTATGAGTTTTGGGCCTTTTTATTAGTTTTTCGGTGTTTTTTGGACTTTGTTTTTGTAATAGCTTTCGGCCCACTTGTCTTTTAGGGCCCATTCGAATTTTGCATCTCTATTTATATGTATCTGAACTATGGGAAATGATCAGTTTATCATATATCAAAATTTCATTTTTCCCTAATCACATATGTGTGTGTTTTAGTGTGAAATTCCTAATTTTCGGTATTCTCTTTTGAATCAACGAATTTTAGAAGGATTGTTTCCGGGTATTCTTAGAATCAACAGAATCAATTGTTTATCTTTATTCCTTCTGCGTCAATTGGTATCAGAGCCTAAATTCCTGGTCGATATGCCTCCCAGGAGAACAAGAAATGTTAATGATGTCCATGAACAAGATTTGGAAGAGCGAATTACAGAAAGATTGGAGGGGCGATTGGAGGAGCGGTTTGATCGATTTGCTGATGATTTGATTAATCAGATGAATGCCTTGATGAATCAAATAGGGCGTCATAATCGTAATTATCATGAAGATGAGGATGAAAATCCGTTTGGTGGTGGTGGTGACCGTTCATCTTCTGATGAAGATCCAGAGCCAAATCAACGGGGTAATAACAGTCATTGGGAGTCTGGAATAAGAACCAGTATTCCTGAGTTTGATGGTGATACTTTGAACCCAGAAAATTTCATTGATTGGCTTGCTGTTGTTGAAGAAGTTTTCGAATTCAAGGGGGTTCCAGAAGACAAGAAAGTCTCACTAATTGCTACTAGGCTTCGTGGTAGGGCATCTGCTTGGTGGCAACAATTGAAACTTACACGGGTGAGAGTTGGAAAGTCAAAAGTCAGAACCTGGGAGAATATGAAGAAGTGTATGAGGGCCAACTTTATTCCTCATAATTATCAACGTTTAATGTACCAGCGGTTGCAGAATCTGAAACAGGGTTCCAAATCTGTTGAAGATTACACCACTGAATTCTATCAATTAATTGCAAGAAATGATATTCAAGAGACAGAAGAACAGCTTGTCTCTCGTTACATTGGCGGGTTGAGGGTCCAGATTATGGACTTTGTTAACATGTTTGATCCTGTAAAACTTTCTGAAGCACATCAACGTGCCCTAGCATATGAGAAACAGAACCGACGGGTTGGTGGTTCATCTTCTGCCATGACGGGGGGAAGTTCAGGTTCGGGCCCCACGACATCTCGTTTTATCCCTAACCAAGCAAAACAGGTTGGTGGAACCTCTGGTACAGTTTCAAAAGGGGCAAGTTCTAGCGGCTTGAAATGTTTTAATTGTGGTGAATCTGGTCACCGTCAGTCAGAATGCAAAAAGCCTGGCAAGAGACACTTGTATGTTGATCC
This sequence comes from Erigeron breviscapus, assembly GCA_034093135.1. NCBI lineage: Eukaryota > Viridiplantae > Streptophyta > Magnoliopsida > Asterales > Asteraceae > Erigeron > Erigeron breviscapus. The sequence continues at coordinate 144,295,456 of CM067167.1, forward strand.
GATGACGGGGAAGATGATGAGGAGGCCGATGGAGACTATGAAGAGGCCCAGTGTTTGATGAAGAGCCCGAATATGACGAAGAAGAGGTGGCTGGAGATGTGGGAGTGAATTTGGTGGTTAGGAGATCGTGCTATACACCAAAGGCTAATGAAGATGACTGGCTTAGACATAACATCTTCCATTCAACATGTACCGTGTTGGGGAAGGTTTGCTCTTTTGTTGTTGATCCAGGAAGTTGTGATAACTTGGTTTCCGACGAGGCTGTCAAGAAGTTGGCCTTGAAAACAGAAAATCACCCTAAGCCCTACAAGCTTCAGTGGCTTAAGAAAGGAGGCGAGGTAACAGTATCTAAACGTTCTCTTGTTCCTTTTTCTGTTGGTAAAACATATAAGGATGATGTCTGGTGTGATGTAGTTCCCATGGATGCATGTCATTTGTTGTTGGGTAGACCTTGGGAATATGATCGTAATGTAGAACATAATGGGCGAAAAAATACTTATAGTTTCTTGTTTGATAATGTGAAGATCACTTTGTTGCCTAGTAAGCTTAAGGTTGTAGCCACCAAACCGACTGGTGCCCTGTTGACTCTTTCTCAGTTTGAGGATGAGTTGGAGGAGGATGATGATATTTTTGTATTGATAGGAAAAGAAGTGGTTGAGGATGGCAATGTTCCTGATGCCATGGTTCCTTTACTCGAGGAATTTTCTAATGTTTTTCCATACGATTTCCCTGATGGATTGCCACCTTTGCGTGACATCCAACATCATATTGATTTAGAGCCTGGTTCACAATTGCCTAACAGGCCACATTACAGGATGAGTCCAAGTGAGCATGAAGAATTGCGTAGACAGGTTGAAGGTTGGTTTCTAAGGGCCATGTTCGCGAAAGTATGAGTCCTTGTGGTGTTCTTGCTTTATTGACTCCAAAGAAAGATGGCACTTGGCGAATGTGTGTTGATAGTCGAGCCATCAACAAGATCACTGTGAGGTACAGATTTCCTATTCCTCGATTAGATGATTTGCTTGATCAGATTAGTGGTGCTACTATTTTTACAAAGTTAGATTTGAAAAGTGGGTATTATCAAATTCGTATTAGACCTGGGGATGAATGGAAAACTGCCTTCAAGACTCGTGAAGGATTATATGAATGGTTGGTGATGCCTTTTGGTTTATCAAACGCACCAAGTACTTTTATGCGTGTGATCAATCAGTTGCTTAGGCCTTTTATTGGGAAGTTTGTAGTTGTGTATTTTGATGATATTCTTATTTATAGTGCTTCTTTTGATGAGCATGTCATGCATGTTAGGCAAGTTTTGGCCTTACTTCGCAGGGATAGTTTCTATGCAGCCACAAAGAAATGTGTGTTCATGACCCCTAAAGTCCTGTTTTTAGGGTATGTTGTTTCTGGTGATGGGATACAGGTGGATGAATCTAAAGTAGCAGCAGTTCAAAACTGGCCAACTCCTACTACCATTACTGAAGTTCGCAGTTTTCATGGACTTGCTTCTTTTTATAGGCGGTTCATTCCCCATTTCAGTTCTATTATGGCTCCAGTGACAGATTGCATGAAGGGGAAGTCATTTGTATGGACAGAAGAGGCAGAGTTGGCTTTTCAATCTATCAAAGTCAAGCTCACTACAGCACCCATTCTGGTATTGCCTGACTTTTCTCAAGTTTTTGAACTTCATACTGATGCTTCAAAGGTTGGAATTGGCGGAGTTCTTAGTCAGGGTGGTAGACCTGTTGCTTATTTCAGTGAAAAATTGACTGGACCCAAATTGAAGTATAGCACTTATGATTTGGAATTTTATGCAGTGATCCAAGCTGTAAAGCATTGGCGTCATTATTTGTTCCATATACGAACACAAGATAAAGTATCTCATAGGCATGTTCGTTGGTTGGCATTTCTTGAGAAGTTTACTTTTGTGGTCAAACACAAGACTGGTGTTTCTAATAGAGTTGATGATGCACTGAGCAGGAGGAGTAATCTGCTTGTATCTATGAGAGTCGATGTGCCGGGTCTGGATGTTATTCGTGAGCAGTTAATTATTGACCCATATTTTTCAGTTGTTATGCAGGATGTGCAATCTGGGCAGAAATCATATTTTTTGTTGCATGATGGTTTCCTTTTCAAGGGCAATCAGTTATGTATTCATGATTCCAGTCTTCGCTTGAAGATCATTAAGGAGTTACATGGTGAAGGGCATGTTGGTCGTGATCGTACTTTACAGTTGGTGCAAGCTTCTTATTTCTGGCCTACTATGAGGAAAGAAGTTGATCGTTATGTCAAACGGTGTCGTATTTGTCAAGTTTCTAAAGGCACAGCTACTAATACCGGTCTTTATATGCCTTTGCATGTTCCTTAACAGCCATGGGTTGATATTAGCATGGATTTTGTATTGGGGTTGCCTCGTACTCAGAGAGGTAATGATTCTATATTTGTTGTTGTTGATCGGTTTTCAAAGATGGTTCATTTTATCCCTTGCAAGAAGACAACTGATGTTGTTAATGTTGCACAACTTTTCTTTCGTGATGTGTATCGATTGCATGGTTTGCCTACTTCTATTGTTTCTGATCGGGATACCCGGTTTTTGAGTCACTTTTGGCGTAGTTTATGGAAGATGGTGAATACTCAGCTCAATTTAAGTAGTGCTTATCACCCACAAACTGATGGGCAAACCGAAGTTGTTAATCGATCACTTGGTAATTTATTGAGGTGTTTAGTTGGTGATCATGTCAAGGCATGGGATCAGAAATTGTGTCAAGCTGAGTTTGCTCATAATCATGCTGTTAACCGCAGTACTGGTTTTAGTCCATTTCAGGTTGTTTATTCATCTCAGCCCAGAGGACCACTTGATTTAGGGGTGTGCACGGGTCGAAATCCGGTCCGACCCGGCAAAACCCGGCCCGACCCGCGACCCGTGAAAGCATGAAAAATGGAACCGTGACCCGGCCCGTTAAGGTCGGGTCGGTTCGGGCGGGTCACGGGTTTCCTTCACAATTTTTCGGTTTTTGGCTTCACCCGGCCCGACCCGTCCAACCCGTGACCCGCGAATGCACTAAAAACGTGACCCGCGACCCGGACCGTTAGTGTTTCGGGCGGGTCGGTTCGGGTCGGGTCACGGGTTTCGGTCCAAATGCTCATCCCTGACTTGATTTAATGTCACTTCCTGTTTCTGGTTCTATTCCCAAGAAGGTCCAAGATTTTGTAGAGGGGTTACATGAAGTTCACAAGACTGTTCATGACAATTTGAATAAAGCCAATGCAAAGTACAAACAGGCTGCAGATCAAAAGCGTAGGCATGTTGATTTCGAGGAAGGTGATTTTGTTTGGGCTGTTTTAACTAAAGATCGCTTTTCAGTTGGAGAGTACAACAAGCTATCAGCCAAGAAGATTGGACCTGTTGAAATTGTGCAGAAAATAAACCCCAATGCTTATCGTCTAAAGCTGCCTAGCCACATTCGTTGTTCAGATGTGTTTAATGTGAAGCGTTTGCTGCCTTATCATGGTGAGTCTTCAGATGATGATCTTGGTGCGAATTCGAGGGCGAATTTTGTCTACTCAGGAGGGAATGATGTAGGCCCAAGTATTGAAGCCCAAGCCCTTTTGTATTTAGAAGGTCAAGACATGATGAAAAAGAGGCCTTCACTAAAATGGCCATAACTTTTGCTACAGGCTCCGTTTTGGGCGTATGACCAGTCAAAACGACCGCAGAAACGAGACGAATCAAGTTGCAAACTGCCACCGACGGTTTGGGTCGACCTTCGAGCCCCGAAACGGCCTTTTTCTATGAGTTTTGGGCCTTTTTATTAGTTTTTCGGTGTTTTTTGGACTTTGTTTTTGTAATAGCTTTCGGCCCGCTTGTCTTTTAGGGCCCATTCGAATTTTGCAGCTCTATTTATATGTATCTGAACTATGGGAAATGATCAGTTTATCATATATCAAAATTTCATTTTTCCCTAATCACATATGTGTGTGTTTTAGTGTGAAATTCCTAATTTTCGGTATTCTCTTTTGAATCAACGAATTTTAGAAGGATTGTTTCTGGGTATTCTTAGAATCAACAAAATCAATTGTTTATCTTTATTCTGTCTGAGTCAACAATGCTTCAAAATAAAACTCATTTTGTTTTAGATCATCATAAACAATTAAAATAACTTGAAGCCTTAAACAAAACAACTTCTTAAATTAAAATATATTCCAGCTACAAAAGGTATCTACTAAATGAAAAGATAGAAATGACAATGATAAGTTATCTTTTGTGACCCACCAATCTTCTCGAACGACTGCGACACTTGATTTCAAATGTTGACCCAAAACTGGCTGCTAAGCTTAGGGGAGCAGGAGGTCTAACATCAATTCTTGTCAGGTTCGAGCTTCGAGTTCTTGTAGACTTGGCCTTTAGTCAAGCTACATCACAATCAATGAAGACCGTTATAGATATTTGGAGCTTCTTTATCAATCACAACACTTAAAAACTAAAATTTGAATCATTTGTTTTCTATGATGACTCTAATAGCATGCACTATCAAATTGAGGCTGGGTGTTCCTAGGGATCATGATTGTGAATCTAACTTGTATTCATATCATAAACCTTCATCACTGCAAGTAACTACATTAATTATCTGAGCTTCTTCTAGTCTAGAAGTGCAAACAAAGTGATAAATTGAACGTATACGCCTCTAATTATTAAAAAGCCAGAACATTGAATAACACATGTGGACGTTTTGGAAATGGCAAAACTCTTGCTGCAATGGTGGCTAATACATTTTTATATATACATAAGCTGTTCATCATAGACATATCGTTAGTAGATATTAACACATGACAAGGTTCAGTTAGCTACCTGTGCAAGTATATAGCCAACAGCGCTTTCTTTTTCTTTGGCATCCTCCACTAAAGCATCCTGCAAACAGATAACAGCAGGAAAACTTGAACTTAGATCTCAGGCCGACCAACAGCCCATGCCCAAAGTGACGTGCTAGCCCAAAAAACCGAAATTCAACATAAAATCGTGGTAAAGGTTATTGGTAGCCTACAACTTAATGCTTATAAGGGATTCAAACTTCTCGCTGTTCTATAAATGTGAAATGTGTTGATAGTTTTGTCACAAACTCCCCTGCTAACCTCTCATTTTTTATATGTATGTGAGACGGGTTGTTACAAATTCTTCATCTTACGTTATCATTCTTTTGTTAGCATGGGATGGGTTGTCGCGTATGAATCCATTGTTGGGAAAATGGGTAAGTGTCTGGTATGACTCGAGTTTGGTTGACCCAACAAATACTTTTGGCAGAAACTTTTGAACTTTACACTAGTGTAATATATGATCCCGGTAATCAAACCACTTCCACAATAACCTAGAAGATTTTATGCTTTATAAGTTACACTTTGAAAGTTTAGACAATTAGACCCCTGTGACCCATTGCCCCTTAAGGTATTCTGTATTTGTTTTACTGACATATAAATGGATCGAAATTGCAACCTCTACATAAGACCAAGCCATGTCCTATAGAATTTTCACCTGTGCATCTATTAGACGATGAATTGACTTCTTGCTTGATTCCTGGAGTTCACCAGCTAATAAGATCTCATCCAGTATATAATAAGCCTGCAAAAACATGAATTAGTAACAAAAAAACTGATTGAGTGGTGAACATCCCGAGATAACTACACATAATACATTAGAATTACTATAACAAATGTTGTCATTAATCATAAACATCATGTAATTCCATACTAAATTGGAGAGCCCATAAACAGCATTTTTATATTATTTATAACTTGATGGCAAAACTTGATTAGAATTTGCATGTATTGGTCCTGAAGATAGCTACTCACCAAAAGTTTGCAAACCAAATAGTAAACAAATAAGCATTGAGGGGTAAAAGAACGTATGTCAGACCTTATGAAAATGGAAGATCAAGTCTAGCTCACAGACCTGGAGAACAAATTCAAAAACAAGATCAACTTCCTGAAATAAAAACAAAACATAATTATGAAATTTCAGTTTATTAAGGTTTAGATGGCTTACATTTCCAAAGTAACGATCCAGAGTCTCAACAAAATATTGAATAATCTCGAGGATCTCTAATTCATTGTCTTCCGCGTTAATACACATACAAAAGTAGAGGCTGGCATATCTGAGACAATGGAATGTAACTAGTAAGACAGCACGATATTGTTGTATGGAGGGCACTTAATACAAACAAACAAAAATACCTAATAAAAGGAACCAGTCGTCTGGAGATACCTCTTATAAACAACTTTAAATCCCTTCCACTCAATAAAGTTGCAAAGCTTGGGACCTCGTGTCAGAATCATCCCACTAAGTTCTCGTATTACCTATACATAGTTTAAATCCATACCATACAAATTTCAATGATGAAAAAAGATGCTAACGTATGAAATTGATAATGCGGAATTTAATCAATGTAAATTTAGAGAGAATTTGGAGAATATTATTTTTCATTAATTATAAAATGAAGAGGAAATACAGTATATATACAAAAATTAATTTGTAACCGCCTCCTAACTAACTTAAACCTATATTTACACTTTGAGTCCCTAAAGTTTCAACTTGTACAAAAACTATATAAACTATCTTATTTTATATCCTCCCCTCAAGTTGGAACTTCCTTCAAACCAATCTTTTTACTTAAAACTGAATGCTGCATATAACCTAAAGCCTTAGTCATCACATCTGCAAGTTGTAAATTAGTTGGTATATAGGATGTTTGCAGAAACCCATCCTGAACCTTGTCTCTAGTGAAATGGCAGTCAATAATATCTAGATGCTTTGTTCTGTCATGGTAACAAGGATTTGCTGCAATCTATTGTGCAGCCTTATTGTCACAAAACAAGGTTAATGGAACCTGAACATTAATATGTAAATCCTTTAGAAGATAGGTTAACCATATCAATTCACAAGTGGTTGCAGCCATGCTTCAATACTCTGCCTCTGTGGAAGACCTTGACACAGTGGCTTGCTTCTTTGTCTTCCAAGATACCAATGAATGCCCCAAAAATATACAATATTCAGTCAATGACTTCCTTGTCATAATACAGGATGCCCAATCAGCATCACTGAAACCTGTTACCTTGAGATTAGATTGAACTGGATAAAATAACCCTTTTGAGATTGATCCTTTCAAATATCTTAATAAATGCATTGCAGCCTTCATATGAGGTACTTTAGGACTTGAAACAAATTGGCTAAGATGCTGCACAGCATATGATATATCTGGCCTGGTCATGGACAAATAAAGAAGTCTGCCCACTAATCTTCTATAAGATTCTGGATTAGGAAGAACCTCCCCTGCATCTAAAGACAATTTGAGATGTGTAGGCAATGGGAGAGAGACAGGTTTAGTACCTGTCATTCCTGCATCTTTCAACAAATCTAAGATATATTTCCTTTGATTAAGATATGTGCCATCATCAGTTCTGCACAACTCAATTCCCAAGAAATACCTAGCCAATCCCAAATCTTTGATGGTGAATTTCTTGTCTAATGCAGCCTTAGTCTGGACTATTTCTTTCTCACAATTTCCAGTGACTAATATATCATCCACATATACTAATGCCACTGTAAAACTGTCATTTGTACTCTTAACAAAAAGAGAATAATCATTTTTGGACTGAATAAAACCCAAAAAAACAAGAAACTTGGATAATTCTTGATTCCACTGTCTAGAAGCCTGTTTTAACCCATATAAGGACTTATTTAATCTGCATACTTGATTAGGAGAACCTCTTTTATATCCTTCTGGTGGAAACATGTAAATTTCCTCATCCACAAAGCCATGCAAGAATGCATTATTAACATCCAATTGATGCAAAGGCCAACCTTTTGCAGTGGCAATAGCAATTAACACTCTCACTGTAGCAGCTTTAGCAACAGGTGAAAAAATATGCTTGTAATCTACTCCTTTCTGATCAAATCCTCTAATTACTAGTCTAGCCTTGTGCCTTTTTATTGTACCATCAGATTTGTACTTAAGCTTATACACCCACTTAGAAGTAATTGACTTATGACCATGAGGCAAATCTGTCATAACCCAAGTATCATTTTGTTCTAGAGCTGAAAACTCCTTTTCCATGGCATCTCTCCATTCAGTTATTTGAGAGGCCTGAGTGTAATTCAAGGGCTCTTGTTGAGTCAAAACATTTGCTAAAGAGGCCACATAATCCTGAGGGTAAAGATCAAAATCTGAATGTTTGAAAATTGGGTAAAGTGGTTGTGAAACTGTGCAGGACACATTAGCATTCAATCTTTTAACCAAATAGGGGCAGTAGTACTTCTGGCAGATCTTCTCAATGGTGGAGCAGTTTCAAGATTCTGAAAATGATTATCCATATCATTCTGAATGTGATTTTCCACATCAGCCGTTTCATTCACATTTACAGGATCATTATTATTTATTTCTTCGCTTGGAATATTAATCCCAGAATCCCTAATAATCTCTTCATTGGGAAAAGACATATCAACCATTGGAATATTAGGAGGTTTTTTTTGATATATTACCTCCTTAAGTCTCCTTAAAAGGAAATATTGTCTCATTAAAAATGACATCTCTACTAGAAAAAATTTCTCTAGTGACCAGATTATACAGTAAATATCCCTTCTGCCCTGGTGGATATCCTAGCATAATACATTTCTCTCCCCTTGGTTCAAATTTGTCTTTATGAGGTTTGTTATTGGTAGCATAACACAAACAACCAATTACTCTCAAATGATCATAAGAGGGACTCATTCCATGAAGCATTTCAAAAGGGCTCTTCCAATTTAGCACTTTCATAGGCATTTTATTTATTAAGTAGGTAGCTGCTAAAATACAATGTCCCCAAAATTTCTTAGGTAGCCCAGCATTCAGCTTAATTGACCTAGCAGTGTCTAACAGATGTCTATGTTTCCTTTCTACTCTCCCATTTTGTTGAGGTGTATACACCATAGACCTCTGATGAACAATTCCTTTTGATTTAAACATGGATAACACCTCACTATTAATTATTTCAGTTCCATTATCAGATCTGACATATTTGGGAGTTTTATTGAAATGATTTTGAATGAAAGCAAAGAAACTGGACAAAACAGAACACACTTGGTCTTTAGTATGCAACAAATATGTCCAAGTACTTCTACTATAATCATCCACAATAGTATAAAAGTACTGGGCACCATTAAGTGCAGGAGTGTTATAGGGACCCCAAAGATCAACATGAATCAATTCAAAAAGACACAAAGCTTTAGAATCACTTCTCAAGAAGGGCAGTCTATGCTGCTTAGACAACAGACAAGTGTCACACATAAAATGAGACACATCAACATGTTTATAAGCATCAACATGAATTATGAATTATTTTGGACATAGAAGTATGACCAAGTCTAGCATGAAACAATTCAACAAGAATTTTTGAAACACTAGTCGCTTGATTAACAAAACTAGTAAGAACAGGCAACAATGAAGCAGAAAAATTGGCATGAGGCAAACTTGCTGAAGGTTTGCAGAGATAGAGTTTCTTGTGGCCTTTTCCAACAGTAATCAGTCGATTAGTTGAAAGGTCCTGGAAAGCAAACCAAGTAGGACCAAAAATAGCAATGAGAGGCTGAGAATTTAATAATTGACCCACTGACAAAAGATTTACTTTAAAATCAGGTACATAGAACACATTTGTTAAGGTCAAATAAGGATTGATTTGAACCTGACCCACTTTGGTAACCAACTTGACTGTGCCATCTGGCAGACTGACTCTTATGGGAGTTTTAAGAATTTTAATGGACTGTAATAATTTTAAGTGAGGTGTCATGTTATCTGTTGCTCCAGAATCAGTTATCCAATCATTCTCTATATCAATGTCCACAATGCAGGATAAAGCATAAAGTCTATCATAAAAATCAAGACTGATATTGATACCTGCATGTGGATTGGATGGACCAGCCACATCCACATTGGATGCCATAACCATATTCTTTTCTTTCATCAGCTTCATCATCTCACAACAGACAACTGCCACTAAATTTTGATCAAACTCACTTTTTTTCTCATTATGCAGTTCATTCTCATAGTTAAAATCAAATGGAGAATCCTTAAATCCCATATCAACACCAACTTGAGCTGCCATTCTGCCTTTTTTACTTTTCTTTCCCTTATACCAATCAGGGTATCCCAATCTCTCAAAGCACTGCTCAAACACATGACCATCTTGTTTGCAATAAGTGCAACTCTTACTTTTATCCATTTTATGATCCTTTCTCTGACTAAATTTACCCTTGTTGATTAGCAAAATAAGCAGAAGGATCTGGATTAATTGTTGTCACTTGTTTCTGTTTCTCAACTTGTTGCACAATATAGTAAGCCTTATTGATATTAGGCAAAGGATCCATTGACAATATTTGATTCCTTACTGATTCAAAACCATCATTAAGCCTCATTAGGAATTGCATGAGTCTAGTTCTGCTCTCAATTTCTTGGTATTTTTTAGTTATACCACAACTACACTCTTGCATTTTTCCACAAGTACAAACAGGAATTCCATGTAAACTTGTCAATTCATCCCAAAATCTCTTCATCTTATTGTAATAAGCAGCCACTGAAAGATCACCTTGGCTAACCTTACTCAACTCTCTTTCAACATGATAAATGAGTAGTCCATTGCTTTGACCATATCTCTCACTCAATTCAGTCCACAATTCCTTTGCAGACTTAGCATAAAGAAAGGCCTCAGCTTTCCAGCTGTCATAGAATTCAAGATCCAACAAATCACCATATAATCACACCTAATACATCTTCCAGAATCAACATGAGAATCTGCTGGTTTTTCAGTTGAACCATCTATGAAACCTAACTTCAATTTAGCACCAAGTGCCATTTGAATAGTACGGCTCCACCCAAAGAAATTACTACCATTGAAAGGTGTATTGGTTAACATCATTCCATGATGATCAGAACTAGCTAAAAACAAGGGATCATTGACTTGATTATTATTGTTTTGAGTATTGTTGTTTTGAGTGTTCAAGCCTACCAAAGGATCTGGAATAGCCATAATTTCACTAATTGAAACCCTAATTGATCAAGAATATAGTAATCAACTCAATCAAATATATGACGTCAGCAATCAATAGAACAGAATCAAAACCCAAATTTGATGACAGAAATCAAATCAAAGTAATTGAATCAAGGAAGTAATAAGAAATGATCACCGTAAGTGAAAAACCACCATAAATGACCAGAAAAAACTCCAGAATCAAAACCCTAAAAGCTTGATTTCACATCAATGGCGGATTCCGGCGACTATATGACCGGAATAATCACTAAACATGATGAAATCATCTCACAACCTTGCTCTCTGATACCATATGAAATTGATAATGCGAAATTTAATCAATGTAAATTTAGAGAGAATTTGGAGAATATTATTTTTCATTAATTATAAAATGAAGAGGAAATACAGTATATATACAAAAATTAATTTGTAACCGCCTCCTAACTAACTTAAACCTATATTTACACTTTGAGTCCCTAAAGTTTCAACTTGTACAAAAACTATATAAACTATCTTATTTTATATAACGATTCAAGAGTTATCTTTCTTCTGAAAGAAACATGTGATATATGATAGAAGATCATGACGCTTGTTCCAATTGTTAAAATTAAGCTACAACTACTTAAGTGCACATTCCATGATCACAACTTATCGAGGCTACTTATACGGATTAAGATCCTACAGAAGACATGTATGACACTATGGTTCAAAATCCTATGTGCAGTGTCAAGTATTTTCATTTTTAATGGAACACGATGTACTATTTACAAAGCGTTAACAAAAAGATTACACTACCAAAAAATCCCAAAAGTTCATGTTACTAAAAAATCACAGTAGTCTCCTAAATTATGATTTTGGCGAAAAGGCATGACAAACCATACTAAATGCTATGGATAGCAGGCACCAATTACTCTGCAAAAAAGAAATATACCTTACTTCTTTCTTTTTGGGAGTAGGGTGAATACCATTTTGTTAACCGAACTTTTCCTTGTCGGCTTATTAAAACGACAAAATGAATCTGCAATGAATGAAGAAAAAATATATTAGGCATGCTGTGCATATGATTGATATAAACATTTGATTAATCATATTAAGCTGTATATGTTACTAAAAATTGGCACATAAGGGCAACATAAATAGTCCAGACTCATTTACAATGACAAGTTAATACTTAACCAATATATAGATACAAAATTAAATCAAAATATAATTACAAAACCAGAATGACATGCTGATGATATAATATTTATACCATAAATTAATTAATGAAAGGATTATTAAGGACAGTGATCACTGGATCTACCCTATTCTACATATTGATAGTGTAATTAGATAAGTAAAAAGAAAAAAGGGTTCAGTTATCTAACCATGGGTGGTTAATATGATAGAATAATAATATTGATTGAAATTTCAGGCGTCTTGTTGTGTTGATCAGATCAAAATTAATGCCAACTGAACTGAACAGAAATGAAATGAGATATAGCCATACAGGCCCCGGCACCGGTGTAGGTTGTCTCAAATTTTCAATATGCTCAGAGTTTTTCAATATTAAAATTTAGGGTTAAGTGAATCAAAATCCCGACTTTCGTAGTCTCGAACGTGTGGTGGGTCAAAGACTCACCCAGACCACATCGGTGAAAAGTAAGTTTTTGCGGTCACCTTTTTACCTCGAAAAAAACCCCTCCTTTGCCACTGAATCGTTCATTCGTTTGTTATAAATTTTTTTCTCAAAAGGTTTAAGCATCGTATGTATGTTTTCATTATGAGAAAATGTCACAAATGGCCCTTGTGGTTTGTCACATTCGCATTTTGCCCCCTGTGCTTTTTTTTCGTTGCAACTGGTCCCTGACTTTTTCATTTTCGTTGCCAGAAGACCCTGGCACTAACTTCTGTTAAATTTCGCCGTTAAAACCCTTCACGTGCATATCATGTGAGGGTATAATCGTCATTTAACCAACCACAAGGACTAAATGTGATAAAACAATAATAACATCAAGTCAATCTAACCTACATACATGTAAATCTGTCTCTGTAACTTATCTAGACTACTATATAAAAATTATACCATTATGTTGAAAGTTTACAAAAATGGGACATGCAAAATGACCAAATTACCCTTAATGAATTAAATCAACACCACCCTTAATTTTAAAATTATACCATTATGTTGAAAGTTTACAAAAATGGGACATGCAAAATGACCAAATTACCCTTAATGAATTAAATCAACACCACCCTTAATTTTAAAAAACGGTCGAGTATCTTAGTGACAATATAGACATCGATCGCTTGTGGCTATTAAAGCTTCAGAATATGAACAACAAATCAAAGATTGTGGCTATTAAAGATTCATGAGTTGTGATTTTCTTGAAACTATATATTTTTTTGTTCATTATAATTTGGATTTTTTTGGATCGGAACCAAGTAGTGATTTTGTCACACATAAACAATTAGAAAATGGGTTTTTCTAAATGAACAGGTGATTATGAAAACCATGAAAAATCTTGGTTTTGTGTTCAAGAATTTTGATAGATTGATGGATGGATCGATCTTTGCAAGTGTTTAATGGTTTTGAATTTTAAGGGTGGTTTTAGTTTTAATATTGTAAACCAAAAAGTGTTAATTAAAAACGTATGAGATGGACCCTGCATATAATATATATGTATTCATAATTATTTGTGTGTATATCTGTTTAAAGATATGGTGATTTAAATCTTGGTTGTGGTTTTTTGGTTTATTGATTTTAGAGTAAATTACAAATTTGGTCCCTGTCGTGGGTCAAAAATTACCGTTTTCGTCCCTACCTTTCATATATTACCGTTTTGGTCCAAAAAACTTTGCCCCGTCAACGCTTTTGGTCCAAATTCCAAACGGACGTTTATTTGCCCATCACGTGATCTGCACGTGATGGGTATTTTCGTCTTTTACTTTTCACAAGGACCAAAACCGTAAATATCTATAAATTTCTCTAATCAATCAAAAACCTTTGATTAAATGGGCAGATTAAACCACAAAAAATCCAACCTAAACTTTGTCACTAACACTTGGGTTTTAATTAGAATCACTTCTTGCTTTTCTTGAATCAAAACCATCATCATATATATATATCACCAACAATGGAAGCTTCTGAAATTTTTCAAAAATTTTTCTAAAATCCTAACCTCATTTCTATAATACAATCCTTAATTAGAACATATTACTAATCATGTCTAATCCAAACCCGACCCGATCCGTTTCATCTTTCCTTCCATCATCAAGATTCTTGAATGCACTTTTTTCACCAAAAACCCTACAAGATCAATTACAAGAATCATCACCCACTTCAATTCTTGATACAAATCCAAATTCTGTCAACAACCCATTTGAGATCACTAAAAATGGAATCAAACCCATGAAAATCTTGAAAAGAATCCAAAAACCAGATCACAAATTTGATCATGATCATGAAGGTATTGCTTTAGCTTTAATTGATGATGATGAACAAAAAGAAAAACTAAATGAAACTATTTATCAACCAAATAATAATAAGAGTAAATTACAAATTTGGTCCCTGTCGTGGGTCAAAAATTACCGTTTTCGTCCCTACCTTTCATATATTACCGTTTTGGTCCAAAAAACTTTGGTCCGTCAACGCTTTTGGTCCAATTCTCTAAACGGACGTTAAACACCATCACGTGATCTGCACGTGATGGGTATTTTAGTCTTTTCATTAACACAGGGACGAAAACGGTAATTTTTGACCCACGACAGGGACCAAAATTGTAATTTACTCTTTATTTTATTTTTTGTTTTCAATCAATATCTATATCTATCATCTATCTGTATATAAATCTATATCCATATATTTTTACAGATTATACAAACCAAGCATTGAGTTCATCATATCATCTAACAATTGTAATGCTAACCGAAAGATAGAAACACCAAAATATTACCAATTCCTTAATGAGAAAAAGATTTCACATCAACATTAATCCTCGATCGCCCTATTCATCATCAAACATCTTGTAGCATTGCTTGTAGCTCTTTTTTACCAAAAGGTAATCCTCTAGAATTAGCATCCCTGGACTTAACATCAAAATAATACATCATCCATGTCACCATGAAGTAACCTTAAGCAACGAATTCGCCAAAAATCTCTTTCAGTATCACAGCAACAACTACCCTCGATACGATATATTCTTTAACCTTGACATATTTAGCAATATCAACCCCTATTGACAACAAACGAAACCCTTCACTGATAACTTCCTGAATATTCTTTCTCAAATCCATCATACCCACAATGACAATCGCGTGAAAAGCAGAAGAAACAAACATCTCCAACAGTAACCATGAAATAGAAAAACCAGAGTACTCAAACTCGATACCTTCCACCCAAGTCAAACTATGCGAAAACGGAATAAAATTCAAGATACCAAAATACTTGCAGCGAGATTTGATATATCCAAAAAACAGTATAACTATACAAATTTGTGGTCCATTTAATTTGGTGGTTAGTTCAGATGTACGGATGGTGTGGCTGCCGGCAACCGAGATGACAGTGTGCATATTTGGTTGTACATGTTGCTACAGATGGCGTGGCTGCTAATGAAATACTACTTGTTGATGTGTTTCTCCAAGAAATCATACCGTAAGCTAATCATCATTTTATTCGGAATCTATAAAAAGCAGATCTGGCCGGAATTTATAGATTCCGGCGATGTGTAAGGCGGCGCGTGGGAGGCTTTGGTGGTGGAACTTTTTGCGTTTTGGTCGGCCACACCGCCAACAACCACTCAGATCTCAACACTATCGACAACCAACTCCGTTCTTGCTTCCCGTCGCTTCCATAAGTATGTCTTTATCGTTGAGAACTCCGGTGGCAAAGTTTTACTCATTCATATCACTATCAATCATGAGCAATTTGTAGCCACAACCGTAAGTTTTGCTTTGATTTGATTCTTAATTTATTTATCTTTCAATGATGATTCAAATCCATGGCTGCTGAGTTAGTTTTTTTTACGGTGGTTTGTATATATAGATTTAAAGGGGATTTATAAATGGGAAATCAGATCTGATTATATATATATGTGTGTGTGTGTGTGTGTGTGTGTGTGTGTCATTTGTGTGTGCTTTAGATCTTTGAAAAAATGGGAGAAGCAAAAGATAAAATGATATTGTTAGTCAGTGAAATTGAAATCTGGAAAAGATGTAACTAGACTTTTGTTTTGGTGGTGGAACTTTTAGAGATAAATTACAATTTTGGTCCCTGTCGTGGGTCAAAAATTACCGTTTTCGTCCCTGTGTTAATGAAAAGACTAAAATACCCATCACGTGCAGATCACGTGATGGGTGTTTAACGTCCGTTTAGAGAATTGGACCAAAAGCGTTGACGGACCAAAGTTTTTTGGACCAAAACGGTAATATATGAAAGGTAGGGACGAAAACGGTAATTTTTGACCCACGACAGGGACCAAATTTGTAATTTACTCTAATAATAATAATAATATTAGTCGTAAAGTTTTGTTTGCTTCAAATCTCAAGATTCAAATCCCTGAATTAATCTCCGGTGATTATGGGATTAAAACCCGGAATTCACAGTTTTCCGGTACACCGGTAAATACTCCGACCGGGTTCGGGTCGCCCCGGGTTTTTTCGGGTCCTTTGTCTTTGAAAGAAATGGAGCTTTCTGAAGAGTATACCCGGGTTTCGACCCGGATTTCGATCCCGATCTGTTCTTTTCTCTGCTTTTATAGATATATATGTTACCTTTTCTTTATTGATCCCGGATAACAAACTTGGCTGATATGTATGATGATCTTGATAAACATATTTGTATGTATGTGATGATCTTGATAAACATATTTGTATGTATGTGATAATCGATGTGTTGTTTTTAGATTTGATTTGTGAAAATTGTTGTAATCATCAATGTGTTGTGTTTGGTATGGATACAGGCATAATATATCTATGAGTTTTTATATACAGATAGATGATAGATGATAGATATAGATATTGATTGAAAACAAAAATTAAAATAAAGAGTAAATTACAGTTTTGGTCCCTGTCGTGGGTCAAAAATTACCGTTTTCGTCCTGTGCTAATGAAAAGACTAAAATACCCATCACGTGCAGATCACGTGATGGGTGTTTAACGTCCGTTTAGAGAATTGGACCAAAAGCGTTGACGGGGCAAAGTTTTTTGGACCAAAACGGTAATATATGAAAGGTAGGGACGAAAACGGTAATTTTTGACCCACGACAGGGACCAAATTTGTAATTTACTCTTGATTTTATTATTATCATTACTAGTGAAGGAAATTTGGAAAAACCATGTTTGGCCGGATTTTAGTGATGGTGGAAGAAGAAGGAGGAAGGAAGAGGAAGAAGAATGATGTTTTATCTAAATGGACGATTATATCCTCACTAACGGTCATAAACTAACGAATGTTAGTGCCAGGGGCTTCTGGCAACGAAAATGAAAAAGTCAGGGACCAGTTGCAACGAAAAAAAAGCACAGGGAGCAAAATGCAAATGTGACAAACCACAGGGACTATTTGTGACATTTTCTCTTTAATTATTAAATGCAATATGTTTTCAAATTATAAACCTAAACAATAAAAATAAGGGATTTTTGTATATTGTGCCAATTAGGCACACGATACATCCATTTAATATACTCCGTATAAGGGATAGTATACAAACTGCTTCTCTAATTTTAGGAACTACATCCCTTAAATTCCGGGGGTGGTGTGTGTGGGGGGGTGGTTAATCATATATAATACCAGTCTTTTCCCCATACTTGATGTGCAATATAAATATAAAAATTTATAGTTTAATAAATAGAAAAAAGTGGTGAAAATGATCATTGGCGTTTGTTCCCGACCACAAAAAAGGTCGGCCCCATATTGCCTAAATACATGCTAATATGCAATTAACCAAATATTTTTTTTAAGTTTGAAATACTCGCAAATGTCAGAAATACTCGCAAATATATATTGTTTTAACTGTTGATTAATTTCTCAATTTAAACCGCTTGATGAAACCCTTATGACTCAGATGACATATGAAGGAGAAAAACTCGCACAAACTTACTATAAGTAAAAATTAAATACCCGAACACTAGAATATGGGTTATGCTTTCTATTACTTTTTTTTCGAACATTTAGTCGACATGCAATATCAAGAAAACTTGACATATAATGTTTTTTACAGCTTAATTTGTTAATTTGTAGATACAACTGAATTAAATTATATGAATTCATAAATTTTAGGGATAATTGCAAATATACCCAAATATACTACTCGTATATAAATTACAAATATCCCCAATCAAATTTTTAAATAACAAATATATCCATTAGATCTTTAAAAAATACATATTTACCCATTTATAGTTATTTCAAGAAGTAAACTTTATCTCATGACTATTATACCCTTCTTCATCATCTTTTTTTCTTACTCTCTCTACTCAAGCACACATCTGCAGCTTTACATTTCAAAAATCTATAAATTACCCAAATTTCTTAAAAACAACGATTAACAACAAATCTTCTTAAATAAATTGAAACTTATGTTGAGTTTCAAAAACAACAAATCATTATAACTTAAAAAATCACGGGGTGTATGCGATATGATGGTACTGAAGGTAAGATGGTGCCGACAAGCAGATGGCGGACGGTGGCGGTGGTGGGTTTCCGTCAAGTACATAAAACTTAAGTGATCCAATTTTTCGGAAGTGATACACCTACCGGAATTTCGTCACCGGAAAACTTCGGTGTTTTCTGTCGCCATAAAACTAAACAAATGGTGATGATGTTGGTAATAGATATATGATATGTACACCCAATCTTACATTTTACATGATACGGAGTATGTATAATGTATGCACATAAAGACAAACGATGATGATGTTAGGTAATATAGAATTAGATAAAAAGAGATCTGCTGTGTAAATGCATATATATGTATATGTTTGGGACAATTTTTTATTTAACAAGGGGTATAATAGTCTAATTCATACCAAAAAATGAGATTGGGTATATTTGTTATTTAAGAATTTGGTTGGGGATATTTGCAATTTTTGGTATTTTTGGGTATATATGCAATTGTCCCAATATTTTAAATAGTTTAACGAGTATTTTATGCAATGGCGGAATACGGGAGGGCCAAAATGACTTATAAAATGTAATGTTGTATCTATATAGATACCTCTATATTTATATCAATATTTTACAATAAATTATCAATGAAGTATAATTTTGTTTACCAGTACATAATATTGATAGTACGAGTAAAATTATGTATTGATAGAGGAAAAAAATTATGTACTGATTTAGTATCAATAAATAAGAGTAAATTACAAATTTGGTCCCTGTCGTGGGTCAAAAATTACCGTTTTCGTCCCTACCTTTCATATATTACCGTTTTGGTCCAAAAAACTTTGGTCCGTCAACGCTTTTGGTCCAATTTTCTAAACGGACGTTAAACACCCATCACGTGATCTGCACGTGATGGGTATTTTAGTCTTTTCATTAGCACAGGGACGAAAACGGTAATTTTTGACCCACGACAGGGACCAAAATTGTAATTTTTGACCCACGAAAGGGGGGTATAAAAACAAAAATAAACCTAACCCTAATCTCATTTCTCACACTCCTCCCTCCTCCCTCTCTTTGGCAGCCGCCCCCTTCCCCTTTTTCTCTCTAATTTCGGCCAAGAACAACCACCATCAACCACCAACCGGCCGCCGCCAACCACCACTATATTCCGGCCGGCCGCCGCCACAAACCACCATCTACCTTCATAATTCTTCATCTTTTCTTCTTATTCTTTTACATTTGGGTAAGTATTGATTGTTGATCATCAAAATCACGAATCTTCTTTCATATTTTCTTATAAATCTCGGCTATGTATATATATATATATAGATCCGAAAATCTTTACAAATATATGTATTTAAACCCGTTTTTCTTGAGATTTGCTCATATATATATATTTTCGGATTGTGTTTGAGTATATATATCTTTAAATCCGAATTCTTTGACAAAATACATATGTTTTCGGTTGTATATGAGTATATGTATATGTATATATGCGAAATCCTTTAGATCCGAGATGTTTGAGCCAAAAACCTTTAAGATCCGAAATCTTTTCATAAATATATATGTATTTCGGTTGTCTAAGTGTGTAAGTGTATGTTTATGCCCGATATCTCTGAATCCGAGAATAATGAACCGAAATCCATGAAATCCGGAAACAATGAGTCCGAAATCCTCTAAATCCGAAACCTTTTGGTCCGAAATCTTTATTCTTGGTAAGATTGATGTTGTTATTTGATTTTTGGTTCTTGTTGATGTATATACAAACCGAAATATTAAAACAAACGGGAATAAAGGTGATTTTTTGGTTGTTTTCGGTTAGATCTAGCCTAGATCCGAGATGTATTCGTGTGTATGACTTTGAAATCGTGCTGTAACTTCATCCTTGTAACCGGATCTAGATTTGTCCTTGGATTTGGGTCAGTCAACGCCGGCCAAACCGACCGAAATATACATTTTTGGCTTCTAAAATCGATTTCAGTTTGGAATTGTGTTTGGATCTAGTTTTGGGAGTCGTGTCTTCGTCGGTCAAAGTTGGTCAACGCCGGTCAATGGCAGATTCAAATGATATTTTTTGTCAAAATTAGGTTTTTAGGGTATTTGGGTTTAATTTGGATTTTTGGTGGTCAAAATTGATTTAAGATTTGACAAAGTCAAAATTAGGGTTTCTGGTCAAGGTAAAAATTAAGGTTTCTTGGTCAAAGTTAAATTATGATCTAGTCAAATCGGATTATGTACAAAATCGAATCTTAATTGTCATAATATCGGCATAAAGTGGACATGTGACTATATATATATATAAGGACTTCAAAAGACTATATAAAAGAGGAATCCAAAAATATGCACATTGACACCTAAAACATACCCTAAGATGGAATCCAGAAATATTTAAACAATAATAATAAACTGTGCATAAATGTTTATCCCCAATTGTTTGAAGATAAAAGAGATTTGAAGAATTTTGGAAAAGAAATAAGAACATAGAAATATTTATATGGATATAGATTTATATACTGATAGATATAGATATTGATTGAAAACAAAAAATAAAATAAAGAGTAAATTACAATTTTGGTCCCTGTAGTGGATCAAAAATTACCGTTTTCGTCCTTGTGCTAATGAAAAGACTAAAATACCCATCACGTGCAGATCACGTGATGGGTGTTTAACGTCCGTTTAGAGAATTGGACCAAAAGCGTTGACGGACCAAAGTTTTTTGGACCAAAACGGTAATATATGAAAGGTAGGGATGAAAACGGTAATTTTTGACCCACGACAGGGACCAAATTTGTAATTTACTCATAAACTAATAATGAATGAGAAGGAAATTGGAAACAAAAAAAAGAGAAGGAAATTGGAAACAAAAAGGGAAAACAATAAAGGTTGTTGGTAAGGCTCGAACTCTCAGCAATTCAAATATGGAAGAGCATAGGTGCAAGTTATTACCAACTGAGCTACTCTAAAGTCTGTTTAGAGTTTTACAACTTACCCATGTGTAAGTTAACTTACCTTACACATGTGTAAGTTATATGGATCCTTTTTGGACTTAAATTAAGCTGGACTCAATTTATCTCACCCCTATATATATATCTAATAAAAAGTCAGAAGTTTTAGGAGTCCCTTGCCTCCACTACATTCTGCCCATGATTTTATGTTGGGATAAGACCGTGAGTGTAGTGAATTATGACAAAATGTCTATGTTATGTATTGATCTAGTCGGGGGTCTATGTTATGTAATTAACTTCCAAAAACGTCCTAATGATGCATGTTACCTGCTAATCTACAGGTTGCAGGTCACCATCCAGTTTTCTAAGCCTTATGTGGCTGTTAACTCATCCATTTGTGCTTACATGTCTGATGACATGGCTAAATAAATAAGAATTTAACATAATAAAAAAGTAAATCATCATCATCATCATCCACCTCCCCCCTTTACTCACATCAAAACTCAGGTAACCCTTTTTAATCTCATTATCGCCACCCCTTCCATATACCATCTCCATCACGTTTCATTTCTTTTTCCTGGTAACCCTATTAATCTGATTCTATTTTTTATTGTGTGATGAACCAACCCAACCCAATCGGATATACCCCTTGTTGATGGTGGTCGGAGTTTGGTGATGGTGGTCGGATTCGATGTTCTGGTTTTTGCTGGTGGGTTAAGTGATGAAGATAATCTAATTGTTTGAGATCGAAACAAGATTCATGGTTTTAATTCATATCAGAAGGAAAATATAGATTTCTGTCATGGTGGTCGGAGTTTGGTGATGGTGGTCGGACGTTCGATGTTCTGGTTTTTGCTGGTGGGTTAAGTGATGAAGATAATCTAATTGTTTGAGATCGAAACAAGATTCATGGTTTTAGTTCGTATCAGAAGGAAAATATAGATTTCCGCATTTCTTGTTTGACTAGATCTATTGATGAATCAGTTTTTGTATCGGGTTTGATTCGATTTTTTCTTGTATCAGTTTTGTATTAGTTTGAATCAGCTTTTTGCTTCAGATTTATCAGTGTGGTATGGTGGTGATATTTTTCTAGTTAATTGCATCAGTTTTTATTAGTGTGGTATGTTGGATTGGTGGTGATGAATATTCAATAATTGATAAATGTTATTAATTGGGATTTTCTGATAGTTTGCTATTCATTTACATAGAATATATGTACATATATAATAACTGATAACTAGAAAAATCTGGGTCAAAGCTCCACGTCACAAGTCAGCACGTCACGTAATAAAAAAATAAAGGGAAATCAAATTGGTGACCTGCAACCTGTAGATTAGCAGGTAACATGCATCATTAGGACGTTTTTGCAAGTTAATTATATAACATAGACCCCCGACTACATCAATACATAACATAGTTCACCACATCCACCAATCATTATACCTTTTATCTTTAAATCAAGAACAAAAAAAGGAAGTACTAACAAAATTTCCATTTTCATTCAACCCAAATCTGTGTAACCTAAATTTCCATCCCCCCGCCAAGAAAGAAATAACCCCCAACTTGTCAATTTTACCTCGAACATACGTTCATCTCCCTCCCACCTTCCCTTTTTTTACTTTTAGGTAAATTCCTTCAATTCAGATATATGGTCTTAATAATTAATTTTATTACATTTCCGTGAATTATATAAAATGCTATCAAAATTATACCAATTTGAGCATATATTTCATGCATGTGTATCCAAATATATATGATTACAACATATATATCTATTGTGCATATATGGCAGACTAATGTAAAAAATTACGAGGAAACTTCAAATGCATTTGGAATACAAACTTTATATAATCATTATTGTATATATATTCAAAAAATTTATTCATGATAGATTAAAAATTCATGCATTTGTTTAATATCACCTCTTTTTGTGTGGGTTTGTGTCCAGTTTCAGAAGCTTGATCATATCAAACATTTAAACTCTTAGTAACGAATCGATTCTCATTCGATGGGTTGGGGAAGCATTTACGTTAGACGTGTGAAAGTTTTCTCTCTGGCACTTCTAATCTACTTAGATTATAAGGTATGTATATGCTGATATTATTTCAGGCTAATGTTAACGATACATTTTTGTTAATTTATTCTTTTTGACTTTAGTTATATTGTATATATTGAAGTCTTTGAAGCACAGGGAGAAATGGACAAGTGATTCTGAAAAAGCCGTTTTATGGGAGAAAGCCCATGAGCGCAATGCTAACCGTATTGTTAAGTTGATTATAGATTTGGAGGGTATGTGGGTAAAAATGGGACAGTATTTCTCTGTTCGTGCTGACGGGCTTCCTGGTGCCTTCCCACGCTATCTGAAGCGGTTGCAGGATTCACTTCCTCCTCGATCCATGAAAGAGGTATGCACATCTTGATATTATTTCTTACAACCTTTCCCAGTATTTTATTTTTGATCTCTATATGTAGGACGTCAAGTTAAGATGTCCATTTAATTAACCTGCACCTAAGTCACAAAAGCATATATATATGTACTGATGTAAGTCAACATATGGTTTTGGTACCCAGATTCGAAGAACCATTCAGAAAGAGTTGGGGAAACCTATGGACGATCTATTTACAGATTTTATTGAGACGCCTCTTGCAACAGCATCAGTAAGACCGTTAAATTATTTCAAGGCTGCTTCTTTCTGATTGCAGATCTCCACACAACTACACATATATGCAATTTTTTGTCCAGGGCGGGAATAGAATTGACAACCACTTGGTTGATGGGTTACCTCAAATGCCGCTATGCCAAACGCCCTTTGTTTAGAATCTCTGACCTAATTGTTTAGAATCTCTTAACTTGGCAGTTTTGATTAAGCATCTATACTCTGGCTATTCATAACTAATATATTATATAAAACCAGTTAACTACCATTGTGGCCTTATTGTCCGCTAGATAAACATAGCGTAATATGCTTTTATAAGAATTCAAAGTGTTGTTATACTTATTTTCTAGATAAAAGTTTAACAAAGGAAGCTGTTCATTATAGAATCAATTTTGTTCAGAGTATATAGTGCGTGAAATATGTCTGTGACCGAAGAAGTTTCCATATATTTGAATTGCAGATAGCTCAAGTTCATCGCGCAACTCTACGTGATGGGAAGGAGGTGGTTGTTAAAGTTCAACATGAAGGCATCAAGACAATAATCTTGGAGGTAACTCTCTTTTGTAGCTATCTTCTTATATGGAAGAAGTATCATACTCGTTATTTTCTTTAAGCTTTACAGGACTTGAAAGATGCTAAGTCAGTAGTAGAGTGGATAGTTTGGGCAGAACCGAAGTTTGATTTCAACCCTGTAATAGACGAATGGTGCAAAGAAGCTCCTAAGGAATTAGACTTCAACAAGGAAGCTGGTATGATAAGTCATTCTGTCTGTGATACGTCATACTTGTTTATGTTAATGCTGTCTTCGAGTACCAAAAATCTTACCATCTTTCTTGATGATTTATTCTTATGATTGTAGAGAATACAAGAAAAGTCTGTAAGAATCTTGGTTGCAAAGAAGAATGTCTTGACAAAAAGCCCGAACATCGTGTTAAAGTTTTGATGCCTGAAGTTATTCAGGTATTATCATTAATTCTTCAAAATACCTTTTTTTTTCTTTTGATGGCCAATGGAAGACTAAAATTATCTTGCTTGGTAAAACGTACACATCTACTTCTGATGGAACTATATATATGACATCTTAAAATATTCCCATAATTCAAATAGGCGTGCACGCCGCACCTCCAAACCTATATCATGTCTTATTATGACGCTATTGGTCAATCAAGTTAATCCAATTACACTAAAATATCCAACATAGGTGCTTATATATATTGACTTCTGCTAAGATTTAAAAGGTCTCCTATAGTTTGGTCATCATATACAGTAAGATTCCAAGTTCATTTAGAGATGACATAAAGGTTGTCACTCTAAGTCAGTTTCTTGGAAGTTATTCTTATATCATTTTTGGTGTTATGACAGTCAACTGAAAGGGTCCTTATTCTAGAGTATATGGATGGCGTACGTCTTAATGACGTGAGTGCATTGGAATCACTTGGTGTTGACAAGAGAAATATTGTTGAAGAAATAACGCGTGCATATGCACATCAAATCTTTATCGACGGATTTTTCAATGCTGATCCCCATCCTGGTAATGTTTCCATCTTCCTCTTGGAGAATTCTTACGTAGCGCCTTTGGTATTTTAGCAACAAATTTGGGATTTTACTTACAGTTGATATTCATATTGGCTAATTACAGGTAATTTCCTTGTAACAAAGTCAAGTCCACATGCTCCAATTTTACTTGATTTTGGGTTTACGAAATTGCTTTCGAGCTCCATGAAACATACTGTAGCAAAAATGTTTCTCGCGTCTGCAGAGGTTTGTACGTTACCTTCTTATGACATCACATCTGCAAGTTGTTATGACCCTACCAGGTCTTTGTTATGCTTATGTCTTAGTTGTTTGGCTAGCTGATCTTATTTTCATACAACTTCATGTGATGATTTATTAGTACTATCCACTATCAAGCTTCAAGAAGTCCTGAATGAAACTAATTGGATGTGCACCTACACAGAGTCCTAAATACAACTAATTCAGTCGTCAGTTGCTTACGGTCATTAGTTAGCTATTCAAGTCTTGGCTTGGAACTAGCTCTAATTATTACATTGGACCCTTGCTCTTCATGTCTTAGACTTTACTTATATTGATTGTTATCCTTGTCATCTTTTGTCCTTTTTGGAGTAACTAATGAAGCTATCTCCAGCTTGATACTCTTTCAGGCGATATTATATTGTTCTTGCGGGTCCTTAATTTGCTTGCAGGTGTCTATTAATCCTTTTAGACCTTAAATTATCATGAAATGACTAAATGAGATAATATGTGAAAATTTGATCAAGTCTACATGGTTTCAGGGCTTTCTTCGGCATTGAATGTGAGCGTTAGCTATTATAGAATCATTAGACCATTTGCTGAATCTGCTCTTGAATGGTTTGTTTCTGCTGTATCTTCACTCACTGTAACAAACATGGAACAAACACTTTTATCTGCACAGCTTAGGGAAATTAGTGAACTTCTGTTACGATCTTCACAATTATAAAAGTTTAATTTATTGGATTTTAACTTTTACATTTATAAGTGTGAAGAAATATAGAAAAATGAGTTTTACGACTGCAAAAGAAATTTCCAGACTTACATGAACATGCAAAAGTATTTTTGATTAAGTCAAAAAAACAAACACTTTTATCTGCACAGCTTAGGGAAATTAGTGAACTTCTGTTACGATCTTCACAATTATAAAAGTTTAATTTATTGGATTTTAACTTTTACATTTATAAGTGTGAAGAAATATAGAAAAATGAGTTTTACGACTGCAAAAGAAATTTCCAGACTTACATGAACATGCAAAAGTATTTTTGATTAAGTCAAAAAAACAAACACTTTTATCTGCACAGCTTAGGGAAATTAGTGAACTTCTGTTACGATCTTCACAATTATAAAAGTTTAATTTATTGGATTTTAACTTTTACATTTATAAGTGTGAAGAAATATAGAAAAATGAGTTTTACGACTGCAAAAGAAATTTCCAGACTTACATGAACATGCAAAAGTATTTTTGATTAAGTCAAAAAAACAAACACTTTTATCTGCACAGCTTAGGGAAATTAGTGAACTTCTGTTACGATCTTCACAATTATAAAAGTTTAATTTATTGGATTTTAACTTTTACATTTATAAGTGTGAAGAAATATAGAAAAATGAGTTTTACGACTGCAAAAGAAATTTCCAGACTTACATGAACATGCAAAAGTATTTTTGATTAAGTCAAAAAAACAAACACTTTTATCTGCACAGCTTAGGGAAATTAGTGAACTTCTGTTACGATCTTCACAATTATAAAAGTTTAATTTATTGGATTTTTGATAATTGTTTTACATAAGCTTTAAGCTCTATTTATACATAACTATAGAAAGGAACCCTAATTCTCAACCGACTCTTTTCTCTTGGACTTGGGCCCTTACTGGGCCGATTCTTGTTACGGCTTTCTAACACTCCCCCTCAAGTTGAATAGTGGGATCACCAAAATTCAACTTGTTTAGACATCTTTTGAATATGATAGTCCCTACGGCCTTGGTTAGGATATCTGCAAGTTGATCCTCTGATTTAACAAATGGTAACTTAATTATCCCGTCTTCAAGCTTCTCTTTGATAAAATGTCGGTCAACCTCCACATGCTTTGTTCTGTCATGTTGTACTGGATTTTCTGAGATCTGAATAGCTGCTTCATTATCGCTCATAATCCGGATGCTTTCTTTAGGAGCAAACCCTAATTCTGTCATCAGTTTCCTTAGCCATAATGCTTCTGCTAAACCTTTAGATATACCCCGGAATTCAGCTTCAGCACTTGACAAAGAGACAACTTTCTGCTTTTTACTCTTCCACGTGACGAGATTCCCTCCGATCATAGAGAAATATCCTGATGTTGATCTTCTGTTTCCTTTGTCTCCAGCCCAATCAGCATCTGTATATATCTGAATCTTAAGATGACCATTTGCTTTAAACAAGACCCCATGACCAGTGGTTCCTTTGAGGTATCTGATAATTCTTAGAACTGCATCCATGTGTTCTTCTTGAGGTTGGTGCATGAACTGACTCACTACTCCAACAGCATATGCTATATCTGGACGAGTATGAGCAAGGTAGATCAGCTTCCCCACCATTCGTTGATACCTGTTTTTATCAGCAAATTTACCATCTAATTTCATAAACAACTTCTGATTGATAACCATGGGTGTATCTGCTGGTTTACAATCAATCATCCCTGTTTCTGCCAAAAAATCAAGTATATACTTCTTTTGACAAATAAAAATTCCTTGTTGTGATCTCAACACTTCAATTCCGAGGAAGTACTTTAAATTTCCCAAATCCTTCATTTCAAACTCTGCACATAAATCTTCTTTTAACTTCTTGATTTCCTTCTCATCATTTCCGGTGATAATCATATCATCAACATAGATTATCAAACATGTTACCAAACTTCCTTTATGGTTAAGAAACAAAGTATGATCAGAATTACTTTGCTTATACCCATATTTTTTCATAGCTAGTGTGAATCTGCCAAACCATGCTCTAGGCGACTGTTTTAATCCATAAAGGGACTTCTTTAATTTGCAGACTTCTCCTTCCTTGAAATGGTGAGAAAAACCAGGTGGAGCTTCCATATACACCTCCTCTTTTAGTTCTCCATGTAAAAAAGCATTTTTTACATCAAACTGATGAAGTGGCCAACCTTCATTTGCTGCTACAGAGAATAAGACTCTCACTGTATCTAGTTTTGCAACTGGAGCGAAAGTTTCAGAGTAGTCAATTCCATACGTTTGAGTGTATCCTTTGGCAACTAATCGAGCTTTATATCTCTCAATCTCACCATTTGGTCTATATTTAATTGTATAGATCCACCTACATCCTACTGGCTCCTTTCCTTGTGGCAAAACACATTTATCCCATGTTTCATTTTTAACCAGTGCATCCATTTCTACATCCATAGCATCCTTCCACCTTGTAATTTTCAAAGCTTGCTCTACATTTGATGGAATTTTTTCTGAATACAACTTTGCTGTGAATGCCTTTGCTTCTTTAGATAGATTTCCTTTCACCATGTTGGCCACTGGATATTTAGAGCTCCTAGAAAATTTTTCTGGAGAATATCGTTTTGCAGGAATTCCTCTAGTTGACCTTGCTGGAAGCACATATTTTCCTGGAGTATTTAGTTCAACCTCTGCATTATTCTGTTCAACCTGTTCTTCACTTTCCTGCATACTTTCATTCATGGAATCTGGTACACTTTCATTTGAAACATCAAGAGAACTCAGTGGAGAATTACTTACCTCAGATATCAGGTTTGGGGCAGTATTTTCGGTGGCACTGGAATTCTGAGACTGAGAGGACTGTTCTTGAGTCTGAGAAGGCTGTTCTTGAGAGTCAACCACGGTATTTTCAGAATCAACTGTGGTATTTTTACTAACTTCGGGATTATAACTAAGCCAACTCAATGTGTCACATTGTTCCTCCCCCTGATCATTGTGTTGCGGGGAGTAATAATAGCTGGTTTCAAGAAAGTCACAATTCATTGTGGTAAACATGTGTTGAGTTTTCGGATTATAACATCTATACCCTTTTTGAGTGACTCCATACCCCACAAAGACACATTTCTCAGCACATGGATCAAGTTTATTTCGATATGATTTTGGAATATGAACAAACACTGTACATCCAAAAATTTTGGGTTGAAGAGTAAGAGGTTGTGGAGGAGTATGGTATTCAGTGAAGGTTTCTAATGGGGTTTTCATGCTCAGGATTTTTGTAGGAAGCCGATTAATTAGGTAAGTGGCAGTGGCTAGGGCTTCAGGCCAGAACAGTTTGGGAACACAAGACTCGATAATTAAAGCTCTAGTCATTTCCAATAAAAGTCTATTTTTCCGTTCAGCAACACCGTTTTGTTCAGGGGTATGAGGGCATGTGGTTTGATGGATTATACCTTTGGATTGAAAAAACAGGTTCATTTGTGAGTTTATATATTCCCCACCATTGTCGGACCTCACAATTTTAATAGATTCTTGAAATTGGTTTTGAACCATGGTATAAAATGTAGTGAACTTATCATAAACTTCGGCTTTATTTTTCAAAAAATAAATCCAAGTCATCCGGGTGCAATCATCAACAAATATCACATAATACCGGAAATTTTGACCTCCAATAACAGGAGCCGGGCCCCAAACATCTGAGTGAATTAGTGAAAAAGGTCTTTTGACTCTAGTTTAAAGCAAATGGTCATCTTAAGATTCAGATATATACAGATGCTGATTGGGCTGGAGACAAAGGAAACAGAAGATCAACATCAGGATATTTCTCTATGATCGGAGGGAATCTCGTCACGTGGAAGAGTAAAAAGCAGAAAGTTGTCTCTTTGTCAAGTGCTGAAGCTGAATTCCGGGGTATATCTAAAGGTTTAGCAGAAGCATTATGGCTAAGGAAACTGATGACAGAATTAGGGTTTGCTCCTAAAGAAAGCATCCGGATTATAGCGATGATTGAATTGATTTGTTTTTGTGATTCTGTAGCAAATTGGCAATCTGAAGTGCCAACTCAGAACCCGAGCTTTGGTCGCCGGCTTCAGCCATGGTGACTGCTCGATGGTTTGTGAGTTTAATGGACGTTTATTGGGTAGATGATGATCCCTGAATTAGTGGCTCTGATACCATGTTAAGAGTTATAAACGAAAAAACTAATTTTATTGATTGATTTTTGATAATTGTTTTACATAAGCTTTAAGCTCTATTTATACATAACTATAGAAAGGAACCCTAATTCTCAACCGACTCTTTTCTCTTGGACTTGGGCCCTTACTGGGCCGATTCTTGTTACGGCTTTCTAACACTACTTTCCCTCCCTATTTTTCTTTTTGGTGTGGTTTTTTAATTTTTAATTTTTGAATTTTTTTTGTTTTTTATTTTCTTTTAACAAAAACCCATTCCAAAAAAAAAATTATTTTTTTTTTTTGTAAAAAATCATATAGGTAACGTGTTGAAAACATATGGATACGGTACGGGCGTTGCCCTCATCCGTTCTAAAGGGGTTGTCACCGGACGCATATGGGAATGGTATGGATTTGATGGGCGGCGATCCAAGAGATGGTGACGGTTTGATACGGTACGGACGTAGCCCTTAACTCTAAGGGCAAAGCCCTTTGAGATGGATTTTTAGTGGTTCTCACGGTTCTCACCATATATGTTGGTTCTCACTTGATCCCTTCACATTATGTATGTATGCATATATATTATAATATTTCTCCCATCCTTTGCATACAACCACAATGAAGTTTCAATCAAGGTTGCATAACACTTGCATGAATTGGATATTATAATCTGATACTTTCATCGCTAGTATCTCTTTCTTAGGTTTGTGCCTATAAAGACGGGAAAGTGATAATTGATACTGCTGCCGGGGTTCTTGGAAACTATGATCCTTCTCCAGTTAAACCAGATACCTTATTTCCTGTTTTTTCTGTAACAAAAGGAATCACGGCTGGAATGTTACATTGGCTGGTTGATAAAGGGTATATACATTATATTCTTCCTTTTAATGTTATATGTGCTTGGTATCATCTTGTGAGGTTCATATATATCTCCATTGACCCAAACTGTACTCTTGATTTTTTAGAACTTGATTTGAGTTTTTTTTGCAGGAAAGTGAAACTTGACGAGAACGTTACAAACATCTGGCCAGAGTTCAGTTCAAACAGTAAAGATCGAATTAAGGTTCAGATGTACTCAAACATACCGCTGAATTAGTATTTCAATATCTAAACGTCTATAAATACCTAGAGCGAATTATTCATTCTTAATATTTAATTTCTTTCCTTTATCTACCCTCCAGGTTCATCATGTACTCAATCATACAGCCGGAATGCAGAATGCTCTGGCCAGCCTTGTGCAAGATAACCCAATGGTTTTGTGTGATTGGGATGAATGCCTAAAACGCATTGCTATGGCAGCACCGGAGAATGAACCTGGTCAAGAACAGCTATATCATTACTTATCATTTGGTTGGCTGTGTGGTGGGATCATTGAGGTACTCGAAAATCCTTGTCGAAACCTCTTTAGGCTACATATGCTACAATCTGACCTGCTTAAATTCCAGTTACAAAATAACTCGCGTAAAAAAGTATCGGGTCAAAAGGTTGAAAATATTCATATAACACTTTGTGCTACTGTTTAACATTATTGTCCTGCTTGAACTATATGACATCTTACATGTTTAGCAAAGTTCTTAAATTTGGACCATTTGACCATATTGACCCATTTTCAAGTATATGAGTCGAAGTTCCACTTATACTTAATATGCCTTGATGGTCTCTTATTCAGGATGACTTTATAGAGAAAGGTTGTATGAGAAATATTCTTTGAAGTTTTGTTTGGTTTGTCTAATGGTTTGATCGTTCTCGGATGTACAGCGTGCATCAAAGAAAAAGTTTCAAGATATCCTTGAAGAGGCTCTGGTTCACCCACTTAGTATTGAAGGAGAGCTTTATATTGGAATCCCTCAAGGCAGGATTTACCCCCATTGTCTATATATTATATATTTCCAGTCTCAAGTTTGAATCCAATGCTACACATAGCCACACACAGACACATACATCCATTTATACTTACATACATATAGACATACCAGTCCCTGTAATACTTCAAAATATATATATATGCCGTATTTTATTCAGTATTTGTCATTGATTCAGATTTTGAATTAGTTGCAGACTTGCAGTATATATGTTGCTATTAAGTCGTTCCTTAAAGGTAGCAAAATGGGTGGGTCTGACGGGTTGGGTAAGGGGTCAAAACACTTTGCTGTATTGAAAGATTTAATTTGTAATTATTTTTTCTAATACTGTATGGCTAAAAAGTTATTTTAGTTCAGAAACAAGCTAATCTGTTTGACCTGATAATATACTTTCAGTCTAATAGGGATAAAACATAACCTTAATGGACCAGTGCGTAAGTAAATGGGTCAAATTTTACACCTATTTGTTTGTGTGTATCCTTTCATTGTTTCACAGCATATCACATCATCCCCTGGTTAATCATCTTTTATTTGCTTACTTCAGGTGTGGAATCCAGACTTGCAACACTCACACTAGATACAAATGATGTCAATAAGTTCTCAGAAGTAAGCAGCCCGACCACTACCTCCAGCTCCGCCTCTTCCTCCATATTCCAGTTTGATGTACTCGCCGGCTTAGTTCCCTTGTTTAATACCCTAAATGTCCGTCGTGCCATACTACCTGCCGCCAATGGCCATTGCTCGGCCCGTGCACTTGCTCGCTACTACGCAGCCCTTCTGGATGGAATTGTGGCCCCACCACCTCATTCCTCTTTATCCCAACCATTACTCGGAAGCCACCCCCACCTTCCCAAATCTATTTCCAATAAAACCCACAATAAAAAACATGGCGGAAAGCATAAAGATTCAAAAACAGAATCCAAAATTTTCAGCAACCAAAAAACAAAAATCCATGATTCCTTTTTGGGTAATGGAGAATATGAGAAGTTGATTTTTCCAAATGGGAATTTCGGGCTTGGATTTAAGAGGGTATGCTCAAAGGATGGCTCTCTAATTGGATTCGGGCATGCGGGCTTAGGAGGGTCAACAGCGTATTGTGACATAAGCAATAGGTTTTCTATTTCTGTGACCGTAAACAAGTTGTCTTTTGGGTCTGTGACTAAAGATATAATTCAGTTAGTGTGCTCAGAGTTGAATCTTCCGATACCAGAAGCATATGCAGATTCTGGCTTAACACCCATGAATTGATCAAGGGTTGGATAGACCCTTGAATTGTTGCATAGCTCTTATCATGAACATTCTCTCATGTTGCCCTTTCAAGTTAAATTGTAACTATATTATAGTCCCTAGTTAGAACTTAGAAGAATATACGTATGTAAAGAGAATATATATATTGTTATATATAGACGAAAGGTTATTTTTTGAAAGTCATGTAAAGAATATATGTATACAGTATATACATACTTCTGCTGTGTATCTTATAATCATCACTATAATGAAATATCAACATAGGGTTAAAGGCTTGTTCTTTCTTTTCTTTACTCACTTTTAGGTGATTGATTTTAGAAGCTACTGAGTAATTGGTTTTCTGTTTGTAATATAGTGTTCTTGCAAACATATGAAGAAATAAGTGCGTTAGCGGGTGAAACTGATACAGACATAAGCGCGTTACAACTTACAAGTCAAGACGACTGCTATGACAGTTTGGCCCTTTGGCCCGTTTCAGAGAATTGTGGCTGAGAAATTTTACAAATGTTGATCAGAAAGAATAATAGAATGACTTTAATAAACTCCAAAGAAGTTTCATATATTGACTTCCAAGTCTCCCATGCATGTATGGCCAATAAGTTGACTTCCAAGCCTTTGCACGGTCAATAATAACCGGCTGATTTACAAAAATGACAGAATTAAAATCTTTGCTTTGAATGAGACAAGAAAATTTTCATATATTAGTAATTTTCTAAATATCATATTTATCCAACTAATTTTTAAAATATCAAATGTTTTATTATTAAACATGAATAATATCAAAATTGCCCAAATAATTAAATTTAATCAAATTAAAACATTAAAATCATTTCAAACTATAAATAACATTTTCAATTTACAATTATACCCTCTTTTATATACAATAAATACTACATACGAAACACCAAACAGAATATTACAATAAATATAATCATTCCTTTCAATTATTCTTGTTATAAAGTACTGATAACTAACCAAATTGCAAAATTCATGATGACTATTTTTTGAAAAAATACTCAGCGTTTATTATTTACTCAGTAAGTGTTGTATGAGTATTAAGATATATAGATATGTCTTTACTTTAAAAAGTTTCAACGACTTTATTATCAATTTATCATGCTTGGTTTTTGTGATCAAATACAAAACTTTTTTTTACGATTATTAAGTAATGCAACAAGCTTACTATGTTGATAAACTACATAGATATATGTAACGTACTCAGCTTGTGGAAAATAAAAACCAAAGACTAACGAATGCCAAGTTTAGTCTGATATATATATATATAGCTATAGTCCCCTACTCCCATAGTGACTTGTAATTCATTTACAAAATAATTAATGTACTAGTTTATTTCTCATAAGAATCCCACTATTAATTTCCTATTTCTGTTACATATTTACCTGACTTATTTGGGGTTAAGCTGAATCATTATGAATCAGCAGGGAATGGGTTTCCTTCTCACTTTCATTGTCATGTATTTTATTGCAACCTTAGATACGTCTTTGGGTGCTAAAAATACAACGGTTTGTTCTGCGCAAGAGAGAAGAGCTCTTCTCATATTCAAGCAAAGTGTAACGGATCAATTTGGAATGCTCTCATCGTGGATAGGAAATGATTGTTGTCAGTGGGAAGGAGTTCGTTGTGATACTGTCACCGGTAACGTTGTCAGTCTTAGTCTCAGGGGACATAATATCTGGAATTCTTACTATTTCCCCATTGATGATGATTCGTTAGAACGTGAAGACCACTACTACCCACTCGGTAAAGACTGCTACTTAATTGGTGATGAGGTGAATTCTTCCTTGGCAGAGTTGAGGCATCTGAAGTATTTGGACTTGAGTGGGAATGATTATAATAAGGGGATGATCCCTAACTTCATAGGATCCCTAAAACAGCTTAGTTACCTCAATCTCTCTAATGCAGGTTTTGGTGGAATGATTTCTCCCCACATTGGAAATCTTTCTAAACTGGAAGTTCTTGATCTCAGTTCCCCAAAACAAGATCTCGTGGCACATGACATGGCATGGGTTCTTGGCCTTTCATCGCTCAAGCATCTTGACTTAAGTGGAGTGGATCTTGGACAAGCACAAGATCTTGACATGGTATTTCACATGATTCCTTCTTTAATAAATCTAAGTTTGAGTCACTGTAGTCTTACTAATGCTCATCTTGGTCTTCATCGTAATTCAAGTTCAAAACTTCCCAACATCCGACGCCTAGATCTTAGCAAGAATTTTTTCAAAGCGAAAGAACTGCTAGTTTTTCTTCAAAACATGACATCCCTAGAATTCCTCGATCTTTCAAACTCTGATTTTAGTCTTGCGTGGAACCTTGCAAACTTGCTAAATATGATCCCATCTTTATTTGAGTTGCATATGTCGAATTGTGAGCTTCAAAGCGAGCATCTATCTACCACTCATCTTAATATCAGTACCCTTTTTAACATCCAACACCTGGATCTTAGCTCGAATTCGATTGAAGGACAATTTCCATCTTTTTTAACAAACATGAGTTCCCTAAGAGTCCTTAATATTCGCGATAACTTTCTAAATTCACCAATTCCTCTCATGCCTAACCTTCTAAAGCTTGACATTTCTAGTAATAACTTCACGGATATCAAGCATGTTGGAATATGGAGACATTGTCACCTAAAAGAATTGAGGGTGTCACAGAATCATTTAGGAGAAGAAATTATCGGTCCGTCAACCAACATATCTGAATGTTCCCAATATGCTTTGGAAGTGTTGCATTTAGATCATAATCAGTTAGTTGGTTCAATTCCAAAATCCATGACAAGACTGACCAATTTAAGAGTTTTGGATCTCTCGTCAAACGGACTGACAGGTTTAATCCCCGAATCTCTCGGGAGATTATCACCATTAGAAGTACTAGATGTATCTTCAAACCAATTAAATGGGACGATTCCAATCTCATTTGGGCAGCTCAGTAAAATCAACTTTCTAAATGTGTCTGATAACAATTTAGAAGGAACAGTTACTGAAGCCCATTTTGCTAATCTGTCGATGTTGAAGTCTTTGGACATAAGTGATAACATCAACGTGAGATTATACCTTTTACCTGATTGGATGCCTCCATTCCAGTTGAGAAGTATTCGACTCAGATCTTGCAATATATCGGGTGAATTTCCTTGGTGGCTTCATACTCAAAGTGAGCTTAAGATGCTAGTATTGTCTAATACTACCATTACAGGACCACTTCCTTCATGGCTTCTAAAGATGCCCATCATTCCACACTTAGATCTCTCTGACAACAAACTCAACGGACCATTAACAAATCTTCCCGCCGGGCACCCTTTCAGGGGGTTTCAAGATAGGTATAGAGGATCACTACTTCTGCAGGATAACCTTTTCAATGGGACAATCCCGGAGTCGTTGTGCAGAAGGACAGCTTTGGAAGTTCTCGATCTTTCCAGAAATAGGTTAGCTGGGGAAATTCCTAAATGTCTAGAGAATCTGAAAAAGTTGCGTGCTATGGCATTTAGCTCAAATGAGCTATCTGGTGTCATTCCTGCTTCTATTGGTGAGAATTCATTATTGTCATGGTTAAATTTGAATAACAATAGCTTTACTGGAGAGTTACCTCAGAGTTGAGGAATTTACGAGACCTTTGGATCTTAGATTTGGGTGATAATAATTTTTCTGGAAAGATACCTGAATGGATCGGAGAACTTCCAGAGTTGGTGCTTCTGGGGTTAGGTAAGAATAACTTCACTGGAAGAATTCCTTCCTCTTTGTGCAAAGATCCATGTCTCCAAAGTTTGAATGTTGCGGAAAACAACTTAACCGGACTCATCCCTGGTTGTCTCGGAACACTTCCTGGGATGATAGAATTTGACAACTGTCGTTATCATTTCTATTCTGAAGAAAGATTGACGCAGGACGTGAAAGGTTTTGAATTAATGTTTACAGGTACATTGCGGTTTCTGGTTAGCATGGACCTTTCAAGCAATCAACTGGTTGGACAGATACCTGGAGAGCTAACAGCTCTTTCTCAGTTAGTGAATCTCAATTTGTCTCGTAATCATCTCAGTGGGAGTATTCCAGATAATATTGGAAACTTGAAGCGATTGGAGTGTCTTGATTTCTCAAACAACGAGTTGATCGGGATGATCCCTCAAAGCCTGTCTAATTTGATTTTTTTGGGCTGTCTGAATATGTCACACAACAACTTGTCAGGACCAATTCCAACTGGGAATTATTTACAGACCTTCGATGAATCAACATACGCTGATAACGGAGATCTATGTGGTATTCCACTGCCAAAGACTTGTCCCACAACAGCCGAAAACTATAATCAAAAAGTTGATGAGCCAAAGAAGAAGGTATGGCTTCATCAGTTGGACATAATGTCAGGATTTGCAACAGGTTTTTGTGGCTTTATTGGAGTTTTGTTGATCAACAAGACTTGGAGACGAGAGTTTTACAGATTTGCCGACTTAACCATGGACCAGATATATGTTGCGGTGGCAATAAAAGTAAACAAGATAAAGAGACTAAGAGAAGCCGCCGCCTAGCTAGCTCCAGTCATTGTGGAATAAATCTGCTTGCATTTTAATACAGTCCTTAATTGTTCTTTTTATGCTACTTGTGTAGTATTTGTAATTTGTAATGTGGGTGTTGTGTGATAATAAGTTGTTAATTACGTATAAAATGATCTTTTTGCTCTTACTAACAACAGAATCAAAATATACAACATTCCTAGATACTTAGATCTAAAAAGAGGAAGAAAGATTATGAAGACTCTGGCGGTGGTAACAAAGTGAAAATCACATATCTCATCTTAATATAATCATCAACAACAGCCCTAAATCTAAATTAAAAAAAAAAAAATGAAGAATCTGGTGGTGGTACCCGGCAGCGGTGGTGTTGTCGGAGGTGGTCGCCGGCGGTGTTGGCTGATGATGATGGTGGTGATGTCAGCGTTGCTATGCCACACCAGATTGATGGTGGTGGTGGTCAAAGATAGAACTTTGAATTTTCTCACAGAAAGGTAGAAAGGGTACAAAGTAATGATATGAGTGTGGGCCTGTGGGGTTGAACTACGGTATACAATTACGAATTATGAATATCTTTTCCAAAGGTTTTTTTTATAAATTACACATAAAATATTACTGTACTAAATGTGATTTAACTAATACGTACAATATTAACTGTGTACAAATTAACCATTAAATTTATAGAATAACAAAAAAAAAAAAAATTTGATCAGAATACTATATTACTAGTTAGATTAGAATTTGTAGCCCCAAATTTCATTGATTATGATACTTGTACAATTAGATGTTGCTTACAAATACTTTGAAATAGGTTTTTATATATTTTAGTTGGATTCGGCACCCACCTTTTTGTAAAAACCTAAATATACATACATGTCAGCTTCTTACGGTAATCAAAAAATCATATGAGTCCCACCGTAACATCCTAAAACCACGCGTTAAGTCCTTTTTACTACACATAATCAGGGTGTAGATAGATATTACCAGCAATACCACCTGTCTATAAGTCATTTTGCTATAAAAATGGGATTCATCTGAGTTTTGGAGTGTGAATAATGTCAATCGACCCAAGAGCTCAACTGGTACGATAAATTTTGGTCGAGTTATTTGGTTAATGAATTCAATCCTGGGTTAGGTTCTTTTTTCAAGTGCTGCTTACTATCGAAACTTTAATAAGTTAAACTCTAAGCAAGCTTATCACTCTTTTAACAAAGCACGAGAATGGATCAAATCAACTATAAACGATAAAATCTCATGAGCAACTATTCACTTCAAATATAGTTCAACAGTTCATATAAAAGCATATTGCAGGTTATTTGACAAAACGTAAGAACATGATAAACTTTAATTTATCAATGCAATTGCAATGGTCAATTCCAATAATGTATTCATGTAAACTTTCAATTATCTCAAAAAAGTTACAATGAGTGTTTAACTTACACACAAACCCTAAACCAAGTAGGCAAATTGCACATGCTCGCGCCCTTGTGACACAAGAAAACGAGCATAGCAAAAAAAAAGGGGGTCAAATAATAATAATGTGCGCAAGTGTGTCAAACTTTTCACATATGATCCTTGGATCTACTGAATGTATAGATAGGTAGTACATAGATACTAGATATAAAAAGTATTCACATCTTATCTGCCCGGTTCAGATAAGATCCTTTCGATTTCTTCTAGAAGGCGTTCCTTTTCATCTCTCATCTCCTCATGCTGCTTCTGGAGCTCTTCAATCTGCTTAGTTTGCTCAGAATCCTTCCTGAAATGTATTTCATATTAGTCTTCTAAGGAGTGCCATTCAGATATAATTCAGTTTCTTATGATCATTATAGAAAAATGGATAATCATAGTGTGATATTGAAAATAATGACTAACGTTAAAGGGGGTGATCGGAATTGGATTTGTGTTTTCAAACTTGATCATTCTGATTAAAGTTGCAGTGATTTAGTTGAGCTTTTATCTAGGATGGACTTCTCAAAATCTTTACTAATCATTAAGTCTATATTGACATGAATTAATTTCTCTAGAAGTAAATAACACAAAGTTTTACTGTACTATTTAAGAAGTAACATAAAAGAAACATTTTTGAGATAAAAAATTCCAACTAAACAATTATAATATGCAGATTAGGAGTATTTGAAGTTACCTATTCATGAAAGCCAGATTAAGTTTAAGAGACCGCACTTCCTTCTCAAGATTTTCACATCTCTTCAACATAGACTGCATGTCTGATGAAGTTGCCGGGGTTTGAGTTCTTCCCTTCGCTTCTGCCATTCTACATCATTATCACATGTCAATGAAAACATGTTCCACCAAATATAAACAGACTAAACTTTGTGATACAGAAACAGTGATGGCCTAAGTCCATAACTAGAGGCAGAAAAAACGGAGAGTTGGGTAACGTATCTAATTGGTGGGTTGAAATGGGTCACGTCAAGTTTGGTTGACTCAAATCACCCTTTGCCCCATTTTTTAGATAGTTTTAATTTGAAATTAGGCCATCAAAAATGATTACAGAAGTTATTTTACTTCAACATTTACAACACACTTTGGGTAGATCTTAACCTGTCTGTCACATTCGAGCAGCTCCCGTTTTGGTTATAAAATTTTATGTGACCCGTTAGAGAATGTGACGCGTTAGAGAATAAAATATAACCTACATAGGTAAATGGGTCAAAATCTTCACTAACTAGATAACCCAAAGAAACCCTTCAATACCAATTAAGCTAGTTATCTGTTAGCAGCAGAGTAACAATTCTGTTCAAAATGACTACGAATGATTCGACCTCATTGAGATCTCTCCATCCTAAATAAACCAAAGATGGCATCACATACTTGCGTGATCTTTCCACCCTGCGCTTCTTTGTAGGATCTCTGCTGTCCACTACATATATTAACAAAATTCATTTAGTTGCATATTTTAATGACATTATTGGAAAAGGGTGAAAACTAAATATAACAATGAAATACAAAATAAAAAGAAAACAGAAACAGTCTACATTTGACTTTTGCAATGAGTTACTGTACTTTTTTAGGCTACAACATTAAAAATTATAACTAAGTCTAAGTGTCAAAGTTGTATATTTAAATTTCTTTTCATGAATTGAAAGGCCTCAATGAATTATGAGTTATAACAAGAATGACCGCGCGCGCACATACAACTTAAACTGTTTCCAAATGTACCTGAAACAGCCGAGGTCACTGATCCAAATCGAATTAGATTTTTCTTCTGCTGGAAAACACAACAAATAAAGAATTAATATTACGTATAAATTATATACTCAAGGACTTTGAACAAAAACATACAATCTCACATATCTTCTTCCATATCTACTTATCTAGTGAGTATTGTTGATAACTGATTAATAGTCAAACTCTTCTGAGTTATATATTGAGCAGTAAACTGAATGTAAAATGTGCAGTAACTACTATCAAAGTATCAGTAAAAGCAAACCTTGCGGTCTTCTTGAAGGTTATCATACATCTGTTCCCTTATATCTGTCGACCAATAGACAAAAGAACAGGTTATCATACATATCGATAAAAGTGAAGATAAGCAACATTTTTCATTTTCCCAATAAGCTCCACTCAAAATTTTGTTTCGTGCCATGAAAAATTACAGCATTATTAAAAAGACGATACAATATGCAAAAGAATTTAAAGTTTCACATGGATTAGTCAGAGCAATCTCGGCCTTCTTTTTCCTTGTGAAAGTGAATATAAAAGGATGAAATGAAATCAAATTCCATAATGCAAAAGGTGCTCAAATATGAGCAGTAGAAGTGAGTTAAATTGCTGACCCATATGTATCAACCAAACTCCTTTTCTTTATAGATAGAGCATTATGCTAATACTAATGTACCAGGATTGAAGGCCAAATGTGAATTGCATATTTCTAAGATACTTGAAAGAATTATAGAACCAAATCCATTTATTACCCTTTAGTATCAATGACAAGAGTAAAGCCAATGATTGTTTCTGTAATTCATTCCTACAAAATGAGCTAGGATCTAGATCCATTGATAGATAAGCAGGCCAATTTTGGCTACACTTTTCTGAAAGTCAAATGAGTAAGTTAAAAAAATGATCTAAAACAAAAAAACAGGTTGAACGGGTCAAGCGGGTGACATGGAGCAAGGTCAGCCAAAGTGTATTCACAAATCACAATTCTTAAAACCTCCTAAATAGTTTTTTATTTTAGAGTTAAAATCATGATTGTAGCAATATTGTTAGTTTAACCACCTTTAAAACATCAAATATATATATAAATATAATTAAAAAAAATGGTAAGTGCTTGTAGGGTCTGCCCAAACCATTGTAATCGCCTAATCGGTACCAAAATTACCATTTTGACCTATATTGACATGAAATGAAATCCTACCAGCAACTATAGGTGAATGTAGCTTATGTCGTTTACCTGTACCCTTAACTGGTGTTTGACCCGAGTTGCTTGGACCGTCACATGCATCAAACCCATTTGAGATCACAGGTGCAGCAGCAGATGATTCACTTTGTGAAGGTTCTCTGGATGCAAAACTCATCTGGATCTGATTTGTGGGGGCCACAAGACTTTCCAGCTCAGCCTCTAAAGACTCTTGAACTGTTTGAAACAACCCTGAGTCTTGGATTGTTTCTTGTACATCATAACTATGTATTCCATTTATATGATTCTGATTCGAATAACCAAATACTTCTTGACCACTATAATATCCTAAAGAACCATCTTCAACTGCTTCTTTTTGAACTTGGTTGCTAAGCTTTTTGCGTTCTAGTGTCCCTTTTAGCATGCTCACAACAGAAGAAACCTTATCAATAGATGAAGATGAGTTGGATGGAGGCATGAACCCGTCTAACTGGTTAGGCATGTCATACAAGGAAGCCTCATTGAATGAACTTTGGTTGACATATTCCTGTTTTA
This sequence comes from Erigeron breviscapus, assembly GCA_034093135.1. Taxonomy (NCBI): domain Eukaryota; kingdom Viridiplantae; phylum Streptophyta; class Magnoliopsida; order Asterales; family Asteraceae; genus Erigeron; species Erigeron breviscapus. The sequence goes on from CM067167.1 coordinate 144,338,864, forward strand.
ATTCGTTGACTCGACTCCCTGATCCATTTTGCATTGCTTCCATACCTATTGCTGTCTGAGAGTTTTGCATAGCAACATACCTCCTCCTATAACAAGTAGTTGTCAAATAAACATGACGGTGAACTCATAGACATTGAGATAAGGGATGAGTTAATTTCAGAGTCTGAAATCCCATCTATTTACGTGATTCTTCAATATAGAGGTAGCAAAATGGGAGGGGTAGGCAGGGCGGCTAACAGGTCAAAGCAGGCAATTTTTATGTCTTGTCGACCCATTTGACCCGTTAAAAAGATAACCCAAATCAACTCTTTCATAAGTAAATGGGTCAAAATGACACCTCCAGTTCAGGCATTAATACCTTAATTCAGAAGAACGACTTCTTGTCATTGGTTGAGAACTATGGAACCATGCCTGCAGAAAAAGCGGAGGACATAAGATACGCGTGAAAATCATTGGCATATATATTGTAAATAATATCCATATTTGCAAACCTTGGCCAAGTATAAGTTGCTACCCTGCAACCCCTTTTCTGCCACATTCCTAATGGAAATATTAGAGATTTGTTTAGCATGGAAACCATGTCGAATCTCATTGAGGTGAATAAAAATCATAAAAAGACTCGGGATATAAAACAAATTTATTACTTCACTAAACTGTGATGTACCTAACAGAATGGTCGTTTGTGCCATTTAAGGATTCACTGACTGCCAACGAACTTTGTGGTATCAGATTCTCATTACTTCTCTTTCTTTCAATTGAAACCCCATTTGGGTGAGTAGATAAACTAGCTTGATCGGCATGCATCCTGTGGTTCACAAGAATTTGCATTTATGACAGATTGTTCAGTTGCAGAAAACATGAAGAGTGGCAAACAAACTTACATTCGTGATAATTGTCGAGAACGATTATGAGCTAAGCTTGTTGGATTATGGCCTTGATTCTAGTAACCAATATTAAACACTTTAATGAACATTTGAAGAGGGATAAAAATTAATGAAATTAACAGCATGGAAATAGTAAAATATATCAAAAGATTATGCAACTAATATCACCTAAAATTAAAACGGGTAATAGATGGGATTTTTCCAAATCAGGTTAACCGAGGAAGACAAGTCGTTTTTTGACTCAGAAGTACGCGGCTAACTGGTGTATCCCTTGATCGTTTCCGAACCTTTCCCTAGCCATCTCCAAGATTGTACATAGTGAGAACCTGAGACCTCTTTTCAAGAGATCTAGGATATTAACCACTAGGCTACCTTGGAGGTGGTTTAATGTCACTAAAAAGTATTTTTTTTTTAAATTAGTACTAAAATATCAATACTTACCTCTCCAGTAGTGAGCCAGTTCTTAAACAGTTCCTCACTATCTGCACGGAAATTATTAGAAAGATTCTTGAAACCGAGCATCTCCATGGTTGGTGCTGGCATTCCAACAGGGCTCTCCATTAATGTTCTTATAAACATATCCTCACTCGTGTTTCTATACAAATCCGAATAGCCTCTTCCTTCCATCTCCATGAAACCCTTTTCACCTTTCTGAATGATAAGAAACGTAGGTTCACTCAAATTCTGCTTCCCGGCTCCTAGATTCACAGACGAATTATCAACAAATAATATGGACCACTAGCCTTTACAAATCCTAAAAATTACTCAACCCGGTAACAAACTATACAATCAACTATTTGGATGAAATTTACAGCAGCAGCTACAACAACAATCAACTATAACAAAAAGAAGCTATCCAATTAGGTGACGCAATTTTCTGGAAAAACGGATTCTACTAAGGCCTTTCCTGTTGTCCCTTCTAGCACTCAACTTATGGCAAATACATACATAAAAGGCAAAGGGAGACACTTAAGTATTAGAAAACCAGTGCTTAACCAATTAAAAGTCAAACACAATAAACTAACAAGTGGCCGACGTAAACTAGTACTATAGAGAGTATATACGCGTATCTTCTCAGACAAGACTCTGGTATGCACATTAAACAAAACATAAAAGATAGGATCTTTGACTACAAATTCCCCAATATTCCATCTACTCCGTATTTGTCTCTTCCCTCCCTCACTCAAGAATATATTTGAAACGTAAACGCTAGTACAGTCACATTAAGTTTTCCACACGCAGTATCTAAAGGTGTTTCGGGCACAAGTTTGTCTATTGGTTGGATTATATGTTCATTAATATATATTGTGAATGAGTATCTAAAACAATGGCGTTATATCTATCTATGTTCATATCTATTTAGTATCAATGTATAATGTTATGTAAATCAACACTTCCGTACTAATTAAGTTTAACTAGCAGCCGGCATGCATGTTAGCTCCTCTTACATGATTATTTTTAGTCAGGGGACGGTTGTTTTTACGTACAACCTTCTACTACTACATGAAAACCAAAAGCTATGATTAGAAAAATCCGTTAGTTTAAATTTCATGAGAAAACTTAAGTAGTTTCATAGATGGAATTGGAGCAAAAAAAACTAGTGTAGAATCTTAGACTTATGAGCATGAATGATTGGTAATTATCATATATAATAGTAATACAAATTTGGAAGGAAGGAATGGAGAATGTAAAATAATGGGAAATGATGTTGAATGCTTATGAAAAAACTTTTTTTGTGATGATGAAAGGCATGACAAGGATGGGTACAACTGCCGTTTTGGTTGTGTTTGGCTTTTGGGGATTTTTAAAACGTAGTTGTTCAAAGGCCATTTTCAATGTGCGTCACCAGTGCGGGCTAAAATACTAAAATATATGTATCTATTGAATTCAACAAGTTTTTTAGGAGTTTCCTTAATTGGTTCGATAGAAACTTACAAAGTGTATTAAACAAATTTAGCTCCATCAATCAAAAGATTGTTCAAGTCTCATGATGAAACGTTTTAAGATGTTTTAAACTCAAGTTTTTATTGTGGCTGAATAAAGTTATGATAATTACTAACGAATTATTGGTTTCTTTATACTTATATAATTTACTTCATTTTTTGAGCAACTTGAGCTAAGAAAGTTTATATGTTATGTCAATGTCAATTCTTTGATTAAGTTTGTGAAAAATGGTTCGGATGTATAACTTCAAAGAACCATGCCACAACGGGGTATGGAGAGGTAAGATGTAGATAGTCCCTCTACCCAAAGGTAAAAAGACTGCTCTGGTCAAACGAGAAAAGAATATAAAAGTGTAAGAGGTAAGTAATCATACCTAACGGCCGAGTATCGTATGGCTACATTAAAAAAAGATATAGTAATTGACCGTTTTCTTTTAAAAATTCACAACATTTTAGACTATGGCAGAAAAATAAGCAATCCGATGTAATCGACCATTTTCTTTATAGAAAAGATCAAAAGAATCATAAAATTTTAGATTATATGGCAAAAAAAAGAAAAGATTATGGCATGAGAAAACCGGAAAAGAAATTAAAACCCCGTGTGGGCTATTAAAAAGTTAGGACTAAGCCCAAACAATAGTTCCCTAAGTTCAGCCCAATAACATTCCATTGACTTTTCAGTATTTCTCGTTTTATTCTGTTAAGTTTTAGGCTGCGCAGTTTCCGTGTCTCTTGTCAATCGATCCTCTCCGGTTCACTCAGGTAATCCATATATTGATTCTGGTAAAATTTATTTTCTTTGGTTATTGATTTACTTTTAGTTGCTTGTTATTTTAGGTTATTAATTTGAGTTCTTCCTTTTTAATTGCCACGAAATTGATTAAAAAGTATAATATTGAGATAGATAGATGGATATTATTATTATTAGCAACACTGCACATTGTGGACATACTAAGATAACTTCTGTTAAATGGTGTTTGTAATGTCCCAATTTAATTTTCAAGCAATAAGTTTGAATTCTAGATTCTCCATCAAATTTATAAGATCGAACCATCACACTCTTCGTATTTAGGCATTTAGCTAATTACTTTTCGATCTTTTATATATCAGCTCATTTTTAGGTGTCAACTGTTAAGTACTTTAGATACTTAAGTTCATGGGTTTTGAATCGTGTTGTGAACCAATGTCGATCTATGCTTTAATATGTTTCCATATATTGCAGAGGAAAGATGGAAAATCTCGATTGATATAAATCGAGATTTAAATCTTGTGTATGTTTTACAATGGCAGCCTCTGCAGAAACGTTGATCTCTGACCAACATAAACTAATTGAAGATGAGTGGACAGTCGTTCTGCCACGTCGCAACAATCAAAAAAGAAAGTTCCCCAAGCTTAAACCTGCAATACAGCAACAAACACATTGGACTCCTGCTGATCTTGAAACCACCCCGGAAAGAGAACTTCAGTTGATACAAAAGATGCAAAACTCCATTGAGAAACTAGAGAATTCTCGGTTCTTTAGTGTTTTTCTTGATCAAATCCAAACTCCTGAGGCTTCAAACCATTTTGATAACCTTACGGGATCAGAACACAAATTAAAGATGGTCATTTATGGTATTGGTAGCATTGAATCGTTTGAATCACCTCGGTTGCAGCTTAGTCTTGCGATTCTCATGAAGAGGAAACTTGGTTGGATTGGAGACATGGAAGTGTTTGATCCAGTTATTTCATTGACTGAATCTAAGGTTATGGAACATCTCGGGTGTTGTGTTCTTTCGGTTAATGAACAAGGTAGGAGGCAAGCGGGGAATCCTATCCTTTTTTTTATGCCCCATTGTGAAGCCGAGCTATACGACAATCTTTTAAAAACTAACTGGAGGTATGAAAATTTGAACAAAATCATATTATTTGGCAATAGTTTTGAGAAATATGAGCAACATGGATCTATGCTTGGGAACCCAGCTTTGCTTGATTCAAGGAAGCATATACTTGCCATAAAACCATTCACGAAAGAGTTTGAGATTTGTACAGTCTCAGATGATTATTATCGAGCCTTTCAGGGTTCGAGTTGGCATTTTTTTAGTGTCCAACCTGACACAAATTTGCAATTAACATTCTAAAACAGCATATTGGGTGTTAGACCGTGTAATAGATGATTGAATACATAGATTATGTGTATGATTTAACATTTATGGTGGCTACATCTCTTTAAGTTGTAGCTCTGGTTGGAAGTCCACATTTGGCTTATATTATTGCATATTCATTTCTTTATCAGTTGTGTCGTTTGCATATTGTTTTAATAGAAACAAATTTGTATAGAAATAATGGAGACCTGAAATGTGTATAATCAATAGGAGTTCATAGCTAATGTGTATATGTCAACGGGCCTGGGTTTGGAAATTAAGTTGCAGGGTTGGTTTACAGAATTCTGTAAGGTTGATATTAGAAATAGGTCCATTCTTTTCGTCTTTTCCATCTTGGCAACTCTTATTGCGACTGAGATGTGTATGCTGTCCATGATAACCTCAGAAAACATGAACAACTTGTGCCTTTCACACCTTGTAGAACAACAAACCCCCCATAACTCCCCAAATCCCTGTTACAAAAACATACATTATGTCCAAGTAAAACCATACCCTCTTTGACTCATCAGCTTCATCATTTGTCTTCTTGCTTCTAGTGGTTCTTCAGGTCTTCACAAGTGGAGCAATTCTTTGGCAGTTGGAGCACCACGAGATATTCGTTACCAGATTTTTCTGTTGGAATTGGCCCTGGCAGAATGATGTCTGCAAATTCAGTTGGCTCCTTGTTTCCAATGTGATCTGAAATGCTCCCACGTCGATGATATTCTGACAATTAGGATGCAGCCAATGCATCGAGTCTTGTTAAGCCCTATAAGTATTTGGCCTCTAAATCACTGCCTGCAATGAATAATGGCAATTATAGTTGTATACTTGAGTTCGACGACTCACATCATCTCCAGTATTGGAATGTGCAGTATTTTTTGTAGTCTCTGGCCATCAAAAAGGCTCTCTAAAACAACGAAAATGAATCCTTTTAAAAAGATGTGAGCAGCATTAAGTATTCTAACACATGAGGAATTGTTCAGCCGAGGTTATTATATTTTATTATATTTTCTAAAAAGCAATATGCTATTTACTAAATCTTATGCTTAGGGTACAAGTTAAGGTAACTTCATCTTTTGTTGCATCCTTTACAAGTTTCTTACATAGAAACATCCAAATATATCTATATGCCTATAAGGCCGCTCCTAAAGCCTCGTCAACCTGCTCTTCGACCGGCCGTCGACGAGGAGGACGTTATTGGTAGCATGTCGTCGACCGCCTTCTTCGTCCGAGGATTTCGTTGCATCGAAGAGGAATGACGAGGGGAGGAGCGTGTGTGGGGTCCAGATTCAACGGCCAAAACAAAAAAAAAAACTTTTTTTTCAAAATTTTAAAAAACGGCTTATTTTTTTTTTTTTTTAACTTTCCTTCTATATATACTAATCTTTCACAACCCATATTCACAACTCATTCCATTCTTCACACAAAAAAACACACACTATCAAAAAATCTTTCATCTCTAAATCATGTCAAACAACGAAAACCAAAATCAAATTAACGATCTTTGGAATGCCTTTCTTGAAAACCCGATCCCGGCTATGTCATCAACTAACCAAGGCCAAACAAGCCACGCATCAAGCTCCTCCAACCCGCCCCCAATGGGTCCTCCACCATCTTGTCTCGTTAACCCATTTTCAACACCGTATTACAATCAAATTAACTACAATCCAATTATGGGTCATAATTGGAACGAGGCTCAACGTATGGCGTTAGCCCAAGCCCAAATGCAAGCTCAAATGGCGTTTGATTTTCACCACCAACAACAACAAAGACCAAGAACCCCACAAACCGCCATTGATTATCAATGAAAATGTTCCCGACAAGGATAGTGTCGCGTCCGCCGATGATGAAGATGAAGTTGTAGAGGTGGGTCGTGGGAAAAGGCGCGCCACAAAACCGAGAGAGAAAAGGAACTGGGAGAATGAGGATACGCTGTTGTTGGCACAGTGTTGGGTGCATTGGTCGCAGGACCCGGTGGTGGGTAATAATCAGACGGATGGCATGTTTTGGAATAAAGTGGTGGAGATGTTCAACAAGGAAACACAATACGCACCACGTACCAAGAGCCAAATAAATGGCAAATGGAACAAGATTAAAAGGGGTGTTAAGGAATTTGGCGCGGCGTTGAAGAAGGTTAGCGAGCACGGCCGACAAAGTGGGGCGGATGAGAGACAGGTGGTTGATGCGGCTGTGAAACTGTACAAGAAACAAACAGGGGAGAAATATTGGCATTACCAGAGTTGCTATGACCTTCTTAAAAGCTTGTCCAACTTTTGGAATGAAAATGTCGCGACGAGTAGTCGACCAGCTCCGGCGGTAGATTTGACCGCCGATGATGTTCCATTAGGCGGGACCCCCACCCCCACCCCGGCCCCATTTGATGCCTTATTTGGCTCAGACCCCGTTAGGCGACCACGGGTCGTAACGTTAGCCGTAGGTTGTCTAGTTCATCCGATGCAACATCGGGCCGATCATCGGGTTCTGAAACGGCTCAACAGATTAGTGCTTATGTTCAAATGCAACAAGATGCTTTGCGACGGGCCGAGATTAGAGATGCCATGAAGTTTTTGGCGAAACCGATTCCGACGGGTTTGTCGACAAAGGACTTGGAAGCACATATGAGATATCGGCAATACTTGGAAGAGGAATTCGGTAGCACGTTTTATGCTCCGGCGGCTCCTAGCCACGACCCGGAGGACGACGAGGAGGACCAGACGGCCGACGACGAGTAGTTTTATTTTTAATCGTAATGTTTTATTTTTCATTGTAATGTTTTATTTTTAAGTGTATTAGGTGTTTTTTTTTTAGTTAATGTTTAATTGTAATGTTTTTTTAATTTAGTTGTAATGTTTTATTTTAAATAAAATTAAGTTTAGTTTATTTTTTGTGTAAATATAAAATAAAATAAATAAAAGTTGTGGAAGAGGTGTGGAAGAGGGTTATTGGGAGTGAGTGTGGAAGAGGTGGATGAAAAGAGAGAAAAGCTGATGTGGCAGTGTGGAAGAGGTGTGGAAGAGGATGTTATTGGGATAGGCCTAAGGCCTATCTATCCCAATAACATCCTCTTCCACACCTCTTCCACACTGCAACATCAGCTTTTCTCTCTCCTCTTCCACCTCTTCCACACTCACTCACAATAACACCTCTTCCACACCTCTTTCACAACTTTTATTTATTTTTAATTTTATTAACCCAAATATTAATAAAATTTATATTTAAAATAAAATAAATTCAAATGTGGCAACATAGGTCCCTCAATTTAAATTTCAACTTTCGGAATATGGCAAAAATAGCCCCTAACGGCTAGTTTTTTGTAAAACCACTATATATACACTACCATTCCACACTTCAACCCACACAAATTCATTTTCACTTCTTCTTACACTAAAACATACATTCAAACACCCAAATGGATCCACACTTCAGGCCACCCATTATGAAGATCAAATGAAGATGACAATTATGAATACTTCCACTGCAACGATGGTGACAGTTCCTTTGATTCGGACGATTCTCGCTTTTATTGACTCGTGGTTTTAATATTTAGGTCTCGTAATTCTCGGTGTTTTAATAAGTTTGTGATGTTTAGGACTCGTAATTCTCGTCATTTTAATGTTGTGTGTTTGTGTTTTAATAACTTTGTAATGCTTTAAAATTATGAATAATTGTCTGTTTTTTATTGAATTACAAAGTAGGCATTACAATACATAGAACACACTTAATTAAAATACTAAAACAGACTTAATTAAAATACGAAAACACACTTAATTAAAATACTAAAACAGACTTAATTAAAATACGAAAACACACTTAATTAAAATACGGAAACAAACTTAATTAAAAGTAGGCAACCGTGATAAGCTCCCTGAAACACCGCTCGTATATGAAGCCCCTCCCATAATTCTCCCGATGCTCTTGATGCGCCGTTGCATAAAGAAACTCATCCGATAAGGTCCCCTGTGCATTCAACCTCGTATAGATTGCCTCAAACTGCTTACATTCATTGCGAATTCTGTTGAACTGACCTAGTATTTGAGATTTGGTCCGTGGACCTTCAGTCGTCTGCATGCTGAACCTTTCAGATATGTCGGTCCAAATGAACCTACTGTTTTCGCCTGGGTTAGGGATTTCACACCTATGTATCCAACACCTCGACAATAAAAGATTTTCGGATTCAGTCCACCTTTGTCTCGGCATTTTGAAATGGAATGGTTATGGAATGGTTTTATGGAATGGTTTTATGGAATGGTTTGAAGGAATGGTTTATGGAATGGTTTTATGGAATGGTTTATGGAATGGTTTTATGGAATGGTTTTATGGAATGGTTTTATGGAATGGTTTTATGGAATGGTTTTATGGAATGGTTTTATGGAATGGTTTTATGGAATGGTTTTATGGAATGGTTTTATGGAATGGTTTTATGGAATGGTTTTATGGAATGGTTTTATGGAATGGTTTTATGGAATGGTTTTATGGAATGGTTTTATGGAATGGTTTTATGGAATGGTTTTATGGAATGGTTTTATGGAATGGTTTTATGGAATGGTTTTATGGAATGGTTTTATGGAATGGTTTTATGGAATGGTTTTATGGAATGGTTTTATGGAATGGTTTTATGGAATGGTTTTATGGAATGGTTTTATGGAATGGTTTTATGGAATGGTTTTATGGAATGGTTTTATGGAATGGTTTTATGGAATGGTTTTATGGAATGGTTTTATGGAATGGTTTGATGAATGGTTTATGGAATGGTTTTATGGAATGGTTTTATGGAATGGTTTTATGGAATGGTTTTATGGAATGGTTTTATGGAATGGTTTTATGGAATGGTTTTATGGAATGGTTTTATGGAATGGTTTTATGGAATGGTTTTATGGAATGGTTTTATGGAATGGTTTATGGAATGGTTTTATGGAATGGTTTTATGGAATGGTTTTATGGAATGGTTTATGGAATGGTTTTATGGAATGGTTTTATGGAATGGTTTATGGAATGGTTTTATGGAATGGTTTTATGGAATGGTTTATGGAATGGTTTTATGGAATGGTTTATGGAATGGTTTTATGGAATGGTTTTATGGAATGGTTTATGGAATGGTTTTATGGAATGGTTTTATGGAATGGTTTTATGGAATGGTTTATGGAATGGTTTTATGGAATGGTTTTATGGAATGGTTTTATGGAATGGTTTTATGGAATGGTTTTATGGAATGGTTTTATGGAATGGTTTATGGAATGGTTTATGGAATGGTTTTATGGAATGGTTTTATGGAATGGTTTATGGAATGGTTTTATGGAATGGTTTTATGGAATGGTTTATGGAATGGTTTTATGGAATGGTTTGAAGAATGATTTGATGAATCTTTAATTTTTTATTACTAAAATTATTAAATCATAATAAACTAGCATTTAATATTAATAAAGTTGTAAGCCCTCGTATTAGACACGGGCCTAAGATCTGGTATTATAGTATAATGATTACTACATATTTTCAAATTTTATATTACTCGTTATATAACTACATATATAACTTTAAAAGATTTGTTTTAACAAAAAAACGGCACATAGTAAAAAAAAAAAAAAAAAAAAAAAAAAAAAAAAAAAAAAAAAAAAAAAAAAAAAAAAAAAAAAAAAAAAAAAAAAAAAAAAAAAAAAAAAAAAAAAAAAAAAAAAAAAAAAAAAAAAAAAAAAAAAAAAAAAAAAAAAAAAAAAAAAAAAAAAAAAAAAAAAAAAAAAAAAAAAAAAAAAAAAAAAAAAAAAAAAAAAAAAAAAAAAAAAAAAAAAAAAAAAAAAAAAAAAAAAAAAAAAAAAAAAAAAAAAAAAAAAAAAAAAAAAAAAAAAAAAAAAAAAAAAAAAAAAAAAAAAAAAAAAAAAAAAAAAAAAAAAAAAAAAAAAAAAAAAAAAAAAAAAAAAAAAAAAAAAAAAAAAAAAAAAAAAAAAAAAAAAAAAAAAAAAAAAAAAAAAAAAAAAAAAAAAAAAAAAAAAAAAAAAAAAAAAAAAAAAAAAAAAAAAAAAAAAAAAAAAAAAAAAAAAAAAAAAAAAAAAAAAAAAAAAAAAAAAAAAAAAAAAAAAAAAAAAAAAAAAAAAAAAAAAACACAAATAACAAAAAACAACATTAAAGTGTCATAAAAATAATTTTATAAAAAGGTAAAAAAAATACCGGAATGATAATACCGAAAAATACCGAGAATACCGACCGGTATGAAATAGTATAAATACCGGTATTTAAAACATTGATAAAAAGAAATCTAAAATTTAGAAGAGCTTGATGTTAAAGGCTACAAAATTTTTGATAATACTTATACTTAAAATGTGATATTGATTCCGTCCATATATATGAAAGCATTTAAGTTATAATTAAATTTGAAATATGTAATATCTCATATAATATATTAATTTATATCCTAAATAATAGTAAGAGACTTGTTATCGTTATCATATATTGTTTCATTTTTTAGTTTTTAATTTTTTTATTATTAATTAATGATGATTAGGAATAATTTAAATGACATGGAATGCTTAAAATTAAGAAATTAATGAAAAAATGACACATAATGAAAAATCCTACATGACATTCTCTTCTAATTGCCAACTAAGCAAAAAACTATCCTCTCTTAGTTATATAGAGAGATTCGACATTGTTTAATTTATTAGTATTTAACTAGAATTGTTTGGGGGTATATCCTAAATCTCAAGGAAGAACGATAATGCGTTTTGTTGCGGTATGGGGTGTTCTGTTTTCTCAAAACAAAGTTTTGCAACCATTAATAGGTAAATAATTGATTTTAGATCTTCTTTTGTCAAACACTATTAGTTAATTTGTGTTACTAAACCACAATAATCTAAAAATATCTTTATTGCACAATCTCAAACACCCTCATAAACCGATAAATAACGGTTTAATGGGTAAGACTACTTTGTTTGATATACTTTTTTAATGGAGAATGATTAATCCTCCTAATTCATTAGTTTAAAAATCATCCTAATTTATTTGATGGTGATATGTGGAAATTCAAGAGGGAAACTAGAAAAGAGATTAAATGGAATCCACTTAAAACATTCATAAGGTTTTAAGAGAATTTTTAGGAGAAGAATCAATCATTTTTCTTATTTAATAATAACTAGATTGGTGTCAGCGCAATGCAGCGGCGGTGAGGCGGTGGCGGTGTGGTTATTAACGTAAAAGTAATTTCATTGCGGTCGGCGATGTGATGAATTTTTGCGGTGGGACGTGAAAGGGGGAGGAGGGGGACGAATTGTGAATTAGAGTTTTTGCTATGTGTTTATGCGTGAGGGAGAGATAGATGTTAAATTTTTTGAAGGGCATTTTAGTCACAGTCTATAAAATGGAAATAAGAATGTATTAAGTTGGAAGGTAAAATAGACATATCAGGTTCTTAAATTTAAGGGAGGGGGGTCAGTTTGTTTTATAAAGGAGTATAAATATAGATATAGATATAGAAGAAAAAAGAAAAGATAATCAGATATTTTATTTGAGATCCGAATAAGGTGTGGGTGGGTAATGGAATGTGTGACGAAACACAAAGCATATGAAAGTCCACCACCCATCTCACGCGGTTAATACAAGTCACACACCAATCATTGGTATATGGTGGAGACTGAGACTGAGAGGTCTTGGGTTCAAATTCTGGAGCAATGCTCCAGGAATGGAGACAGGGGTTTTCCTATAATGGGTTTCCTCTGGATTGGAGTTGGGTATATGAAGAGGCATGCCGCTGAGCCCAAATTTGCCGTTAAAAAAAAAAAAATCAAGTGAAATATTATAAAGGGGGGTGTTATTTGTACCCAAAAGTCAAAATTATTTTTGTTTTTAATTTAATTTAAATATAATTTCTGACAACTTTTTACTTTTTAGGTTTTTGTTTTTTCTTGCAGCTTTTTACTTTTTCGGTTTCTATACTTTTTCAGTTTTAATTTAATTTGTTTTATCTATAAATAAGATTACTTAAACAAGATAAATCTTTGATTTAACTGTATGTACCTACTTTCAAAAAAAAAAAAAAAAACTGTATGTACCTTAGTTTGGGGGTATTTCGTGAACTTTATAGCAATTTACATCTCTTTGTTTAAAATGTATAGTTGTAATTATGAAACAATAACATACCGTTGGAAAGATGACTTCAAAATTTTAACAGCCAGTCAAATTATTGAAAACATAACTTTGTTTGAAAAGAGAGTTAATTTAATTAAAATTTTGAAACCATACAATACAGTTAGAAAAAGAAATTAAATACATGGATTAACTAACAATGAAGATACATTATAAATAGTGAATTAAAACTATCATTTCCACAAAACAAATTAACATTAATAACAATTCCAGCAAGCATTAATTTTCCGGCAAAAATTTCGAAAACCATCCATATTCCGGCGAACACATCAAGAAACATAAATTTTTCCGACGAAAATTCCGGCAAGCATCTATTTTCCGGCAACACTTGATTTTTATATATATATCTAAATACATATTTTCGTATGTATCTATACTTACTAAAAAAACGGCTGTCACTATCCGCCACCGCCGTTCTCGACCCTCGACCACCTCCAGCCACCCTCTATGACCACTTCCAGCCGCCACTCTTAGCAACCATCACCAACCTTCGCCACACTCAGATCTAAACCGCCGCCACTTTCAGCAACCACCACCAACCCTCCACTTTCAGATCTAAACCGCAACCACCACAAACCGTAACACAAGTAAAGATTCTGGCACCAGAAAAACTAATTGTCCATTCGAATTAGAAGGAAGATATTCAGATGAATATGATTGTTGGATCTTAAGGGTGATATGTGATGAACACAACCATCGACCTATATTGTTTATGGAGGGTCATCCATATGCAAAGCGACTTTCCGAGGATGAATTTAATTATGTTGCAGATTTAACAAGGATGCATGTGCCACCACGTAATATTCTATCGCTGCTTAAGAAGCGAAATTTAAGTAATGCGTCTACTCCCAGGACTATTTACAACGCACGCAATAAAATTCGCATGGTTGAGTATGGTGGAAAATCTCAAATGCAGGTTCTCATGTCCATGTTGCATTCTAACGGTTATGTATACGAATTTACTACAACTGAGTCAAATGAGTTGGATAATTTATTTTTCGTTCATCCAACATCATTTTATATCTGGCGTGCATTTCCACATGTGTTGATTATTGATGCCACGTACAAAACGAACCCTTATAATATGCCTTTCGTTGAGATTGTTGGCGTAACTTCAACCAGCAATACATTTTCAATAGCTTTTGCTTTTATCCATAGCGAAAAGACAGCTAACTATAAATGGGTCTTAGACTGTCTAAAGTTGTCACTAGACGAGTGCATAGAACTGTGGTTGTCGACTTCGCACTGCTTATGGGTTACCATGTGCGTGCGAACTTTCAATGCATATAAGTTCACGTAAGTACTCTCATTTACATGCAATTTATTGTTTTAAACTATTTATTACAAAATTTTAAATGAAGTAATACTTAATTAAATATAAATATAGGTCAATATATTACTTTGGATTCGATTGACATTTTTTGGAGGAAGCTAGATCTTTCACCATCATCTATGCAAAAAGACGATGTTAGCTGTGATGATGTACTGCAACATTTTAAAGAAAACTACAACAAGCAGTCCAAAGTTGGGAAAAAAAGTTGGTTAAGAAAGTTGATGAATATTTTCAGTCCAGATACAACTGACATTCGGGAACCTCGAGTTCAAAATAAAACTCGTGGACGACCAAAGAAATCGCAACAAAAAAAGCGTACCGAGTTTTGTTCAACAAGATTTAGTTGTTCAACCATGCCCGATTTTGTTGAGCCGATTAGGGAGCCTGCCAGAAAAAGTACATTTGAATTTGACTTGAACAAGGAGCCAAATATAGATTTGAACGAGGTCCCATATGAGTTTCAGGGTCCACACATGTTGGACTTAAATAAAGCGCCACTGAAGTGTGGTTCAAATTTAATGGACGATATTCCACAAGTATTTCATCCATACATTACGAATATACAAAATGTTTTCGGTGATGGAAACTGTGGATATCGAGCATTAGCTGTTGCTCTTGGACTCAATGAAGACAATTTTTATGAGTACATTCGGCAACAAATGAGAGAAGAGTTGCAAAATCGATATGATTTATACTCGAGGATTTTCGTTATCGATATAAATTCAATGTATCAAGACCTGTGTTTCTTTGGTTCCCCTTGTCCACCGAAACATTGGATGAAAATGCCTGAGGCAGGTGTTTTAATTGCTAATAAGCTTGGTGTGATCGTCCATTCTTTAGACAAGAGAGGCAGTACGACGATTTTTCCGTTTTGGTGTGGTCTGGAAGATGTTCAACATCACAGAGCTCTTACAATTGCCCTTGTAAATGGAGAATCACATTTTGTCATGGTGGAGTTACAAGGCGAGTACCCAATGCCTGTTATCACGCCATATTGGACATTTCACCATGGCCCGTGTGCAACCGGATGGGAAATCATGTATAGGTCGCGTCTAGATCTATATATCAGTCTTTGTCGTCGTGAGAGTGGTGTTATTAATATATTTGATTAATTAAGTTAGTGTTTTTGTACTTTTATTATTTTATTACTAGAAATTTAAAATAAACCTTTGCATTTTGTTAATTGTTTTAGTGTTTGTACTTTTATCTTGTTATTATTAGAGATTAAAATAAACCTTACATTTTTATATTTTCATGTTATCATGTTGATACATAAATTATGGGGGAAAAAATGAAACATTAAAATATTAATTTTGGTTAAAGATAAATAAAAACATAATCATTACTTTAAAAAAACATAATCATTACTTTTTATTATATCTAACTAAAAAATTAGTAAAAGTTAATAATTATTATGAAAAGTTAGTCAAAGGTTGAATTTTGGGTACAAATGGTTTTTTTTATGGGTCTAATTATCAAAAAAAAATACAAGTCACACCATACCATTCATTCCTTCCCACCTCCTTTTCATTCACATCAATCTATATAAATATCTAGGTTTTACCCTGTTCGTTTTTCTTGTTCCACAATTTCCAAACACACACAAACACACAGTCTGAATTCTCTACTTCGTTAGGGTTTCCTTATATATATACATCTTATATATATATATAAATATAAATTTATCTCCAGTAGATTATCTATAAGTTTATGCCGTTTACCCCACACAAGGTATCCTTATTTTTATTCAATCTCTTTACACTTTATTTTTTAATTGATTCGATCGGATTGGATTTAGTTTAATTATTTCTTGATTATTATTTGTTAGGTTTTAATTTAATTAGGTTGATTTGAATTTTGACTTAGTTTTGCATTATTTCGATTGAAATTGTTAGAGGCGTAAAATTTCAAGGATTTTTGTTGTCAATTTTGGATTATTAGGTTTCTAATAATTAAGTTGTATGTATATCTTAT
Organism: Erigeron breviscapus; assembly: GCA_034093135.1. NCBI lineage: Eukaryota > Viridiplantae > Streptophyta > Magnoliopsida > Asterales > Asteraceae > Erigeron > Erigeron breviscapus. The sequence continues at coordinate 144,355,254 of CM067167.1, forward strand.
CTGCTTCTAGTTGAATCTGACTATTTTACGTTTTTAAGTGCTTGTTGAACTACGTTCTAGACGCTGTTAACGGTATGGGTTTACTAGTTTATCTTGTGCCTAACTCGCAATATCGCAGAAAGTGCTTCGTGAAACATGTAAGATTGTGAAATTGAGATAGAAATAGGAGTGGAAATATTGTCCGTTTTCTAATGAGTTATGTTTTTGTAATATTTTCTGTGCTGGCTTGTCGTTGGAGTTATATGTAGTTGTCAATGCACTAATTTCATGCTAATTTTTTTCTTTCTATTTCGGCTCTGGAAAGGTTTTAATCTCTTCTGAGACATGGAGCAAGTATGCCCTTGGTCAGGTTTCCAGAGACAAGTTTTTTCGTTCCAAGAAGTGCTTGATTGGCGTTGTCTCGTCGTTGGTGATTTCCATTCTGTTTCCAACTGCACTTAGTGATCCTACAGTGTATGAGCAGTTGAGCAGGTGTAATGCCATTTTTTTCTGAGTATGTCAGCAAGTAAGTGATTACATTTCTTAAGAATAGTTTGGATCAGCATTTACTTGTTGATATTCATCGTGTATAGCTATTAATTTTGCACATATTTGTTGTCAATGCACCTCTGATGTAGTTCAGACTTAAAATAGTTTTGTAACCATTTGTTTATAAAGCTGTAATGTTTTCTTCTTTGTCTATGATGTGATTCTGACATCAAATTTTCTGTTCCAATCTACAGGTCTGAACCTTGCTTGTAATCGCTCTGTTCACTGTCAAGTAGTAGTTGAGATTGTCGGTCAGACCTTAATTTAGCGATACTTTTGCTTCCTGCAGATGGGTATCAGTTAGATCTACATTAGATTTTGAGACGGAATTCAAATAAAGTATATGAGATAGCCATTTCATCAACAAAAAGAATTCAGTCTTTTTGAGCTTTTGTTTGTGGCCACGAGTATTTAGCTTATATATACTTGGCTGGATCAGTGTCAAGATGCCGATCAATTCTCAGTTGTTGCTTCTGTTACCTTGTCAATGTCTCGGTGTCGGGGAACCGATTTCTTTTATGAATTATATTATGAGGACTGTTCGTCAGAAACACATAGTTACTCTGCTCTTGCACTAAGAGTGAAGGTTGATCCAGCTGGAACATCAAGGCTGGCCATTATTTTATAGATTTTTCAATAATATTTTACATAAAAGAGTGTTTTCTTCTGTATATTTGTTTCGTCTTCAAAATAAAAGTGCTACGTGTCGCTGCGAACACAAAAATGGATAGGTGAGATTATTTTTATACTTGCTTCTGTGTTATCTATGCTGCGAAATCAAATTTGAGATGTCAAGTGTTTTCATTGTTCTGATTTAGGTACAAAATAATCGAGGAAGTTGGTAATGGAACTTTTGGGGTTGTCTGGAGAGCCTTGAATAAGCATAATGGTGAAGTGGTAGGTTTTCTTTGATTAGCATAGCATCCCGGATGAACTTGTCAAAGTTAGACAATTGTATTTCTTATTGCTGATCTATAATGCTTACAGGTTGCCATTAAGAAAATGAAGAGAAAATATTATTCATGGGAGGAATGTATAAATTTGAGAGAAGTCAAGGTAAATATAATTCTATTGTTTTAGATGTGGGAAATGGGCTCCATAGGCAACAGGTCAAAACTTAAAACCGGGTTGGGTTACCGGTCGGGTTGGCTTGGTCTCCTAAGATGCCACAGTTAATGAGTTAAGTATCTCAAAAACTATGTATTCACAAGAATATTCTATTTCTGTTTTTGTAATATCAGTCGATCTAGGGGGCTGTAAGGGTTAAGTTAGACATGTTTTTTTAGCTGAAATTGTTTGTTAGGTGCTTTCTTGATAAACCTTAAACCCAAATCGATTCGTTCATAAGTAAATTAGTCGAAATTGCCACATTTATGTTATTTGTTATTCATCTCCTAGCTTTTTGTTTTAACATTGACTTTATTACTCCTGAAAGTCGCTGCGTAAGATGAATCATCCAAATATTGTGAAGCTCAAGGAAGTCATTAGAGAAAATGATGTTCTGTACTTCATTTTTGAGTATATGGTATGTAACTTTTTGTTTGGTATGTGTTTTAGCTGTTTTTCTGGCCATATTTTCACGTTTGCAAGTGTTATGTTGTTCTTCCAGGAGTGTAGTCTTTACCATCTTATGGAAAACAGAGTGAAGCCTTTCTCGGAAACTGAAATTAGAAATTGGTGCTTCAATGTGTTTCAAGGTCTTGTATACATGCATCAACATGGCTACTTTCACCGTGATCTTAAGCCAGGTAACTTATGAATTAATAGTTTGACGGTTAGACTATGTAATAAAATGTGTCTATTTCAGTTGTTAAGACTATGAAATGAATCGAGTTGTGTTGTAAATAATTTTCTGGCTTATAAACTGTTGTCTGTATTTCAAGTGATAAAAATTTTCATGCTACATTTGCTTTTGTGCTAGTGTTGGCCCTGTGTACATAGATTAGATGTTATAGGTGGCAGTTTTGACTCATTGACTGGTGAATGGGTCGATGTAGGTTGTGTTTCATCTGAAATCTCTCAAATCAAGAAATGTTAGTTAGACGGGGAACAGTCCCAATTGGTTTAAAGTTAGCTAAGGTCTAATGTCAATGCCTCACAACCTCCTTTTTTTTTTATTCTAATCCGAATGCTTATTTTCATAGCATGTTAATTGTTAATAAAAAAGTAGGTGACCTAGTGGTAAATGTATTGGGGTGTGGCCAGGGAAATGGGCATGGGGATACTACGGTCAGACTGCATAAATTTGAATGATTTGCCATTCCCTGATAACTTGCGCAGGGGGAATCATTCCGACAAAAAAGTGTCCTGGGTTGACTCAACCTGTTTCAGCCAGTGCTAAAGTATCCTGCATTCCTTTTTTCATTTGGAGGTCTAGTTTGTATGCGTCTGTTATTGCTTAGTGATTTTATGTATGTTTGAGTTCCTCTATGAGATTAATGATAATATATGCAAGTATCTGGGCACGTCTTCAAAACTTGTTTCTTGAAACTTTTTAAGCATTTTTCGGTTCATTTTGCTAAATGTGTGGTGTGTAGGTTTATTTAATAAGCACATTGTCTGTATCTATGCTTTCAGAGAACTTGCTTGTTTCTAAAGGGGTGATCAAAATAGCGGATTTTGGTCTTGCTCGTGAGATTACATCCCAACCACCATACACCGAGTATGTTTCAACACGCTGGTGAGTGTTGTTCTTTCATTAAACATTGTCATGACACTGCAACTTTATCTTTATTTATAAACTATTTATAAACATGATACATGTCTTCTTATTACGGAAATGGGGATTTTTAGGTATCGAGCCCCAGAGGTGCTTCTCCAGTCACCAAAATATGGCTCTGCAGTTGGTGAGTTGCATTAATTCTATGGTGATGCTTCTTTAAATGTATTAGGCTGTAAAATTAATGTGTTAATCACTTCTTGATAACAGATTTATGGGCGATGGGTGCCATCATGGCTGAGCTATTTACTCTCCGTCCACTTTTTCCTGGTTCAAGGTATATACATATATATGGTCTCCCACCTTTTAAATATGTGTCATGGCTCTCCTTTTCAAGAAATATTTACCAGTATTAGCCATTAGGTGGAACTTTATTGGTGTTTGGATGCATATTTTGCGGTCAATAGTATGATGTTTAGGAATCAGAATATGATAATTAGTTGTAATAAAGCAGGCTGTACAAAGTAGTGTTTGGATGTGATTTTGCTGTTTAAAGTTGTAATAACCAGATGTTTGGCAGATTTGATTTTTTTAGTAAGTGAATAGATTTAACGACCAAGTAAGAAAATTGTGGAAATAGGAGGGTGTTTTGTTTACTAGAAATAAGAAGTCTTTCAAAATAGGTACACAATGGGAATATAAATAGGTAATTTACTAATTTTAGAATACCCTTACATAATTAGCTTTGCCACTGTTTGGACTAATTCATTTTTATAAACTTAGTATCATTAGATAATAGATAATCAGAAGTGGGATCTGTTTATTTAAACTCTAAACACTGATTCTTACGCCTCAAGTAGTAATAATCAGTTTCAAACTAAATGCGAACACTGTTTGCTAGCTTTTTGTAGTGTTTGGTCCTGCATATTAATCTGAAACTCCAAACAGATTTGGCTACCTAACTTGTTTAGTTAGGGTTTGATGATGCCATATTTGCTTTGATGGTGTTTACTGTCTTTGTTCTTCTTATGTCGATTTGGAGGCATTTGGCAACTGAATTTTGTTGTGCTCTTCATCTATAGTGAAGCGGATGAAATATACAAAATCTGCAGTGTCATAGGCAGCCCAACAGAAAGCACATGGCGTGAAGGACTTGCACTGGCTAGTACAATCAATTATCAGTTTCCAGCGGTTAGTTTTTGTCTTGTTCTTTACATCATAATGTTTCGTGACTTGTGTCAGTTGCCAGCTACATACTTCAATGTAGGTAAAGTATATCTGTATAGAATCATGAAGTACGTAATTTCCCAAAGTGTCTTTTTTACTACTTGATAATAATTTCAGCCTCTTTGTTCAAAGTCATAAATTTTGGATATGCAAAATGACCAATATGCGGTTCTTGCATATCTACATCATCTATCCCTTAACTCATAGAACACATACGCTACCTCATTTATATCCATTACCTTTACATCAATTACCTACACTACTCGTCGCCGCCACCACCGCGACCAGTCACCACCACAACACACCGCCGCTGCCGCATTGCGCGGGTACCCCTCTAGTTTTTAATCAAGTTTGAAGTTTCTTTGGTGTACATCAGTACATGTCATTTGCCTGTTTCTATGATCCTAGGGACATATTTCAAGTATTTTTGTATCATGTTATTATGAATTTGATCGTAGCGTATATTTCCCCACCTTGCTCAAGTCATGAGGATTCTTGGTAGAGGTGGTAAATAGGCTGGTGAGTATAACGGGGCAAAAGGGGCTGGGTTGTCCGTCAAAGATTTTTTGGGTATTGTATGGACTTTTATAAATACAATCAAATTATCTACCTGCTTCAGTTGGTATAATATGATTTTGGCTTGAGTGCATTAATCTAGAAGGTTTTTTCTGCATTTCTAATTCATTTATTGTCATGATTGACCCATTTGACTTGTCTTTTCTGATTTATTTTCATCTGTTTGATATGTCTGAATTACCTAATACGATTCAACTTTACTTGCCAAACAAATTGTGTTAAGCATGTTTGCTGACTCACTCATCTGTAAATTTGCATTGCAGCTTTCTGGTGTAAATCTTTCTGCGCTAATACCATCTGCAAGCAAGGAAGCAGTGAGTTTGATTGCTGTAAGCACTCATCCCTGCCGTCTTCACTTTGAAGACATTCTAGAAACATGTTAATTATACTCAGCACTTCAATGTCTTCTTACATAGTTATTTTCATTTTATCTCTTTTTAATTTAATGTAGGCTCTCTGTTCATGGGACCCATGTAAGAGGCCGACTGCTGTTGAGGCTCTTCAGCATCCTTTTTTCCAGGTACGCTTTGCTCTAGTTAAATTAGGAGAGATATTAACCAACATCGTTAATGAATTATGAGAGATGACTAAAGTAAATATTTGATTCTTCAGAGATGTTACTATATTCCCCCATCGCTTCGCCCTAAGCCTGCTACTGTTAAGACTTCTCCATCTGGTTAGTTTATTCCTGTCGACTATTTTCTAATTCTAACTTAAATAACAACTGTTTGGATTAGTTCCTAAAGGGTTGTGGTTTTTTCAGTTGGATTAAATGGGAGGGGTACTATGAATCAGAACTATCCGACAGTATATTCTGGTCTTCTGCCTAATATGAAGTCTCCCGGCAACATTCCTTCACCTGTGAAGTTCTCTGCTTCCTTGAGCACAGGTACTGTATCTTGCAGAGTTAGAGGTGACAAGATGGGTGGGCCTGGTGGGTTGGGCAACATGCCAAATGGTTCTGGTCGAAAGTTGTCATTTTCAATACGGGTTAATATGAGCTGGTCCGGTTTAGGATGACGATGCATTACTAGATAAAAATTCTATTGTTTTTCTTTTCTCTTGTGTTTTTATTGAACCAGCTGCTATGGGTAAATCCGTGCATCTTTGTGATATGTATATTTCCTTGATATGGTTATTCTATTCTTTTGGCGTTAAAGCTCTCATGATCACTTAAATTATTTTCTACAACAGGGATGCATCATGAACTGGAAATGGATCATCAGGTATGTAGCATAAACTATTAGCTAAATATGCCGCCCCAGTTTCTTTACATTGTATTTGCATAATTCCTCTTATACATTGTTTTGCTTCTTGGTCTCAGGGGGGAGTTAAGAATGTAAACACTACTTACATAACTGCTACCGGACTGCCAAAATACCAACCTACTGGGAAGTACAATACAAGTAAGAACTTGTTCTTTGAGTGATGGAACTTTAAAGGTTGGCACCATGGATGGGTTAGGTTACGAGTCAGAATTGGCAATATTTTTTTTTGTGGATCAAAAGGGGCCGGGCTTGGCTGCATCGACCACAAACAATTTTATTTGAACTTGTATTGTTTTAATAAAATTTTAATATTAGGTTAAATAGATTTAGCCCTTTAGAGCTCTTATACCATTAAAAATAGTTGGTGTATCTGCTCAATTAGTTGACCCAATATCGAATCAGCTGATTGGTAAGTAAGCAGGTTACAGGTTTATATCGTCACACTTATGAACCATAGTTTAAATGCATTTTCAGAGTATACACTTGCGGCATAATTTTCACAAAAGTATATTTGGCTGATAAACTTCGTTTTTGTTGGAGTAGCAGGATTGATGGGAAAGGATGGAGGCGTTTCTGACACTGCTAAGAACTTGTCACACATGACCATTGGTTCAACTAGAGTGGCTCCTGGACAGCAACAACAGCAACAGGTGTATATTCCCCCACCTGCAAAAGCTGCGATACGTCATGGACGGCCTGACTTGTTTCCTGGGAAATCTCGTGATATTTATTATCAGCATGGGAGAGTTTATTGTAGCAAGGTGGGAGGATGAATGGAGGTTTTTATTCAAGTGGTACCATTATTATATATTTCAATAAACTAAAAACGTTACTTAACCAGTTGTGTTATGAGTGCGCCTTTCTTATACTTATGCTTGTTCAACTACGTTGACATATTAATGAGATATTTTGTGATTTATGTATATGTATTCTTATGGGTCATGGGCATGGAGATGCAGTGATTGAAAGGTACACAAAAGCACTCCATATGCACATAAACACTGAAAGTGAAGTATACAATGGTGGTAATTAACACATGGGCTTACAGGTTAAATTAGACATAAATGCTAAGCGTTTGTTCAAACTAATGATATCATTAATTAATTATGGTTTTATCCCAATTTCTCATGGTGATGCTTGTTTAATGATAGTTGGGATGTCATGCCCTACTGTTGCTAACACCGGTCTTGGAGAATTTGATCCTGTGTTGGCTTTTGCATTTTCATTGTTACTGTGTAGATTACGCCCATTGACACCGACAAACGGGGCAAAAAAGGATCCACAAGAAAATATGGGTGCATACTTGCAATAAATCAAAACTATACTTCATAATTTTATAAAATCATTTATATAAAGTTCTGGCAGATTTATATTTAGGTTTGCAATCGTGCTGAACCGAGTTTTGCGATCCTGCACAATTTGACCACCTTAACCTAAAGCTCCAGACAGACTCCATATATTCATGAAACTTATGGTTTATGAGCTTTATGAAAACCATGAGTTACCAAAAACTTTGATAACCAAAACTAAACTGTGAGCTTTAGCTTATTATAAGTTCTAGTTTTCATAAACTTTTATATCTTAGACGACAAAAAAACACATTAATAGCATAAGGTTAAAGCCTACTTTCATAGTCGGAACTGACAAAAGCTCTAGTCGAAAGAGTTCAACCTTACTTCAAGCTTGTATAACTTGCTAAAAACTTAACTCTTTTACAACCCTAGCTTGGAGGACGACATCCTTAATTGTCTATGCTGCCCTCAAGAGCCTTCATCACTAGGAATGCACAACCAGACCATCTAACCTAAATTTGGAAATTGGGTTTTCAAATATACATTTATTTATTAACACCCCTAAACCGAAGCATGAATCATGTAATATCCCGTAAAAAATTAAAACACTATAATGACAATATATAAAACATAAGTTTTAAGAGGTGATCATTAATTATTGAAAAGATGCATTTTGTAATAAGTTTAATTAATATGCGTAATGTATCCAAATAATAAAATTGGCTTATCGATTTGCGAATATAATGAAATACCTTTGGTTTAACAATGTATACTGAGATGTCACAACTTTAAGAAATAAAAGAAAACTAATTAAATTGTGTAATTGTGTTGATCACGTGAGGTATGTGATCGGTTGGATAATTACAACATTAATGGAAATTTATAGAGGATAAAAATGACAGTTCATCAATTTCAATTAATATGACTTATCGTGTGTCATTTACGTTATTAGTAATACATATATATAAAAAGGAAAAAAATAGAAATCTATATTACTAAACATCTATCTTTCAAATTTCTAGAGTTATTTTCTGTTTATTTTTCTCCAAATGAAATACTACACTTATTTAACAATTGAGAGTGCACTTGTGGAGTGAAATGAGCTTCGTTATAAAATTCGGTTTGTGAAAAATAGAAACAAGACTCTCGATTTGGAGTGGAGTACGTGATGTCGAGATTTTTCTTTAGCGTGAGGTATGTATATTTTTCTTGCATTTGGTTAATCCAAAAACTAATAGGGATGTAAAAGCAAGATTATTATCACATGTAAATATTAAAACCATGATTTAAAATGGGGATATTAAACCAAGAGATTTAGATATGTTTTAAGTTATTAAATTGGTTTGATCCGTACATAATCTAAACTAGATATACGTGAATGTGAAATCAAATTAATACAAGTACTTCACATTTATAACATAGTTTATAGTTTATGATTTAATCTGCAATCTAAAACATAAATATCGACTAGCCTATTATCACGATTATTATTATCATGACTAAATTTGGTTTGACATTTCAGATCTTGATGGCTAAACGTTAAAGAAAATGGTGGAGTTTTTTTAAAATCAGCATGCTAATATATAACTCGGAGATTGAATACGAATAAAGTGAAGCATTAAAATATATTTTTAACTAACAAAATGTAAAGAATTTAATAATGATTTTCTTGTAAGATAGTTCACATAATTCAGATTATATTTTGATGATCAAAATTTGATGGTGGCTTGACATGTAGGTGATTAAATCATCTCTCATTAATTAGTTATTATGTTTAACTAATAAACTATATGTTAAGATATTTATCAAGTTGTCATAGGCGATCATGTGATAACGAATAACTAATATTTGCCTGATTTCAAGCTTACTGTAAAACTAATTAACATGCTAGAACGTAATATTATAACTTAAATATGGCTTTTTGAATTCGGTTGCTAGTGAACTAATTCTATTAAATTTTATAAGGTATGTCCGTAATAATAATTTAAGATTAGTATATTAATTTATATTACAATGGAACCATAAATATAAAGGATATTACATACTTCCTATTTAAGTGTCTTTTGTGCTTATATTTTGGTATTTGTTAGACTTGGATAGGTGATCGTGGATCTTGCCTTTTTGAAATTTTTGTGAGCGGCGATAAGGTACGGATATTCTAGAGGTTATTAGGAGCTTTTCGGTACAATCTTTTCTCTCAAAACTTTATTTGTTATATATATATAATAGTACGGATATTCTAGTTGCTACTAGGATCTTTTTGGTACAATTCTTTTTCTTAAAACTTTGTTATCTTTCTGGTACAATCCATTCTCTCAAAAAGTTTTGTTTGTTATATATTATATAATAGTACGGATATTCTAGAGGTTATTAGGATCTTTTCGGTACAATTCTTTTCTCTCAAAACTTTATTTGTTATATATATATATAATAGTACGAATATTTTAGGTGTTATTAAGATTCCTTCCGGTAAAATCTTTATCAAAACTTCTTTTGATTTTTATGTAAAGTATTATGGATATAGTATATTATTTGAATATTATCTGTTTGCTAGACTTTGTATAATATTGTGAATTTCCCATTTTGATGTACTAACGAGGTTGCCTTTATAATTTTTAATTGGGGAATCATAATATTTTATTATCTATAGTTGTGTCAAAACCATCTCTTGAAACCCGATTCGAAAGTTGTTCCGAAAAAGGTGGGTTTGGTGTGTTACAGTTGATGCGATGATTTGTACACTAATATGTCCCTTGAATATTCGTTGGCCGAAAGATAATACAGTCGCCTATTATGAATCATATTAATTGGCCCCGAAAGATTAATACAGTCGCATTTTGTGATTCATGATATGTCCCTCGAATATTCGTTGGCCCGAAAGATAATATAGTCGCATTTTGTGATTCATGATATGTCCCTCGAATATTCGTTGGCCCGAAAGATAATACAGTCGCATATTGTATGCATGATGACTCCATTGAAATTTTGTAAGAATTGGGTGGACGGAGATGTGATTTTAAGTCTATTTTTGAATGTCTCAAGATATATATAATTTTAAGTTATTTAGTTGTCCGAAAACTATTTTGTCATTTGGAAACATATTCGATATATTTAATTATATAAGTTGGTCAAAACGGTTTCTTAAGATGTGCATATAAGAGTAACCTATCCATGGAGGTCCCATGGGCGCGTTATTGTGACACCGATGACGTGACACCGGCCGTAGCGGTGTATTTGATTTGATCTACGACGTCTCCTTTTGATAACCCGGTAGTGGTTCGAGCTCATTATATTATATTTTGATAGGAGGCGTATGGATCGGTCCTAGGCATATTTTGATAAGTTTGAGGTGGACGTTTATCGTAGTGTCATACGAGGCGTTTGCACCATAAATGGATGATTAGTGGAGTAGCTACCCTATGATTTCATTCGGCCCTTTTGATAAGTTATTTGTTTGACTCTTATGTGCATTATTTTATGAGACTTGGCTTTATAACATATTTTGATTTGTTAAGTATAAGGTATTTGCGAAACCATATGTATGTGTACTTTGATTTGAAAATAAGTTTGTTAAGGTAATAAGTTTGTCTTTGAATTACGTCTCTGCTTTTCATATTATATTTCTGCTTTTGTCATATCCGTCACTGAGCTTTTTGCTCAGCCGTATTCCTTTTTCTTTCTTATACGGCAGGTGATCAAGCGGGCTTTGGGAACGAGAGAAGAGAGTAGATAGAAGTGGACTTAGCACCCCTCGGCTTTAGAGTTTTATTTCAAGCTTTAGAAGTACTTATTTTGGTTTATCAGGTTGACTTTAGTTTGATTTTGAATAAGATTAACGCCCTTTTGGCCTTTTAGTTCTTTGATATCATTTTGTATTGTTTTGAAAATTAGGGGCGTTACAATAATCATGCTTAGTCTAGTGGCGTGAATTGCAATCATACTCGATAAAGGATCTCTCATCACACAAAACAATTGGCAAATGTTTTGAGTTGACATAATACCGTTGGGTTTAGAGGTTTATACAATGTGGCATTTCTAGGTTTACAGGTTTATACAATATGGCATATAGGTTTACAGGTTTATACAATGTGGCATTTCTAGGTTTACAGGTTTATACAATGTGGCATTTTAGGTTTACAGGTTTATACAATGTGGCATTTCTAGGTTTACAGGTTTATACAATGTGGCATTTCTAGGTTTACAGGTTTATACAATGTGGCATTTTAGGTTTACAGGTTTATACAATGTGGCATTTCTAGGTTTACAGGTTTATACAATGTGGCATTTCTAGGTTTACAGGTTTATACAATATGGCAGTTGGGTTTAGAGGTTTATACAATGTGGCATTTCTAGGTTTACAGGTTTATACAATATGGCATAAAACGGTAAACGTCTTGACATTTAATTTTGGAATGACTTTATGGCCTACTTTGAATGCCCGTAAGTTTCAATTGATCAAGTTTCATTACGAGTAATATTTATTTAATTTTGGAATGACTTTATGGCCTACTTTGAATGCCCGTAAGTTTCAATTGATCAAGTTTCATTACGAGTAATATTTATTTAATGAATATTAAACTATGCCCGTAAGGTTTCAATTGATCAAGTTTCATTACGAGTAATATTTATTTAATGAATATTAAACTATGCCCGTAAGTTTCAATTGATCAAGTTTCATTACGAGTAATATTTATTTAATGAATATTAAACTATACCCGTAGGGCTTTACAAATATGTAAATTATGCCTAGTTTCGTAGAGTAAAGGTGGTTCAAATTACACCTTAAATTACCTTATAATTTTGGCATTACTTTCTTGTATACTTTGAGGGTCTGTAAGTCTCAATTGGTTAAGTTTAATCGGAAGCTCTCTATTGGGTATTAAACTACCCCCCGGGATTTAAAAGTATGTAAAATATGTCTGGTTTCGTAAATTAAGGGTGGTTCGACTTGGACTTTAAATTAGTTATTTGGATACCAAAAATTAAGTACTTTGATATATGTATGTCTTTCTAACATACTGAGTGCATGCAAGTCAAACGATTAAGTTTTTATGAAAGTTATTTATTGAGTGTTAAAATATACCCTAGGGCTTTACAAATATGTAAATTATGCCTAGTTTCGTAGAGTAAAGGTGGTTCAAATTACACCTTAAATTACCTTATAATTTTGGCATTACTTTCTTGTATACTTTGAGGGTCTGTAAGTCTCAATTGGTTAAGTTTAATCGGAAGTTATTGGGTATTAAACTATACCGCTAAGGCTTTACAAATATATAGAATATGAGTAGTTTAGTAAGCTAAAGACGGTTCAACTTAGACCTTAAAAAAGGTATACCGATACCAAAGTATCTATTTGAATTCAGTTATAATTTGATTTTGGCATGAGTCATGAGTGTATCAAATCTAAAAGGATGTCATGATTGACCCATTTAACATGTCTATTCAGATGTATTTTCATCTGTGTGATATCTCTGAATTACGATTCGACTTTTCTTGCCAAACAAATTGATCCAAATACGTTTGATTTATTTTCATCTTTTTGTTACGTCTTTTCTGATTTATTTTCATCTAATTGATTTTGGCAAAAAAATGTATATAATCTTCTTGGTTTACCCGGGGAGCTGTATATTAATAAACCTGCTAGCTTCTGCTTTCAGAGTATAAACACATTACTACAAATAAGCAAACATACAGAAGTTTGTGAGGGTGGTTTCCCATTGACATCCTACCGAAGAACATCTAAAGAGAAGCGGGTACCAACACGAGTTTAGACTAAGCCTAACACGAACAAGCTTGTATACCACAGTGTGTGATGCCGAAAGCGGAGTAACTTCATTCTCCCATCTGAAGTATGTGTTTTTGTTAATATGACATCATTCGTGATCTGTTAGAAAGTTTAGTATATCGTTAAAGGTACTGAGATTGTATTCTCTCTCGGTTTTGTTCCCACCAGAGCTTGGCATGGACTTCCCCGAACTTTTCACGACTGCATATACAAAAAACTGAGATTGTCAGTAGAGTAAATGTTAAGAAATACGCTAGTTGGGCTGGTTTGGTAATCAGTCAGGAGGGTTGGCCCCGGAACCTTTTCTTTCCAGAACTTAATATTAAATTTGATGATACTCTAGTTTTTGAGTAACACGATATTAGAGGTTTTGTGCATCAAAAGAACTTTTAACCCGTTTAGCCTATTTCCTTTTAAAGCTTGTGATGTTGGCTCTTTGAGATAGTTGAGTCAAATTTTGCATCTTAGCACATGAGCCACATACTACTTTAGAAACAAAAAGAGTTACCTGAATCTGACACGCCGCAGCTCTCGGGTTCCATCTACCAACTGTCTAATGGTAATATAAACTCCAGGCTCGTCTTCCTCTATCCACTCTGTATCAATATCGCTGGCATTGCTAACTGAAACCGATGCCTCGTCTCTAGAGGAAGTTGTTGTCCTTGATGCATCCATAGATGACATCTCACCTTTGGGCCCGCCAACACCGTAAACACTGGGAGCCGCATTGTACTGGTGATTGCCCCCTTGCTCTGGAGGTTTGTAGTAGTTCCTATATTGGCTTGTCATTGGACTGTCCCTTACTGATCCAAGCCTTGAATAGGACGAGTCTCTCTGCACAGTGTGTAACGTATATCTCTTTAGATTACAAGAAATGGCAAAACGGACGAATTACACAGTTTAGGTAGCACCTCAAAACAGGCGACTGTTTGTAGGGACGGAACAGGTCGAATAGGGTTAACCCAATATACTTTTGTTCAAAAACTTTACATGTCGTAAACAGGATTGTACGTCAAATATGACTACATAATTTATCTTATGTCTATTGTACGTCAATTTTTTGGTATAATGGTTTGGTTTTTGGAAGATTATATGCATTAGAAGTGTACTTTAGGCAACTTTCAACCCATTCAAGACGTGTGATGTGTGTCCTTGTTTAGCTAGCTTATAAATTTATGATTTGAATCTATTACATGTTCCAAATGTTCCAGGAAAAGGGAGAGAAATATGTTACCCCATCCTCCGACCTAGCAGGCGTGTCAAGAGCTTGACAATTGAACCTCTGAACGTTATAAAGCTCCATGATTCGATCATAGTTCTCTCCCCACCACCTTTGCGCTTGCCATTTATCAAACATCTCCCGGCTTTCATTCAAGAATTAAAAAAGTATCAGCATATATGTAACAATACAAGCTAAATTTGTATATAAGAAAAATAATAATAGTCAACTGATTAATTCCAAGTATCAACGTGTACAATGTCGTTTTAGGAAAGGCCCAATTGCGACAAGGTTTTGACTACATTAAAAGACTATCTGTATATAGACACAACTATACAAGGTCCATACTTGTAGTCGGTCCCAAAATTACTTGTTATGGTCTGAATGTCTTCAAGTTGGTCTTAAAAAAGAAACAGGACCAGTGCGTTAAGTTTGCAAATATACACGTGATCTAATGCCTTTTAAACAATTATGAATACGTTTTATGTAATGTTACATTACAAACATTAAACTACCCATCATGACTTTAGACATGTTAGTGTAAAAGTATATATAAAACTGGATGCGTTAGTCTTACTTGAATCGAATTCGCTTAAGATCATTTCCACCATTAGGCAAGGACACAAAAGTAATTTGAACTCCAGGCTCCACCTGAGCCATCCATTCTACATGGTCATCGTCATCATCCAACACTAAATGACCAGACTGACGAGGGGCTTCATATCCTCCATCGTTACTATTAAAGTCCCAAGCAGGGGTCGAACTTGAGCCTCCTGGTTGCATATAAGGATAGGGCCCTTTAGTTATGGTGTCAAAGTCTGTGTATGGTTTATGTCCTTTCTTGAAGCTGCTT
Organism: Erigeron breviscapus; assembly: GCA_034093135.1. Taxonomy (NCBI): domain Eukaryota; kingdom Viridiplantae; phylum Streptophyta; class Magnoliopsida; order Asterales; family Asteraceae; genus Erigeron; species Erigeron breviscapus. Next base: position 144,370,661 of record CM067167.1, read on the forward strand.
GGCCCTGTGGGGGGCTTCCCCTTTGAAGAGGCAGAAGCCTTTAATGCCATGTCCTTCATCTGTTGGCACATTATGAATGAATTAAACTAGATGCACTTTATATCCATATACTAATAATTTATAGTTTCATTTGGTCATACAATTATATTACTCCGTATATTATAACTTATAAACAAGGCAGCAAGACTCTAAGGCTGTGTTCCCTAGTTTTCTTTGGAATTAACTCAATAAGTCATATTAGCCATCCTCTTCCCTTCCTTTCATTCTTTACATGAAACTCGGGAGCACCCTTCCCTTCTTCCTTCAAGGAATAACCCTCCCCTTCCTCTCTTTTGTCTCCTTTAATAAGCTTTCGAGCACAGCCTAAGACGATTATAGTATACCTATACCGTGCGGTGAAAATTAAGTTTATGTGACATTAGACACCTCAGACTCAAACTACTTAGCCGAAAATATGGTTAAAAGAAAAGAAAAAATGGAGTTTGGAGTGAATTCAATGATGGGTCCCGAAAGGGGACAATTTTGTGTCACTTTTTACCAACATAGATGCAGAACTTTTCCACACATTCACTTGTTACCATGTATGATTGGAGAATATATGTTTAAACCATCATTCAAACAAATGACCAACTACAATCAAAGATCACAAATACTAACAATGTTATCTATAGAGTTAATACATAGAAATATCTAAAGTTTATTCAATCATTTTAAACTTCCTACATATCATTAAAAAGAAGCTTTGATTAGATGCATAATCTAATAAAAGATTTGATCGATAACAAATACTTAAAAACATCATGAAAAGTAAAGTAAGGAAACTTATGGACAACCAAATAAACTGATGGACAAAGAAGAAAACTTTGAATTGCTAGGAATCATTTAAAGTAAAAGATGGTGTATATTTTTGAATTAAGGGAGACATATTTATTTATTAGTATATTAAAGAATAAATGGCAAAAGGGTTAAAAACCTTCAAAGTGAGATATAAGTATCTACTTATTGACTAAACCACTCTCAAGCTACCTCTAACCAGGAATCACTTTGCGTCTTCATTTTATTGGCAACATTTAATTTAGTTGATTAGCATCACCTATATCCTATTGATATTGGAGCTATACTCCTAAAAATTAAATATGACTTGTCATATATACTTTTTGGTTGGTATTGATATGATATACTAGCTAAATCATAGGTTGGATGCAAATCTAGAGAATGACTAATGCAGCTGCCAAAAAAATTACTGCTATGACTATTATTAACACTGTAAAAAGTGAGACATTAGGCCAATCACCTACATGAAATGAAAAACAGAAAAAGAAAGCCCACCCCTCATATATCAGCTTTCTTGGGCAGTTCAAGAATTTGATTACTTCATTCATTTTGTGGGCATTCCATTTTAATAATTGCACCTATTAAAATCTTTTATTTCCACTAGACTCCCAGTTTCACATTTATACCTTTTGGATATTGAATATGGCAATTAACTTTTGCATGCTTTTTTACTTTAGACTGTCATTATATTATATTATATTGTAATATTATTAATTAATTAATTTTTTACAAAAAAAAACTATTTTACTCCGTATAAGTTTAGGAAATGCTAATTTTAAGTATGTTTAAGAAGGAACACTTTTTGAAATAAATCCTTAATTGGGTATGTTTTGAACTATGTAAAAATATTTTAATGAGAAAATGTTTTTACTAACTAGACTTATGCCAGCGCAATGTGACGACGGTGGGGGTAGTGATGACGGAGATGGTGGTGGTGACGGTGGTGGGGGCGGCAGTGGGGACGGTGATGGGGGCGACGATGGTGGTGAATGTAAAAATAATTGATGTTAAAGGTGGTATTGTAGTTATTTTAAGTGTTGGGGGATCTATATTTTAAATTATTTCATTAAGGGTATTATAGGTATATGTTTAAATTAGTGAATAAATGAGAAAAATATTTTTGATTTTTCAAAGACAGAAAGTTTAAAGAAAAAAAAGGATGGTTTGTTTTATTAGATAGTATAGAAGTATAGATAATAATAGTTGTAATATTTATATTTGAAAAAAATGTGAATTTTTAATACAAGATTATATCTTGACACACCTAAAAGGTGAATATAGAAAGTTCGTGGGCATACATCTAAATATAGATACGGCTAACGACTTTTGCTACAGTAACTAAAACTATGACTATTTAGTCCAACTACAACTAGACTACAACTAGTATTTTATTTTATTTACTATTCATTCAAGTTTGTGAACAAGGTAAACAGTAAAATTTTGTGGGTAAATTATTTATGTTAACCCATTGTTGGCCTACTAGGTCAAATGTTCGTGTGTTTTACTTTACTTGAATCCTGCACGTCTTCCTATTTAGATTTAATCTACTAAAGAGTTGATGATAAAGACATAAAAAAAACTTCAAAGCAAGATGTCTCCTTAATATTCTCCAAAATGTTGAATATTATAAATTTTAAATATTAGAGTAATAAATAAGTTTCTTATACGGAGTATTGCTCATTCCTATTATTACTGTTACTATACTATGTACTATATTAAGAAGAGTAATGGAGTATTACATTGCAAAACTTAAAGGAAAAGCAAAATGACTAGTATTATTTAGTAAAAAGAAGCTAACAAACAACAATAACAATAATGTAACTCTGTTAACTAAAGAGAGTTGAATCTAAACTTGTATGATTGTGTCACTCTCCATTGCTAAATAGGACTCTTTAATTTATTTTATTTTTGAACGGCAAATTTGGGCTCAGCGGCATGCCTCTTCATATACCCAACTCCAATTCCAGAGGAAACCCATAATGGGAAAACCCCTGTCTCCATTCCTGGAAGCATTTTGCTCACACCAGGATTTGAACCCAAGACCTCTCAGTCTCAGGCTCCACCATATACCAATCATCTATTGATGATTGGTAGGACTCTTTAATTTACAGACCAACAATATAATAACAAAAAATATAATATAAATAGGACAGTATTAAAATTTATCCTTTGGTACACTATTATTATAATCTTCTTTATTAAAGAAAGAAAGATATCAATAGATTCTATTTAAGTATATATAATCGGTTGGTTGTTTGCCACTGGTATTATTTTTCACACCCTGTACTTAGCATGTAAGGATGGATCATTGCGAGCAAGTCATGAACCATACATTTGGACTATCTCAAACTACATTTTTATATAAAGACTTTGTAAAAAAAATAGATAAACCAAGTTCAAACCTTAGACAAATACAATTAATTTCTACAATACATTTATAAGATAAAAGAAGTGAAAATCATATTTAAAAAATATATCATATATAATATAATATAATAATATAACATACAATTATTTTTTCAAGTATTAAAAAGACAAATAATAAAACCTGGGTGGTGAGGTTTTTGACAGCGTCTTTGTTCCCTCGCGCTCCCACTTCTTCTCCTTCATCCTCTACTTGCTGCTTTGAGCACGTTATACACGTCAACATTTTCTATTTCTTTTTACTCTGCATTTATAAAAAAAAAAAGGAGGAGCGTAAGCCCACCAGGCCAAAAAAGTCAAACCCCGACCAGGCAGCATTAGCGGCGACGTCGCCGCTAATACTGCGGGCCCCCATGTCAGTAACGGCTAATCTGGCAGAATATTAGCGGGCCCCCGTCAGTAACAGAGTATTAGCGGCGACGTCGCCGCTAATGCCCCTGGTCGGGTTGACCTTTTCCTGGTCGTGTTACCCTATGCCAAAAAAATATGAAGCAAAAAACATAAATAATTTACCTACTCAATTAATTATGATGTCATTCTAATTTGGGTCCCATTTAATTACAAGGTTGTTTTGAACATTCCAACCATGAATCATTCAACATTAGAATAGAATGTTATCCATCTTTTAGATTTTATACAATTTATCATCTATATTTATCGAGGGCGTAAGCCCACCAGGCCAAAAAAATCAAACCCCGACCAGGCAGCATTAGCGGCGACGTCGCCGCTAATACTGCGGGCCCCCATGTCAGTAACGGCTAATCTGGCAGAATATTAGCGGCCCCCGTCAGTAACAGAGTATTAGCGGCGACGTCGCCGCTAATGCCCTGGTCGGGTTGACCTTTTCCTGGTCGTGTTACCCTATGCCATATTTATATACAATACAGATAAAGATTATATAAGCAATAGGGAATATATGCTGTTTAAGACACAATAAGTATCTAAAATTTATTAATATCACGAAGTTATTTATATAATAATAATTATTATTATTATAACTTGCAAACTAAGATGAGTGTAACGCAATAAGTTTTGGAAAACATAACAATGTAACTTTATTCTAAGATTATGATATATTTTAAATTTTTGTTACACGCATTGATTTGATTTGAAATAAACTAAAAAGAAGCACTGGATTTAAATACACATACCTACAAATATAAATTGTTTTAATCTTATTTACATATGTCTAACTCATTATACTACAAATCATATAAATTTAACCTTTCAATAAGCAAAAATGGTCTATATGTGGGGTTTGTGAGTTTGTCGTTTGATAGAGGCTTAGGTTTCTTAGGAAAAAAATGTATTTGAAAGTATTCGAAAGTATTCGAGTGACTTAGAAATAAGAATAGAAATAATGTAACGTTTAATTTAGAAAATATTTCAATAAACAAAATCAACGAAAATGGAATTAAACAAAAATGAAAAGAAAGAAAAAGAGAAATGATATTGATTTATAATTATGTGGAAAATATATAGAGAAATAAATATGGGGACCAACAAAAAAGTGCAAAAACAAAGAAAGATGGAGGAGAGAGTTCTAACTCCGGGATCCGAAAACACTCCACTTTTGCTTTCTCTTGTTACCCTTCTTTTCAAGGCTTCTTCGATTCTTGATCGCTCGCCGAATATCACTTCGATTCCCACCAAAGTACACACACTTCTCCTTTCTTTATTTTAGATATATATTTATAGATATATATATATATATACCGTATGTATATTTATATATATATTTTATATTTATATTAGTATTAGTATTATTCTCATTTCACCGGCCTTAAACACAAATAAAAATAATTAAACCAAATGCATGGTTCTGTCATTACAAAACTCATCCCCACATATACCATACATATATCATGCATACAAACGGTGCTGTTTTTATTCGTTAACTTTTTTATAAATATAATAATAATAAAACACATGAAGAAAACAAATAGCGTGGGAAAAAATGGATCGGAAAAATAAAGGAGAGAAATAATAATAATTGAATAAAAGTGAGTAATAAGAAAAGGACTTACCTTTGGGGGTGACCCACAAACAAACAGTCTGGAAATCTGTCTCTTGTTCCTCTCCGGCCTCCTTAATCTTTTCAAAACTATAATTCCTTCTTTCTTTCTTTCTTTTTTACCTTTTTCAGTAATATTTCTCCCTCACAGATACAATGAATGTCTTATTTTCTTAGTAAGTATTGGAATTGGAATGTGAAGATAGAAGAATGAGATATTTGAATGGTTTAAAACATTGATTGATATAAATAATTTAGAGATATATGATGATGGTAAATGAAATATATATTGAAAATAGTATATGTGGCTGGCTCTTTTGGGATGGAAGGTTTGCTTGTAAAGTGGTGGTTGTAAGCATACATATATATATATATATATGTGTGTGTGTGTGTTCAAAAAAACATATATATGTGTTTAAATACGTGCGTGAAGGGCAAAACAGAGTGAAAGGGAAAAAGAAGCCAAAAATGGTGAACAGAGACAATAGTATCTCTGGTATTCTTATTTATTTATTTATAGACAAATCTTAACTTATTACACAGACAATTTCACGTTACACTTTTTCCATCTATTTATGACTTACTTTACATATATGATCCCTTACGTTTATCTTCTCTACATGTTTTCTCCCTTGAGTTTTGCTTACATAAATATCCCCACCTATGATGCAGCAAGTTTCGTCATAGGCTCAATGCCCGTTTATTTTTCAGTTAACTGCCACATCAATTCAGGCCGGGGTATGTTACCTTCTTTTTCCCTGCAAATTAAATAATAGTAACATTTTAGCAAGACGTTGAAAGCAACAAACATTACATCAAGATAATTCGAGCTAATATAAGTAAAACTGTAAAAGTCAAATTAAACGAGAATTTCTATTACGATTATTAATCCAAGAGAACGAAATAGAGACAATGAAATTAAAAAACCTATGGGTGCTAGAAAAGACTCCATTTCAATTAGTTAATAAAGCAATCTTATATTCGCTTTTAGTCGGTGATCGTTGTCGTTGGACCGATCAAAAATAGAAACTAAATACCAATAACTAGTATGGGTAAGTCGAGTATCGTATCCTCAGGGAATCATGGGAAAGTGTTGAACAATTTACAAACTTGATTAAACTAGGCATAAACTTAAAGTTGATTGTTGGATTGATTTGATTAAAACTAAAAATGATTGAAACTTAACAAAATAATTCAATAATAAAAAGGGTAGACCATTCTCACGATCCCAATTATGCTTTCAAAAGTATAACCTAACTTATATTCATTGGAAATCACATAGACATGATTCGTTATAAAGCTTGGAATGAATGAACGTTAAGGACTAATTGATTAGGTTGTGATGATTCACGATAATGAAAACCGAGTAATTGACACAACTAAATTATTTATCCATTAACAAGATTACAATTTCATAAGAGATTATTCCAATAATTAATGATTAACAAGAAATTGAAATCAAAAGATAGATGGAATTCATTCAAAGTTATAAACAAATAATCATTCATTCAAACCAAATAACATTAGATGCAAAACACTAATCAATAATTAAACATCTAATCCAACTTGAATATAAGAAAGGTTGAATACAATTGTCTTACATAATTGTTCACATGAGAATGATCTAAAGAGAATTAGCCTTCCATATTCATCAATGAATCTTCAATTTGGATTGTAATCTCCATGATCTTGTGATTGAATGATGATTTGATGATGATTTTGGGGCTTGGGAGAAGTGGGTTGCTGCTCTAGATCTCAGAAATTAGGGTGTAATTAAGTCTAAAATCGTTTTGATAATATAACTCAAGTTACAATTAAAACCCTTAAAATTCGAATTCTGCACAGTGACCTGGCGTAACCTACGCCCCATCTGGGCGTAAGGTACGCCCTTTGAGATTTTGCCTGGCGTAAGGTACGGCCAATACTGGCGTAGCTTACGCCCCTTGTAACTTCAACAGATTTCCAGATTTTGGTTCTTGAATCACTTGACTTGTTTCTCGACTTTGCTTGACCCGTTTATGCTCCATTTAACGACAAGTTATCACCAAAGACCTGAAACACTTAAACAAACATAAAAACGCCCTACTCGTCTATTAACAAGCACAAGGTGGTCCAATTTTATCCATTAAGATCATGCGTTTTAGGCGTTTATCAGTCGGACGCCAATTCAAGTTCAAGTTTGGAAAATGGAAACCCATGCTTTGATCCAAGTTCACATGAAATTTATTTTAACAAAAAAATATGACAAAAACACAAAACCATAGACCTTACTAGCACTTCTCTGAAATTAATTTATAATCTACGACTTCAACCTCCAATTAACATGGTAGAATATGCCAACTGAAATTATTTACTTATGCTTATAGTTTTGTTTTATTTTTGTGGCTAAGTTTTGACTAAAAAAGTCAACATCAATTCAAACAAACCGTTTAAAAACGTTTAGACAATTAGAATAAAGGCAGATGATTAACAGGCAATTGGACTCCAATTATTGGAGTAGTGACAATATTTGAACTACTTTATTGGAGGGATGGAAATTCGAAGTTTTTTATTATGGAGGGATCAAACTAATCTTTTATTAAACTTGATAAGATAATTTGTAAATTGACATACAAATTTAGTGCATAGTAAGACAAATTTTGGAGGCTACAACCTCCCTTGGTCTCCATTAAAATTCCGGCGCCCATGCCTTCATGTGAGGGACGATTGGGCGCATGGTGCCACATACTTTACAAGAAAAGCAAACGGCGATAGTTAGGAGGATGGAATAACAATGTGAGGAAGAATACCATATCAATAACCTGTCTACTTACTCTAATCAAATGACATTATGACAAGCATTAGCGGATTAGCCTTGTTATCACACGTATATTGGTGTTTTACAATTAAGTTGGTTATTGACTATATATTACTACCTAGAAAAAAACGTATAGTGATTGCTGAGATACGATGAATATTGAATAGATGCAATTTTTATGGACATTCATGCATATGTGTTCAGACCTTATTTAATACGATTACCTCGTATTTGTGTTGAATAGTAAGGGTGGCCGGCCCGGTGGCCAAAAGTATTGGATTTGACACGTGTGTCAACTTATATGCACCATAGATACATGTGTTACGTATCTTGATTCATTTACCTACGAATAATAATAATATAACATAACATGATCAATCCTCGGTATTGCGGTTTCTATATGTGAACTGGTTAAAGCAATTTGTAGGCCTAGCTATCGTTTTTATTTATTTTTCATATATATAAGCATTTTAGGCCTATATTAATATCATGCTCGGTAGGAAAATTTAGAATTAGACCATTGAATTTCTTTTATCGATCCTCCATATTCCATAACACATAATGAAAATGGTAAGCAAGTATGCAGATTCGTAATCACATCACATGAATCGGCCAGTAAATGAATATTGACAAATAAATTACATCTGCATGTAGTTCCCAATTAGAACCCCTTTGGCCCGGCGATGCCAAAATGGCAACGATGTTGGAGGCATGACTTGTTGGACACAACGGCATCGGCCATTACATGTACTCTAAAAGAAAATCGTATTTGATAACTTTAGAAAGTATTAAATTGAAATTTTTTTTTCTCGTTAAACATTCATAGCTAATCAAGAACATAAATGAACCGATCGAAATGATCTCCATCATATCCAACTTGGTCTTGTTTATTTTATGAAAATTGACCTAGCTACTTTCCTAGTACTTAACCCTTAAGGCCTTAATTGTACATATGATATAAGGAAATGTAGCAATTCATTTTTGGGTCAAGAGTGGTCCCAAAATAAGGAAATTTGATATATGATAAAGGATGGTGTATGAATAAACCATGGGGACACAGTGACAGTCCATGTAATGCTGGATCAAACATAAATCATAAATGGTCTTTATTTTTGAAGACATCTTGGACCAGGATGTCTTGTAGCAACTTAACATATGACACGTGGCATTACCTCATTGGATTAAGTCTTAGTTGGTCATGTATAATTAGCCCTTTTTAGAATCAACAGCAATCATCATTGAAGGCTTAATAGACACTTTCTTAAGGCTTATTAAGGTGGGAAATATGATTAGGCAGCAATATGTTTTTTTTTTGAAAGGTGAATTTCGCTGAAACTTCGTGTCGCGATTCGACAAGCGGGGGTCTAGCATACGTTGTCTTAACCGGGTCCGCGCTAGAGAGCTCCCTCGAAGTAGAAATGCCTATTTCAAATACCCGATGGGGGGAAAACCCCCTACTAATCCTCCCGAAGGCACGACGATTAATAGGGGTAAACTCTGCCCCCTCAGACTTGAACCTGGGTATACCCAAGCCAAGCCCTCATAAAGGGACTTAATTCCTATGTCCTCCCCAAGGCTTGAACTCAAGACCTCATGCAAGGGGGATGGTCATACAACCATTGAGCTAATATGTATGTAGCTTTTTTTCTTCTTAACAACAGTTATGATCATATAAAGCATGACAGTTTCATTCATGGGAGAGGATTCCTTCAAGTTAATTCCTCAACTTGAGTCAAGTTGGGATAATCCTGACCCTTGAATAAAAATCAAGAGCTATGATTCAAAGATCATCTTTGAATCTTGACCCTTGATTTTCATCTAAGGGTCGAGATTATCCTAACATGACTAGTCATGTTATGAGTAACTTGAGGTAATCACCTCCCTTCATCTAAACTAGTACATAGATATCATGTAAAACACATGTTTTTAATTTATGGTAGATTGATTGTATATATCGCTGATATATACTCGTAATAGATAAAACGTCAATAAAATTAAGTAAATTAACTTGTGAGATTCAAATAAGATGATATCTTAAGTTTAAGGATACATGTACCAACCTTTTGTACCAAAAAATCAAATACACACTAACATCTTAGACGAGATAATGTTTATTCAATTATGATGTTCTAATCTTGGCCACAAAATTTTTATTTTAATATGAAATTAGTGGCATTTTTAAAAGAAAAGAGATACGTATTATCTGCTTTATGAAGTGAAATTCCCCGAAATAATGGAAGTGGACATGATACCCAATTTGACATGTTTCAAGTTGATTGTCTTTTAAAATCGATCTGTTATATGTTTAATTTAATTATTAAAGTTCTCTGGGAATTTGGGGAAAAAGTATTCTTTGTTAAAAACTTAAAATACTAACTGAAAACAATGGTTATAGTTCGATGTTAACGAATTTGAATTATTATGGTTTAGGATTTGAGAGCATGATGGGTCACATGAACGTGTTACCAAAACTTGTGACTTTCACTATCTTTATATATATAGCGATTGCATCGTACCTCATATATCGTTGTATAGCCAGCTATATCAGTGCACTAATACGATGTATATATGTCTATTGTCCAGTCTTAATTACGAATAAAGGATGAAATTAACTTATAGATTAATTGACAACTCGCCGGTGTGTGACCCAAACAATAACTAACCCGGCCAACTTATTGAGAATTACAAAGATTTGTATGATGACTAAACTATTAAGGTTGTCATAGCAAACAACACTTCCTAATTAGCAAGCTTCTTCTAGGTTGAATCGCAAATTCACAATGGAGACGATCGACTTAATAATACTACTATGTAAGAGTTTTATCTCTTGTTTTAAGGATTTGCTACATTCAACAAATTCCTCAATATTAGTAGACATTTGACGTGTGAGGTGTAGAAAGCTCGAAGATCAAATCTACGAGCTTTGTAGCTAAATGATATATGATTTTACATAATCACGAAATCACGATTTATTTGTATTAATTAGCATCATTTAAAGTTTAAATTCACATTAATGTTGCTGTGCGCCCACTTTGTTGTTGACTTTATCATATGTCATTTTGTCTAGCTATGTACAAGAGACAGCAAATTAAGAAGAAATTTTAGAATAAGCTTAACAGGGGTTAGATAATGTACGTGAAGTGCATCTCGTATAAGATACTATGTTTACGGGCGGCCTAAAGATTTGTGGGGTCGATAGGGGCACAGCGATCGCGATCCCTCCTTGAGTCCTTGGAAGATTAATTTTATGATCTGAAAGCATTTTGAATTATTTCTTATATACAATGATAACTTTGACAGAAATTAATGTGTGATTTTTTTACGTTAAACATGTATATAAATACATGACATATGCTAAACAAGATAAAACAATTTGGTTAGGCGTGAAATCTATAAACATCTTTGGATCATTAGATGAAATAGTCTGATGAAATGGTCATGGGACACCCGGTTAGGCCATTAATATCAAAATCAAAGAGCTTCATCATTCCAGATAATCCGGACATGAAAAACCTTATCCATTTACTCAATTTTGGTCTATATATATGTTATCTGTCCACGTAAACAAAATAGCCTACATGACGAACAACATAGTCAGTTTGAAAAACAAAATACACACTTTTGCAAGATTGTAGCTACCAAGTTATCTGCAAAGTAACACAGTAACAAAAGAAGTTAGTTTTGTCTTTAAGAAGTAATATATAACATATAATATATGACAGATCAATTAAAGATACGTGAAGATCGAGTAGCAGTGGAAAAAGTGGAGAATATTATGGATAGTACGGTATACCATATGTATAGGCAATTGAGCATACATGTTTGGTCAGTGATACCGGCTTTCATTTCACCCTGGTGACAACTCAAGGCAGTTGTTGGCCATTTCACCATGTCTGCTGTCTTCCTAGGGCAGTGAATTCACCAGCTCATGTATATGTTTAAGATGCTACTGTCGTTTGTCATCATTCTTCCATTACACGTTACCATATACTATATAATATATGAGAAAAGTAAATATAGCTATTGGATACTTAAACTTAGGTATGGAACCCCTCACATACTAATATTTTTATATGCACCCTCAAACCTTCTGACGGTTCCAAATCTTATGCCCAGAGATGTGTCATCTACTTGAATGCACGCTATTCTATTCACACCTTATATTTATAATTTTAATGTAACGTATTGACTAAGGTGTATCATTGTATAACTTAAGTTGTATCATACTGATGCAACTTAAGTTATGAAATTGTAGTGATACAATTTAAAAGGCGTTCTACTTTTCAATTTTAGAAAACTTTACACGATAGCTTTTTGATATATATGTTACTAGCTCATAGGGATTACTGAATTATGTATGTTTCTTTTTCTATTAAACGTGAGTTGTATATGTTTCTAGCACAGTGCAATCCAACATACATAATAGGTTTGTAACTCTTTTTAGAAAGGCTGTTGCCTTGTTGGAAAAAAGTTTAAAACTGATTGGGCCATCATCTAAATGGACTATCAAATGGGCTTAATTTATCACGTATACAAAGAGTCTCCCAATCTGGCTATTGGCTAAACATGTATAAAAAATTAAAAACTAAAAAGAAAAAAACTTCTTCCGATGCGAATCTATGATCATCAGATTATCTTGTATTATAGAAATGACATGTTTATTTTTAATAAAAACTATTGTATCTTATAATTAAATTTAAAAATTTAATAATGACGTACAAATGGTTGTGATAAACAAACAAAAAATGACTTAAATGTTGATGATAATATAACTTTTTTTCTTTTTAGAAGGATGCTATATATAACCTGTTATATACAAATATAATTACCACTTATCTTTTATTATACCCAAAGAGATGATTTCTCGGGTGAAATCATTTCCTTATTTACTTGAGTTGTATGAGTATATATAGATCCATGAAACAATGCAAAACATTGAAATAACATTTTCTCGTTCTCTTTCTTTCTGCCGCTAATCACCATCTTCTCTACATTGCTTGTTGATTGTTGTTATTCAAAATCAAGGTTTTCTAACATAACCCAAATTATTGACATACTCTACTAAGCACATCTACAACCCTATTTAGAGACGAGGAGTCCATATATAGCCACCATATATGTTATTAGCATAGATTGCATTCAGATAGATGACCCAAGAACTACACGTATATTGTTAGTATAGAATGTATATATTCAAGTATATATAAAGTCGAGGAGTCTATATATATTATTAGCATACATGTACTTAGTCAGATGTTAGTGTGACCGTCACTGATCGTTTATCATTCCTGATATGATAATTGACAATAACTGAAATCCCTATGTCTAGTAAATATATGATGGGCGTATTTACTCTTAAAGACATACTATAGGGTTTCCCATTAGGTTATTGTAACTAAGAGGACTAACGGTGCACACATTAAACACCAAAGGGGCTGAATGTGTAAATACTCACATTATAAATAGAGAGTCCTTAACCCTAAGTTAAGGTTAATCTCTTCACATACAAAACCCTAAATTCGTGTGTCTCTCTTCTCTAAATTCGTGCATCAAGTTACAACCGAATTACTCATCCCATTATTACTCAATCACCTTGTTTTGGGAACCCGAAATCAATGGCAACTATGTTTAATGCCTTTACAGGTTCCACAGGATCATCTGATGAGTATTATTAACTGAATCAAATCATGTTTATTCCAACATGTGGTATCAGAGCCGCGTTACAAACGATCCATCATAATTTGGTTCGAATTCGAGGGTTTTCGCGAACTCAGAATCTGCAGAATTAAAGAACTCGTGCTGATGTCATCACGAACTTCGTGCTGACGTCATCATGAACTAATGTTCTCTTCGTGCTGACGTCATCACGAATTCTGCTCCACTTCGCGCTTACGTCATCACGAATAATGCGTCACTTCGCGCTTACGTCATCACACGAACTTCAGCTATCATCATACGCGAACTCGTGCTTATGTCATCACGAGTTTATGACATCTTCGTGCTGACGTCATCACGACTTACTGATATCCTCGTGCTTACATCATCACAAACTATTACCTGACTTCGTGCTTACTGACTCACGAGTTATGACTTAAGTTCGTGTTATGTCATCATGAATAATGTTCTCTTCGTGCTGACGTCATCACGACTTACTGATATCCTCGTGCTTACATCATCACAAACTATTACCTGAACTCGTGCTTACTATTTTACCTTATAATTTTGTGGCTAAATTTGTCTCTCTTTTTTCAAAAATAAATTTTTCTAAGACATTTTAGCTCGATCCCAGCCAGGGGCTCTGCCCCTTGGACCCCGCCAGGGGCTGCCGCCCCTTGGACCCTGCTCCCAGGGGCGCTGCCCCCGGACCCCCGTAATGTTAGGGGATTCGCACTAATGTACATGGTTTTATCATTTGTGCCCAAAGGTCAAATGTGATTCTCATGTTACGTTCTTTTCCTTTTGCATAACGAACACTTAGTGTATTGATTCTGCCCAAAGGTGATTTAATATACTTTGTGTGCTAAAAGGAACATTTTCATGCATGATATACACGATTCTTAATTTTGTGCCCAAAGGTCAAAAGATAAGCGTTGTGTTGCATGACCTAATGCTCATTGTTACTTAGATATTAGTTATTTCTGCCCAAAGGTGATGTAACATCTAAGTAGAGCCTTACTTTAGCTTATTGTTTGGTGTTTACAATAGGCTTACTTATCACTAGCTTCCTTAGTATAATGGTCTTAGTCTCATTACTTTTAGGAACATTACTTTTAGCCCTTAGTTATTTTAGGCATTACTTTAGTTCAATTACTTTTAGAGACATTACTTAATAAGCCTTAGATATCTAATCATGTTACTATAAGGAACATTATTATTAGCCTTACGTATTTTAGGCATTACTTTAGTTCCATTACTTTTATAGATATTGTTTAGTCTGCCTTAGAAAGTAATTATGTCACTATCATCTTATTACTCTTAGGCCTACTTAGTTTTAGGCATTACTTTAATAATCTTCTATTACTTGTATCCTAAATTTATATCCTCCTTATTTCCACTGTAGCACCTACCCGTGGCATTCAGTCACTTACCGGTGCAAACTATGTTGCTTGGAAAGATCAATTAGATCTTACTCTGGGGTACCTAGACCTTGACTATGTCATTCGTCATGATGAACCCCGTGTTATTACTACGAACTCTACTGCAAAACAGAAAGCAGCATATGAGAAATGGGAAAAGTCGAATCGCTTGTCACTAATGACGGTCCCTTGGTCTCCAAGGAGCAATCCCTGAATCTGACAAAGTCAAAACTTACCTCAAATCTGTTGAGGATTACTTTAAGGGATCGTCTAAAGCGCATGCAAGCAGCTTAATGCTAAAGATGCTTACTCTGAAATATGATGGAAGTAGCGGTGTTCGTGAACACATAATGAAAATGACTGACATGGCGAACAAGCTTAAGACTCTTGAAATGGAAATCTCTGATAATTTTCTAGTGCATTTCATAATGACATCATTGCCTGATCGTTTTGATGCCTTCAAGATTAACTATAACTCTATGAAGGATAAATGGAAGATGAGTGAACTGATTGCAATGTGTCAACAAAAAGAGGATCGCCTCAAGTTAGAGCAACCTGAAGCTGTTCACCTTACTACCACTGCTAATTCCAAGAAGAGAAAGGGTAACAACAGTAATAAGACTGGAAATAAAGCTTCAAAGATCAGTCCTGGTGCAGTTGCCTCTAGCTCTAATGCCTTGAACAGCAAATGTAAGTTCTGTCGTGCCAAAGGGCACATTCAGAAAGATTGCCCTAAATTCAAGGAATGGTGATATGCCTTATTTTATACCATTTTCCCACAACGTATTTAATTGTTTTTAAGTGCTTTTCGAGTCGTTTTTGTATACATTTGGTGCGTTTATGGTATTTGTTAGTGTTTCAGGATATTAACAGGTACTTGAGCATAATTTTGGAGAAAACGACATTTTAAAGTGAAATGAGCGCTTACGGAAGGTTTACATAGCACGAAGATGAAGTTTAATGTTGTACAGTGTGCTAATGCGCCGCAGTCACTGGTCTGCGCCGCACTAGCATGTTAAGTAAGGGACTGCGACGCAGTCACTGGATTGCGCCGCATCTATTCGGTCAAAAGTTAGACTGCGCCGCAGTCATCTATGCTGCGTCGCAGTACCATCAGGTCGTCCAGGTGCTTGGTCAAGGATAGTCAACAGATAGAAGAGCCATTGCGCCGCAGTGGGTGACAGGATTTTTGTGAAAATTAGGGAAAATATAAATAACTTGCAAATAATTCCATAAACCCTCTTCTAGTTTTCCCAGCCGTTTTTGAAGATCAAAAAGGAGATTTTTCATCAGTTCTTTCACCTTTGAAGATCGATATTACGATTGGACGATTTCCGTTATTCGCTTTCATTTATTTGTATTCGGTAACGATGAATTCTTCTATTTTGATTTGTTATTTCATTTCAATAATGAGTAGCTAATCACTTTATCATCCATCTTGATGAAGTGAGACAATATGTAAGGATTGCACAATTTTATTAATTCAATGTTGATTTCATTTAACGTTATATCGAGATCTTAGCGTATTTCTTCCTTCTAAATTATCTTGAATTGATTGGTGATTTATGTGTGTCTTTAATGGTAATTATTGATTACATATATTTCATTTTGATTGTTTGGGTACAAATGATTGGATCTATGACGGGTACGGTAGATAATCGTTTATGATAATCGGAAGAAATGTGTTAATGGTTGGGTACAATCGATAGATATAATTGTTAACTTAATAACCAAAACCATTGTTTGATTAGGGAAGTTATAAAAGATGTCTTGGGGTACCGGTCTTTGTAATGAAACTAGTTTAAGCAAAAGAGTCAAATAATGTCATTAACTTGACGGGTACGGGGTTGGTGTTTTGTTTGAGTCTCGGTTTAATCAACTTAAATTGAAATTGAACTTCATTTATGTGCAATCTGAACATGTTGTTGAGCGGATTCGAGATGGATGCCTTTTAAATTATTGTTTTCAATCACAAACTCTTTTTTCGATTAATCTTGTGGGATTACTAACTAATTTTACTAACTTTTGCAACGTGACAATTCGGTCACAAAACCCCCTCATTTCTACTTGAACTACTTTATTTTAACAATTGCTTTACTTAGTCCTTGTGATCGACCTCGGATTTACCAAGCTAACTATACTGCATACGAACGAGTTCACTGCCTGTGAGTGTGTTGTAGTCAGTCGCTAGGTGATTCGTGTTATTAAATTTTAAGACTCGATTTCACACATCAAATGCCTAGCTAAGAAAGGTAACGTACTTTATGTAATATTTGATTCTTTTACGTCTGATGTACCTGTTCTTACATGGTGGGGTGACTATGGTTCTATGGTTCATATGACTAACTCAATGCAGGGATTCCATACAATCCAGAAGCTGCCAAAGGACCAAAGAAAACTTAGAGTTGGAAGCGGTGATCTTTTAGATGTCGAAGCCATGGGAACTTATGATTTAAATATAAGCACTGGAAAGTGTATTGGACTAGTAGATACCTTATATGTACCGAGGATTACTCGGAACCTTGTATCTATTTCTAGACTAGACATTGAAGGTTTTGTAATAATTCATGGTTTCGGCAAGATTACTATTACTCTTAATAATGAATTGCTTGGTCGTGGTTTTTTGGATGGATTACTGTATAAATTAGAACTAGATCATAATTTCTCACAATATTTGTTGTCTTTTAATGTTGATGATATAACTAAAACAAAGACAAAATCACTTAAGCAACAAGAGAATTCCTTCATGTTGTGGCATAAACGTCTTGGCCACATCTCACGAGATCGCATGACACGACTCGTAAAGGATGGAATCTTACCTTCTCTTGACTTTAGTGATTTTGAAACATGTATTCAATGCCTCAAAGGGAAAATGGCTAAAGGGAATAAGAAAGGAGCCACTAGAAGTTCCAACTTGTTGGAAATAATTCACACTGATATCAGTGGCCCCTATCCCGCTTCCATTACAGGACATACATCATTTATTACATTCATTGATGATTATTCACGTTATATGCACCTGTATCTGATTAAGGAAAAGTCTGAATCATTACAAACTTTTATTGATTTTAAAACTTTGGTTGAAAACCAACTTGATCGTAAAATAAAAGTTGTGAGATCAGATAGAGGAGGTGAGTATTATGGTAGACATACTGATGTTGGTCAATCCGCTGGTCCTTTCCATGACTTCTGTAAGGATCATGGCATAATTAACCAATACACCATGCCTGGTTCTCCTCAACAAAATGGTGTTGCTGAAAGGAGAAATAGAACCCTAATGGACACGGTGAGAAGTATGCTTGCCAACACTAACTTACCTACTTTCCTTTGGACTGAGGCCTTAAAAACAGTCGTTCATATACTCAATAGAGTTCCATCAAAATCTGTCCCTAAAACTCCTCATGAGATCTGGACATGTAGGAAACCGAGTCTTAAATATATGAAAGTATGGGGTTGTTCTGCCGAAGCTAAAGTCTATAACCCTAACTTAAAGAAACTGGATCCTAAAACTGTTACATGTTTCTTTATCGGTTATCCAGATCACTCAAAAGGTTATCGGTTTTACTGTCCTTCCCACATTACTCGCATCATTGATACGCAGCATGCCACATTTCTCGAGAACTCAGAGATCAGTGGGAGCACGAACACAACAAATCATAACTTCGATTTGCAAGAAGTACAAGAAGCGGGGGGAACGACTCGTCGGTTATTATTACTCCTCCGATAATCCTCTTGTACAGAATGTTGCTCCGAATGTCACTGATCCAAATCCTCTTAATGCTAATAACGAGACCACTAATGCTGAAGGATCTTCCGAAAATCCTGAAAATCAACTCAGGAGATCATCGAGGTCACGTAGGGTCACTAATTTTGATGACTTCATAACTTATCTCGCTGAAGTTGAGGACATTGGAAAGCTTACTGATCCTACTTCCTATCGAGAAACCATTAATAGTGATCAGGCCACTCAGTGGAATGAAGCCATGATTGACGAGCTTAATTCCATGAAGCATAATGACGTTTGGGAATTGGTTGAACTTCCTGAAGGATCCAAAACTGTCGGTTGCAAATGGGTTTTCAAAACCAAATTAGACCCAAAAGGAAACGTCGAACGCTATAAGGCCAGATTGGTTGCGAAAGGCTATACTCAAAAGGCTGGAATTGATTATCAAGAGACTTTTTCTCATGTGTCTTGTAAAGACTCTTTAAGGATCGTTATGGCACTAGTAGCTCACTTTGATCTTGAGTTACATCAGATGGATGTCAAAACAGCTTTCTTAAATGGAGACTTGCAAGAAGACGTATACATGTGGCAACCTGAAGGATTCATTCCAAAAGGAGATTGAAAAGAGCAAATGAAGATGATACCTTACTCATCAGTAGTTGGGAGCATTATGTAAGCTCAGGTCTGTACTCGTCCAGATATCGCTTACATCGCCGGTATGCTTGGGTGTTACTTATCTAATTCCGGATTAGCACACTGGAAAGCGGCTAAAAAGGTTTTACAATATCTGCAAGGGACCAAAGACTACAAACTAACGTATAGAAGAAGTGACAATCTAGAAGTAGTAGGTTATTCTGATTCCAATTTTGCCAAAAGCAAAGAAGATAAGAAATCTACTTCTGGGTATATTTTATGTTAGCTGGCGGACCTATCTTTTGGCGGAGTCATAAGCAGAAACTGACTGCAACGTACACCATGATGGCTGAATATATTGCCGTTTATAATGCTACTTATCATGGGATGTCGATTAGGAACATGGTCAGTGGACTCAAAATCTGTCCCTAAAACTCCTCATGAGATCTGGACAGGTAGGAAACCGAGTCTTAAATATATGAAAGTATGGGGTTGTTCTGCCGAAGCTAAAGTCTATAACCCTAACTTAAAGAAACTGGATCCTAAAACTGTTACATGTTTCTTTATCGGTTATCCAGATCACTCAAAAGGTTATCGGTTTTACTGTCCTTCCCACATTACTCGCATCATTGATACGCAGCATGCCACATTTCTCGAG
Source organism: Erigeron breviscapus (assembly GCA_034093135.1). NCBI lineage: Eukaryota > Viridiplantae > Streptophyta > Magnoliopsida > Asterales > Asteraceae > Erigeron > Erigeron breviscapus. Next base: position 144,390,821 of record CM067167.1, read on the forward strand.
AACTCAGAGATCAGTGGGAGCACGAGCACAACAAATCATAACTTCGATTTGCTAAAAGCAAGAAGATAAGAAATCTACTTCTGGGTATATTTTTATGTTAGTTGGCGGACCTATCTCTTGGCGGAGTCATAAGCAGAAACTGACTGCAACGTACACCATGATGGCTGAATATATTGCCGTTTATAATGCTACTTATCATGGGATGTCGATTAGGAACATGGTCAGTGGACTCAAAATCGTCAACTCTATTTCTAGACCATTGAAGCTTTACTGTGATAACTCAGCTGTCGTAACTTTCTCGAACAGTAACAGTTCAACTGGCGTTGGGCTGTATCTCGATACAAAGTATCTGTTTGTACGCGAACGGGTTGAGGAAAATGTTCTTTGTATTGAGTACATAAGTACAAATGATATGCTAGCGGATCCGATGACCAAAGGTCTTCCTCCTAATGTCTTCGTAGGACACGTGTTGAAGATGGGCTTACTAAAGACTTAATTTAATTTAATAGCATATTGTACTTATTGGTCATTATTATTATTATTGTCTTAATAAAATTTTCCTTCTTATTCAGATTTTGTTTGTCTATTAATTACACTTTGAGTACTCATATTGGTGTATTGACCTTATTGTAACAAAATTTGTCTTAGTCAATTGGTCATTTCTTATTAGTTTTAAATTTGAGTCATAGTTTGACTAGTGGGGGTCTTGAGTTGATGTTCTTCTCTACGACTGTACTTATTGGCTATGATTTTGGTTTAAAACAAAATGAGTATTATTCCGGACTTATTTGAATACTCATAGATAAATGATCGCTCGGTCAAGTGGGAGAATGTTGGAACCACGTTAGTGTGACCGTCACTGATCGTTTATCATTCCTGATATGATAATTGACAATAACTGAAATCCTTATGTCTAGTAAATATATGATGGACGTATTTACTCTTAAAGACATACTATAGGGTTTCCATTAGGTGATTGTAACTAAGAGGACTAACGGTGCACACATTAAACACCAAAGGGGCTGAATGTATAAATACTCATTATAAATAGAGAGTCATTAACCGTAAGTTAAGGTTAATCTCTTCACATACAAAACCCTAAATTCGTGTGTCTCTTCTCTCTAAATTCGTGCATCAAGTTACAGCCAAATTACTCATCCCATTATTACTCAATCACCTTGTTTTGGGAACCCGAAATCAATGACAACTATGTTTAATGCCTTTACAGGTTCCACAGGATCATCTGGTGAGTATTATTAGTTGATCAAATCATGTTTATTCCAACACAGATTTCAGTAGATGAACTATAAAATGCTCTAAAATTGCAAAGAATGACGTTTTGATAGTCGGTACTCACTTAAGTTAAACTCGGTCTTCTCAATACCGACCTTTGATAATTTGAGAAAGCCTGACCATTAATGAAATTCTTTTAGGGGTGTATTTTTTCTATTTTCAAGTCAAAGTTAAAATATTTCAAATATTCGGGGATAACTCTAATAAGTATGACAAATGACTTTTAGATTTAGCTTCTCACAAAAAAATTCTCGATTGGTCTCTTGCTCAAATAGTCATAAATTCACGAGTTTCTCTAAAAATGAATGGTGTGGGTCCACACGTAATTAAACAAACACAAATCCAATTTGAGTTACGAGACAAACTTAGTCAATTTTTAGATTTTGACATTTTAACCTCAACGTCGATGGGGGGGGGGGGGTTGGGGGGTTGGGGGGGGTGGGTTTAGTTGTGGTTTTGTTGTACGAGACAAACTTAGTCAATTTTTAGATTTTGACATTTTAACCTCAACGTCGAGGTTACTTCATAAGTTCATAACAAGTCCAAATTCGAGCTTGATTATTCGCTAATTAAGGCTATTGAGTTATTATCATCATCATGTATATCTAAAAGGTCAAAGGTTATGTTCTCATGTTTTGCAATTGAGACCTAAAACACATGAAAGACGACATTATGCAATTATTTACTTAATTACTTACTATCATCATATATGTATCTAAACGTTCAAAAAAAAATTCATATGTGTATCTAATATCTTTATAATACTCTATCTCAAAGCGATGATGTGACATATCTCAAAGCTCGACACGTCATCGTCATCTTTTTCTTACGTGGCGTTCATACATTGATGTTCTCTTAAACGTTGCCACATAAACTGCCACATATGCATGTTGTATTTATAGCATCTTTATTATTTATTATTAAAAATAGATAAAAAGCTTAGACGGGAGTCGAACCCGTGCGCCCCAATTCATCAATTCACACATGAATAAAACCAATTGATATAAATTAGTTTTCGTTAATTAATTAATGTCTTACCAGTAATAAAGCTTGCTACATCCCTTAATTGCTTTACGTAACAAAGAATGTAACCACCTAATCAAATACTCTTCTTTCTAGGCAAGTTTGTATCTAGATTGAATTGATAGATATTTATATAAATATCAAAACATATGTATAACACTACAAATAATATTGCAATTATTCACACTTATAGTTAGGGTGAACAATTCGTAAAAGTTTGTCACGCTAAATATATTCAACTAAAAAGTGTAAAGTTTTAAAAATCTACAATTTTATGTGTGGACTTTCAAATCTAATTTGTTACATCATTTTTGCCTACACCTTTTTAGTTCAATATAGTTTTTATACACATAAAGACATTACAAACTTTTATAATTTATTGATGTTAATTAAAAGTGTGGATAATTACAATATAATTTGTAGTGTAAGTTGTATGTATAACTAGAATAAATATACCATTTTGTTTACCTATCACCCCATTATAACTGGACAAATATCATTCACTCAACAGTTGTATGGAAATTGTTTTTATTAATTATAAATAGCAAATTGAAAAAGCATAAACAAGATTAGAATACAAAATCTCCAACTTTTAATGTCAAGCACAAACCGTTTAATCCAATGAGATTTTTTTTCAATCTTTTGCAACATACATTATATATACGGTCCAAAACGTCAAATAACGTATTAAAAAGACATAAATCGATTAATAAGAATTCACCCAATTATATCTTGAAGACATGTTCCAAATTCATAAAAGTTTCAATCTTTTAAAAGATTTTAACTAATTCTCTGTAAAAAATAATCATAATTCTTATTTTGTATATATTTTTAAATATAAAATTTCTTATTTATATTCATCTTTTACTTTTCAATACAAATATATTATAGAAACAATAACTTTAGTTAACTTGGAAAACTTTTATAATTTATTGATGTTAATTAAAAGTGTGGATAATTACAATATAATTTGTAGTGTAAGTTGTATGTATAACTAGAATAAATATACCATTTTGTTTACCTATCACCCCATTATAACTGGACAAATATCATTCACTCAACAGTTGTATGGAAATTGTTTTTATTAATTATAAATAGCAAATTGAAAAAGCATAAACAAGATTAGAATACAAAATCTCCAACTTTTAATGTCAAGCACAAACCGTTTAATCCAATGAGATTTTTTTTCAATCTTTTGCAACATACATTATATATACGGTCCAAAACGTCAAATAACGTATTAAAAAGACATAAATCGATTAATAAGAATTCACCCAATTATATCTTGAAGACATGTTCCAAATTCATAAAAGTTTCAATCTTTTAAAAGATTTTAACTAATTCTCTGTAAAAAATAATCATAATTCTTATTTTGTATATATTTTTAAATATAAAATTTCTTATTTATATTCATCTTTTACTTTTCAATACAAATATATTATAGAAACAATAACTTTAGTTAACTTGGAATAATTTTTTTTATAATTTATTGATGTTAATTAAAAGTGTGGATAATTACAATATAATTTGTAGTGTAAGTTGTATGTATAACTAGAATAAATATACCATTTTGTTTACCTATCACCCCATTATAACTGGACAAATATCATTCACTCAACAGTTGTATGGAAATTGTTTTTATTAATTATAAATAGCAAATTGAAAAAGCATAAACAAGATTAGAATACAAAATCTCCAACTTTTAATGTCAAGCACAAACCGTTTAATCCAATGAGATTTTTTTTCAATCTTTTGCAACATACATTATATATACGGTCCAAAACGTCAAATAACGTATTAAAAAGACATAAATCGATTAATAAGAATTCACCCAATTATATCTTGAAGACATGTTCCAAATTCATAAAAGTTTCAATCTTTTAAAAGATTTTAACTAATTCTCTGTAAAAAATAATCATAATTCTTATTTTGTATATATTTTTAAATATAAAATTTCTTATTTATATTCATCTTTTACTTTTCAATACAAATATATTATAGAAACAAAAACTTTAGATAACTTGGAATAATTTTTTTTATAATTATTATTGTTTATTTCGTTAGTTTTATATGTTTTATATAAATTAAATTATTAATTAGGACTCAGCAAAATAATACTGTCCATTAAATGTGTAACACCCCAAGCCGAGGCTCGAAATATCACGGAAATCATATAGCACAAGGTGGGATTACAATAGAACAAGCTAAATGCAATTAAAGATTCAGTGAATCCAATACTAAACGAAACAAGTAACAAAATACACCAAGAGCAAATAACCATCAAAGTTAACAAGATAACATCCAAAGATGGCAAACGATCCTAAGTATAATGCAAAAGGGAGGCCAATGAATCCTTGATTCATAAAGTCCATGGTCCGGGTTCACAGCAAGCAAAGCAATTAAACTCCACGCCCTGGAAGAACCTGATTACCTGAAAAGTGTACTAAGCATAGTCAACACAAGGTTGGTGAGTTCGTAGTAATGGTTCATAAGGAACCAACGTCAAATATCACAATATACGAGTAGAGGCTAGACATGACTTACAGCGAGCCTCTAAGCAACACAATATCGTCCAACAACAAGATTACACAAGACTAGTAAATGTGTGATGAGAATGCACAAATGATATATGAATCAAAGTAAGTGCCAAATGCATGAATAAGCCAACATGCCTATCCTATGCGTGAACTCCGTCACCTATGCAACGATACCCTTCTGTCATCTCAATGAACAAGACTGTATCTCAAAATCATCGAGATATATATGTCTATATACTCGGGGTCACGTTCTACATCCAAAATGGGTGCATACATCTATGCACCAGGATGTCGGCAATCCACTGCCGAGGGCTCATCAACGATGTATGCAATGCTCACAATCAAATGTAAATGCATAAATCCTAAACCAACAATCAATATACGATGAACCTGTGCCAACAATCAATATTCGTCAAACATAAGCCAACAATCAATATTCGACAAACACAAGCCACTAATCATGATTTAAACCAACTATACGTACATATACTTCAGAGGATTCTACTTTCTTCAAGTTCCAGATGCTTATATATAGGGTCACCCGCAGCCTTCCCACCACATCTAAAACCCAATGAAGGCATAACCGACTTCCATGTATGTACGTCTATCCTAACATAAAAGTAGTACCTAACTAAAACATAACCCAAGTCAATCATACGAAAAGAAACGTCACATCAATCTAACAATCAAGTCAACAATCAATATATCAATAAATGCAAGTAAACACGCCAGGTTTACACTTTTCAGCCCGAATCCCAAGCGAGTAGGGAGATACGAAACTCACCTTGTCTGGCAATGAAGCTAGTATAAGATTACACACAAGTAATGGGGTCCACACGTCCACAACCTATATTTATACATCATAATACCGTAAAGTCAACTATACGATCTCACACAAGTTGATTTAGCACAATTAGGTCAAGTCACAAACCCTAAACGCCTTTACAACTTAAACGAGTAGGAACAAAACGCATTCGACTCGACCTTTTTTTTAGAAATGACAAAAGATTAATACAAAAAGAGTGTTACTAATAGAAACTAGACTCTCTTACGATTCCAACGACAGGTCATACGACTTATTTGGACTTACGAATCAAAAGTTATTAATGTTTGAAAATCGACGCGCGTACTTTCCCAGTAACTATCCACTGCGTCGCAGTGAGCCAAAACCAAGCTCACTGCGCCGCAGTGGCTAAGTCAGACCAGGACCAGAAGTATGGCACTGCGCCGCAGTGAGCAAGGGTAGGGCTCACTGCGCCGCAGTGGCCACAACCTGCAGCCAACACCTGTAGTTTATGCAGGAACACGAACCAAAAACCCCCAACTCCAACCCAAACCTTACCAAAACGACTTGTGAAGACTTTTAACTTGTTTTGAAGCATAAACAAACATCATTAACCATTAATACACATAACCCAACCCACAAATTCGACCGAAACATCATAATCACTCACAAATCCTTCAAACCCTAACCTTAACCCTAATTTGACCCAAAATTAGGTTTAAGCCGATTTAGGACTTGTAAATGTTCAAGATGACTAGAAATGCATAAACAAACATAAATAGGTATAAATGGGATGAAATAGACTTACCAAAACTTCTCTTTGAGCTCAACCCAAAATTTGACCTAAATGGGTAAAAATGGTAGAACTTGACTTTGATTCTTCGATAAGGCGAAAGTGAGATAAAGGTGACTATGATTTCTATGTTATAATCGATCCAACACTAATGAAATGCAAGAAATGGTGAAGAAGATTGAAAGGGGTCTTTTACTTGAGAGCATAAGAAGGAAGATAGATAGATAGATAGATAAGAAGTGAGAGGGGAGAAAGAGATATGGGGGGGGGGAATGGGTCATGGGTGGCTGGTGGGTCTTGGACTACCCACGGGCCGACCCGTTTCTCCCACAAGCCATAAAACAATCAGTTACACAACTAAATACCAACAAACTAAATAACGACTCGACTAACACACATTGTCATTTAATTCACCAAACGACCCACTTATTTCATTAAACAAGATTGTTAATCAAATTACACATAAAGTCAACGGGTCAAAATTTACGGATGTTACATTATTCCCCCGTTGAAAGAATTTTGTCCCGAAATTCAACAAAACCCTAATTATCAAATAAATGCGGATACTTAGACTTCATATGATCCTCTCGCTCCCAAGTGAACTCGGCTCCACGTCTAGCGTTCCATCTTACCTTCACAATGGTGTAGCGCTTCTTCTTGAGTTTCTTTTCTTGGCGATCCAAGATCTCTACCGGCTCTTCAACAAAGTTCAAATTCGAATCAACCCTAATTTCGTCCATAGGCACATGATGTGTAGGATCCGCCAAACACTTGCGCAAGTTACAAATATGAAAACACATCATGCACACCGCTAAGCTCTTGAGGCAATTCTAGCCGATAAGCAACCTTCCCAACCCGTTCAAGAATCTTGAAAGGACCAACATACCTTGGTGCAAGTTTTCCCGCTTCACAAAACGTACAACACCCTTCCAAGGCGATACCTTCAAAAGTACATAATCACCAACTTCAAACTCCAACGGTCTTCGCCTCACATCGGCATACTTCTTTTGACGTTCACGGGCCAATTGCAACTTCTCCTTAATTTGAGATATTACCTTGGTTGTTTCAATCACAATTTCTGGCCCGATAAGTTGACTCTCTCCAATTTCCGCCCAAGCTAGAGGAGAACGACATACCCTACCATACAATGCTTTAAAGGGTGCCATTTGAATAGTAGCATGATAGCTATTGTTATATGAAAACTCAACTAGCGGCAAATGGTCTTCCCAACTTCCACCGAAATCAATTGCACACGCCCTCAACATGTCTTCAAGTGTTTGAATGGTTCTCTCGGTTTGCCCATCCGTTTGAGGGTGAAACGCCGTGCTCATGTCAAGTCGAGTACCCATGGCTTTTTGAAAGGCTTTCCAAAAATTCGATTTGAAACGGGCATCTCTATCAGAAATGATAGAAATCGGCACTCCATGCTTAGATATTACTTCCTTGATGTACAAACGAGCCAAAGTGTCAAATTTATCGGTTTCACGAATGGCTAAAAAGTGAGCCGACTTCGTTAACCGATCTACTATCACCCAAATCGTGTCACGGCCGCTTCTTGTCTTCGGTAGTTTAGTAATGAAGTCCATTGAAATATGCTCCCACTTCCAATCGGGCATCACCGGTTGTACCAACAACCCGGGTGGCTTCTTGTGATCGGCCTTGACTTGTAAGCAAGTAAGACACTCACTCACATACTTAGCCACATCACGCTTCATGCCTGGCCACCAATACAAGTCTTTCAAATCAAAGTACATCTTATCCGACCCGGGATGGACCGAATAAGGCGATTGATGAGCTTCATTCATAATAAGCGCTCTTAAGTTACCGAAGATAGGAATCCAAAGTCTTTCAACCATGTATAGTCCATTATCATTCTTTCGGTCAAATAGTTGTTCTATACCGTCTAGGCTTTCGTCTCCAAAGTTTTCTGGTAGGGTGGCTTGAACTTGGGCTTCAATGATCCGATCACGAATATTTGGCCCTACCGTGAGGCTCATAGCTCTAGCCCGTCTTGGCTTTACTCTCTCCTTTCGGCTCAAGGCATCGGCTACTACATTTGCCTTGCCCGGGTGATAACGGATGTCACAATCATAATCACTAAATAGTTCTAACCAACGCCTTTGCCTCATATTCAATTCACTTTGGTTAAAGATGTGTTGGAGACTCTTGTGATCGGTATAAATCACACATTTGGTGCCATAGAGATAATGCCTCCAACACTTCAAAGCAAACACAACCGCTCCCAACTCCAAATCATGTGTCGGGTAGTTCTTCTCATGCACCTTCAGTTGACGAGAGGCATAAGCAATGACTTTACCCCTTTGCATAAGAACACAACCCAACCCATTGCCCCGAAGCATCACAATAAACAACAAAATCTTCGATCCCATCCGGTAGTGTCAAAATAGGAGCATCACATAACATATCCTTAAGTGTTTGGAAGGCGTTCTTTGTCTTTCGCTCCATTCAAAATTTCTCTCTTTTGAGTCAATAGAGTGAGTGGTTGTGCAATACGGGAGAAATTTTCAATAAATCTTCTATAGTAACCCGCCAGTCCGAGGAATTGGCGGATTTCGGATGGCGTTTCGGGTCTTCTCCAATTCTTGACCGCTTCAATCTTGTTTGGGTCCACATGAATACCATCCTTGCTCACTACGTGACCAAGGAAGTGGACCTCTTCCAACCAAAACTCACACTTGGAAAATTTTGCATACAATTTCTCCTTCCTTAGTAATTCAAGCACTTCACGCAAGTGCTCAACATGCTCCTCCTTCATCTTCGAGTATACAAGTATGTCATCAATGAATACAATGACAGACTTGTCCAAGTATGGTTGACACACCCGGTTCATCAAGTCCATGAACATCGCCGGTGCATTAGTCAACCCAAAAGGCATTACGATGAATTCAAAATGACCATACCTTGTGCGAAAAGTCGTTTTGGGGATGTCATCTTCATGTACCCGGAGTTGATGATAACCCGAGCGAAGATCGATTTTTGAGAAGTGCTTAGCTCCTTGAAGTTGATCAAACAAGTCATCAATTCTTGGGAGAGGATACCGGTTCTTCACTGTGAGCTTGTAATTCTTGCATTTCGGTTAAAGCTAGTCTATATGGGGCTTTTGCTACGGGCGCGGCTTCGGGAATAAGATTAATACGAAAATCAAGTTCACGGGTCGGAGGTAACCTCGGTAAGTCATCCGGAAAAACATCGGGAAAATCACAAACGATAGGGACGGTCTTCAATTCTACCTTTGAGATGGTAGCACTAAAGACTTTAGAATTTGAGTAATCGGAGATTTCGCCTTGAACTCTAAGAATTTTACCGTTAGCCAAAGGTACCTTAACAACTCTCTCGCCATAATCAATCGTCGCATTAACCGCCGCTAACCAATCCATACCCACTATAATATCAAAACTACCAATGTCAAGAGGCATAAGGTCAATGGAGAAGTCGACATCTTCTAAAGTCAAGACACAGTCGCGAAGTATTTGGCTAATTCTAGTTAGTGACCCATTTACCATTTCAATGTCAAGCACATAGTTTAGAGCACACGGATGCACATCAATCAAAGGAACAAAGTTAGAAGACACGAGGCTATAATCGGCCCCGGAATCAAATAGGACGGTTGCATAGAGACCATTTAAGAGAAAAGTACCTGCTACTACGTTGGGGTCATTGCGAGCTTCATTTACATTGGCCGCAAAGGCTCGACCGCGTGGTTGCACTTGGTGGCCTTGTTGTCCCCGGTTTTGGTTAGGCCCAACCATTTGGAGTTGATTGGGGTGAACGGCTACTTGAACTTGTTGTCCCACCCATCGAGGACAATTATTACGGTAGTGGTCACGGCTACCACATTCAAAACATTCGCCTCTTCTTTGGTTACCTTGAGGAGGAACGGCCCGAACAGGAGCCACATTCATTGGGCCCGCTCTTGGAGCTCTACAATCTCTGGAGAGGTGCCCGACTCGGTTACAATTATAGCATGCTTTGCATTGGGCATTGGCGGGGTGATGTTGGTTGCATCTCCCACAGAAGGGATAGGGTCCCGGGAAAGCTTTCCTAGTTGGCTCCACCGCCGCCATTATTCTACCCCTATTTACATTCTTGGGGTCAAACCTCCCCACTTTCTTCACCCCGCTCGACTCTCCCACTTCTTTCCTCTTGCTTGATGAGGATTTACTCAAAACACCACATCTCAATAAATCTTCAGTCACACTCCCGGCTTGGTTGACCGCATTAGCCAAAGAAGTAGGCATGTTGGAGTTTACATAAGATCGGACTTGAGGATTCAAGCCCAATACAAACTTCTGGATGGCCTGTGACTCGGTACCCACCAAGTGAGGAATGAGGGTGGACAACTCTTGAAATCATCTCACATAGCCCTTGTAGTCGGCTCCCTCCATGTTGAGATTTGCAAATTCAATGGTTAAGTTTTGTAGTTCATACGGAGGACAAAACTTTGCTTTTACTTTGTTTTTGAAGTCAATCCACTCCAAATTTTGAGTCCGCCCCAACGTTATCTCCTGGTTCCACCAACTCAGGGCATCATGCCTAAACATGCCGGATGCATAGGAAATCCGGTCATCATAGGTGCAATGACTCCTTTCAATCACCGCTTCAATCGCCTCAAACCATCTTATACATTCCGTGGGACCCCCTTTCCCATCGAACTCCGGTGCCCCACAACTTTTAAAATCTTTAAATATGCACCCTTGACGGTATCCCCCATATTGATTATTCATGGGCATTCCGACATTAACACCCACTGGTCCCTCTTCTTCATTTTCTACATCATGGGGTTGAGCATTTTCATTATCTACGTTTTCTGGGGCTTCATTGTTTTGAGCCACATTATTTTGCCCAAGACTTGCCGTGACTTGAGCAATGATGGTTGGCATGATGCCGGCGACCGTTTGAGCGATTACCTCAGCCAAGTTTGGCTCAGGAGCTCCACCACAACCCCTACCACGGCCCCTACCACGACCTCTACCACGGCCCCTACCACGGCCCCTACCTCCTTGCACTTCCGGTTGCGGTTCTTCCTCTTCGGCCCTATAGTTCGTTCCGACTCTCCTTGGTCTCGCCATTTCTATAAAACAAGTGACACGTTGACCCGAGAGTTAGTCTCAAATGCTCACATGTTAGCCACACAAGTAGTCAATGCTCTCATACCGATACCACATACTCATTTCATAACGTTATGCTAAGGCAAGAGTGTTAGAATTATAAGGGATTTCCACATATCATATCATCACGTTGGATTTATTACAATACCTCACCATTAATTTAAGTAATCATGCTCAAAATATCATGCAATTAAACAACTAACACAAATGATTCAAAGTATAATCCGAATTCGATATGCTTACTAGTTATTGACCTGGTATGTATACAGGGTGTACCAACGGCTAACCCTCCACCTAATCAACTTCCATTAAGCATATCGGTTCCTTATTATACTTTAAGCCACGCGTGCGCAATCCATGATGTCATGAACTTGCTATAATATCGGGTAACCATAAAAGAGTTGATCGGGTTCTTTTAGGGTTGCCACAATATTATACTAAGTTAATGGCATCCTTTCATTTTGCCCTAAATCATCACATTAGCTCCAACCAATAACAACAGCAAATCATAATAACCACATTCATCACATTGAATTCAAGCTAACTACGAACTCACACGGGGATTCACATAATTCACATTGCACACGAATTTCCTAACCATGCATGCTATATGAAGAGTTTTAACTTAAGCCGTAGTCTAGGTCGAACCGCCTAATTCTCTACGACCACGCATGGGCCAACAATCAATATACGATGAACCTGCCAACAATCAATATACGATGCACCTGTGCCATCAATCAATATATGATGAACCTGTGCCAACAATCAATATACGATGAACCTGTGCCAACAATCAATATACGATGAACCTGTGCCAACAATCAATATACGATGAACCTGTGCCAACAATCAATATACGATGAACCTGTGCCAACAATCAATATACGATGAACCTGTGCCAACAATCAATATACGATGAACCTGTGCCAACAATCAATATACGATGAACCTGTGCCAACAATCAATATACGATGAACCTGTGCCAACAATCAATATACGATGAACCTGTGCCAACAATCAATATACGATGAACCTGTGCCAACAATCAATATACGATGAACCTGTGCCAACAATCAATATACGATGAACCTGTGCCAACAATCAATATACGATGAACCTGTGCCAACAATCAATATACGATGAACCTGTGCCAACAATCAATATACGATGAACCTGTGCCAACAATCAATATACGATGAACCTGTGCCAACAATCAATATACGATGAACCTGTGCCAACAATCAATATACGATGAACCTGTGCCAACAATCAATATACGATGAACCTGTGCCAACAATCAATATACGATGAACCTGTGCCAACAATCAATATACGATGAACCTGTGCCAACAATCAATATACGATGAACCTGTGCCAACAATCAATATACGATGAACCTGTGCCAACAATCAATATACGATGAACCTGTGCCAACAATCAATATACGATGAACCTGTGCCAACAATCAATATACGATGAACCTGTGCCAACAATCAATATACGATGAACCTGTGCCAACAATCAATATACGATGAACCTGTGCCAACAATCAATATACGATGAACCTGTGCCAACAATCAATATACGATGAACCTGTGCCAACAATCAATATACGATGAACCTGTGCCAACAATCAATATACGATGAACCTGTGCCAACAATCAATATACGATGAACCTGTGCCAACAATCAATATACGATGAACCTGTGCCAACAATCAATATACGATGAACCTGTGCCAACAATCAATATACGATGAACCTGTGCCAACAATCAATATACGATGAACCTGTGCCAACAATCAATATACGATGAACCTGTGCCAACAATCAATATACGATGAACCTGTGCCAACAATCAATATACGATGAACCTGTGCCAACAATCAATATACGATGAACCTGTGCCAACAATCAATATACGATGAACCTGTGCCAACAATCAATATACGATGCACCTGTGCCATCAATCAATATACGATGAACCTGTGCCAACAATCAATATACGATGAACCTGTGCCAACAATCAATATTCGTCAAACATAAGCCAACAATCAATATTCGACAAACACAAGCCACTAATCATGATTTAAACCAACTATACGTACATATACTTCAGAGGATTCTACTTTCTTCAAGTTCCAGATGCTTATATATAGGGTCACCCGCAGCCTTCCACCACATCTAAAACCCAATGAAGGCATAACCGACTTCCATGTATGTACGTCTATCCTAACATAAAAGTAGTACCTAACTAAAACATAACCCAAGTCAATCATACGAAAAGAAACGTCACATCAATCTAACAATCAAGTCAACAATCAATATATCAATAAATGCAAGTAAACACGCCAGGTTTACACTTTTCAGCCCGAATCCCAAGCGAGTAGGGAGATACGAAACTCACCTTGTCTGGCAATGAAGCTAGTATAAGATTACACACAAGTAATGGGGTCCACACGTCCACAACCTATATTTATACATCATAATACCGTAATGTCAACTATACGATCTCACACAAGTTGATTTAGCACAATTAGGTCAAGTCACAAACCCTAAACGCCTTTACAACTTAATAGATAGATAGATAGATAGATAGATAGATAGATAGATAGATAGATAGATAGATAGATAGATAGATAGATAGATAGATAGATAGATAGATAGATAGATAGATAGATAGATAGATAGATAGATAGATAGATAGATAGATAGATAGATAGATAGATAGATAGATAGATAGATAGATAGATAGATAGATAGATAGATAGATAGATAGATAGATAGATAGATAGATAGATAGATAGATAGATAGATAGATAGATAGATAGATAGATAGATAGATAGATAGATAGATAGATAGATAGATAGATAGATAGATAGATAGATAGATAGATAGATAGATAGATAGATAGATAGATAGATAGATAGATAGATAGATAGATAGATAGATAGATAGATAGATAGATAGATAGATAGATAGATAGATAGATAGATAGATAGATAGATAGATAGATAGATAGATAGATAGATAGATAGATAGATAGATAGATAGATAGATAGATAGATAGATAGATAGATAGATAGATAGATAGATAGATAGATAGATAGATAGATAGATAGATAGATAGATAGATAGATAGATAGATAGATAGATAGATAGATAGATAGATAGATAGATAGATAGATAGATAGATAGATAGATAGATAGATAGATAGATAGATAGATAGATAGATAGATAGATAGATAGATAGATAGATAGATAGATAGATAGATAGATAGATAGATAGATAGATAGATAGATAGATAGATAGATAGATAGATAGATAGATAGATAGATAGATAGATAGATAGATAGATAGATAGATAGATAGATAGATAGATAGATAGATAGATAGATAGATAGATAGATAGATAGATAGATAGATAGATAGATAGATAGATAGATAGATAGATAGATAGATAGATAGATAGATAGATAGATAGATAGATAGATAGATAGATAGATAGATAGATAGATAGATAGATAGATAGATAGATAGATAGATAGATAGATAGATAGATAGATAGATAGATAGATAGATAGATAGATAGATAGATAGATAGATAGATAGATAGATAGATAGATAGATAGATAGATAGATAGATAGATAGATAGATAGATAGATAGATAGATAGATAGATAGATAGATAGATAGATAGATAGATAGATAGATAGATAGATAGATAGATAGATAGATAGATAGATAGATAGATAGATAGATAGATAGATAGATAGATAGATAGATAGATAGATAGATAGATAGATAGATAGATAGATAGATAGATAGATAGATAGATAGATAGATAGATAGATAGATAGATAGATAGATAGATAGATAGATAGATAGATAGATAGATAGATAGATAGATAGATAGATAGATAGATAGATAGATAGATAGATAGATAGATAGATAGATAGATAGATAGATAGATAGATAGATAGATAGATAGATAGATAGATAGATAGATAGATAGATAGATAGATAGATAGATAGATAGATAGATAGATAGATAGATAGATAGATAGATAGATAGATAGATAGATAGATAGATAGATAGATAGATAGATAGATAGATAGATAGATAGATAGATAGATAGATAGATAGATAGATAGATAGATAGATAGATAGATAGATAGATAGATAGATAGATAGATAGATAGATAGATAGATAGATAGATAGATAGATAGATAGATAGATAGATAGATAGATAGATAGATAGATAGATAAATAGATAGATAGATAGATAGATAGATAGATAGATAGATAGATAGATAGATAGATAGATAGATAGATAGATAGATAGATAGATAGATAGATAGATAGATAGATAGATAGATAGATAGATAGATAGATAGATAGATAGATAGATAGATAGATAGATAGATAGATAGATAGATAGATAGATAGATAGATAGATAGATAGATAGATAGATAGATAGATAGATAGATAGATAGATAGATAGATAGATAGATAGATAGATAGATAGATAGATAGATAGATAGATAGATAGATAGATAGATAGATAGATAGATAGATAGATAGATAGATAGATAGATAGATAGATAGATAGATAGATAGAT
>CM067167.1:144412007-144486783 GCA_034093135.1 Erigeron breviscapus
TCTCTCCTTGAAAACCGCTTCCGTAAGCTCAAATCCCTACCTGCTTCAACCGTCACCGCCGTCGCCGCTGATCGATTTCCTCAGGCCAAATCTAAATCATTCACGCCTCGATCCGGTCACGATGATTCTGTTCACTTTGAAAAAGTTCCAGATCTGAAAACCAAATCCGACAAACCGTCGCCGGAAAATGATTCCGAGGGAAAGCGCGAGAAAAAAGTTACGAAAACGAAGTCCGGAGTCGATTCGGTGAATCCGTCATCGCCGGAATCGGAAGTTTTTCGTTGCCGGAGTTCAGAAGAAAATTCCGATGAAAATGAGAAAAAAGTAAGAAAATCGAATAGATCGAAATACGGAACAGGATTGAATAAATCACGGTCAAGTTCATGGATAGAATCGTTGTCGTCATCGGAATCGGAGTCTGGGAGTCCGGTACGGCGGAGTATTGGTTGTTTGTGGTGTAGTCCAAAGAAGAAGGTTGAGAAGAAGAAAAAACAGAGGAAGGAGAATAGGATGAGATATTTTGGGGATGATATTGAAAATGAGAATGATGTTGATTTTATGAAAATGTTTAGTGAGAAAGAGCAAAAGAAGATAATGAAAAGAGCAATGAAAGAAGAGGAAAAGATAAACAAGGAAGCAGAGAAGATAGTGAAATGGGCTAAACAAGCTTCTGATAGAATGATGGATGTTTCTGGTCTTGTTGACGATGATCAAACTCAGCGACTTTGATGAATATATTAGTAAAAGAAAATGATAGATAACAATTACTTATATTATATGCTATTTTGATTTGATAATTAAAGGGAAAATTTCATATATACCATTGTTAAAGTCTAAAATATCATATATGCCCAATTAAATTTTCTAATATCACAAATGCCATTTTTAAACTTCAAATATATCAAAAATGCCCAAATGACTAAATTTAACCAAAACAAAACATTAAAATCCTTTATAATTATAATCAACATTTGCATTTTACAATTATAGCCTCCTATATCCTCAATTACATATCCTATACGTATATCTATATTGCTACCCAATCCTGTTTTTCTTCCCTCAAAATAGGTTAGCAGTTAGATTAACATATTAGCTCTAATCATATTGAACCAATCTAATTAGATAAATCTATATTTAGCTCTTTCTATTGTTCTTAAAAATGGATTCTCTGATCCAATTTATACTGTATAAAAACATAATTTTGATCATAATCTTTTTCTATAAAACAGGTTAAAGAAACATGATTGAATGATGATTGAATGATTTAATTAGTTAAAAATTTTGCTTGCGAATTGGTGTTCATTTGATATATGAATGAATGAATATATATTATTTAATATAGTAGACCATTGTCAAACATGATTTTGATTATAGTGTGTACCTGATTTAGTTACAATTATGTATACGAAGTAAATTTATGTTATGTTATATAATTAGGGATTAACAAAGGAGGGTATTATTGTACATTGTAAATGTTATTTATATAATTATAAAGGATTTTAATGTTCTATTTTGATTAAATTCAGTCATTTGGGGATGTTTGATATATTTGAAGTTTAAAAATGGCATTTTTGATATTATAAATTTTAGTTGGACATATATGATATTTTAGACTTTAATAATGGCATATATGAAATTTTCCCTTATTATAATATAACAATTAAAGTAGCAAAAGCTACAGTAATGTTTTTCTTTTTTCTTATTTACCACTTAACTTCTTTTCTTTGCTTTTTTACCACAAACTTGCATTTTCTTTACATTTTAATAAAAATAGAGAATATATTAGGTTTCTTAATTTTTGCCACATAACTTTAACCTTTTAACTTTTGTCACATAACTTTAATTTCTTTTACTTTTAGCACAAAAGTTTGGTTTTATTTAGTTTTTAAACATATGTTTTCCTAACTTTTGTCACGAAAGTTTCATTCTCTTTACTTAATATCACGGAAACTTTTAACTTTTTACTTTTTGTCACATAAACTTAATTTCTTTTACTTTTGGCACAAAAGTTTGGTTTTATTTAGTTTTTAAACATATGTTTTCCTAACTTTTGTCACGAAAGTTTCATTCTCTTTACTTAATATCACGGAAACTTTTAACTTTTTACTTTTTGTCACATAAACTTAATTTCTTTTACTTTTGGCACGAAATTTTTGTTTTATTTAGTTTTTAAACTTTCATTTTTCTAACTTTTGCCACGAAACTTTCATTTTCTTTTCTTTTTACCACATAACTTTTGGATTTTTAACTTTTGTCACGAAAGCTCATCTTATTTGGTTTTTGCACATACTTTGAGTTTACGCCATATTTTATACTTTTTCTTTTCTAACTTTTGACACGAATGTTTCATTTTCTTTTCTTTTTACCACATAACTTTTGGATTTTTAACTTTTGTCACGAAAGTTTCATTCTCTTTACTTTTTATCACATAAATTTACTAAAGTTTTCGTCCTTTTACTTTCGTTTCTTCTACTTTCCACACAAAAGTTTTGTTTTATTTACTTTTTATACTTTTATTTTTTCAACTTTTGCCAGGAAAGTTTCATTCTCTTACTTTTTACCACATAATTTATTTTCACATAATTTATTTATTTTTATAACTTTTGTCAACAATTTTTACTACATAATTTTCAGTTTTTTTAACTTTTGTCACGAAAGCTTCATCTTATTTGGTTTTTGCACATACTTTGAGTTTACGCCATATTTTATACTTTTTCTTTTCTAACTTTTGACACGAATGTTTCATTTTCTTTTCTTTTTACCACATAACTTTTGGATTTTTAACTTTTGTCAACGAAGTTTATTTTCTTAACTTTTAACCACATAAAGTTTAGTCACCAAAGTTTTATTTTATTTACTTTTTACCATATAACTTTGTGTTTTTGCACATACTTTGAGTTTACGCCATATTTTATACTTTTTCTTTTCTAACTTTTGACACGAATGTTTCATTTTCTTTTCTTTTTACCACATAACTTTTGAGTTTAGCATATTTTATACTTTTTCTTTTCTAACTTTTGACTTTCACTTTTTAACTTTTGTCACGAAAATTCCATTTTATATAATTTTTTCCACATGTGTAGATGTTACGTAATGTCTCCCGGGGCAACGCCCGGGGACAAAAAACTAGTTATAACTATATATATTCTATATACTCGTATAATATTATATAGTTGATAGCACAAAATTGTTACCAAACACAAGTTGTAAAAAATGCGTCTAATATTTCTTCTTACTCTTTACTGTTCAGCAAATGGGGTTGTCACTATACATTGTGTTATCGTCATTGATGTATCACACCAAATATATCTAATTGGGTTGTTTTGGATGATGTTATATGTGCGTTTGATGAACATTCCGATTCATTACCGGTTTTTATTAAACTATCAACTCTTGTTATCTTGTTTTCGAATCTACACGGGCTTGATGAATACTAATAGAGTGTTTTTGTAATACCCATCAAAATTACATTATAGTCGATTTAAGGTTTGAAATCATTTTAAGAGAATAGTGTTATAGTAGCCGATAAAAAAAATCCAAAACTATAGAATGCTAGTACTTACCATAAAATAATTATTAAAGTCTTTATTTATAGGATTAAGTTAATATCCTATTAAAAATGGGATATATATCGTTGATGACTTAGAGGAAGAATATGAACATGAGATTTAAGTATTTTCAACTCTTGAAATGTAGAATCTATCATTCATTATCTATATATATACAAAAAAGAGCAGGCTATAACTTTTGGTTTTTTTTTTTTTTTTTCAGTTATTTTGTCTTTCTCTTTTTTTTTATTTTTTTTTTATGATAGTATACTTTTGGAGTTTCTTATTTTTACCACTTAACTTTTTGGTTTTTTGACTTTAGTCTAACATTTTTATACAAACTTAAGTATAGTTTACTTTTACAAAGTTTTTAATTTTTATCAATTAACTTTTGGTTTTTAACTTTAATCATCAAATCTTTATTTTTTACTTTCTATCTCTTATTATAAAGTTTCTAACTTTTATCATCGAACTCTTGGTTTTTCCAACTTTGACGTCTTTCTCTTGATTTTTTTTTTAACGATAATATACTTTTGGAGTTTCTTATTTTTACCACTTAACTTTTTCGTTTTTTGTTTAAACTTTAATCATCAAATCTTTAACTTTTACTTTCTATCTCTTATTATAAAGTTTCTAACTTTTATCATCAAACTCTTGGTTTTTCAAACTTCGGCTACCCATTTTTTTTAAACTTTCTACGCCTTATAGTAAACTTTGTCCAAACTTTTAGATAATGCTAGATGTATGTTTGCATGATGCGACGGCGACCCGGGGCAACGCCCGGATAAAAATTCTATTTAAATTAAAATGAAGTGGTGGATATGAATATAACTTTTGGTACTTATCTTCTAATTAAAGGATATAAGCCACGTATTGATGATGCTAGTTACTATATTATTTAGAAGACTAGATGATCATGAAGTTGGGTTAATTGGGCCGTAAGAATCGATTTTAGTCGAACACAAATATCCATATAAAATAACCTCAACCTAAAGAAAGATACATATACATATATGTTATTCGTTTTCGTTGGAGCCGCAATAGTAGAAAAGAAATATATAAACATCATCATCCCATTCGTTTGAGTCTGCCGCAAAACAAAACTAATTACACAATGGTTTATCAATATAATAATAATAAGCATTGGTCTTGATTATGAAGCTACCTTATCGACAGAAACAAATATATACTTTTGTTTCATAATTCCGTTCGTACGAAACAAAGAATAAGCAAAGCTGGGATTTCTGGCTCTCGGTGATTTTTGGTTCTTGTGCTTTTCGTGATCTCAGGTACGGATATTCTAGTTGCTATTAGGATCTTTTCGGTACAATTCTTTCCTTCAAAACTTTATTTGTTATATATATAATAGTACGGATATTTTAGGTGTTATTAAGATTCCTTCCGGTAAAATCTTTCTTCTCAAAACTTCTTTTGATTTGTATGTAAAATATTATGGATATAGTATATTATTTGAAATATTATCTGTTTGCTAGACTTTGTATAATATTGTGATTTTCCCATTTTGATGTACTAACGATGTTGCCTTCATGATTGTGAATTGGGAAATCATAATATTTTATTATCTATAGTTGTGTCAAAACCATCTCTTGAAACCAATTCGAAAGTTGTCCCGAAAAAAGGTGGGTTTGGTGTGTTACATTTGATGCGATGATTTGTACACTAATATGTCCCTTGAATATTCGTTAGCCGAAAGATAATACAGTCGCCTATTATGAATCATATTAATTAGTCCCGAAAGATTAATACAGTCGCATTTGTGATTCATGATATGTCCCTCGAATATTGTAACACCCCAAAAATATAAAAGATAAATAAATCAATATTTTATGTATTTTAGCCCTTAAAATAATTTCCTAGTATTTAGTTTTGAGATAAGGGATTAAATTAGATGGAACCTTAGTGGCTAGCGGGTATAATACCCTTATTTTATTTAATAAAAACGTGGCAAAGGGGGAGATAGTCCAGCCATATTTCTTGTTTATAGAGGTAATAGGTGGGTAAATTCCTATGGCCCATATGTTTGTTGATTGAATAAGCTAGTAGGTGGGTAAATTCCTACTAGAAAATGTTGTTGATTGAATAAGCTAGTAGGTGGGTAAATTCCTATGGCCCATATGTTTGTTGATTGAATAAGCTAGTAGGTGGGTAAATTCCTACTAGCATATGTTGTTGATTGAATAAGCTAGTAGGTGGGTAAATTCCTATGGCCCATATGTTTGTTGATTGAATAAGCTAGTAGGTGGGTAAATTCCTACTAGCATATGTTGTTGATTGAATAAGCTAGTAGGTGGGTAAATTCCTATGGCCCATATGTTTGTTGATTGAATAAGCTAGTAGGTGGGTAAATTCCTACTAGCATATGTTGTTGATTGAATAAGCTAGTAGGTGGGTAAATTCCTATGGCCCATATGTTTGTTGATTGAATAAGCTAGTAGGTGGGTAAATTCCTACTAGCATATGTTGTTGATTGAATAAGCTAGTAGGTGGGTAAATTCCTATGGCCCATATGTTTGTTGATTGAATAAGCTAGTAGGTGGGTAAATTCCTACTAGCATATGTTGTTGATTGAATAAGCTAGTAGGTGGGTAAATTCCTATGGCCCATATGTTTGTTGATTGAATAAGCTAGTAGGTGGGTAAATTCCTACTAGCATATGTTGTTGATTGAATAAGCTAGTAGGTGGGTAAATTCCTATGGCCCATATGTTTGTTGATTGAATAAGCTAGTAGGTGGGTAAATTCCTACTAGCATATGTTGTTGATTGAATAAGCTAGTAGGTGGGTAAATTCCTATGGCCCATATGTTTGTTGATTGAATAAGCTAGTAGGTGGGTAAATTCCTACTAGCATATGTTGTTGATTGAATAAGCTAGTAGGTGGGTAAATTCCTATGGCCCATATGTTTGTTGATTGAATAAGCTAGTAGGTGGGTAAATTCCTACTAGCATATGTTGTTGATTGAATAAGCTAGTAGGTGGGTAAATTCCTATGGCCCATATGTTTGTTGATTGAATAAGCTAGTAGGTGGGTAAATTCCTACTAGCATATGTTGTTGATTGAATAAGCTAGTAGGTGGGTAAATTCCTATGGCCCATATGTTTGTTGATTGAATAAGCTAGTAGGTGGGTAAATTCCTACTAGCATATGTTGTTGATTGAATAAGCTAGTAGGTGGGTAAATTCCTATGGCCCATATGTTTGTTGATTGAATAAGCTAGTAGGTGGGTAAATTCCTACTAGCATATGTTGTTGATTGAATAAGCTAGTAGGTGGGTAAATTCCTATGGCCCATATGTTTGTTGATTGAATAAGCTAGTAGGTGGGTAAATTCCTACTAGCATATGTTGTTGATTGAATAAGCTAGTAGGTGGGTAAATTCCTATGGCCCATATGTTTGTTGATTGAATAAGCTAGTAGGTGGGTAAATTCCTACTAGCATATGTTGTTGATTGAATAAGCTAGTAGGTGGGTAAATTCCTATGGCCCATATGTTTGTTGATTGAATAAGCTAGTAGGTGGGTAAATTCCTACTAGCATATGTTGTTGATTGAATAAGCTAGTAGGTGGGTAAATTCCTATGGCCCATATGTTTGTTGATTGAATAAGCTAGTAGGTGGGTAAATTCCTACTAGCATATGTTGTTGATTGAATAAGCTAGTAGGTGGGTAAATTCCTATGGCCCATATGTTTGTTGATTGAATAAGCTAGTAGGTGGGTAAATTCCTACTAGCATATGTTGTTGATTGAATAAGCTAGTAGGTGGGTAAATTCCTATGGCCCATATGTTTGTTGATTGAATAAGCTAGTAGGTGGGTAAATTCCTACTAGCATATGTTGTTGATTGAATAAGCTAGTAGGTGGGTAAATTCCTATGGCCCATATGTTTGTTGATTGAATAAGCTAGTAGGTGGGTAAATTCCTACTAGCATATGTTGTTGATTGAATAAGCTAGTAGGTGGGTAAATTCCTATGGCCCATATGTTTGTTGATTGAATAAGCTAGTAGGTGGGTAAATTCCTACTAGCATATGTTGTTGATTGAATAAGCTAGTAGGTGGGTAAATTCCTATGGCCCATATGTTTGTTGATTGAATAAGCTAGTAGGTGGGTAAATTCCTACTAGCATATGTTGTTGATTGAATAAGCTAGTAGGTGGGTAAATTCCTATGGCCCATATGATTGTTGAATGAATAAGCTAGTAGGTAGGTAAATTCCTACTAGCAAATATGAATGTTGAAAATGATTTGTGATGATTTTTGTGTTTATGAATGATATGAATGAAATGGCTATCAAAAGATAGGCTATGAATGATGCTTGATGCTTTTGTGTTTTGACAACTTGATTATGATCATATGTATATGCATTCACTAAGCAATTGCTTATGATTTAGTTGTTTGATCCTTTTACAGGAGTTGGTAGTAGCAAAGGGAAGGATTTGATCAAGTGAAGTAGAGATTGAAGGTTTTTGGCCATCTTGAAGGTTGGCAATTTGGATAATATTGTAAATAATCCCTTTGACTATTATGACTCATGATACAAGCTTTTGTTTTGGAATGAACAAGTTCTTTTTGGTGGAGAATCTATGGTTATGTCAAACATTTAGTCATTTGGTTTGTATATGTCATATCATTGTTAATTAGGTCGTTCATTAGGTTAAATGACCCGTTTAGTCTTGTAAACTTGATTTGTAGCAATAGATGGTACAAAGACTTTTGGAAATGTTGTGTTATGTCTTTTATGTCAAAATGAAGTTGCTTATCAGTTGTACGAAGCTCGGTATCGAGTAGAAAAGGTCGAAAGTTGATTAAAGTGTCAAAGTACGAAGCTGCTGGAGGACGGCCTTTGTTTCCAGGGACGGCCTTTGAGGACGGCTCTTGCAGAAACAAGAGCCGTGCTCTTCTGTAATTTTTTTTAAAATTTTACCGAGGCTTTGTTTAATCTTTCCGGGACCTGAAACTCTTACAATAGACTTATATTAACATATTAAGAAGGTTCCATGTGTCATTTTTTTTCAAATTTGATAACTTTGATTTTTGACGAAAAATGGCCGTATTTTTCTAAGTATAATTTTTAAAATTGTGTTTTCATTACTTATGTTATGTTTTCGGGTTGAGTCGTAACAAGTGGTATCAGAGCCAGGTTCAAGGGATTTAGGTATTCGATCTTTACGAGTAGGATGCCTAGACTTGAACCATAGGATTGACTTTGACCTTAGGATTTGGGTTGTTCATGTTTGAGAATTGAAGTAGTTAGTAAGATCGATTTAAAATGAAATAGTTTATGATCATAATAGAGCCGGCCTATTACCGGTCATAAGCTATTACGTTCTAAATTGAACTTACTAAATATGGAAGTAATCAAATGTGGTCGTTTGTGGTGCAAAAGACTAGAATGTGATTTGAATTGTGATATTGATGGTTTGAGTAAATTCTCTTGATATGAGTTCAACGTTTGTTGAAATTGACTTAGAGTCGTAGTGCATGATTGATGTGATGTGGATTGTTGAATGATGGTAAGAACGTGACTATCTCTGGATAATTGTAATTGTTTGGGTAACATGATATCGTGATAGTAGAGACTGGAATGGAAGATAAGAAAAGAAAAGATAGAATGAAAGTGAAGCCGAATTGATCTTAGAAATAGTGCTTAACGTTGAGTTTATGAATGACTAGAATGGTATGAAGGTGAAAGGTATTGTATAGTTATAGCTTATATCGTTAGTTCAATGATGATAATTAATTTAGCAAACAAGTAATAGAATATAAATGGTTTGACTGAATTGAATGGAGTTATATTATGATGTGCTTTAGGATATTGCTTATGGAAGTGATATTTTCATGATGGTGGTCTAGAAATACAGGATAAATATTGTCATCAGTATGCGAAGTGTGTATTGTGGTTATTTGGGCTAGTGTGAGTGGCATCAAATGATTGATTGCCAAAGGAAAATTATTAATGTAACAACTAATTGGTTGAAGTTGTTTTCTAATCTCCTTGATTAAAGGCTATACGCAATTTGGTGAGTTCATAATTTGGTTTGTTTAAATGATAAAGATGATGGACAGACTGTATTGAACAAGACTTACATTTTAAATGCGGAGTAAGCCTCATTAGTCTGAGGAGTACGTGGTTATGGTTAAGAGAAATTACAGGTATGTATTACTTGTTGATTATACGTTTACTTGTAGACAGGGAGTTGATCCAACATGTCTTTATGTTTTCCATGAGTTTAAATTTCACGTTGGAGTCATAGTGTATTTAGTCTACTCATATATTCCCGAAGCCAATATTTTCATTAGTATGATTTTACGAGAGATAAATTTATCGTAGAGTTTGGCAATGCTAGCAAATTGTTGGCACTTAGGAGATAAATTGAAAATTTGATGTTGATGGTTTATGGGTAAATTGATAGTAAAACTTAAGTCAGTTGATGATGGTAGGTTGAACGGTGCCATTTTATTAAACTGTAATGAAGTTGGTGTGGAAGTTTTAAGATTAATTACTGCAAGATAATTGAGGATGTAGAGTTTTATAGGGTGATGTTGAGCGCTTGACTCGTATGGAATTTAGAAGGTGTAAATTTAGATAGAAAGGAAGGTAATATTAAAGATATCAAATTAATTGATCAAGCTGATCATGAGGAATTAGAAATATTATTAAACTAGTTATTGGTAAATTGGCAAAAATGATATGGAAAGAGAATGTAATAGATTTAGGATTGAAAGAACCTTAACTATTAAATTAAGGGGATAGTTATTATAAGAATTATGTACCCTTTTTCGTTAAGAAGCATAAAATGTGAAACTATACAAGAAACATAAGATAATACGGTGGTTATAAGGGATTATAGAATTGAAATAAGTTGAAAAGTATAAAGAAAGGTCCGGTAAAAAAATTACAATGGAGAAATGGGACTAATAGAACAAAGAATGATTACGTAAAGGAATGATAGTTAGAGCAAAGTACTTATAAGACGAGGCGGTAGTAACAAGTATGTAAATAATGGTTATAATGTTTATGGATAAGGTTATGACGTTGAGTGATAGTCGGATTGTTCGGTGTTGTGAACGAATTTACTGAAGTCTTTTTGGATGTAGTGCCGGGTCTTTCTCCCGATAGACGGATGAAACTTAAAATAAATCTCACTGCAGGTGCTACACCATGGCAAAAGCCCTATAATGTCTTGTTCACAATTAAGATACAAGAATTGATGAATTAATTTCAGGAACTTCTGGATAAGGACTTTATTTGTCCAAGTAGTTTCCCGTGGGGTGCTTCCGCTTTAGTTGTTAATAAGAAAGATGAAAATTTTCAAATGTATATCGTCTGTTATTGCTATAATCAGGGATCTTTAATGAGATGAAGTGAAACTCTCAAGTCGTCGAGATGAGTACAACGAGATTTATTATGTGGAAATAACAAGGAACTTGCTGAGAGTGAGTTGTTTTATTTAATTGAAGTAATATTATGATAATGTCATAGTGGGGACTATTGTAGTATTGATAAAATTCTTAGTTGATGAATGGATAATGATCCTTGAGTGAATCTCAAGGACTTATAATGTTTGAACAGTTAGTTAGTAAAAGTTGAGTTTAGTGATTTTGTGATGACGATAGGTATGTAAAAAGAGAATGTGAATGAGTCTAAAGTTGAGTGGTGAACATTAATGCAACGATTGTTGATTTGATGACGTTCATTTGATAAAAAGGTTATAATATGATAGTGCCAGATATATATACAAGTGAGTCATTGTAGTAGTGAAACCCGTGGCATCATTATTGTTGGTGTAAGACCATTGGGTAGTGAAACCCATGGCATCATTATTGTTGGTGTAAGACCATTGGGTAGTGAAACCCGTGGCATCATTATTGTTGGTGTAAGACCATTGGGTAGTGAGACCTGTGGCTTCGTTATTGCTGGTATAAGACCACTGGGTATTGAGAGTTACATCATTATTAATGTTGGTTTAAGACCACTAGGTATTGAGACCGTGGCATTGTCATTGCTAGTATTAAGAAATTTTGAGAAAGTTTGAGCTATCGCCAAATTCATTAAAGACCATTGAGTTATGGTTAAAGTTGTTGTTATATGACAAGATGTGTTAGACATGGATCGGCGGTGTGACTAACTCCGCACAAGAGGCTAAGATAGTTGATTAATATGATAGCATGAATACGTTGGTTTGTTTTTGGATTGTTTATGTGATTGTCATGCTATATATCTAATGAACCGAGTATGTTGATCGGTATTTGATGATTTTGATTACTGTTGTAGTGGAAATGTTTTAATTTGTGCAAGGGTTTATAGAAGAGATGTTTTTAATTAACCCGTGAGTTTTTAGGAGATAAAAAGGAATTATCTCAAGGGTTTGAATATATTTAGTAAATCCCTTAAGTGTGGGGGATAAGAAATGATGAACTAGGAATGAATGCGAGATTTGTTTTTGAGTTGATAGTGAAAATCTCTACGAATGTATGAGATTCGAAAGCCCTTGTCATTAAGGATTCATGAATTTTCGAAACAGTAAAATGGAAGGTTTCTTTTTCTTAAGAGACACGAAACCAGAAGAGTATTGAATCGGTTGAATGAAATATCATGGATAGATGATGAATTTTATGATATTGTAATAATAAAGTGTAATGACTTACCCATATGGAAATTTAGGGATGGAATTTACGTAGAAAATTGAGGGAATATATAAGCAGAATGGGGTACCTAGGAAAGGGACAACTGGAATTGTGGAAATGAAAAAAGATTAACATTTGAAGTTCCATTGTAGTTATAGAATTAAGTTGGGTTAAAGTAATAAAGTAACGAAAGTTGAAGAAGTTGGAATGTTGCATTTGAAGACCATATTAAGGATCACGAGGACGTGATCCGAAATGAGTTGGGGAGAATTGTAACACCCCAAAAATATAAAAGATAAATAAATCAATATTTTATGTATTTTAGCCCTTAAAATAATTTCCTAGTATTTAGTTTTGAGATAAGGGATTAAATTAGATGGAACCTTAGTGGCTAGCGGGTATAATATCCTTATTTTATTTAATAAAAACGTGGCAAAGGGGGAGATAGTCCAGCCATATTTTGTGATGATTCCTGTTTTCACTATCAACTCCCTCTCAATCCTTTTTCTCACAATTTCTTATACAATCTTTCATTTACATAAAGTGATATATGAAATTCATCCTCCTAAATTCCATTAACTAATTCAATTAATTAATAAGCAAAGTGAGGGCTTGTGTTGGCTTGGTGGTGACCGAAATTCACAAGAAGAAAGGAGGAAATTTGGAATTTCAATTGTTTTAGTGTTTGTCTACAAGAGGTAAGAATTCCTACATAATTGATTTAAGAAATAGGGTTCTTAATATAGAATTTGGGGTTTTGTTATTTTGGGATTTTTTTTATAGAAAAGAACCCTAATGGAATTAAAAGGAGAAATTTGGGGTTAATGTAAATGAGTTTTGATGATAAAAACCCCATAGTGCTAAACCTTATGTTTTTGGGTGTTTGGCTAGAATTGTGATATGAACATCATTAAGGAATTTTGTTGAATGAAAGCTAGTAGGTGGGTAAATTCCTACTAGCATAATTGATGTTTGATTATGAAAGCTAGTAGGTGGGTAAATTCCTACTAGCATAATTGATGTTTGATTATGAAAGCTAGTAGGTGGGTAAATTCCTACTAGCATAATTGATGTTTGATTATGAAAGCTAGTAGGTGGGTAAATTCCTACTAGCATAATTGATGTTTGATTATGAAAGCTAGTAGGTGGGTAAATTCCTACTAGCATAATTGATGTTTGATTATGAAAGCTAGTAGGTGGGTAAATTCCTACTAGCATAATATGTTTGTTGATTATGTGAGCTAGTAGGTGGGTAAATTCCTATGGCAAATTATGATTGTTGAATGAATAAGCTAGTAGGTGGGTAAATTCCTACTAGCATAATTGATGTTTGATTATGAAAGCTAGTAGGTGGGTAAATTCCTACTAGCAAATATGAATGTTGAATGAAAGCTAGTAGGTGGGTAAATTCCTACTAGCAAAATTTGATTGATGAATATGAAAGCTAGTAGGTGGGTAAATTCCTACTAGCATAATTGATGTTTGATTATGAAAGCTAGTAGGTGGGTAAATTCCTACTAGCATAATTGATGTTTGATTATGAAAGCTAGTAGGTGGGTAAATTCCTACTAGCATAATTGATGTTTGATTATGAAAGCTAGTAGGTGGGTAAATTCCTACTAGCATAATTGATGTTTGATTATGAAAGCTAGTAGGTGGGTAAATTCCTACTAGCATAATATGTTTGATTATGAAAGCTAGTAGGTGGGTAAATTCCTACTAGCAAATATGAATGTTGAAAATGATTTGTGATGATTTTTGTGTTTATGAATGATATGAATGAAATGGCTATCAAAAGATAGGCTATGAATGATGCTTGATATGAAAGCTAGTAGGTGGGTAAATTCCTACTAGCATAATTGATGTTTGATTATGAAAGCTAGTAGGTGGGTAAATTCCTACTAGCATAATTGATGTTTGATTATGAAAGCTAGTAGGTGGGTAAATTCCTACTAGCATAATTGATGTTTGATTATGAAAGCTAGTAGGTGGGTAAATTCCTACTAGCATAATGTGATTTTGATTATAAAGACTAGTAGGTGGGTAAAGTCCTACTAGCACAATCCATATCCATGTTGAAAATGATTTGTGATGATTTTTGTGTTTATGATTGATATGAATGAAATGGCTATCAAAAGATAGGCTATGAATGAAGCTTGATGCTTTTGTGTTTTGGCAACTTGATTATGATCATATGTATATGCATTCACTAAGCAATTGCTTATGATTTAGTTGTTTGATCATTTTATAGGAGTTGGTAGTAGCAAAGGGAAGGATTTGATCAAGTGAAGTAGAGATTGAAGTATTTTTTGGCCATCTTGAAGGTTGGCAATTTGGATAATATTGTAAATAATCCCTTTGACTATTATGACTCATGATACAAGCTTTTGTTTTGGAATGAACAAGTTCTTTTTGGTGGAGAATCTATGGTTATGTCAAACATTTAGTCATTTGGTTTGTATATGTCATATCATTGTTAATTAGGTCGTTCATTAGGTTAAATGACCCGTTTAGTCTTGTAAACTTGATTTGTAGCAATAGATGGTACAAAGACTTTTGGAAATGTTGTGTTATGTCTTTTATGTCAAAATGAAGTTGCTTATCAGTTGTACGAAGCTCGGTATCGAGTAGAAAAGGTCGAAAGTTGATTAAAGTGTCAAAGTACGAAGCTGCTGGAGGACGGCCTTTGTTTCCAGGGACGGCCTTTGAGGACGGCTCTTGCAGAAACAAGAGCCGTGCTCTTCTGTAATTTTTTTACAAAATTTTACCGAGGCTTCGTTTAATCTTTCCGGGACCTGAAACTCTTACAATAGACTTATATTAACATATTAAGAAGGTTCCATGTGTCATTTTTTTTCAAATTTGATAACTTTGATTTTTGACTGATGTGTGAAATCGAGTTTAAAAATTAAAACAAGGAATACCCTAAAACTGACTACTACACACTTGCGGGCAGTGGACCCGTTCGTATATAGTATAGCTAGAAGGTAAGTCCAGGATCGAACACGGGGAATGGTTTTGAAATAGTTGTCAGCTAAAGTGGTTTTGGAATAAGGATGGAACCGTAGCCGAATTGCTACCTCACCTTGATAATATGAAATTAAAGAAATTGAAATGACAAGACAATTGAAAAGTAAAGAAAGTTTAGACGATATGAATAAAGATCACCCACTTCGAATCCACCCGACACCATTGTGGTGTATCAACTTCAAACAACTTAAATTCTACCAAGTCTTCCAATCTTAATGATACAACAAAACTTTAGACATCTAAAAATGAAAAGTACCTACTAGTAGCCCAAGTTTTTTTTTTTTTTTAATTACTCTTTTCTCTTATTTTGAACCATTTTTACTCTACTAGTAGGCACCCTCTTACAATGATGAACAATGTCTATAACAATATACTTCCTTTGAACAATCCAAGACATTCCCCAATAACTTGACCAAATGACGTATTCTCATAGACAAGAATATTCCACTAGACAATCCACTGACGCACTCCCAAACTATCCAAACAAACCAATGACAATCAATGGCCCCCCAGATTAGACTATCGGTATAGTAAGGTATAATTAGGTAAAGTTTACATATTTAAATGGATATATACAAAGGAAAAGGCTAAGTTAAAAAGAAGGATGTATAAGTGTACTTTGCACTAAGGATGAGTGCAACAAAGGTTTACAAAGGAAGGAAAGAAAGTGTATGTACATGTATAAAAGTATGTATACTGAAGGTAAAAATATACATAAGCAAGGGTGCAAAGAAAGAAAGAAAATACGGGTCAAACCTAATATGCCAATTCGTCATCCAATGTACTTATATCACAAAAGTGATCTCACTGCGGTCTCGTAACGAACACCAGGCCAAGTTCTAGCTCAACACATCACCGGCACACTCATATCAAAGAAATGAACCCGAATGGAATAAATTAACCTCAAATTCGCACATCTTAGTGCAGAGTTCGAAATGGAACCCTTACTCCTGAATAAATCCAAGAGCCTAAGAGAGGGACAAATTACAAGGCAATCAAACCAAAACCGTAAACACCTAGCACATCTATAAATGAATGATGAATCTCACAACTTTAGGTGTTTGGGAAATTTGAGAATGCAAGTAATGTTATCAATCCACAAGGATTAGCCCAATAACCGTTCAGAACACATTTCGCCGATTAAAATGGTGCCAAGGAAAAATTTTGTAGTAAAATTGCTTATTAAATTATTATGAATTAAGTGACAAAAGCAATTTACCACAAGGACAAGCTCAACACAAGTTTCAAATCATATCATCTTCCGTCATCTTACCAAATCGAAACAACCAATCTCAAACATGCACATCATAGTTCAGAATTCAAGATAGAACCCTTACTCTTGGATAAAACCCAAGAGCCTACGAGAGGGACACATCTACAAGAACGGTTAAATCTCAATGGCAAAACAACAAAAGAGATACATCCGGTTACTTAAACCTATTTGCCACCCCCCACACTTAAGATGGACAATGCCCTCAATGTCCATATTCGGTCAGAACAAAGGTAAATAGGGGTAAGCACAATAGACAGAAAGAATGAGAACACATACCGGATCATGGACACATTCCGTTTCAAAACAAGGAAGTCGACCCCGCACCACAAATTGCTATTCCTAAAGAGGAAGTCCAATTTGCTTAACGGGAGAAACAAACTAGTCCCAAAACGGAAGGTGTGAGAACTGTGTGTGAAACAATGTCAATAAAGATGCCAATCAAAAATGTTGCGCTGAACTTACTGCCAGCATATGCACATGACATCATAGTGAGCTACTAACACGATCACACAATCAAACAAATCCAACGGGTCCTCCCCCACACTTGGGTGCCACTAGGTATTGCCATCATTCGGATCAAACCTGCTCAATTACAAGAACCCATCCAAAATATCCATACAAAATGCAAACTAAAAGAGTATCATGCAGAAAATAAAAGAAACAAAGCAAATTACAAATGTTTCATCACCCCGTAGGGTGGATACCAGACAAAGATAAATAAAGTAATTTCATCAGAATACCAATCAAAATCAATCATTATATGATTCCATCCCACGGTGCCGGATGGGAATCATCTCCACTCACTGCTGATGTCCATGGTAGCCATAGGGTAGTCCAGGTTTTCCAAATATACTTGTCACCCAATCTTGCTCTTCCTCCTGAGCTGAACCTGAACCACCAGCACCTCCCCCTGACTGATCAGCATCAAATCCTGACGCACCTGCATCCAAACCTGCAACAAAACCAGGAACAAAAGAAGATGAACCACCGGCATCATGTCCACCCTGAAAAGTACCAAACTGCACTGGCCCACGAGGAGATCCTCCCAAATTATGGGGCCTAGGTGACATGTCCCCCGGGGCAGTCATAGGGAAGAAAGACTGACCACCCTGGAGATAATCGGGGACATGAATAGGTGGTGGTCTTATCTCCGGAACCGGATCAGATGGAACAAACTCGTTCCCATGATATTGTGCATTCCACATAGGCTGATAATAGTCCAATGTATAGTTCGTGTAGGCCTGCTGCGAACCAACCCATGTCATATCCTGGTCCATCCGTCTCTGATAAGCCTCAAATGCCCGGCGGCTCTCCTGTTGATCCTCATATATCTTCTGAACCGTGGATCCTAACTCAGTCAAATCAAAACCGCTACGGCCATGCCTCCTCTGTGGCTCCTGAGGAGCATCCTCCATATCAACATCATCCTCCTCCACATCCGGCGGTGGTGACCCTACAACCCCCTCATCATCCAACAGTCTCTCCGGCACATTCCCCTGCTTCTTCCTTACTATCTTCTCCCTAATCAACTCCTTAGAAGTTAAATCCACTTGATAGACGGCCTAAGAAAGATACGTCTGGCATGCATCCAATTCGAACACTCCCATCCGTTTATAAATTCGGGTGATAAAATGACCCAAAACAAGCTCAGAATCGGAATGGTTGCACATTCGGTCCAAGAGTACCATCGGAGGCAATGCAAACTTTCTAGGTGACCCCTCAGAAAACAGCTTCATCAACCATAAATCTAATTGATAGGCCTTATCCCAATGAGTCGACCTTTGAACAAAAGACGTCACTAATATCCTGTGGAGCAACCGTAACTTAACACTTTTGATTTTAGAGACACTACCATAACCTCCAGTAGGCCAAGCCACTCCCCCAGAAATCCGAGTCCAATACTGAGGAGTGGACTCACCATCACCCAAATCTGCCTTAACATAAAATCCTTGCCTCAAAAGATTTCTCCAATCCGGGTTATCCAACTCTTGCCTAGAATACATACCTACGTAATGACCAAACTCTGCTATGGATAACTTCCTCTTCTCTCCCCCACAGTAGAACACAACAATCCTTTCCTCAAAAATGTCTTTGACCTTGTGCAATTCCTTAGTCAATCTCAAGGTCGAATAAAACTCCAAACACAATTCCCGGTAAACTGGTTCCCTGTTAAGAAACACTTTATCCCAAATTTCGCAATTGACCACCCTATTACCAACTCTCATCCCCATAGAATACCACTGATGAATATCTGCTTGCACCCCAAAGTATTGAGCCTGAGTATGAGTGAAATACTTAGGTGGGCAAACGGGATGCTTTTGAAGCTTGTACAGTTTGTTCAAGTAGTTGTTCTTGTGAGGTTGCCTAATATCATCAAATTGCAACCAAGCATGTCTTTCATTCAACTCTCCCACAAAGTGAAGCGGCACTTCCTCTTGTCGCCTAGGTGCTTTATGAGGCACGTTAGCTGCCTCACTAGATTGGCCTTCAGCTTGTTTCCTCTTGTCAGCAGCGGCCTGCAATCAAATACATAAAGCAAATAAAACATGAGAACTAAGAATGCAAGACTTAACCCATTACGTAATAACAAACAAAATCGCAGTTCAGAGAGTCTGCATTGCGGCGTAGTGAGACTTGGTAGCCCTCACTGCGGCGCAATGAGATTGTAATCACGTGCAGGTCAGGTGGTGGTCACTGCGGCGCAGTGGCAACATGCATACCCACTGCGGCGCAATGGCGAAGAAAATCTGGGCAAGTTCATCAGTTCATCTGATGGGTAGCCAAATAGGGGTTAATTAAATACTCAAATTCAGCAATAATGAAGCAATAGTCACCAACTAATCCAACATTAACCTCCCCCACACTTGTTCATCACAAATCTCTAAACTCACAAAACCCTAATTTCAAAATCAAAATCAGAATCGGATGAACAAGCGTTTTAAATGAAAGATTAACCACCCCATTAGCCTCATTAGCCCATAAACAACTAAACCCTAGAATTAATTACGAAATTAAAAACCCTAAAAATTAAAAATCAAAAATAAAGAAATAAACATAGAAAATAATCAAGAAAACTTACTCCTCTTCCCATGATGATAATGTAGAGATGATAATCTAGGAGAAAGAAAGAAAAGATGGAAGAAAAATGGAAGATCTTGATGGGAAACAATGGGTGTTTTGTTGTTCTTAGATGAGAGAAAGAAAGAAGAAAGAATGAAAGTGAAAAAGTAAAAGAAACACTTACCTGGCCTCATCTTGACTTACCCGACCCTTCACTGCAGCGCAGTGAGGCATCACACCCTCCCACTGAGGCGCAGTGAAGGATTTTGTACAACTGACCAGGACGGCTCTTGCAGATCAAGAGCTGTGCTCTTCTGTAATTTTTTTTAAAATTTTACCGAGGCTTTGTTTAATCTTTCCGGGACCTGAAACTCTTACAATAGACTTATATTAACATATTAAGAAGGTTCCATGTGTCATTTTTTTTCAAATTTGATAACTTTGATTTTTGACGAAAAATGGCCGTATTTTTCTAAGTATATTTTTTAAAATTGTGTTTTCATTACTTATGTTATGTTTTTGGGTTGAGTCGTAACAAATATTCCTTGACCCGAAAATTTAATATAGTCGCATATTATGAGTTTTGATGACCCCATTAGAATTTTGTATGAATTGGGTGGACAGAGATGTGGTTTTAAGTCTATATTTAAAATGTCTAAAAATATATATAATTATTATTTATTTGTCCGAAAACTAAGTTGGTCATTTGATATATTTAAGTATATATAAGTCGGTCAAAACGGTTTCTTAAGATATGCATATAAGAGAGTACTATCCATGGAGGTCCCATGGGCGCGTTATTGTGACACCGATGACATGGCACCGGCCGTAGCGGTGTATTTGATTTGATCTACGGTGTCTCCTTTTGATGACCACCGAGTGGTTATGTGCACTTTGAATATTATATTTTGATAGGAGGCGTATGGATCGGTCCTAGGCATTTTGTAAGTTTGACGGTGGACGTTATCGTAGTGTCATACGAAACGTTTGGCACCATTTGATAAGTTATAAGTTATTTGTTTTGGCTCTTATGTGCATTATTTTATGGAACTTGGTTTTAATAGTATTTTAATTTGTTAAGTATAAGATTTGTTAAGTATAAGATATTGGTGAAGTTATACTTATTTGTATTTTGACTTGAAATAAGTTTGTCTTTGAAATATGTATTCGTATGTTATTTAAAATTCTTCAGCTTTTGTCATATCTGTTCACTGGGCTTTTTGCTCAGCCGTATTCCTTTTTCTTTCTTATATGGCAGGTGATCAAGCGGGCTTTGGGAACGAGAGAAGAGAGTAGATAGAATTGGACTTAGCACCCTTTGCTTTAGAGTTTAATTGAAGAATTAGTATTTTTAAATATTTTGTCAAGTTGACTTTTGGCTTGACTTTGGTTTGACTTTTGAATAAGATTAACGCCCTTTTGTCCTTTTAGTTCTTTGATATCATTTTGTATTGTTTAGAAAGTTAGGGGCGTTACAGTTTTTGGTCTAGTTTTTCATGAAGTTTATATTAACGCACAAGATTCATATTTTCCCCAAACAAGTTAAACCGGTGCAAGCGGCTTCATTGGTCCACCGAACGGTTGACATGATCTTGTCACTTGGAACTTATCGGATACTTTGGCGGGTTATCGGATGAAGAAACGAAGAGGTGGATGTGGGTTCTTTAATTGTGTAAAAGTTTTTTATTTTTATTTTTGCATTTATCCATTTGGAAAAAGATAAAACAAGGAAAACAAATAAACACGAATATACAATTTGAAGATATTAAGTGACATTATTATATATACAATTCCTGTGGCCTCGGGCCACTGTAGCATTTACTGTAGATCTACAGTGCTGACGTCAGCTATTTTGTCCTTTTCCTTTTCTTTTTTTTTACGATAGTATACTTTTTGAGTTTCGTATTTTTACCACTAAACTTTTTGGTTTTTGACTTTAGTCCAAAATTTTTATAGAAACTTAAATGTACTTTATTTACTTTTACAAAGTTTTAAAAGTTTTTTAACTTTGCCGTCGAACTCTTGGTTTTTCCAACTTTGGCAGCCCAATATTTTAACTTTCTACCCCTTTAAGTGTCCAAACTTTTGGGTAATGCTATATGTATGTTTGCATGATGCGACGGCGATCCGGGGCAACGCCCAGGGTTAAAATTCTAGTTTATTTTTAAATTAAGTACTAGTATTCATTTGTTTAAGTAGTACTATTACCATTTTACTATGATCTTAAACTTAGATATGTTTTTATATACAAAACACTATGATATAAAGGGCAAAACGTAAATGAATGTTAACAAACAACTTATCAAATGTTCACGAACGAGAAAAAACGAACAAGAGCATTGTTGGCGTTTATTTTTGTTCGTTTGCTAAACAAATATAATCAAACTAGAAAGGTTAATCGCGCTTCGCTGCAATATTCTAATGTTTAGTATTGTCAACAAACAATGTTTTAAATACCGGTATATACTGGCCGGTATTACCGGTATTTGAGGGTACTCCGGTATTTTAATCCCGGTATTTTTCCGGTATTTTCACTATTTCATACCGGCCGGTATTCCCGGTATTCCCGGTATTTTTCGGTATTACCATTCCGGTATTTCCGGTATTTTAATTATTTTTTTTTTTTAACTTTTTTAAATATTTTTTTATGATACTTTAATGTTACTTTTTGTTATATGTGAACTTTAAACCTTATATTTTGTTATAAAATACCTATTTGGTATTATTTTTGAGTGAATTATAATTGTTTTTTGACTATTTTCGTTAAATTGTAACAAATTTTGTAGAATAATAATAAAATAAACTAAAATAGTCGTACCGGCCGGTATTTCCGGTAATTCCGATAATACCGGTAATACCGGAAATTTTTTCCACACCGGTATGATTAAAATACCGGTTTTTAAAACATTGTCAACAAATGATACCAATTAAACCAAAGTGTCAAACCATAGTTGGTCAGTTTCAATGGAACATTAAAGCTCGGGATAGGCTAATGGATGAAAAAATTGCGTAAAGTCTAATAATGTACAAACAATTAGTACAAAGTACAAACTGTAATAATGTCTGTAACACAATGTTAATTACTATTACCGATAAAAAGTAGTTTCCCTAATGACTCAGTATAAGTTTATTGCCAACTTAGTTGAGCAATCATAGAACAAACTCGGTAGTCCATATGGTAAGATTTGTTTTCCCATTCTTATTGTCAATGCTCTACTTAGTCCAGTACTATATGGATGTTGTTGAATACACATTGTCAAAGAAATTTCTAAAACACAGCGTTTGCAAATACATTTCACCAAGACCTTATAAGCGAAGAAAAAAGTACGGAAAAACACAAATTGAAAAGAAGAAATAAACGGCTGCATAATAAGAAGCTCGACTTGCCATCCTATTATCCTATTGGAAAAGATCTGAAATGGGCTACGCCTACAACCATGGTACTACGTATAATTAGATGTAAACAAAATATTTAACTTTACGAACTATTTGCAAAAACAGCGGCCGTTTTGCTCTTGTGATAAAATAAATGTCACCTCTATATAACTCGTTTATGTCGAAATTATCTTCTTTATTAAAAAAAAGTTGAAGTGAATAGTAACATACGACGTGACGCCTTTGATTCGATCACGTCACATTCCGTTTCATTTTTCGGATTGCGCGATAACTCAATTCATTCTGGTTATTCTCCTTTAAGTTTTTGTTGGTTTATTGCACAGTATTTTTCATTCTTGATTTCCAGGACACCGTTTCATCGTTTGACTTTCGTCATGTCGCACTCCGCTTGAGTTTTTTCATTCAAGTTTTTTTGTCTGTTTACTCATTGTTTTTTCCCTTTTAGTACGTTTCGAAACTATTATATATTAGAAACTTTCATTCAATCTTTTGTGTTTGCGTTGTTTTTATTTTTGGTTTCGTTGACTCTATTCCACCGTTATGATTCTGTTACATTGCATCCCGTTTGTTTTTTCATGTGGGTTTTTCTTTTGTTTTTTACACAATATATTTCGTTTATAGTTTGTAACTAATATATTGGAATCTTTGATTCGAATTTTCCCACTTTCTCAAACTTTTTATTTCTTAGTGTATTTAATATTGCAAACTCTTGAACGAGGTTTTGATATTGTCCATAAAAAATATCTATCAATAAGAAAAAGTAGCTATTTCATATGATAAAGTCTTTAGCAGACATATATAACGACACATTATCAATAACAAAAAAATATATTTCATATGACAACGACTTTAGCAGACATATATAGCAACGCATCTTCAACAAGAAAAACTAAAATATATCCATGACAGAATGGTTTTTAGTTAGACGTTTGTAGTTTTAACACAAATACAATGTCATAGCAAAACCGTATTAACACAAAAATTGAAGTCCTAAAAGGGCCCCACAACCAACTACTTCTACACGATTATTGCTGTTTAACTAATTGAAAAAATGGCTAAGTGCGCCGGAATGCAATCAACTA
The DNA here is from genome assembly GCA_034093135.1 of Erigeron breviscapus. Taxonomy (NCBI): domain Eukaryota; kingdom Viridiplantae; phylum Streptophyta; class Magnoliopsida; order Asterales; family Asteraceae; genus Erigeron; species Erigeron breviscapus. The sequence continues at coordinate 144,436,042 of CM067167.1, forward strand.
ATCATGAAAAGTTATTGTGTGCACGAACTCCAGGTCAGCTTTATTGTGTTCAGGAAACTTGTTCAAGAGTCCCATAGCATGCAAAAGTGGAAAAAGAGATCCCTAATCAATAAAACGTGATTTATTTTGCCCAAAACAATAAACCAGATGTTTATGGGGTATGAAAGCCAGCAGCAGCACCAGAAGAACAAATTGATTCCAAGAAAGAACAAAGTGATAAGAAATAATGATATTCAGTATATCATAAGTAGCAGCAGCGGGAGTAATCAAGAGGAAGATGTAATCACAAGAGCCCCATACAGCCTTCAATCCCTCAAATCAATAACAGAATCACCAAGGAACAAGAATCCCCAAAACATATACCAACACCAAAAATTAGGGTTTTATCAAGAAACCCCCATATCAATCGAGACAGATAAATCTAAGGTTTGGGATTTTGATATGATCAGGGGAATATAATATTAGAAAGGAACAAGAATGGCTAAGAAGAGAAACAGAGAGAAAGAGACAGGAAGGGTTTGTATTCCTGAGATAAAGATCATGTTATTTACATTTTTGATAAACAAAAATCATGGATTTGGTCCCTTACTCCCTTAAATAAAAATCTGGATGTTCTGCTTTTTCTTCCTTTTTTTTAATTAATAAATGAAAATTGACATCCACGTGGAGAGGTAACCGGTTCCATATAAGCAAAATCCACTTTGAGTGTTACTATAACCATAACTTCAAGTTTCCTGAACACAATAAAGCTGACATAGAGTTCGTGCACATAATAACTTTTCATGATTAGTTGATTGCATTCCGGCGCACTTAGCCCTTGAAAAAACTATTGATACACGGAGAAAGAAAAGCGAGCGAGACCGGGTGTATCTTATGGAACTCAAACCATTACGTCACACGTGCAAGTAAATCGGCTAAGCGCTTACATCAAACCTTGTGGACCGGGTTTGTTTGTAAGCCACGAAAATAAGGCGGTCCTTGTTCCACAGCGTGTCTGCCTCATTAAAACATAAACCTAAACCTAAAAAACCCCAATACTCATCAATCATCACCAGAAGAAAAAAGAAAGGCGGTCAGGAAGCCCTCTTCGCCGACATTAACCCATTATTTTTCAGTCTATTTGTATATAAATATCTGTTTTCATATCTAATTATATTCTCTCTGATAATAGTAATAATAATAAGAACAAGAAAAAGAAAGAAAGATGACAGGGGTGATGACGTGTAACGCGTGTAACACAGAATTCACTGAAGAAAACGATCAAAAGCTTCATTACAAATCCGAATGGCATCGTTACAATCTCAAACGCAAAGTATCCCCCTTTTCCTTTTTTTAATCCTCTTTTATTTGTTTGTTTAACCTAATAACTGTTTTTACTGCTATTTATTAAGTATTTTTCATATTTGAGGTAATCTTTGCTTCATTTTGCTTCAAGTTATATCAGATATTAGTTTACGTTTAATTTATGTCCTAATAAGTTATATTTGTTATATGGCTACCGATGTATGGCCTCCGCGTTTTAATTTTTACTGTTGTAATTGTCAAATTTTATTTGCTTTACATATGAAACCAGTGTCAAAGTTTATTTTGTGGTTTTTGCAAATTACAAAGGGAATAACTTGTATGCTTCCTGTGGGATATAATGTGTACATTTAACTAACTTCAAGGTGGGACAATGGAAATTTTTTATAGAAGAATTTGGTAGAAGCATGCTTCTTTGGAAGCACCTCAGTTATTCTGATGACTCGTGTTTTAGTTTATCCTGAGTTGTATCTTTGTGTTGTGCTTTTAATGATTTGAAACAATGCAAGTAAGTTTTAGCCGAACGTGCTATACACTATGGTTCATGTTGAACTTGTAAAATCCAGATTTGGTAGATTTGGTATTCAAGTGTATCGAGAGTCATATGCTATAATTTTTCATATTAAGAGCTCGTACGATTTATTTAAAACTAAGTTGTTGTTCGGAGGTCTTATGCCACTTCTAATAATAAGTTGGGTCTAATGGTATGTGGAAACACTTGAAACCATATGTCTACCACAAACTGAATTTGAAGCGAGAAATAAAGAGCACCCGAGAAGATGGTTGCTAAATGCTTAAAGCTTTCCTTGCTTTGTCTTCTATTTAAATTGGAAAATGTGTTTTAAATGATGTGAGTTTCTGATCCAGTTGTTACAATAAAACATTGTGTAGAATCTGATGAAAAAAGTTTTATAGTTTGCTCAATTTGATATGTTACAAGCTAGATGCATTTACCGTTTGTCATATTGGTGTGAACTAAACGTTGTATTCTTTGAGACAAATAGTCTCTGTTAATGTTTCCTGTTACACTTTGTCATAATTAATTTATGTCATTGGAAAATCAGATTGCAGGCGTTCCTGGAGTGACAGAAGCTCTCTTCTTAGCCAGAGAAACAACACTTGCTGAAGAGAAAAGTAAGCTGAATGGTCCTGCTATGCTGTACACATGTCGCCTGTGTGGCAAAGGTTATCGAAGTGCCAAGGCTCATGCTCAGCATCTGAAGTCTCGATCTCACACTATGCGGGCTTCTCAGGGCGGTATTGATGATGAGAATGATGCAGTAATAAAGCCACTTCCACCCCGTGCTGTGAAGAAGTCTCCCCAACAAAAGGAAGAATTCGACGATGAAAGTGACGAAAGTGATGAATGGGTGGAGGTTACTGAGAATGATGTTGTTGGTGAAATGGCATCATCCTCTGCGCATATGGAAATGAATGATGAAGATGATGATGATACTGATGATGATATGGATGAGGATGATGAAGTGGATCCAACATGTTGCTTTATGTGTGATCAAGAGCATAAGACAATTGAAAGCTGTATGGTTCACATGCATAAGCACCATGGCTTTTTCATACCCGACATCGAGTATTTGAAAGATCCCAGTGGTCTTCTCACTTATTTGGGACTTAAGGTAAAATCCGTTATGCCCATCTTCTTGGTACATATTCTCCTGTAAAATTGCATTCCATTTTTTGCATTAAGAGTTGCGTGTAGATAACCTTTTCTTGATAATTTTCTGTATGTGGAAATTTATACCCATTTAACTAAGAATGGGTCCATTTGGGCTGTGTTTTTATGTTAATTAAGCCAATTAGGTTAAAGCATGAAGTTAAACGCGCTGAAACTGAAAGTCACCCAAAATCTTTTTGTATGTATACAATCTTCTAGATCATTACGCTCCAAGAAAGGTAATAGAGAATTCCACAACAAAATTGGGGGGAGTTATATTTGCACTCGTTATCCTATCTCTTTCTTTGTTTCTTTTCATTTGTCACCCAACACGTTATTAGATATTTATCTGTCTCTGTTGTTTTTTTAAATTGTTACTATATATGTTCATTTATTTTTCATTATTGTCATTAATGTTTAGAGGCCTGTTTGTAATCCCTTTATTCACCCAAAATTCCTTAAGATAATATTAGTTATATTAATGTTTGCGTAATATAAATGATATTGTTTCATTGCATTTGCCTAATTACACATGTATTATTGATGAAAAATCATTGGTGATGTTACCTTTTTAGTTTGTATTCTACATCCTTGTACAATCTCGTGACTTGTCTTCCTTATCTATATGGTTTCATTTTTTTACAGGTTAAGCGTGATTTCATATGCTTGTATTGCAACAGTAACTGTCAACCATTTAATAGTTTGGAAGCAGTTAGGAAGCATATGGTGGCAAAAAGTCATTGTAAAGTACACTATGGTGACGATGATGAAGAGGAGGAGGCTGAACTAGAAGAGTTTTATGATTATAGCAGCAGGTTTGTATTATTAGAAAATTGCCATCTTCTTTTAACAAGTGAAGTCACTTTAGTACACACGCCTTTGTTTCATTCTTGACTGATGATAAAAGTTTGTAGCTAGTTGATGGTACTTGTGCGGTTTTATTCATGTTATGTTTCATCTCTAACATGTTGAATGGGTATAAAGTGGAGAAATGTTTCATCTCAAATGTTGCCCTAACTATATTATCATTGCCTAAGGCATCGTATTGTTTTATTCGCGGAAGTCCTTAACCAGTTTTCTTAGCCTGTATTATGTATACGCTACTTCACCGGCAGCCAAAATATTTTACTTGTGTGAATCACGTAAGAGATATGAGTAATTTTTCCCCCCAGTATTGCTTGTGCTTAAAGCTAATAATAATTTTTCTCTCTATATTCCAGCTATGTGGATGCAAATGGAAAGAAGCTCGTTTCATCTGATGGGACAGATGATGGTATAGAACTTGGGAGTGGTGGATCTGAGCTAATCATAACTACAGTAAATGATGATATAATATCAACCAAAGCAATTGGTTCCAGGGAATATTTACGTTATTATCGTCAGAGACCACGCCCATCTTCAACTGGAGTTCCCATGACTGCTGTATTGGCTGCAAGGTAACATCCCATGATGATATGGCAACAGTTTGTCATTCCACCTGTTTTTTTGATACCTGGTTGCTTACTTGACGTTGAATGTCAAACAGAATATTTTCCAATAGTTTTTGTTACAAAGTTGCCGTCAGTTTTTTTTTTCTTCCAAAATCACAAGAGTTCGAACCTATATAATTGCACTTGACCTCAAACTATGATCTATTGTTTCTTTAACGCTGGAAGTCAAAGGCCGGTTCATGTTAATTCTTTTTGGTCATCGAAACTGGTAAATAAAAAGCTTAAATCGATAAGAGTCAACGGGTCTAGAGTTTTTTGGATCAATTCAGCTTCTTGAATCTTTATATATCTTTGCAGCCACTTGGTTATTAGGGAAAGATCAGTATTAATATGATAAAACTTTTGTACTCATATTTAACACTAATTATTATAAGATGTATAATTTTATTTTTTTGTCCAGTTTCTACCAGAAGTTACCTTGAGCTGTTACCTGAGCATCCATTTTACCTTTGCTAATAAGCATTCTAAACTTGAAATGATGTACAAATTTCAGATATAGGAGCATGGGTTTGTCAACAGTTCAGTCAAAGGAGAACATGGTGAGGATGAAGGTGATGAAACAGATGAACAGAACAGGTGTAGATTATATGCGTTCCAAGATGGGCATGAAAAGCAATGTCATCCGAAACCTGCCAAAGAATGTCACACATTAAGTCTTAAATCTTGTTGATCGGCAGTTAATACCAGCGTTTAGCTCTTTAAATAATTATATTTTCGACAATGCTCTTGAAGCTTCTACATTGACAAGTTGGTCTTGATTGTGAATTTAATTAATCTACTATGTCATTTGAAATTGTTTGTTATGCTCTTGAGATAGGGCCAATGTTTTATGGTTTGTTATGGTTCTTTAGTTTGTTCTACATGTGATCTTTTTTAAGTTTCTGAACCATGATGGCCCCTTCCGGCGCCTACTCTTGAGTGTTTTTGCCCATAAATTGTCACTTTTTTTTTTAATTTAAATGTGGCAGACTGGCAGGTACCTCAATTTTATTAATCACCAACAAAAGATTACAAATTTTCAGCATTCCTATAATGTGGACGTTCTCATCTACATCTCTTTGCACAAAATCTGTATTCTATCACTGTAAATGAAATACATACGCACTAAATAAAAACATACATCATATGATCATTTGAAAATGAATGCTGCAACACCATTGGTGTCCAATAATATCCTCTTTGCCTCCATACAGTAGTCATAACTCATAATACCTGCTGCAGAGACGCTTACACAAGAGTAACTGCACCACCATCCTATCAGTTTCTCATGTATGACAAATCCCATTTGCATTTCAGCTCCTCATAAGCTTTGCAACTTTTCAATCTCAATGATTTGGTCTTTATTTTTCTTCTTTGACACATTAACTTGGTTAAAAGATCCTATTATTTCTCTCCTTCCATATCCAATTTACAGTAGCAGCCTCCACACTGTTTGTCCACCCTAATCACATTGATAAGGTTAGCTAGATGGAATTGTAATTATTACGGTTAGCACTTCTAATATTACGCTTACTCTCATGAGTATTTCTCGAGATTTTCTGAGTTCATTATGCGTATTAATTCTTGGTTCCAAATGAAGAAAAAGTGTAATGCGGATTTCATAATCTTAAGAGTGAGAAGTAATTGAAATCCAGATGTTCTTAATGGCTATGAGTGGCCAGTGCTGTTATAAGTTTGGGTGTGAATTTTTTCATGTGAATAGACCTTTTCTTATCTAAGGAACGCCTCTTTTCTAGTAAACTTTATCGTTACAATAGTGGGAGTCTTCTAATGCTTATTCAGACAGTTTTTGGAGATAATTTTAAAGGATATGTGATTTGTTTGGCGTTTTAAAGTATGGTTTTCCTTTCCCCGGTTTTAGTTGTATCGATGGGGTGCAACCCAAACACTTGATGGTCCAGTTTTGTATTGTTGTTTTCGTCTTTTGGGGTGTCCTCAGTTAATAAAATTTTGGCTGTTATAATAAGAAGTTTATAACAAACATAGGAAAACACATTAGAGGCTATTGTGAATTTCGTAGTCGTTTTAGTAGAGATGTATAGTGTGGTGGAGTTAGAGCACAAAGTCAAATCAGCCAAGTCAATTCCACACGCAGGATAGACGGTGAGACAGCCACAAAATCATGGCTCCTATTTCCAAAGTGATGCATAAACGAGAATGACTCAGCATGCAACGAGCCGTTCCAAAAGATGGTTGGATTAAATGAAGATAACCAGTAGACCCAAAACTAATGATCAATTCCGAAGATGTGCATAGAATTGTAACACGTAAACATAATATTATGGGGTTAAAAAAAGCTAATGAAAGTGAACTAAAGCGATGTTGAAACAATGACAAGTACTAATTATCCGACTAAATTAAGTTAATCCAGAGGACATAAATGGGATCCAAAAGTGACACTGATTAATGATATGGTTGATGAGTTTGGGACAGTGGATGGAGGATACCTGATCTGATGACTCTTGTCTAAATCAGTTGGAAAGCAGTTGGAATTGTAATCTACATCTTTTGCAAAAGATAGTTGGGACAAATGAAGATGACACATTTAAGAAAAATATATATATAAAGATATCTTTCTTTTTCTTCATTTTTGCTTGCTTTTGATACACCAAAACATGACATGATAGGGCTAGTGAAAGTCAAGTAAAGTGAGGCTGAAAGCCCTGAACCAAGGAGTGGTACTAATACTCCCAGGTTGATGCGGTGCATGACTAAGATTGGGACAGATATCGTAAGATACTTGGATTATATATGGTTACTTTAGGGAAAACGCCCCCAATCTTTCATTGAAACAACTGGTCGTAACGCTTTTAAGTCACTCATGCGAAAAAGAAACAACTGTAGAAAACATATTATTGTTACCATTTGCCATATCTACTCATACTTAACCATGACATGTCATTTTTTGCAGAAATATCAGGGCAGCACCATTTTAAAAGGTTTCAGTAAATCTGAGATTATATATCTGTTAGTGGTTTTTATGTGTTCTTCGTTTCATTTTTAAATCGATCACCTTGTGTAAAAATAGAAAACTTATTTTGAACTGAATAGATTCATAAGATACTTGAACACATCAATCCCTATTACATTTAAACAACATGACGCCATTCTAATGCATCCATACAAATTATAATTACATGCCATTAATCACACCCCATTTGCCATCTCACTCATCTTCTTCTCCTTCTTGGAATTTCCAAAAACGAGATCAAGATTATACAACATAGGTACCATGGTGATTGAACAAACAAACACAAGCACAGGGCCAAATATCCATAGCATGAGCGGAAGTGCTGAATAGAAAATCCGATTCCCCACTGCATTTAGTGTGAAGCCCTTTTCTAAAAGCTCAGAAACATACTCACATGTCACTGTTGATTCCGGTGGGCAGTTGATCAAGAAGTTAACTTGATTAATGAATCTGATCGATAGAGAGTGACACATGAAAGACGCGAGGAATACAAGCAAGAGTGTAACGTATTTCAGTGCTACCATAAATTCTCCGTGAGCCCCATAGAGAGTGTCGTTGATTGGTTTTTTAACGCTGTACGTGCTGCTAATGACTGCTGCTAGACCCGAACACAGAAGTATTGATGTAGTTGCCATCAGGGTTGCTCCCATTATTGTGTTTCGAAGTGTTTGAACAGCCAATATATTTTTCTTATCATTATCCTGCCATTATTAATATACAATGGAAGAGTAAGATATGTCACAACTCATGATAACCCCATTGATAAATAAATTTGCAGTTTAGAAATTTTTTTGACCAAAGTTCATTTTCATTGATTACAACATTTACGGAAATGCAAATTTGTGCCACTCTTTTTTCCCCCTAATTAGTCAGGAAGGCTTAAGAAAACAAAAACAAAAATTACAAAAAATAAGGCTCTTTTAGTTTCATGTTTTCTTATATATGTATGTTCAAGATTTACATATGTGCATGCACATCATTAAAAAAGAGGTAGTGATCTGTACACCTACAACTTTTAACTGTACACCATCAAACATGCATTAAGGTATTGTCCAGTACAATAATATGAAGCATGTTTGGTGGTGTAGCTTGGTTGTCCCTTTCTTATCCTAGAAACTCCACGGGAAGCTGTTTCCTACAAGAGGAGAAATTTTTTCCATTCCTACTAAGATTTGCACTCAAGACACATTAAACTTTCTACCACTCAACTAAATATAAATGTGAATTTTATTTAGTATTTATAAAAAAAGTGCGGTGTACACGTTTTGGAACACAATATTTTATTAATCTAGAAACCTTTACAAAAAAATTATTATTTTATTATTTATAATACTACTTATATTGTTAATGTGCTAAAACAATAAACCAACAGAAAGCTAAAGTTTTGCCAAATGATCTTTAACGTACGTGTGAGTTTTCTTTTTCTTCTGTTTTTGTATATAGCTAGAAAATTAAGACCCAAAAAGGCGACAATAATAATACAGTATTTTTATTCGAAATGCACTACTTTACACAAGAAAAAAAGGAGCAATCATAAGAGAATTCTTTTGTAGCAACAATCAAGATCATATTTAAAAAATCATGTAAGTTGTATCTATACTAAAAAATGCAAATTGTTGAAATATTGGTCTACATATATTTTGTTAAAACTTCTACTTTAAGTTGCCAAAGGTGAACAATGATCGCATATAGCCGTTTAAACCAAAGAGCACACATAATTTAATTAAAAAATTAAAATCCTAGATTTCGTAAATCTCCAAAACTAGGTGTCTTAAGTTCTTAACTAAAAGTTTAACCGAGTGCAGCACGAACTCCATCTCAACAAACTTTAAGCTTAAGTCGAGCTCTTTTGATAAATAAACAAACTCAAACTTGATTTCAGGCTTTAGATAAGAAAGGCGAAAGATTAGAAAAATTAAACACTTCGATAAACATACTAACACTGTGGCCGAAAGTCCTTTTGGAAGCAGCCTCTCTACTCGGATAAAGGTAAGTTTGTTTACACATACATCACTTATGTTTGTATTTAATTTGTATAACACACAAACACCGAGTAAATCAAAATCCGCTCAAAAGTCTGATTGTTTCTTTCTTATACACTAGATTTATTATCCCCGCGTCGAATACACAGATTGTTTATGATATTTTTATAATAAGATAAATTGTTAAATATGTAAATTTAAATGTAAAAAAGTCTTTGTAAAAAATATTATTCTAAAATATTACACGCGTATATTGTATCTCATCTTTTGTAATACTTTCTTATAGACAATATTTGTTTATGTTTTTGGATCTGACATTTGTTGCTTATAATCACTTAAAGATACTTTTCGATTTAACTTGAGATATCACAAGGTACAATTGGCTGTACTTCAAAACTGGACGTTGTAACTACAAACCAACTTTTGATAAAAATAATTTTAATAACTTACATGAGCATTGTACCTTTATTTCTTATTTAAAATAGTATATCAATTTGATGGTAATAAAATAAATTTTTAAACTCAAAATTTAAAATAAATACTCTCTCCATCCCATTTTAATTGTTCAATTTTGACTATTTGAGTCTTCTCCTTTCAACTTTGATCGTATATATTTTTTGTTTGTGTTATACATTATACAAATACTTGATAAAAGCTATATTAAAGGAAAGTTCATTTGAAACTCAATCCATTCATATACTTAATATCAAAAAAGTATTTAGTGAGGTTAAAAAATGTAAATTATTGATGGAAAACAAAAAAAATATAAATTAGTGAAATCTTTTCTAAAAATAGTAATTTATATATATTAATATATTTGAATAATGATTATTAAGATTTTTAATTTATAATTAAATTAATAATGACATCTATCGATTTTCATTTTTGATGATTAGAGTACGTTATGATTGGTTTATAAGTTGTTAGTTTTGTCTTTTAGTTATAAAAATTACGTATGAGAATTTGAAAACATCCATTAAACAGACTCATTACAAGTTTCTTGTAATGATAACAATAATAATATTACTCGTAATAATAATATATAAGGGCATTCACGTAAATGTTATACTCACTTCTAACGTACATATGTATGCCCATTATCATATTGTTTTGTGAATTAATTCGCAGAGACATGGAACGCATATAGCTTGATGTTTACATAGATCGAGAAGTTATGCACGTACCTCCATAATGGTCGATACCCACAAGCGGCGTCCATGATTGTTGGTGCCGATAATGGTACACAGTGGTTGTGTTCGGACCTTATGCCATAGCCATATGTGATAGCCGATAGTGATCATGAATGATAATGGCACCAACACTACATCGAGATAACACTTCTTCCATTCCATTGTTTTTGTGTCTAATCTCAAATACGACTATTGTGCTTTCCTAGTGTCTTAAGAGAAGTTATATAATACACTTATATATATAAGTGCCTCAATGAACAAAGACGGTGTTCAACGCAAGGTTCAAAATCACAAAAAATAAATAAAGCAAATATAAAGCAAAAGAGAGAGCCCATTTCTATCCTAAGTTACACACACTATACCATGTCATGCAACAACACTTTGTTACCTTCTCATGCTTTTTAGACTTTATATTATCATATCATTAGATTTAAGGCTTTATTTTAATCATATCATCATTAGTTATTTGCATTACATCTTATGTGATACATTTACCAAGTGACTACTTATAGACGTGCTTCGAGATGAGCTTATGCAAGCTAGTTTTCATAAATTTAATCATATCAGAGCGGTACCCGCGCGATGCGGCGGTGTAATGGCGGCGGCGGTATTGGTGGCGCGGTGACGGTGGTGGTGGCACGGGTAGCGGCGGCGGTGGTGGCGGCGTGGCGGCGATGGCGACGACGACGAGTAACGTAGGTTATTGATGTAATTTGGTTTTGATGAAATATTGAAACTTAAAATTATAAACAAAAATTGTATATAATCATATAAGCTATCTTTCGCTACCAAAAATCTTACTAGTATGGTCCTCATAAAATTGTAAATTATAAAGAACTTGAAATTGCTTATGGAAAGTTTTCGAACATATGAAAATGTACATTACCTGAATACCTTCTAAGTATCCGCTTGGTTTGGGTATACCCAGGTTCAAGTTTATGGGGGCAAAGTTTACCCTATTAATCGTCATGCCTTAGGGCAGATTAGTAGAGGGTTTTCCTCATATCGGGTATTTGAAATAGACAATTCTACTTCGAGTGATCTCTCTAGCGTGGACCCGATTAATACAACGTATGTTAAACCTCCCGCTGTCGAATCGCGACACGAAGTTTCCAGCGAAATTCACCTTTCAAAAAAAATAAAATTATCCATATTTTAAAATTAGCGTGTTTGTTATTTTACATGAATTTATATTTATAAGCTACAAGCTCCAAATTACTTTATCAAATTAACACATTATATTAACAAGAGTTTTAGCTACCGCAAGCTAGTTTTATTTTAATCATATCATCATTAGTTATTTGCATTACATCTTATGTGATACATTTACCAAGTGACTACTTATAGACGTGCTTCGAGATGAGCTTATGCAAGCTAGTTTTCATAAATTTAATCATATCATCATTAGTTATTTGCATTACATCTTATGTGATACATTTACCAAGTGACTACTTATAGACGTGCTTCGAGATGAGCTTATGCAAGCTAGTTTTATTTTAATCATATCATCATTAGTTATTTGCATTACATCTTATGTGATACATTTACCAAGTGACTACTTATAGACGTGCTTCGAGATGAGCTTATGCAAGCTAGTTTTCATAAACGTACTCGAATAAAATTAGAATTGATTGTTATGATCGAGTTATCCGTTACCCAAATTGAGTGTGATGCCAAAATCTATTTTAATTAGAAGATAGTAATGCGAAAGTTTGTGATAATGACAAAGGGCAATAATAAGATAGAGGGGAAAGGGGGATAGGAGACCCAAGTGAGCTCTGACTATGCATGACTCGAGTCACCAAAGCCCATGAAAGGTCACACCAACCCACTAGTGACCCGACATTTCTAGCTTTCAATTTTCTATAGAAATTCCTATATCGATCCCTTAATCACAACAAAAAGTTGGTGCGTTTAGGAGGTGGACACCCTTATTTGTCCGCGTTTACCAACGGCACTTCTTAGTTTCTGTTATATAAAATGATTAATCTTCCTAGATAATTAGCTTAAAATAATCTTTTAATCATAAGATAATGACAAGTGGTAAAAAATATTAATAAAGAATTCATGAAATCTATATATCATTATTTTATAGTTTTAAGAGAATTTTAAACTAATTTTTATAAGAATATATCATTTCCCTTCAGATATTATTTAGACTCTTAATACTACATGTTAAGTAATCATAAATAATGTATATGCTATTTTACATGAATAACAATATATTAGGTTTTGTGTTAAATATTAATAACTAATCTTAATATATACTAAAAGACAACTGACCTAACCTCAATTGACCAATCACAACTCTTAATTTTTCTAAATTAAGTTATTAAACATGTGACTAAATTATGTTATTTATTATTTAATAATAATAATTGATAGAAAAATAAATAGGTGAACTTACGAGTCTTGATTTTTAAAAAATTTAAGTCCTATCTAAACAATTTAGTAATTATCTCAAAACAAATGTTATTTAAAACCCGTGTACCAGAAGTTCGCAAATTTCAATGGATAAAAACTAAACAACTATCACTCTTAGAGATGTATACTGGTAGATATGAAAAGTCTGGACTAAATCTGGACCTAACATATATTCATATATGAAACGTAAAATATATTATTATTATATATATTTTTATCATATCATAACAATAATAATCTTTTTATCTTTTTATATACTAAAAAATAGTTGCTCTAATAACTTATCGACCAATCACAGCTCTTGATTTTTTCAAGTTGACTTTTATTTTCAATTTTGACTTTAATTTAAACTTTTTTTTTCCATCACAATTTACACTTTTTAAACAATAATTCCAATATAATAAATAAAAATAATAGCTAAATATATTCAATAGAATAATAGCTAATATATATATATCTAATAGTACGTTCTATCATATAAATATAAAATTTAATTAAAATAAATAAAATAATATAAATATATTAATATTTTAAAAATAATTCTACTATTATCTTTTTTAAATTTTTTTTTAATAATTGTCATGACATATATAAGAAAAATAAAGCATGTTAAAATGTCATCTTTTATAAGAAACACCTATAACATTATCATATTTTAATTGAAATATTTATGATATGTTCCATCTAAGAATAAAATATTATTTTTAATAGTGCAAAATAAGAATTTAATATACCACGTGTAACAATAAAACAAATAAAATGATAGTGACCTATTATGATTTTTAAATATTCGAATATCACTAAGTATGTTACAGTCTACAACTTCGATAGACATATTATGATTTTGTAATATTCAAATATCGTGAAACATGTTACAGTAAACAACTTCGATAAACATATTTTTAAAAAATATTTCAATATAAAAAATTAAAGTTTTAATATATAGATCATTTTTTATTAATAAAAATAGTAAACTAAATTTAAACCAATAAGTTAACATATAATATTGCTAATGTCGTAAGCCCCGTGTATTAGACACGGGTCTAAAATCTAGTTGGAAAATATTAAATCCAACTCTAAGAGTTGTATTTAACGTGTAAAAAAAATTGTTTCTTCTATATTAAAAGTGTCACTGCATTTTATGATAAGTGCACAATTGTTTTATGCACATGATTGTATATAATAGAATCGTAAGTTGTAACTAATTATATGTCAATTGTTTCATAGTCAGATTATTTAATAACATATAAATTTAGACTATATCAAATATGTTCGAACAATAAATATGTTATTAGATATTCAAACCAAACATAAAAATTATTTTGCACTCAACTTTTTTAATGACCTAATTTAGTCACTTAGGGTGGGGGGAGTACCTCCCCTCCCCACCCTTTTCTATTTATTTATTTTCTATTTATTTTTATTCAACTAATAAATAAAACTTTTATTTAATAAATTAAAAATACAACTAAAAAACATAAACTTTTATTCAAACATAAACTTTTATTCAAACTTTTATTAATAAATTGTAGTTTGGTTGTTTAATTGAAAGAAAGAAAAAAAGATAGAACAGAAAGGCAAGAAAGAAAGAAAGAAAGAAAAAGGAAGAAGAAGAAGAAAAGGGGGGAGAGAAACGACCGTTACATGTGGGCCCCTCTGTTTTTTTTTTGTAACGTTCCAATTTATCGAGACCAGGCCGGGGACGACCCTCCCCACTTTGCTCACCTCCCAACCTGTACCGGTACCACGGGACGGTGTTCCTTAGGTACCGGACCGGTACCTACTCGGTGCCTATGACACTCCGTCCATCCTTATAATAAAGAGGATAAAAATATTCCACTAATGTTCTTTATATAAATTTTATAATTTGTAACTTCTATAACCTAACAAACACGATGTATCAAAATACGGGTTGTGATCATTTGAAAACTAAAAAACTGGCCAAAACACACTGTGATCTGAATTTAACACATGTGTTTTTAGAAAACACATTGTGTTAAGTTCATATCACAGTGTGTTTGAACAATTTTTTGATTTTCACGCGCTATCAAAAACATACTGTGATTTAAAACTTAACAAATGTGTTTTTAGATTACACAATAAAAACACAATGTGTTTTTATAAAACACAATTAAAACACATTGTGTTAAATTCAGATCACAGTGTGTTTTGCCCAGTTTTCTAGTTTTCACAGAAAATTTAGTTTTCAAATGAACATTTCACATCAAAATACTCTTATTAGATAACTTAATTTATAAAATCTATTTTTTAACATTTAAAATAACTACACTAACTCCTTTTATATCGATAACCTACATTTCTAAAAATTCCAAATCATCGTCGCTACCAATATCTCTATCACATCGTGTGGAAGATCATCTTATATACAGTATAAAATAAAGTATTTAATCACTAACAAATAATTATTATGTCCTTTGACTCGACACTTTTGACTTTTAAGTACCAAATAAAAACTGCATCCTTTATATGGATCAATAAAAAAACATTAGCTTTTAAATAGGTATGGAATAAAATAAAATTGATGTTTAACTGTTTTAATAGACAATATATATAAATCAATTATATTTTTTTTTGAACAACATCAACTTTATATATAGATATAAAGGTCCAGCAAAAACTGGGAAGAGTACAACATAGTACAGCAAGAAGCTGAGGACACAACAAAATACATATTACAAAGTTACAGAAGAGCTGCTATATCAAAGTCGATCCAATTCTCCCAAGTGATAGAGTCGAACCGTGCTCTATTCTTAAGCCAAAAGAATGAATCCTCCTTCACGATCTCCACCATCTTGTAAGCCGGTACCGTCTTGTTCTCGAAAATTTTCTCATTTCTTGCGATCCAAATCCTCCAAAACGTGGCTAAAATCACCAAATTCACTACCTGCTTCCATCTTTTTGACCCCGCCTGATTAAGCCCAAATTGTACAATGTCAGCAGTAGACTGACATGTTGTCGGGGTCCCCATTTTTAACCATCTAAAAACATTCCACCAGACATCACGAGAAATCAAACACGATGCAAAGATATGGAAGCAAGATTCCACCTCAATCCCACACCTGCAGCACGTAACATTGGGCAGATTAACACCTCTTTTAACCAGGTTCTCTTTTGATGCTACTCTATCCATATTGACCCTCCACACTAGATAGTTTACTTTTGGTGGGACCCAACGGTTCCAGTAATGAGTATGGCCTGCCACCGTATCAAGGCCACAACCCATAATCTCCCGTCGAACACATCTAGCAGAAAACTTGACCCCATTGTCGTTTTTCCATGTCCATGAATCAACTTCTGTAGAAAATTTAACACCCTGTAAAAGACACATCAACGAACCATATTGGGCCCATTCGTTATCAGAATTTGGGGCTCTCGTCCAACCCCAAGACCACTGTACAGCCCCATCCACCTTTACTATATAATCAGAAACCATTGCCCTCTTGTTTTTAGCAATTTGAAAGAGATCAGTGAACCACGACTTCAAGGTCCTGTCACCAACCCATATGTCTTGCCAAAATCTTATATCCTTCCCCGACCCAATTTTAGCTTTTAACCTATCTGCAATAGGTAGTCCCAAGTTATCAAACACCCGATCCATAGAGCAGATATCTTTCCAAATACCAGTGATCGAGTTATTGACGGGAATAAACTTAATGCTTCTTTTGGAATCATGAATAGCCCTGATCACTTGAGCCCATAGTTGTTGCGGTTGCTCTTTGTACTTCCACCACCACTTGACAAGCATTGTTAAATTAAACTCCTTGAGACCCCCCACCCCAACACCCCCAAACTTCTTCGGTTTCTTGATTACATCCCAACTTACCCAAGCGATCTTGTGCCCCATAGTTGTCTTACCCCATACAAATGACCGCCTGATCCCCTCAAGCGTGTTGATTACCTTGATCGGGGCCTTAAAAAGTGAAAAGTAGTATGAAGGGATACTACCAAGAACAGCTTTGACTAAAGTAATCCGACCAGCAAAAGAGAGGGTCTTAGCTTTCCACTTAGACAAACGTTTCTGAAACTTGTCAATTACGGGCTGCCAGAATCGCACTCTCTTCATATTAGCTCCAATGGGTACCCCCAGATACGTGAACGGGAACTTACCAACACCACACCCCAAAATAATAGCACCTTGGTTTACCTCCTCTTGTCCGACGTCAATACCAAAAATACTACTCTTGTTTAAATTTACTTTTAGCCCACTGACCAGTTGGAAGCATCTCAAAAGCCTACTCAAGCTCTTTATATTATTTATCGACCACTCCCCAACAAATATAACATCGTCAGCATAACATAAATGAGTAATAAGTGGCCCACCCTTAGGCATCTTCACTCCATCTACCATGCCTGCCCGCACGGCTCTATTAATGAAAAGGTCGAGAGACTCCAAAGCTAGAATGAAAAGATAGGGTGATAACGGGTCACCCTGCCGCAGACCCCTCTTGTAAGAAAATTCAGCAGTCGTGCTTCCATTAACGAGTACCGAACCTCTACCAGATTTCAAGCATCCCATAATCCATTTACGCCACCTTTCTGGGAACTCCATGTATTCCAACATTTTAATAAGAAACTTCCAATTTATTGAGTCATATGCCTTCTCAAAGTCCACTTTAAATAACAATGTCTTTCTTTTGGCTTTCTTAATATAAAATAGTTGAATTATTTTTAATCCCCCGTAACCGCCATAAGATTCAACCGTGTGCTTATTTGTAACGCGATATCCCCCCGCCACCGCCATAAACAATTAACGGTCATATAATCACACATCCCCCCTCTTCTTGTTCTTCTTATATCTGAATTTTTAGTCCCAAACCCTAATTTATTCAATTCCCAATTAACTCGTCAGATTATTTATTTCCTCTCTTTCTTTCGTTTTCTGAAAATTCAGATCTATTAAAATACCACCAATAACATATGAGTGAGGAGCAAAATTTAGGGCAAGAAATAGACTCCATACATAGCAAGCGAGAAGAGGAAGAAGACTGAATCACTACAACAACGTTTGGAATTTCTTAAAAGAATATTCTTCTTACATATGTTCAAAAGTTTCAAACCCTAATTTTATTAAAATCCCAATTAACTCGTCAGATCGTTTATTTCTGAAAATTCATATCTATTAAAATACCACCAATAAGACATGTGTGAGGAGCAGAATATAGGGCAAGAAATAGACTCCGAAAGGAAGAAGACTCAATCACTCCAGCAACGTTTGGAAGTATATATCTGTGAAACTTCTTGAGTTCAAGATCAAGATATCATCGGTACGCTCACCATATCTTTACAACATCCGAATGATTATTTCTGAATTTAACTCAATATCGTTAACATCTATATCTATAATCTATATCTATATACATTATAAAGGAGGGCCCCTTTTTTCAAATTCTCAAAAGATGATTTGAAGTACCTAAATTACCCTCTTCTTTATTCACTAATTTAAACATCTCTACCTAATATACCTATAATACCCTTAAATCTCAACCACTCATTTTTTTCTCCTCCTCCATAAATCATTTTATTCCTCTAATTCATTCAAAATCTTTTATCTCAAAAACCGTATATCGATAAATTATAAAAATTGTAAGGGTGTTCTTAAAATTACATGCTCTTTCATTAGAGATGTCATTCGATATACTTTCGACGAATTTTTAAATCTGAGGGCGGAGCCCGTACGACTAAGGCATTTGGCTATCACACTCTATGACTTATCACCTCCTATGACCTATCACCCCACCATCTCACTGTCGCAACGCGCATGTACTTTCTTTTTATCTTATAAAAGAGGAGCACCTTTTTTTAAGAAAAGATGATTTGAACCGACGAAAATACCCCTCTTCTTTATTCACTAATTTAAACATCTCTACCTAATATACCTATAATACCCTTAAATCTCAACCACTCATTTTTTTCTCTCTCCTTAAATCTCAACCACTCATTTTTTTTTCTCTCCTTCATAAATCATTTTATTCCTCTAATTAATTCAAAATCTTTTATCTCAAAAACCGTATATCGATAAATTATAAAAATTGTATGGGTGTTCTTAAAATTTCATGTTCTTTCATTAGAGATGTCATTCGATATACTTTCGACGAATTTTAAATCCGATGGCGGAGCCCGTACGGCTAAGGCATTTGGCTATCACACTCTATGACTTATCACCTCCTATGACCTATCACCCCACCATCTCACCGCCGCAACGCGCGGGTACTATCTCTCGTATTATTAAGTATATTCTTGTGAAGAATTTTTTGAGATCGTTTTCAAATAGGTTTAATTAATATGATCATAATGTTGGTAAAATCATCCACTTAACATCACTGGTGCCTTCTTAAATATTTATTTGGATATTTTTCGGTAGTAATTGCTAGAACTGTAGATATATAATATAAAATAATAATAATAAAAGTTATTTTATTTGAAAACGTGATACCTTACATACCTGATTCAAGCACTTTGACGACACAAGATGCATTCTTAAGAAGGGGTATTTCTGTTCATTTTTTGTTGATTTCGTTTTGGGATTCACCAATTATTTTTGTTTTCTTTGTCTATTATGATAAATTTCAAGTTTTCAATCTTTTTTGCAGTTCTCACTACTAGAACACTTAAAACACTCGTTTCAATTTCTCTTGTACTTTGAGGCTTGTACTTGAGAGTCGATCTTGTGTATCTAGGTTGTTGTTGTATTGAGGATTGCTTCTTTCCCCACTTTTGTGATTTTTTGTGTTTGAGATTCCCCACTTTTTTGTGATTTTGATATATATTGAGATTGCTTCTTTCCCCACTTTTTTGTGATTTTTTGTGTTTGAGATTCCCCACTTTTGTGATTTTTTGTGTTTGAGATTCCCCACTTTTTTGTGATTTTGATATATAAAATAATAAGGTTACATACATTTTAAAAACTGCAGACAGTTTTGTATTCTCTAACTACTTCAACACCTAAGCACTCGTTTCAATTTCTCTTGTACTTTGAGGCTTGTACTTTGAGGCTTGTACTTGAGAGTCGATCTTGTGTATCTAGGTTGTTGTTGTATTGAGGATTGCTTCTTTCCCCACTTTTGTGATTTTGATATATTAAATATAATTAATAAAAGTTATTTTATTTGAAAACGTGATACCTTACATACCTGATTCAAGCACTTTGACGACACAAGATGCATTCTTAAGAAGGGGTATTTCTGTTCATTTTTTGTTGATTTCGTTTTGGGATTCACCAATTATTTTTGTTTTCTTTGTCTATTATGATAAATTTCAAGTTTTCAATCTTTTTTGCAGTTCTCACTACTAGAACACTTAAAACACTCGTTTCAATTTCTCTTGTGCTTTGAGGCTTGTACTAGAGGGGTTGATCGTGTGTATGCGGGTTATTGTACCGGGAACTGCTTTAGCTTCTGACTTCCTCTACTTAATGTGTTTCTTACGTTTTCTATTAGTTGGTTTTATATGTTTTTAAAATGTTCAATTGCTTTTGTATACCCCACTACTAGAACACCCGAACATTCGTTTCAGCTTCTCTTGTACTTTGAGGCTTGTACTTGACCGTTGATCGTTTGTTTGTAGGTTCTTGTAGTGGAGACTGTAACATCCCAAACTTTTCTTTACTAGTTGACTAATGCCGTTAAGTCAATATCGTGTGTGTCGTTAAGTCTATTTTAGATTTTATGCATATGTGTAGTTAATGTGTGTTATGTGTGAGGCTTGAAAGCCTAAATGTTAATGTAGTATAAATGTGTGTAATATGAAGGTTAAGGTCCATGTAGTGACATTTAATGAAGGATTAATGATGTATATGGTCAATAAAGTAGTTTGTGACCAATAATGAAGCATTAGGAAGCTTAGGGGCTAGTTTTGACATGGAGGCTAAGTCAAAAACGGGATTAAGGAATTAGGGGTTGTCATTAGATCATATTTTGCAGCCATAACACTCTCTAAACAAGCCCTAAGCCTTCCCATAGCATTCCTCCATCCAATTGCAAGCCGAAAAGCCTTCCAACGTGTGATTCGAGTGTGTGTTGTCAAGTATTTTGCATCCCTATTGTCATCTACAGGTAGATCAGGTATTAAATCATTGATTTCTGGTCCTTTTGATTATATGAGTCATTAGGAATAATTATTGGGTTATGGGGGAATCGTTTAATGAAGATTAATGGTGGTTTTGATGGATTAAAGTCATATAAGGTGTAAGTAATGATTGAAATGCCTTATAATGATTTGAATATGAAGGATTTTGATGTGTGAAAGTCATGTAATTGATTTAGAGACATTTGGATCTGGTTTGGGGTGTAATCGAGCAACTTTGTGCAGAATCGCATCGAGTTGCGGCGCAACTCATAGTTGCGGCGCAACTCAATTCCAGAAAGATAAGTTGCGGCGCAACTGGAGGCTTGAGCTGCGGCGCAACTCACCAGTTTTCAGAAAAGTTAGTTTTGAACCGTAACGTCGTTTGTCATGTAGAATAGACCTGATACTAAAGTGAGTCGTTAATGTGTGTGGGTCTAGTTATTGGACTTAATTACGTGAGTATGTAGCTTGTCTAATAATCGTTTACTAATTATAGGTAGACGAGCATAGTTGCTTTACACAGTGACTAGTTGTGATTGTTGTGAACTACGCCGAGGTAAGATACACTACTTTGACACGCTGGGGGATTCAACGAAAAGCTGGTTTCAAATCATAAATACTTCCATTTGGTATCTTTATATTGTATGTTGGCATATGGGGTTACACGAGAGGTATTATGGGTTATGTAGTTGACCATGAGACCTGAAATGCAGTCCCTAATGTAGTGAAATGAAGTATTGCTTAATGTAGTGTATTGTTATGCAGTTTATGTAGTCTTACGAAGTATCTCATTATGCATGAAATGTAGAAATGAAGTTGATGTGTGATATATGCATGCTTACATGGCTTGTACACCTAGCTCACTAGACTTAGTAGGTTGCCATGTCACTTGCACGTTTAAGGATCCAAACGTAATGAAGATAAAGTGTGTGAATGTCTAGGGATGTGTGTTACCTAGACTATATGTGTGTGACGGTTTAGGAATGTGTGTTACCTAAACCATATGTGTGAAACCGAGCTCGTAAATATAATGCAGGGAAAGTGTTAAGCTTAACCCGTACGAGTCTTAGCCGGACGAGTGCGTTGACGTAGTTGTTGCTTGGGTGGCTCCTTGCAACATGGTCTTTATAATGCAGGGCGAGTAATACGAGGGGTTTGACCAACCTCCACATACGGATTACTCTTGGATTGGCTTGCCATTCCTTAACGACGAAGTATGACTAGCCTTTTGGTGAAGCATCTAGTCGGGTGTGACTTATGTTACACTTATATGCAGTTAACGAAGATATGTGTGGTAATGTGTGAATAAAATGAAGGATAGGCACATTTAGGGGATTCACCCTAATTGATATGAAGTTGATATGCAGTTATGTGTGAACGTGTGATGTATGTTGTGCCGAATAAACTTGTCTAATAATGAAGATTGTTTTAATTGGACAAATGCTTTAATAACATAGTGATATCTTTCTTAGCTAATTCGTTAGCTAACACTTGTTTCTTAAATGTGGTTGTTCCCTCAGGTTTAGCTTGAAGGACTAGTTGATGCAGGAATAAGAGTGAGACCTGGGTAGATGCATGCAGGAGGACTTAGCTACCCATAGACGATTGTCTCTTTAGACATTTATTTACATTTCGTACTTGATGTCGAATTTATGTAGTATTGTTGAACGGTTGTTTTGTGTTGGGAAACCGTTGGGTTTTCATTTTAAACTATTTGATGGTATTGCATGTAACACCAACTAAACGTAGAAACCGAACAGTTTTTATCGGTTTGACTTTTAAAGTCTTTTCTTCCGCAATTTGACACCGTTAGGTGAAAGTTTTTAAAAACCCATATTTTTAAATGTCGGGTGTTACAGAGACTGCTTTAGCTTTTGACATTTTCTACTTTATGTGGTTTTGATGTCTCTAATATTGAGGTTACATATGTTTTTGAGTTGTTCAATTGCTTTTGTGTTCGCATACTTGAGCACCTAGACATTTGTTTCAACTTTTCTTGTACTTTGAGGCTTGTACTCGAGGGTTGATCATCTGTATGTATGTAGGTTGTACTTGTAATGTGGATTGCATCTGCGTTTGACTTCTCCTCAGTTTTCTGATTTTTACGTTATTATCATCGAGGTTGCATTACTAAAGTTTTCATTTACTTTTGAAATCCCCTACTAGAAGTATCTATGTAGTCAGTTAGTTGTCTTTCAAAAAGCTGACTAGAGATGTACAACTCAATAGAACTATCTTTAAAACAAGTCTGATTCGAATATGTGATGAGGCAAGTTCTTTTTTCTGTGGGTTGCACTTGTATTTGTGATCAACATAGATAAAATGACAAGAAATACACTGTTTGATATCATATCTTATATATTTAGCTTTAAAACTAGACTGGATCAAAAAGCTAATAATGGACACACAACACACACAATATCTATCTATCTATCTATCTATCTATCTATCTATCTATCTATCTATCTATCTATCTATCTATCTATCTATCTATCTATCTATCTATCTATCTATCTATCTATCTATCTATCTATCTATCTATCTATCTATCTATCTATCTATCTATCTATCTATCTATCTATCTATCTATCTATCTATCTATCTATCTATCTATCTATCTATCTATCTATCTATCTATCTATCTATCTATCTATCTATCTATCTATCTATCTATCTATCTATCTATCTATCTATCTATCTATCTATCTATCTATCTATCTATCTATCTATCTATCTATCTATCTATCTATCTATCTATCTATCTATCTATCTATCTATCTATCTATCTATCTATCTATCTATCTATCTATCTATCTATCTATCTATCTATCTATCTATCTATCTATCTATCTATCTATCTATCTATCTATCTATCTATCTATCTATCTATCTATCTATCTATCTATCTATCTATCTATCTATCTATCTATCTATCTATCTATCTATCTATCTATCTATCTATCTATCTATCTATCTATCTATCTATCTATCTATCTATCTATCTATCTATCTATCTATCTATCTATCTATCTATCTATCTATCTATCTATCTATCTATCTATCTATCTATCTATCTATCTATCTATCTATCTATCTATCTATCTATCTATCTATCTATCTATCTATCTATCTATCTATCTATCTATCTATCTATCTATCTATCTATCTATCTATCTATCTATCTATCTATCTATCTATCTATCTATCTATCTATCTATCTATCTATCTATCTATCTATCTATCTATCTATCTATCTATCTATCTATCTATCTATCTATCTATCTATCTATCTATCTATCTATCTATCTATCTATCTATCTATCTATCTATCTATCTATCTATCTATCTATCTATCTATCTATCTATCTATCTATCTATCTATCTATCTATCTATCTATCTATCTATCTATCTATCTATCTATCTATCTATCTATCTATCTATCTATCTATCTATCTATCTATCTATCTATCTATCTATCTATCTATCTATCTATCTATCTATCTATCTATCTATCTATCTATCTATCTATCTATCTATCTATCTATCTATCTATCTATCTATCTATCTATCTATCTATCTATCTATCTATCTATCTATCTATCTATCTATCTATCTATCTATCTATCTATCTATCTATCTATCTATCTATCTATCTATCTATCTATCTATCTATCTATCTATCTATCTATCTATCTATCTATCTATCTATCTATCTATCTATCTATCTATCTATCTATCTATCTATCTATCTATCTATCTATCTATCTATCTATCTATCTATCTATCTATCTATCTATCTATCTATCTATCTATCTATCTATCTATCTATCTATCTATCTATCTATCTATCTATCTATCTATCTATCTATCTATCTATCTATCTATCTATCTATCTATCTATCTATCTATCTATCTATCTATCTATCTATCTATCTATCTATCTATCTATCTATCTATCTATCTATCTATCTATCTATCTATCTATCTATCTATCTATCTATCTATCTATCTATCTATCTATCTATCTATCTATCTATCTATCTATCTATCTATCTATCTATCTATCTATCTATCTATCTATCTATCTATCTATCTATCTATCTATCTATCTATCTATCTATTTGTTATCTTTACAACATCTGAATGATTTTTTCTTAATTTAACTCAGTATCATTAACATATTATTAAGTATTCTTGTGAAGATTTTTTTGAGATCTTTTTCAAATAGGTTTAATTACTATGATCATAATGTTTATGCAAATCTTAAATTTTTATTTGGATATTTTTCGGTAGGAATGGCTAATGTCTTATGCTCTGTATTTACCAAGCATTACTAGTACTGTAGATATATAAATAATAAAAGTTATTTTGGCAAGTCCTATTTTATTTGAAAACGTGATACCTTACATTCAAGAACCCATAATTTTCAAACGCTTACACACCTGTTTCACATTCTCTGAAAGGAACAATTTAAGGACGCAAGATACATTCTTAAGAAAGCGTATTTCTGTTTATTTTTTGTTGATTTGGTTTTGGTATTCACCAATTATTTTCGTTTTTTGACTTTCCATATTTTTGTCTATGATGAATCTGGGGTTAAATTTAATTTTCATGTTTTTAATCTTTTTTGCAGTTCTCACTACTAGAACACTTAAAACACTCGTTTCAATTTCCCTTGTACTTTGAGGCTTGTACTTGAGAGTTGATCTTGTGTATCTAGGTTGTTGTTGTAGTGAGGATTGCTTTACTTTTGACTTTCCCCACTTTTTGTGATTTTGATATATATATTTTAAAAAACCGCAGACAGTTTTGTATTCTCTAACTGTGGTGGGGTTTGCAACTTTGCATCTGTTTTACTAATGGGGATTGATTTTACATACTTTGTAGAGTTTTCAGTTGCTTTTGTATTTTCCATCCACTAGTACCCGAACACTTGTTTCAACTTCTCTTGTGCTTTGAGGCTTGTACTTGAGGGTTGATCATGTGTATGCGGGTTTTGTACCGGGAATTGCTTTAGCTTCTGACTTCCTCTACTTTACGTTTTCTATTAATTGGTTTTATATGTTTTTAAAATGTTCAATTGCTTTTGTATACCCCACTACTAGAACACCCGGACAATCGTTTCAGCTTCTCTCGTACTTTGAGGCTTGTACTTGACCGCTGATTGTTTGTTTGTAGGTTTGTGTAGTGGAGACTGCTTTAGTTTTTGACATTTTCTACTTCATGTGGTTTTGGCGTTTCTAATATTGAGGTTACATATGTTTTTGAGGATGAGTTTCATGATGTCAGTAGGAAGAGAGGTGACAATCATGTTTTTAAGTCTAGCATCAAGATTTACTAGCCTTCTTTCATCATCAGTCCACTGTACCTCTGGTTTGACCATGTCAATCACAATCTCAGGAGCATCAGCAGTTGCTCCTGGTGTTCTTTGTACCAGAGTGGGTACATATGGACCTTTGGTCAGAATGGTCATAAGATATGGTTCTACACCCACTATGTGTAGTAACATTCTTTCCTTCCAAGATCCAAAGTCATCAGACTCAAACCTTGGAGGAACTGACACGTAACCAAAGTCACGTGTGTTTACAAGAGTGGGTACATCAGTCATATTTTTGTTTTAAGAAAAGATTAAGGTTTAGAAAGAAAAGAAAGAAAGAGTGCAAGAATTGAAAATAAGTAAGCAAACAGATCTTGTTTCAGTGAATTAGAAACAGTGGCTCTGATACCACTTGGACAGTCCACAATTTGCTATGAAATTTCGGATATCCGAAATTTCGGATATGATTTCGGATAGAAATTTCGGATATCCGAAATTTCGGATATCCGAAATTCGGATATCCGATATTTCGGATATCCGAAATTTCGGATATCCGAAATTTCGGATATATGTTCGGATATTGAAATCCACTATCCGAAATTTCGGATATCCGAAATTCGGATATCCGAAATTTCGGATATATGTTCGGATATTGAAATCCACTATCCGAAATTTCGGATATCCGAAATTCGGATATCCGAAAATTCGGATATCCGACTTTCGGATAGTCGATTTAATATCCAACATATATCCGAAATTTCGGATATCCGAAATTTCGGATATCCGAAATCGGATATCCGAAATTTCGGATATCCGATTTCTGATATCCGATTTCGGATATCCGAAAATTTCGGATATCCGAAATTTCGGATATCCGAAATTTCGGATATATGTTCGGATATTGAAATCCACTATCCGAAATTTCGGATATCCGAAATTCGGATATCCGAAAATTCGGATATCCGACTTTCGGAACAAATTTCATATCCGAAATATATCCGAAATTTCGGATATCCGAAATTTCGGATATCCGAAATCGGATATCCGAAATTTCGGATATCCGAAATTTCGGATATCCGAAATTTCGGATATCCGAAATTTCGGATATCCGAAATTTCGGATATCCGAAATTTCGGATATCCGAAATTTCGGATATCCGAAATTTCGGATATCCGAAATTTCGGATATCCGAAATTTCGGATATCCGAAATTTCGGATATCCGAAATTTCGGATATCCGAAATTTCGGATATCCGAAATTTCGGATATCCGAAATTTCGGATATCCGAAATTTCGGATATCCGAAATTTCGGATATCCGAAATTTCGGATATCCGAAATTTCGGATATCCGAAATTTCGGATATCCGAAATTTCGGATATCCGAAATTTCGGATATCCGAAATTTCGGATATCCGAAATTTCGGATATCCGAAATTTCGGATATCCGAAATTTCGGATATCCGAAATTTCGGATATCCGAAATTTCGGATATCCGAAATTTCGGATATCCGAAATTTCGGATATCCGAAATTTCGGATATCCGAAATTTCGGATATCCGAAATTTCGGATATCCGAAATTTCGGATATCCGAAATTTCGGATATCCGAAATTTCGGATATCCGAAATTTCGGATATCCGAAATTTCGGATATCCGAAATTTCGGATATCCGAAATTTCGGATATCCGAAATTTCGGATATCCGAAATTTCGGATATCCGAAATTTCGGATATCCGAAATTTCGGATATCCGAAATTTCGGATATCCGATTTCGGATATCCGAAATTTCGGATATCCGAAATTTCGGATATATGTTCGGATATGAAATTCCGATATCGAAAGTCGGATATCCGAATGTTTCGGATATCCGAATTTCGGATATCCGAAATTTCGGATAGTGGATTTCAATATCCGAACATATATCCGAAATTTCGGATATCCGAAATTTCGGATATCCGAAATTTTCGGATATCCGAAATTTCGGATATCCGAAATATCCGAAATTTCGGATATCCGAAATTTCGGATATCCGATTTCGGATATCCGAATTTCGGATATCCGATTTCGGATATCCGAATTTCGGATATCCGAAATTTCGGATATATGTTCGGATATTGAAATCCACTATCCGAAATTTCGGATATCCGAAATCGGATATCCGACATTTCGGATATCCGAAATTTCGGATATAAATTTCGGATATCCGAAATTTCGGATATCCGAAACTTCGGATATCCGACTTTGAACACCCCTAGATACACTGCATCTTGCCATACAAGGTATATGACAGTTGGAACAACCACCATGTGACTCTTGTATTCTTCTTATTTGAATTCTTCCCTCCTTGACTTGCAATTTGGATAAGAATGCAATGTTGGCAAAAAGTCACCGGACTCACTGATTGTATCGCTGATGACTAACTATCAGCGACCAAGTATTGTAAGCGAATCCTTGACTCAACATGGTCTTCCTAAGAGGAGGTTGTGCGGTGAAGGTACCTGTACCACGGTAAAGTCTAAAGTTTCTGTTCGCGAAAACGGGGAATCTCCTAGGGTGACATCCAGATCTATTTCCCCTAGGGGCCAAACGCGATCTCCGGCGAATCCTGCAAGTGGGCCTGTGGGCTTTGTCATTCTTGCTCTGATCGCTTTTGGTAATTCTAAGAAGCAATGTTCGTAGATTATGTCGCATTCACTCCCATTATCGATGTATACTCTTCTTACAGAAATGTTGAATATTTGGGATTGTATATGTAACATCCCAAACGTTTTATGTTTGACTATTTGACTTTCCGTTAGTTAACGTTAAGTCTATTATGTTTATGTGCCCTATATGGGATTATGTGATTAAATGCTTAGACGTTTAATATGAAATGACAAATATGTTGATTAATGAAAGTAAAGTTAAGTTATAAAGTGCTTGTTAGTATGTTAAGACTCCCGGTAGAAAGTTAAGCTAAGAACGTTAAGTTGAAGAGTTGAGGGGTCTTAAGTGTAAGTTTGAGTTTGGTGGCCAGGGGTTAGGGAGCAATTAGGCAGCCCTAATTGTCATAAAACACCTGCTCTTGTGTGTGTGAAACCTCTCAACCGATCCCCTCAATCCCCAAGACAAGTTTCCCTCAAGATTCAATCGATTCGTGCCGTATTGATCAAGTTTTGATTAGATCTTGGATCCTCTAAGTCATCTACAGGTAATATAGGTAATATTATCTTTGAATTCTGATCTTATGAGTCATAGATGAGTTATAATCTAGTCCATAGGGTTTGGGTTGGGTTATTTGATCAAACGTTTATCGAATTCATGTTATTCGGGTGTTTTAATGATTGATTTATGATGTAAAGGATTAAGGGATTAATAGGATGGTTTAAGTTGATGAAAGTGCAATTAAAAGGATTAATTTTAAGTCCCCAGGTTGGATTTGGGGTATGGGTTCGTATGGAATTCGTTTGATCAAAGAACAAAAATTAGGTTTCTGGTCGACACTCCAGGTGCGACGCACCAAGGAGTAGGTGCGGCGCACCTACTTATGTTCAGAATTTTCTGATCGCTTTTGGTAATTCTAAGAAGCAATGTTCGTAGATTATGTCGCATTCACTCCCATTATCGATGTATACTCTTCTTACAGAAATGTTGAATATTTGGGATTGTATATGTAACATCCCAAACGTTTTATGTTTGACTATTTGACTTTCCGTTAGTTAACGTTAAGTCTATTATGTTTATGTGCCCTATATGGGATTATGTGATTAAATGCTTAGACGTTTAATATGAAATGACAAATATGTTGATTAATGAAAGTAAAGTTAAGTTATAAAGTGCTTGTTAGTATGTTAAGACTCCCGGTAGAAAGTTAAGCTAAGAACGTTAAGTTGAAGAGTTGAGGGGTCTTAAGTGTAAGTTTGAGTTTGGTGGCCAGGGGTTAGGGAGCAATTAGGCAGCCCTAATTGTCATAAAACACCTGCTCTTGTGTGTGTGAAACCTCTCAACCGATCCCCTCAATCCCCAAGACAAGTTTCCCTCAAGATTCAATCGATTCGTGCCGTATTGATCAAGTTTTGATTAGATCTTGGATCCTCTAAGTCATCTACAGGTAATATAGGTAATATTATCTTTGAATTCTGATCTTATGAGTCATAGATGAGTTATAATCTAGTCCATAGGGTTTGGGTTGGGTTATTTGATCAAACGTTTATCGAATTCATGTTATTCGGGTGTTTTAATGATTGATTTATGATGTAAAGGATTAAGGGATTAATAGGATGGTTTAAGTTGATGAAAGTGCAATTAAAAGGATTAATTTTAAGTCCCCAGGTTGGATTTGGGGTATGGGTTCGTATGGAATTCGTTTGATCAAAGAACAAAAATTAGGTTTCTGGTCGACACTCCAGGTGCGACGCACCAAGGAGTAGGTGCGGCGCACCTACTTATGTTCAGAATTTTCTGATCGATTTATGCGACGCACCATGTGGGAGGTGCGACGCACCTCTTGTCCAGTTTTCACAAAACATTTCGTTTAGCTTATATTTCGATCTTATACTCGTTCTAGGTTGTCGGGAGCACTTAGCAAGCACTATAAGATACTTTTAACTTGTTGGTAAGCTGTACCGAGGTAAGATAACATCTTTTGTCACCTGTTGGTACAACAAATCACGTTTTCATAAGTTAAACCTTCCAATTGAATATGTATGTACATTTTATGTTCATGGGTGACTATGGGAGGTTGCAAAGGGATATATTACTTACCGTTTATGATGATTAACATTCATATGCAGGTTGCAATGGTATGTGGTAAGTATATATGCATGAGATGATGAAATGATTATGTATGTATGAAATGATGAAATGATTATGTATGTATGAAATGATGAAATGATTATGTATGTATGAAATGATGAAATGATTATGTATGTATGAAATGATGAAATGATATGATATATGCTTGCATGTGTGGCTTGATCACCTAGTCACTAGTCCTTGATTAGGATTGCCATGTTCACGTGCACGTTAAGGGCCCTAAAGTAAAAGATGATATGTGATTAGCTTAGGTGAAAGAGTAGCCTAAACTAATTAAGCGATTAAAGTCTCGAGCATTATGTAAAGTCTTGTGTTAAGCTTAACCCGTGCTAGCTCTTCGGGGCTGGTGCGTACGTGGTCACTTGAGTTGCTCCTTGTGGCATAGTTACGTTTGAGTATTCCGGGTGGAGTAACTAATCACCAATGCGTAAAGGCATAAACGGTTTATTCAGTTGGATTGACTTTGTCATTCCTTAACGACGCCGATGGACCACCTTATGGTTTACCCATCATGTCGGGTGTGAGGACTCCATGTATGGTCTATGACCGCCTACACACAACCCCACATCCCTATGTAAGTGGCATAAGTCACTTAGCCTACGTCTTGGCAAAGAAATAAAGAAAGAAAGATGAAGAAAGAAAGTATAGGCACACTTTAGGACATGTTGAACCTAATGTGTATCTTATGATGTTATGTATGTGTGTGATATTAACTTAAAATGCGGATTTTGTTAATATATGAAATGGGCAAACGTTTTCAAGTTATGTTATCTTACTTAGCTAATTTTATTAGCTAACACTTGTTCTTTGAAAATGTTGTGCCTTCAGGATAATCAAGTTTGAGATAGGCAAGGATTAGCTTGGTGAGACTTGGGTAGACGAATAAAGAAGCTTAGCAAAGACATTAAACGCTTAGACTTCCTTTAGCCTTATGTTTGGCTATTTCATTTATGATTAAAGACTTGTAATAATGTGGCATTCATGTTGGTGCCAAAGCTTGGATTTACTTTTATTGTTTTGATGATGCTAGTAGTAACACCAAATTTTAAAGGTACCATCCGTTACGGATGGGGCAGATTTTGAAAGTGATCCTTTCCGCTTATTTTAAACGCCGTTTGGCAAAGTTTTGAAAAATCCAAGTTTTGAAACGACGGGTGTTACAGTATAATTAGTGGGTCTTTGCTGGCTTTTGCGTTCTTTAAGGCGGGAAAACACAGATCTCTTGATGGGATTAGGGAATCTTCTGGATCTTTTCGTTTGGTGGTTGTTTTATTGATTTCTGTTCTGGCGTACATTTTGGGAGGGGAATCTCGTGGTGGGAAACCTAAAAGGGGTGTTAATGGGGTTTTTAAGAAAAAACCCCCCCCCCCCCCCCCCCCCCCCCCCCCCCCCCCCCCCCCCCCCCCCCCCCCCCCCCCCCCCCCCCCCCCCCCCCCCCCCCCCCCCCCCCCCCCCCCCCCCCCCCCCCCCCCCCCCCCCCCCCCCCCCCCCCCCCCCCCCCCCCCCCCCCCCCCCCCCCCCCCCCCCCCCCCCCCCCCCCCCCCCCCCCCCCCCCCCCCCCCCCCCCCCCCCCCCCCCCCCCCCCCCCCCCCCCCCCCCCCCCCCCCCCCCCCCCCCCCCCCCCCCCCCCCCCCCCCCCCCCCCCCCCCCCCCCCCCCCCCCCCCCCCCCCCCCCCCCCCCCCCCCCCCCCCCCCCCCCCCCCCCCCCCCCCCCCCCCCCCCCCCCCCCCCCCCCCCCCCCCCCCCCCCCCCCCCCCCCCCCCCCCCCCCCCCCCCCCCCCCCCCCCCCCCCCCCCCCCCCCCCCCCCCCCCCCCCCCCCCCCCCCCCCCCCCCCCCCCCCCCCCCCCCCCCCCCCCCCCCCCCCCCCCCCCCCCCCCCCCCCCCCCCCCCCCCCCCCCCCCCCCCCCCCCCCCCCCCCCCCCCCCCCCCCCCCCCCCCCCCCCCCCCCCCCCCCCCCCCCCCCCCCCCCCCCCCCCCCCCCCCCCCCCCCCCCCCCCCCCCCCCCCCCCCCCCCCCCCCCCCCCCCCCCCCCCCCCCCCCCCCCCCCCCCCCCCCCCCCCCCCCCCCCCCCCCCCCCCCCCCCCCCCCCCCCCCCCCCCCCCCCCCCCCCCCCCCCCCCCCCCCCCCCCCCCCCCCCCCCCCCCCCCCCCCCCCCCCCCCCCCCCCCCCCCCCCCCCCCCCCCCCCCCCCCCCCCCCCCCCCCCCCCCCCCCCCCCCCCCCCCCCCCCCCCCCCCCCCCCCCCCCCCCCCCCCCCCCCCCCCCCCCCCCCCCCCCCCCCCCCCCCCCCCCCCCCCCCCCCCCCCCCCCCCCCCCCCCCCCCCCCCCCCCCCCCCCCCCCCCCCCCCCCCCCCCCCCCCCCCCCCCCCCCCCCCCCCCCCCCCCCCCCCCCCCCCCCCCCCCCCCCCCCCCCCCCCCCCCCCCCCCCCCCCCCCCCCCCCCCCCCCCCCCCCCCCCCCCCCCCCCCCCCCCCCCCCCCCCCCCCCCCCCCCCCCCCCCCCCCCCCCCCCCCCCCCCCCCCCCCCCCCCCCCCCCCCCCCCCCCCCCCCCCCCCCCCCCCCCCCCCCCCCCCCCCCCCCCCCCCCCCCCCCCCCCCCCCCCCCCCCCCCCCCCCCCCCCCCCCCCCCCCCCCCCCCCCCCCCCCCCCCCCCCCCCCCCCCCCCCCCCCCCCCCCCCCCCCCCCCCCCCCCCCCCCCCCCCCCCCCCCCCCCCCCCCCCCCCCCCCCCCCCCCCCCCCCCCCCCCCCCCCCCCCCCCCCCCCCCCCCCCCCCCCCCCCCCCCCCCCCCCCCCCCCCCCCCCCCCCCCCCCCCCCCCCCCCCCCCCCCCCCCCCCCCCCCCCCCCCCCCCCCCCCCCCCCCCCCCCCCCCCCCCCCCCCCCCCCCCCCCCCCCCCCCCCCCCCCCCCCCCCCCCCCCCCCCCCCCCCCCCCCCCCCCCCCCCCCCCCCCCCCCCCCCCCCCCCCCCCCCCCCCCCCCCCCCCCCCCCCCCCCCCCCCCCCCCCCCCCCCCCCCCCCCCCCCCCCCCCCCCCCCCCCCCCCCCCCCCCCCCCCCCCCCCCCCCCCCCCCCCCCCCCCCCCCCCCCCCCCCCCCCCCCCCCCCCCCCCCCCCCCCCCCCCCCCCCCCATAGATACACTTGTACATAATTATAATAATAGCCATTATATACGGTTTTAGAATCCTTATACTAAATACAGTGTATGAACTTTTGTAAACATTGAACTTTTTTTGTGGGTCAAAAGTGTTTTGCAAGAAAGTATTTATGATAACTTAATATATGTCCAACGGTAGGTTACTATCATGACTTCAAAACTATGTACTTTATTATAAGTTAGCTATTCAAAACCTTTTCGGAATAGTTTTTGATAATAGAGAGCGGCGGTCCCGCGGATGGCGTCAATCGGAATGTGTTTTGGATTGTTTAGGGTTTTTCCGTCATGATCCTCTCTTCCTTCCTCCTTCTCCTTTTATAGTGACTTTCTTGGAGAACAAGTCCAAGGACGCGGCTTTGACTCCCGTATTCTTAGCAACGATCTCCTCTATCTAAGGAAATGATATGGCAGTATCCTTCTCATACTTATCTTCTTTGACCAAGGCTTCGTATAACCTCCGTGATGTTCTGGGCGTCTTCTTAGTCCGTAGCCTTTCTGGGTGTTATCCTAGGTTAGAATCCTTCTGCGTGATAGCGGGTACGTCATCAGATTCAATGGACAATGGTTAGAGCGGTAGTATTATCATATACTTGTGCCGATTACCTTTATAAAAAGATCGCCAAAATTTGGCGTGTTGTACGTTTTTGGTGAAAGTTGTGTGTTTTTCATGCACTAATACTGAAGTTAACGGCAAAATATTGATACATATTACCAACAGCAACAGTGTTACGCTCAAAGTGTCCATCTGTATGTCTAAATTCCAAAATATCAATGGGAACATTGATTGATTGTTGGCTATGAGGCTATCAACCAACTTGTGTTCTTTCTCTTTCCCTAGCTAGTTAATTAAACATACAATATTGTGAATAGTTGGTGAAGACGAATTTGTTGGATCAATTTATAATCTAGTAGATCCCCAACATAGATTTTCTAAACCCCCCCATAGATACACTTGTACATAATTATAATAATAGCCATTATATACGGTTTTAGAATCCTTATACTAAATACAGTGTATGAACTTTTGTAAACATTGAACTTTTTTTGTGGGTCAAAAGTGTTTTGCAAGAAAGTATTTATGATAACTTAATATATGTCCAACGGTAGGTTACTATCATGACTTCAAAACTATGTACTTTATTATAAGTTAGCTATTCAAAATTAGCATTAGCATTTCTATAAAGAATACAACCATTATACATTTTGAGCCGAACACGGTCCACATGCCAATTAATATCATTAGCCCCCTAAGTATTATTATGCAACAACTGCTTTCTGTTTATTTTATAGAATGAAAAGATGTAATAATGCAGATCGCTTTAAGTTTCAACACAAACACTAATACTAGATGCATCGTATTCCATTCTGTTTAAGCCATTATTACACTCAAAAACATTGATACGAGTAATTCTCAATACCATGCCATTTAAATTTCATGTATTTCAAATACTCGAATACTAATGCAATAGATTTATTAACATTGTTTTTAGGATCAAAATCATTTCAAGTTGAGGATCAGCTTGATCTATCAAGTTGAGGGGATTGTGAAAGGGCCGGGACATATTTTATAAAATAGATAGAAACGCTAAGTTTACTAACAAATTATTAATCTTAATCTTAATCTTAATATATACTATAAAACAGTTGAACTAATAACTTATTAACCAATCACATCGCTCGATTTCATCAAATTGACTCTCGCTTATGTCATCATTTAGTTTAATTATAAATTAAAATTTCTAATAATCATTATCCAAATATATTATTATATTAATATTCGTAGAAAAAGTCTCACTAATTTACACTTTTTTGTTTTCCATCAATAATTTACACTTTTTAGCCCTAAATACTTAATTTATATTTATTACAATTTTTAACCATCAACTTGAGATGATTTTTTTTTAATTTTTCATCATTAATTAATTAAAAAATTCAACACATAAAATATTGTCTATAAATAGTATTTTAAAAGATGAAATACAATATATGTGTTCAATGTTCTAGAAATATATTCTTTTTTAAATTTGTTTTTACTTAAATTTATATATTTAATAATTTATCTTATCTTTAAAATGTTATAAACAATCCTTGTCAGTTGATTAAAATAATGCTACATTTTCTTTTTCCCTTTTCTTTCTTCTTTCTAATTTTTAATTTTATTTTATATCAATTAAAAATATTTTTACAAATTACAATAATATAGATATTAAATTTTAGAAAAAACATAAATACAAGCCCATATGAGTAGATCTTTTACGCAGCTGATGAGCTATTTTTAAAGCAAATTATATAGTTTCATGTGAATGTGTGTATACAACCAGTAACATATCTACAGTTGTGATTTAATTAATATTAAAATATAATAATTCTAATATAAGGGAAAAATTATAATTATATTAATATTAACAATCTTTAATTGATTATACATACGATGTATATATTCTGATAAGAAACTTTATATTGTCTACAATTGTAATACTATAAGCTTACATTTATCAACTCCTTAAAAAAAGCTACCACCAAACAATCTTCTTCTATATTACGATTCATATCTTTTCACACTTACACAAACTCATTAACAATATGAACAAAAATTCAAGAAATCTTAATGGGAAACAGTAACCAAAAAACAAAAAATTAATTAGCATATAGCAGATGTAATAGAAGGTAACCCAAAAAATGGTTCATCATTATATGAAGTCTCAATCAATTATATGATAAAAAACGGAATATCGAGAGGTACACATCTAAATTATTTCACTATTAAATAAAAAATACATTATCGTAATGTTTGTTTGTAACTGAATACATTGACATGAACGACCCAACTTATGTTTTTAACAAGCCCCGTGTCCAGTATTAGACACGGGCCTAAAATCTAGTAATATTCTATAACGTGATGTGTTACCAATGAATGTTTTTATTCCTCTCACAAAATATTCAGTGTGATAGATCAAGTTGAATTTGAGATGATCATAACTTTTTTTTTTTTTTATGGGGAAAAATCACTTATTTACACTCGATAATTCACATTTTAATCACTTTAGTGACTCACATTTATTTTTGCTAAATAGGATTAAACTTTTCACCATTTTACTACTTTAGCCACCCATCCTTCACTTTTTAACCACTTTAATCACCCATTTTTTTTATTTTTTTAACACTTTAGTCGCCCACCTTAATTATCCACTTACCTTTTATTTTTGATAACAGTAATATATATATATATAAAAAAATTCTATTGATGAGATCAGAATGGTTGAAGTTAAAAGTGAAAATATGTTAAAATAAAAAATAAGTACTGATCTTATGTTAAAAAGGGTAGACAATGTATTATAATGGGTAAATATTAGCGTTTTCATTTTAACAAAAATAAAAATTGGATGACTAAAATGTAAAATAATGAAATGTTGCATCTTATTTTAAAATAAATAAAAATAATGGATGATTAAAGTGGTAAAAAAATAAGAAGTTGTATTCCAATATTCCAATTGAACTTATAAAAGGTGAATGACTAGAATGGTAAAAGGTAAAAAGTTAGATCTAAGGCAATGATTTTTCTCGTCTTTATGCATCAGGTTATATGTTGGTTATCGTTATATATTTGCTCCTAGTATGGTGAAGTGTGGTGACGAGTTTCTAGATGTAAACAAATTGAATGAGCACATTTTATGTTCATTTGTTAAGTTAAACAAATAGTCTAAAAACAAATAAACAAACAATCTAGAAGGTGTTTTTGTAACTACTAGACGGATGCCCGCGCGATGCAGCGGTGATGGTGGTAGCGACGACGGTATGGCGACGGTGACAGTAGTGGCGCCGATGTGCGGCGTTGGCGGTGGTGGTGGCGTGGTAGTGATTGTAATTAATTGATGTAAAAAAAGTTAATATGGTTATTTAAGGGTTGGAAGATCTATGTTGTAATTTCATTAAGGGTATTATAGGTATATAGGTGAAGATGTTTAATTTAGTGAATAAAAAAGAGGGGTAATATGGTTATTTTAAAGTCTTAATTACTTAAAGGGAATGAGTAGTTTGCTTTATATAGTAGTATAGATATAGATTTATCAAGAAATGTAGTTTGTTCACGTTCTTTTAATTTATACTCTCCCGTCCCATTTTAAGTGTCTTAGTTTGACTTTCAAATTCTTTTTCTTTTAACTTTAACCGTAAATATCTTTGTATGTATTTTATAATAATTGATTAAAGTTATATTATTGAAAAGTAAATCAAAAACTCAATCCATTCATATATTTTATATTACTTGTTGTATAACACAACAAAGGATAATTACGATCAAAATTTAAAGAAAAAGACTTTGAAAGTCAAACTAGGACATTTAAAATGCGACGGAGGGAGTATTTGTTTACTCCTTTTTAACGTTAGTAATTACAAGTTGTCGAATTAAACATCATAGGAGGCTTCTATTTTTTTCTTATCCTAATTTTTTTAACAAGAAAAGGCAAACAAAATAGAATGAGTCATTGACAAATGACAACTATTATCACATGTAGATGGCACATGCACTTACAACTTAGAATAAAAAATTACAACATGGTAATGCTTTGCTTGACATACGTTGACCTTCCATCGAGCCAATAAAAAAGGACATTTCATTCATACCCCGACAATATTCAGTACACAAACATTCCAACAACCCCACCCCAGCTACTCGTGTCTAATAATCTGGCTAAAACTTTTGTCTTTGAAAATTCATTATTATTATTGACGCCTGGTGACCCGACCAGTAATCTGGTATTTCGACCAGACTAATCGCTACAAATAGTGGTGTTTTGTCCATATTCAACTATTTGCAGCGATTACTGACAGGGGGTCCGTTATTATTCTGCCAGATTTGTCATTACTGGCATGGGGGCCCGCACTATTTGCAGCGACTATCGCTGCAAATAGTAGGTGTGGTCGAGATACCAAAAAACAATGGTCGGGCTACGGGCTGCGTTATTTCAACATAATTTAGCAAGAAATCCAATTCACAGTTTGTAGTAACTGTCTCCCTATTACAATTATTATTCAATATAAAAAAATATATACATTTAAGAAAAACATAGAACTGATCATTAAACGATCTTTTATCCAATCGATCAAATGTCCAGTACTCCAGTGTCCACATTTCTTTATTGTTATTATCTCCATAATAATATCATTAAAAAATTAAAATGTTCCTTAAAGTAATCTCTATGAGCATGTGCACATTTAATTTGTCTCAAGATAATTTGTTGATTGACATTTCACATATGTTATGGTGATTAAGAAGTAGTTGAGGACTCTTATATACTTATATCGGTTCATGTTGGACTGTGACACTATTGATATGTATATTATTGAAGCACGCGGAGTTTTGATTGAACAATGGTATTTAGAATGTCGAGCTTTAATTGAAAAATGGTATTTAGAGTGCATACTATGTTGGGTTTAATCTTGATCGTCCGGGCTCATTTACGGGTTCGGGTTGGACTAGCTGGGTGTGGATATGGAGACTAAATAAGGTAGGGGTAAAAGGGCTATTTACTACATGTTGTGTAATTGTTTTAATAATAAAGGCATGGGTTGTGATAATAGTTATTCCTTATCATATACAATGTTCGGAGCAAATACGTAACACAAGATACTGTCAACTTTGCTCAAACTAACCCACGGGATCCAAAGAACAAATAAACAAAAAAAACAAAAAACTATACTTTGAAAAGTAGAGTAATATGAAGTTTTTTTACTTCAAAGGAAGTTGCTATATATATATATATATATATAGAGTTTCCTTATTTTGAGAACCATTTTTTTTGTAAGAACCATGAGAACTTTTAAATTATATATTTGTTCACATGTTTTTTTTGTTCATTCACATGTGAAATTATATAAAAATGTATGTTGTAGAAGAAACTTTTTTAAGAAACCTTCAAAATAGCCTTTTATGAACTTGTGAATAAATTTGTTCACGTTTTTTGTTCACATGTGACAAACGGCTATATATAAGGTTTTGAAAAAAAAATCTTCTGCAACATATATTTTTATAACGTTTCACATGTGAATGAACAAAAAAAACATGTGATCCAATATGAAATTTAAGAGTTCTCACGGTTCTTACAAAAAAATGGGTTCTCAAAATAAGGGTCCCCTATATATATATATATATATATCTCTATTTCTATATATTAATGCAAATTTAATTGGTGAAAAAGTAAATGGCTACATTAAATTTATTGGAATATGATAATTTAGAATATGTAAGTTTTGATGGTTTATGTTAGATCAAGATAATCTTAAAAATGTGTGTTTTATTATATACTTGCATTAGGACCGGTGATTCGCGTGTTGCAGTTGTGTGTTACAATTATAGAGATGAAGCACAGAAGGCAATAAATCATGGATAGGCTATATGGTAATAACTCTCTCTTTTCCATTTGATTTATGGATATGATTATTTGGTTGTAAAGAACGTGGGATTAGTGGGTAACTCAAGTAGAAATGCTCATGTTTGCAGTGAAATTATATGAGGTTGTTATTCTACGGATACAAGATTTGGTTGTACAACAATATATATACTAGATTAATACCCGGTCGGTGACCGGGTTACCAAGTAAACTTAAAAGCCTTTTATCTAAAAATAAAGTTTATTATGATATCAAACATAATGTTAAAATGAAGTCTTAAATTTCGAACACTTTTTGATATAACATATAGATATACTTTGATATATATTAAGATTGTCAATACTCGATGTTACCCGAACTTTGACTTAAAACCGATTGGGAAAACTGGGTCAGGGTTGTGAAATCTCGACCCGGTAACCCGCCAACTTGATTTTTTTGAGTCAGTGTCAGGTTGATCTTTTAGGTTAATAAGTCAACCTGCCAACCCGTTATCACGCGTCGTCGCCACTACCATCTATCACCACCACCTGTCGCCGTCACCGTCAATTTCGTTGCATCGCGCGGGCATACGTTTATATATATATAATTTATGCATGTAATGTTTCAAGTATAATCTTATAAATTGAATATTTATATTAACTAAAACAGTAATTATAAAACCTCTATAAAACAATCTCGAACATCTTCAAACCTCATTTTACTTCAGAACCAGCCTCATTTATTTGGACTTTTATAAAATAAAAAATATTAGAAATTTTTAATTTTATAAATAATAATATAATAATATATTTGATAATGATTATTAGGAAATTTTAATTTATAACTAAACTAAATGATGACATAAGCGAGAGTCAATTTGATGAAATCGATCGATGTGATTGGTCAATAAGTCATACATTTAAGAAAAACATAGAACTGATCATTAAACGATCTTTTATCCAATCGATCAAATGTCCAGTACTCCAGTGTTCACATATATTTAGCCACTAGGAAAAAAAGCATGTACAAAAGCAACACGTAGTCATCAAAGTGCATATAAATTCATATTAAAAATAAACATTGTTAAACAAGAACACATTTCAAATGTGCGCAAGTATATGCGGTTTTCAAATTGATAAACCCTAAACATACAAACAAATATTTGTTAACAAAGTTTTTTTTTTTAAGAACAGCGAAGGGTCGGACCACGGGTATCTGGACTGAATACCGTGGGCCTACCCGATCCCCTCCCCCCGCCCGATCCACCCGGTAAATTCAACTCGCCCGTCAAGAATATTGGCTAGTAACAACGCTCGAGATGGGATTCGAACTTGTGACCCGTGCTACAACATCTGGGGTGTCCAACCACTGCGCTAGCAAGTGAAGGACATTTGTTAACAAAGTTTACAACCTACGTACATAGTTGTTAAACTCTTACGAGTCACAAGTCGACTCTTACGAGTCGTAAATTATATTTATTGTTACATTATTTTTGTGCGTTATCTATGTATTTTTGATCATTTTTATTTTGAAAATGTAGATAAACTATAAGTTTATGACTCAAAACTATGGAATATGTAATATTTTGGTAAATGTATTAAGATAATCAACTTATATTTTGTTTATAAGGACGTCACGTATATAACTATACTATATTACTTTATATTTGAAAATGTGATGACTCTTAGGAGTCGAGTCATGTTTCGAGTTATGAGTTAAAAAATCATGTTTTCGAGTCATGTCACATCCATAAAAATAAGTTTGCAATTCACATTATCAATTTAATTAATTTTGATGTAATTTCACCTAAATATGCGTGTCAAATCAATAAAAGCTAAAAAGGGGTCACATAGGAAATATGTTGGTTTGAGAGGTAAAAGTGTTAGACATCTATAGAATATAAAACACACACGTACTAAATACTAGAAATTAACAATGAATTTCATATCTCTTGTATCATCAAATTCATACTTGGTGGAGATTTGAGAAAAATCAGAAAAATTCATACTTATGATTTGTCTAATATAACAAATAATATAATAAGATGTCTTTTTACATGTCTCTTTCATTAAGGTTCATCCCTCTGATCTATTGTATACGGTATACCAATTGCACCATCACATCTTACATTTCTTGATTTCTTCTATTATTTGATACTTCATAATATGTAAAATGTATCTGCTATTTTCCACCGGTTCATCACTTGTGATTAGACAAAGGGATAGATACAACCAATGAAACGCGTAAAATTAACTTGTTATGGACTTTTGTTCGTGTTATATAGAATATATAAGTCTATTAAGATGTCTTTTTACATGTCTCTTTCATTAAGGTCCATCCCTCTGATCTATTGTATACGGTATACCAATTGCACCATCACATCTTACATTTCTTGATTTCTTCTATTATTTGATACTTCATAATATGTAAAATGTATCTGCTATTTTCCACCGGTTCATCACTTGTGATTAGACAAAGGGATAGATACAACCAATGAAACGCGTAAAATTAACTTGTTATGGACTTTTGTTCGTGTTATATAGAATATAAGTCTATTAAAATTTGTTTTCAGTCGAAATTGTTAAAGTTCGCACTTCGGTAATTATGACGTATCGAGATATTATAGCTCTATCATTATTTATTTTAGTAATTTTTGTTATCATTGTCACTAAACACGCTTTGATTTTAAAAGGTGGCATTTCCATATAACAAAATATTATTTTTGTATGTATGTTTGACTTTACGCATATCTCTTACAATGTCAATTACCAATTACCAACTAGCTTAATACCCGGTCGGTGACCGGGTTACAAAAACTTATACATGTAATAACATTGCGAAAATATACATCTTATAGTACATCAAGATGAAGTTTAGTATGAAATCAAGAATAATGTTAATATAACTCTTAACACTTCGGGTTTGATATATATATTCAGGCTATTAATACTTGACTCAACATAATATATATATATATATATATTCAGGCTATCAATACTCGACCCAACCCAAAATTCGACCCGGTAAAATTTTGTTAGAACTGTGAAATCTTAACCCGTTAAGCCATCAAACTGCCAAGCTGATTTTTTTGGGTCAGGTTACACCCATCAACCTGAAAATATATTATATTTATTTATATATAATTTTTGATAGATCAACCGACCAACCCATTTTGGCCGATAACCCTCGACCTATTTGACCTGAAATCAATCCGAAAACCCACCAACCCATATGATCTGAAATCAACGCACCAACCCAGTTAACCGCCGACCAGATTTTTTCCGGGTTGGTGAGTTAGGTTTCTGGTTGAGGGGTTGGCCAATTTGGATCGAGATTGTTAACCCGGTTTTGATAATTTTGCTCCTATGTGACTACCCTCATGACAAATAAACATTTTTGTGCAGATTTTTATATATTTGTATTTAATTTATATAGTTCTCTATTTCAACTCATTATATTCTAATCTTACTCACCAATAA
The DNA here is from genome assembly GCA_034093135.1 of Erigeron breviscapus. Classification (NCBI taxonomy): domain Eukaryota; kingdom Viridiplantae; phylum Streptophyta; class Magnoliopsida; order Asterales; family Asteraceae; genus Erigeron; species Erigeron breviscapus. The sequence continues at coordinate 144,480,264 of CM067167.1, forward strand.
ATCAACAATAAAAATGCCAACTAATATATATATAAATCAACAATCAGCAATAAAAATGTCAACTACTGTATACTCGAATGAATTAATCAAACCAAAATCCCTTCCTATATTATTTTGTTATATCTCAAGATATGTTTCACTTTTATTTTTATTCTGTTTCTTTATCTTTATTCTTGAAAAATAAAGAATTAATATTTGCTTAATTAAGTTTAATACTTCTTTGATAAATTTTTTTGTTTGTTTTGTAGGATTAATAATGCTATAAGAATTTGCTATATGAGTTGTTACTTTTTGTTAAGGTAGTTATATAATTTTTACATTATTTTCTTTAGTGGTAGAAAATGTAAAGTCGTGTTAATATATATATATATAGATATATATATATATATATATAGACTTTCCTTATTTTGAGAACTATTTTTTTTTGCAAGAACCATGAGAACTCTCAAATTATATATTGGATCACATGTTTTTTTTGTTCATTCACATGTTAAATGATATAAAAAAGTATGTTGTAGAAGAAACTTTTTTAAAAAACCTTCAAAATAGTCTTTTGTGAACTTGTGAATGAATATGTTCACGTTTTCGTTCACATGTGATCAAACGGGTATATATAAGGTTTTGAAAAAAACTTTCTTCTGCAACATATATTTTTATAACGTTTCATATGTGAATGAACAAAAAAAACATGTGATCCAATACATAATTTAAGAGTTCTTAAGGTTCTTACAAAAAAATGGGTTCTTAAAATAAGGGTCCCCTATATATATATACCCGTACGATAGTCCTAATACCCGTACGATGTACGGTAGCTATATCGATTATATTATAAAGAAATTTGAATATGCCTCATTCATGATTCGTGAGTATGAAATAAATTGTGGTTAAAATAAATCGATGATCGAAGCTAAATTATAATAAAGAGTAATGATAAATATAATATATGTTTAGTTAGAGTTTTGGATTGACCTTAAATTTTTAGAATCACATCAAAATCGGATCTTGTAAGCATAGTGGAAACGGCAAATAGCCTTGTGATTTCGGATCGTAAACTCAAAATTTTGAAGTCTTCATGTTAATAACTTATTATAAGTAATATAAGTAATATAAGTAATAGGAGTTGAAGAATTGAGAAAGAAAAATAAACAATTTATTAATGAGAAAACGATCAATCAAATAAGGTTATAATGTTTTTTGTATTAATAAGTCAAGAGTTAGAGTTTAATTATAAGTCTAATAAGAAAATTGAATCTATATACAATTAAAAAAGCTAATTTAATAAAATAAATAAATTAAAAGGGCACGTGTCGATCAAGGATTACGCCACGTGTCGTTCCAAGAACATCTCAATCTTGTTTTAGTTTATTGGTAAATTAAATTCGTAGTAGATAATAGTTTAAACTTATATAAGATTATCTATTTAATAATAATATTATATATGGTTATTAATTTGAAAATATCTACGTAGAATAATTATAGTCTATGATCAAATCATAGTCATGATCAAATTAGGTATATTATATTGTTTTTATTTATCATTAAAAATTCTTATTATATTAGTATCACTATGTTACAAACTTTTAATACGTTATTTTTTTATTATTAAAATAGACCATAATCCTTATAGAAATTATACTTACAAAAAAATGGGTTCTTAAAATAAGGGTCCCCTATATATATATATTAATAATATAATTATATGATTATCATTGTGATAAAAATTATATATAATATATATATATATTCAAAGATAAAATGAGAACCATTAAATTGTCGAGAACCGTGAGAACTAGTATTTAATTAAAATGATTAAGGATAATATTGTAATTTTATAAATACAATTAAATTAATTATCAAATAAACATAAAGGCACCGTGAATATCGTATTTCGTAACCACCCATTTTTGGTGGTTTCTAAATGCGCACTATAAATCATAGTATTTTTTGCATAACCGAATTCTATTTGTAATCAGCAATTAGTATTATGTTTTTTAAATGGCTTTTTTATCGTTAACTTTTTTTTTTATTATATTAGTATCTTATTATATTAGTATCACTATGTTACAAACTTTTAATACGTTATTTTTTTATTATTAAAATAGACCATAATCCTTATAGAAATTATACTTACAAAAAAAATGTTACATTATATATGGAAAATATCTTTAGGAAAAATGATATGTTTACATGTTTAAATTAAAGATACACTTGTGTACACCTCAAAATATAATAAAGTCGGTCACATGTGAATATGATGAAATCATGATTTTTTTTTACACTTGTGAATTTTGTACACCTGTATACATTTCGGAAATATAATAAAGTCGTTACATATAAACTTGATAAGATCATGATTTTTTTCTTACACATGTGTACACCTCGAAAACTAATTATACACCTGTGTACACCTCGAAAATTAAATAAACATTTGTGTACACCTCGAAAGGTAAATATACACTTATGTACACCTCGAAAATTAAATATACACTTATGTACACCTTAAAATTAAATATACACTTGTATACATATAAAACAAATATATCTTTATGTATTATATTTGATTGGTGGTATCACGTATTTATTGTGCTCGGTTGTGTGGTCGTTGACATATCGAAATAAAATTTCAGTTAGCTTAGGATGTCTCACAAATTTTATCATCATAATAATAGTCAAATAAAGTATACTAGCTAATCAACCCGGGTGATTACCCGGACATGATTAGAAAATTAGAAATTTAACCTTTTATAAGTGATAATACTTATAGACATTCCTATTATTATTTATTAGTACTATTTATGAATGAAAATATGAATAATGTAATTATGAAAATATAGGAAATGTGAGTCACGTGACCAACATGCTGACATTGTTCAGGATCTAATAAAAACCTTCTAATACAAAAAATAAATTCATACCCATTAAACTAAGTTATTAGGATCCACACAACACATAAATGGCAAAATGGCCTAATCAAGTGAGTTAGATAAAAGGTCTAGACATAATTTCCAATACATAATCACTGACATCAGATTTGTCCGGATTTTCACAAATTCAATGCCTTAAAACATGATTACTGTATAAAAACTACACTATAATAATGACAATTTTCCGAAAAGAACGGGTCATGAACATTTGAATACACTTTGGGCGACTTTAAACGTGCTCAACCCATTTCATATTGCCAATCAATTTACCCTTTTGACCCATTTGGGATAAACATATGACTCAAGTTCACCGTTATAGGTAAATGAGTTAGAAAATATTACTTGGATTTATTTGCTAACTTGTTTAGCATCATGACGCTTCTTCTGCCGCCTGGACCATTGTTCTTTATAAAGTTTCCTACAATTTCACCATAACTCTTCACATGTAAGAGGGCCTCTTATCGGCTTCTAACCTTGGGATCAATAAACGGGTGGAGATATCCAAGTTCCTTAACTCCCCTTTTCATTTTCATAAACAACAAAATCAGATTTCTCGTCTATTGATTCTTTTGATCTCTCGTCCGAACTTTATCTTCTGAATATCATTAACCTGTATTCACACATTTAAGATGGCTACGTGAGGTGGGTTGGATAACGGGTCAAACAAGGTAACTTTGGTATAGGTTGGATGACATCACATTGACCGAAAACACTTCACATCCACACATATTAGTAATTTTTATAGCCACAATGTATTAGACATGATTATAAAAATTATATTATTTCATTAACAATCTGATAAAAACAAACAGAACAACAGCAATCTAGATCAATCACACAAGTAATTCACGACAAATACCAACTGAAGTTGCTGTTACGATTAATTGGTAAGCTGGATTAAAGCTCCAGTAGCTCCCTAAGTTCCTTAGAACAATAATAATAAACTCAATGCCTAAAAACGATGGCCTAAGGTCTTATTTAACCAAACCAGGTTTCACCCTAACTTGGTGTACAAGTAATTCCTAATATTAATTAATTATTAAATTGAACATTCAACATTTTTCCTTCGGCTGTAGACTTGACAAACCAGATCCCTTGACTTTGGCCCATTCTGCTCATTAAGCCCATTCTGCCCATTCTGTCCATTTTGCCCATTCTGTCCATTTTGCCCATTCTGTCCATTTTGCCCATGATTTGTATCACAGTCCAATTAATAGTAGAGATGATTTAGAAGGTTTTATGTGTTTAAAATACACTTTGAGAGTTTGAGTGACTTTTAACCCACTTCAATTTAGGAAAAAACAACAGACCCATAAGGCCATAAGTAAATAGGTCAAATTGCAACTTTTAGAATAGTTAAATACGTATGACATATGCTCAAAGATTATTTGTGCAAGTGACAAATACTTTTGTATAGGCGTATCTTTTATTCTCACCTAAATTCATCATGGAACATGAATACATCACCATTTATTTAGAACTATTACCTAACCAACACCCATTTTGCAGCCTCTAAATGGGAATTATTTTTTCTTTCATGTCATACCTGAAATGTAATTCGCATGAAATGCAGATATCCATTAGTGCATAAGTTCACCAAATCCTGCAATTAATTAGCCATGTTACTTTAGTGGCTACAAAAAACCAATTTTATGAGTTAAGCTTAGAAGTGTAAAGCATACCCAGTTGTTAAAACATGGACACTCAATTCAATTCCTAAAGGGAGCTATGTCATAGCTTGAGATGATTGTTTGAAAGATTTATTTATCTCCTTTAATAGTTCAATGTCCTAAAAAAATGAAAGTCAAACAATAAGATTCGTTTATTTCCTTTATTATACTTTCATTATCTTGTTACAAGGTACATATACTGTAACACCCCAACATGGCGGAATCATGGGGTATCACTTAGAAAAGCACAGCACGACATGGAAATTATGTAGAGTCAAACTATATGAAAACATAGGATTGAAACAATCCTTAAACTTGTACGAACGTATACAATCATCAACATTCATCGTAATACATGTTCAATCAATAATAAAAGGCAATTCAATCGATAGTAGTTGATCCTAAAAGTAACCCATAAAAGGGAAGTAAGGATCATGGATCCAGAAAGTCCAATGCTAGTCCAATCCTAGCAAGTAAGCATGCAATCATCCATTTTGTCTCTGATTAACTTGATTACCTGAAAAGTGTACTAAAGAGCGTCAACATAAAGTTGGTGAGTTCGTAGGGACAAGTAACAAGGAATAACCGTGTCGGATAACAACCGTTAACAATAAGTGAGGATTAGGAGAACTAATCACATCCAAGGATAACCTATAAGGTTTCACATTATCACAATTCAATACAAGTCAACATTCAATAATAACGATTCCATATAACGTTCAACAACGTTCCATAACAATCAATATCGATCAACAACGATGCGGCTTACATAGTTAATAATTAACAATGCGCTAACGGTGCGACTTATATAATAAGTAATGCGCTAACGGTGCGACTTACATCGTAAACAATGCGCTAACGGTGCGACTTACATCGTAAACAATGCGCTAACGGTGCGACTTACATCGTAAACAATGCGCTAACGGTGCGACTTACATCGTAAACAATGCGCTAACGGTGCGACTTACATCGTAAACAATGCGCTAACGGTGCGACTTATATAATAAGTAATGCGCTAACGGTGCGACTTACATCGTAAACAATGCGCTAACGGTGCGACTTACATCGTAAACAATGCGCTAACGGTGCGACTTACATCGTAAACAATGCGCTAACGGTGCGACTTACATCGTAAACAATGCGCTAACGGTGCGACTTACATCGTAAACAATGCGCTAACGGTGCGACTTACATAGTAAATAATGCGCTAACAAGTCCACATCAACAATTCAATCATACAATTAATCAAATCAACAATCAACCGTTAGTTAAACAAACATGTACACTTTTCAGCCCGAATCTCAATTGAGTAGGGAGGGTTTACGAAACTCACCTGAAATGAGCAATAAAATCTCAAGTCGAAAGAAAGTAGAACCGATGTCCACGATAGCCAAAACCTAATCATACACGTATTACATTAATCCTAAAGTATCTCAAGAGGTAAGGTCCTATGAATATTGACCTAATCTTACTATAAAAGCTTTATTATGTCCATTTTATAAGGCTTTGATCCAACCGAAGTGGAATCATTACATTTTGTTTCACAATGACTAGTCGAAACTTGACCACTGTTGCTTTATCAAAACTTTTGAAACATTAGAACTATGTTCTGGACTCAGAGGCCTCTACCATTGGAAAATAGACTCAATTACGCTTCCGTGGCCGCTTGAATCATCGAAAACGGACTTACGGGTCAAAAGTTATTGACGTTTGAAAATGTTGTCAAAATCAGTCCCTAATGGGCGTTACATATAGTAACGGCCGTTACACTTCAGTTTTCAGTTCTGCATAATTCATCAACCCAAATACGAACCAAACACCCTCCAAAACTCATTTTTAGCCTAGAAATCGATTAAGGAAGCTAAAATACTTATGTTTGAACTTATACTAGATATGAATTCACCACATAAACATAACCCATCAACT
>CM067167.1:144487783-144605990 GCA_034093135.1 Erigeron breviscapus
TTAACACACTTTCCAAAGAACAATCCACTTGTTCTTTAACAAAGTATACGTGTGTTAAGGTGGTTGGATAAAAGGATACACTTGCACTTGATGTGACTTTATCCTTATTCCTTATCCAATACATTTAATGTTCTTGTCGGATCATTAAATGTATACAACCATATTTGTACGACACAAAATTCACTGGTGAATTTTGTTGCCTATAAATACAAAGTCATATCCTTGAGAAAATTACTTTTAAGCATAACACTTTGCATGAAAGTGAATTTGTCCAAATACTCTCGATCTTAAACAGGGATACTTCACAACTTTAAGTATCTCGATCCTAAAGAGTTATTTGACAAATATAGATCATATTGTAACTCATAGGTTGTTAGGATACATACTTAATTGTGTTATCTTGATTCCGCAACAACCTTGTATTTTATTTAAACATCAATAAATGAAATACCCATGAAACATACATAATGGTCCACTTTATTTGTTTATTGCTTTAAGTCTTGTATTACTTTGTTTATATATCTTGCATCTTTATTTACAAGTAATACTAGTCCAATCTAGTGATTATTAGACTTGTTGTATTTTACACTTTCATTGGTTAACCATCTCGTAATTAAAGGGACTCACATTCACCCATTTACTATAACCACATAAAAAAAAATCCTTAATTTAGAAAAATTGAGAACCCTAAAATTTTACAAATTTAGTAAATGACAAACTTTGAATTTAAATGTGGAAAATTGAGAGAAAAAAGAAAAGCAAAAAGAACCTTAAAATTTAAGATCTCAAAAACTAAGGAAAATTGAAAAAAGAAATAAATATTAACAACCCTAAAATTTAAAATATCAGAAAACTCTTGAGATAGCAAAATTGTTACCTTAAATGGCTTAGTTGAATCGAGGCTTCATAAGAACACGAAGGTTATGGATCGGTTGTCAGGATGTGGGAAATTTTGAAATTATCATAAGCTTAATTTCAAAGTTTTGACAATCCTTTTTCATATTGTGTGCAACGTTTCTATCCGATTGTATCATCCATAGATTATTATTATTATTATTTGGGTATAAAGGTTGAAGGTGAAAAAGGAGAAGAAATAAACTTTTTTTTCTAAGCTTGTTTTAGGAAGCCGTTTAAAAAAAAAGCTTGTTTTAGGAAGGGGGATATGCTGCCACGTGTAAACTTTTTAATTAAACTTAGTTTTGGGATCCTGTTTTATCAAGAAGAAGATGTACATTAATTGAGAATGGGAAGAAAGTTGACGGATATAGAAAACTAGATCCATGAATTTCGTGGCTTTCGTTTTAATAAATCGGTTTGTTATTATATAATTTTAAATACCCATTATACCCTTTCAATAGGTTTTATTGTTTAAATAGTTAATTAATTTACAAAAATGCCATTGATTCTTATTAACCATTGATCTATTTAATCTAATGGACATAATTAGTTCTCGTAGTTCTCGACAATTAACTGGTTCTCACAATAACTCAACTCTCTCTCTCTCTCTCTATATATATATATCTAACTATATATTAAGTTTATCTATATTATCTAATAAAACAAATCACTTTTTTCCCCCTTAAACTTTCACCTTTAAAAACCAAAAATACCCCTCTTTTTATTAAATAATTTAAACATCTCTACCTAATATACCTATAATACCCTTAATGAAATAATTTACAATATAGATCCCTAACCCTTAAAATAACTACACTACCACCTTTAACATCAATTACTTTTACATTCACCACCATCGCCGCCCCACCGTTGTCCCCCCTGCCGCCCCACCACCGTCACCACCACCACCTCCGTCACCCGTCGCCGCCATCACTACCCCCACCGCCGCCGCACTGCGCGGGCATAAGTCTAGTATAAAATGAAACAAAACCATTTTTAGAGAATATTGATAGAAGTGGTATTGAAACGAAAAAATGTTAACGAAGACATGTTTGTTTTTAATTTTTATGATGACATTTGCTAAATCTCCTATAAATGTATAAAGACATGCAATTAATTTTGCAATGCCGTGTTTTTTTTCCTTGTATAAAAAGTGTTGAAGCAATTAATGGGCAATGATATGGTTGTTTTTGTAAAAAAAGTGCTTTATTTTGTAAACTAATGTGTTTTGTTTGTAGAAGTGGTGTCGTGTTTTATTTTATTTTTTTATGTGTAATACCATGTTTTTCTTTTATAGAAAGTGTTAGGATTTATATCAATAAATGTTGTATGTAAAGTCCATACTCCTATTTTAAAAAGGTTGACTTTTATTTTGGATGGCCAAGATTAAAAGTTAATCTTATTTTCGATGGTTAGGATTAAAAGTACATTTTATTTTTTTATCTCAGCTCTACCGGCAATATATATATAATTTTACTTATGGTCAACGATTTATTTTTGTATGTATGTTTGACTTTACGCATATCTCTTACAATGTCAATTACCAACTAGATCAATACCCGGTCGTTAACCGGGTTACAAACAAACTTAAGAGGATACGAAACATGTTCAACTTATAAAGATATAATGAATTAACAAAATTGCAAATATCCAACGTTTATTAGTAAGATGTAACATAAAATGTTGTAGACCCAATCACCCAAACATAAGATAGTTGAATAACAATTAAGTTGTAGATATTCAAACAAATAAATTGACGGTGCAAGAAGTTCATGGTAAAGATATAAAACTATTTACTTTCAAGCATACCCTTAGATCCGCCAACTTTCATTGTAGCTCTAACCATGGAATCATTAACGTTATCAATTATCTTGTCTTCATCTTCCATAGTAACTCAAAATTGAAATTTTCTCCTTTCATAGTAGCATCATTGATCATGTTACATTTACCGATCTCCTCATTGGTGCCTTTTAAGTTTATAGTAGAAGTATCATTTATAATTGTAGATTTATAGTTATAGAAGTCCCACGAAGCCCCCCATTGAATTTCATCCATCATTATTTCTTCACATTCGGTAACCTTTGATTGCAATTTGTATTCAAGTATATTTGAATCGAGTGTAGACAATGGATTGGCAACAATGGGAGCACTACACGTGACATAGTACCAGTGACGTTGTTTCGAACATCAAGTTTAGTAGTATCTCATAATACTTTGAGACATTAAATTACCTTTTACTGTCAAATTTTTAAACTTGGTAATCGTTATTAATGTAATTTGACTTTTTGCATTCAATATTATAACTTTGACTTTTATTTAATGCAAATGTCGGTTTGTTTTTAAATATACCATGATTTGTAATTATAGATTTATATTTGTTTAACTCTTGTGGTATAATAATCAAGTATTTGTGGTGTAAATGTCGATTTTATTTTATTCTAAAATTTATTATTTGAGAGGTGCGAATCAAATATCACAATGGAGTATTTAGATTATGTTGTCTTAATCAGATCCACGCTAGAAAACCCCTTCACCCAATACCTAATAGGAGGAAAAACCTCATAATAGTACGCCTAAAGAGACGACAACATATTAAGGGGAAACCTTGGCCTCTTACACTCGAACCTGGGTCTCCCCAAATCCAAGCCCTCATATAGAGACTTCCTTTACCATTGAGCTATTAATCCAATGATTATTTTATGACATTATTTTTTTAAAAGGTGAATTTCGCTTGAAACTTCGTGTCGCGATTCAACAACAAGAGTCTAGCCTACGTTGTCTTAACCGGGTTCGCGCTAGAGAGCTCCCTCAAAACAAAAATGTCTATTTCAAATACCCGATGGGGAAAAACCTCCTACTAATCTGCCTAAAGGCACGACGATTAATAGGGGTAAACCATACACCCTCAGACTTGAACCTAGTTAAACCCATGCCAAACCCTCATAAAGGGACACCTATATCTCAAAGTTGGTTGAAATAAGGATTCAAACTTGGGACTTATAAGTCACAAAAGGAATTCTAAACCACTACACCAACTCATCATTGATTATTCTAAATGACAATTAATCATCCTTTAAGACACAGTTAGTCATGAGTTTTTATTAAATGATTAATAATAAATGTGTCATTAATTAGTTTTTTTTTAACCAGGTTCACGCTAAAGAGCTCTTTCAAATCAGATGGGTCTATTTCAAATACCCGATGGAACAAAACCCCCTACTAATCTGCCTGAAGGCACGACGATTAAAAAGGGTAAACTCTGCACCTTCAGACCTGAACCTAGTTAAACCCATGTCAAACCCTCATAGAGGGACACCTATATCTCAAAGTTGGTTGAAATAAGGATTCAAACTTGGGACTTATAAGTCACAAAGGGAATTATAAACCACTACACCAACTCATCATTGATGATTCTAAATGACAATTAATCATCCTTTAAAACACAGTTAGTCATGAGTTTTTATTAAATGATTAATAATAAATGTGTCATTAATTAGTTTTTTTTTAACCAGGTTCACGCTAAAGAGCTCTTTCAAATCAGATGGGTCTATTTCAAATACCCGATGGAACAAAACCCCCTACTAATCTGCCTGAAGGCACGACGATTAAAAAGGGTAAACTCTGCACCTTCAGACTTGAACCTAGTTAAACCCATGCCAAACCCTCATAAAGGGACACCTATATCTCAAAGTTGGTTGAAATAAGGATTCAAACTTGGGACTTATAAATCACAAAGGGAATTATAAACCACTACACCAACTCATCATTGATGATTCTAAATGACAATTAATCATCCTTTAAAACACAGTTAGTCATGAGTTTTTATTAAATGATTAATAATAAATGTGTCATTAATTAGTTTTTTTTTAACCAGGTTCACGCTAAAGAGCTCTTTCAAATCAGATGGGTCTATTTCAAATACCCGATGAACAAAACCCCCTACTAATCTGCCTGAAGGCACGACGATTAAAAAGGGTAAACTCTGCACCTTCAGACCTGAACCTAGTTAAACCCATGCCAAACCCTCATAAAGGGACACCTATATCTCAAAGTTGGTTGAAATAAGGATTCAAACTTGGGACTTATAAATCACAAAGGGAATTATAAACCACTACACCAACTCATCATTGATGATTCTAAATGACAATTAATCATCCTTTAAAACACAGTTAGTCATGAGTTTTTATTAAATGATTAATAATAAATGTGTCATTAATTAGTTTTTTTTTAACCAGGTTCACGCTAAAGAGCTCTTTCAAATCAGATGGGTCTATTTCAAATACCAGATGAACAAAACCCCCTACTAATCTGCCTGAAGGCACGACGATTAAAAAGGGTAAACTCTGCACCTTCAGACCTGAACCTAGTTAAACCCATGTCAAACCCTCATAGAGGGACACCTATATCTCAAAATTGGCTGAAATGAGGATTCAAACCTGGGACTTATAAGTCACGAAAGGAATTCTAAACCACTACACCAACTCATCATTGATTATTCTAAATGACAATTAATCATCCTTTAAGACACAATTAGTCATGAGTTTTATTAAATGATTAATAATAAATGTGACATTCATTAGTTTTTTTAGATTCTCTTTTTTTTGAAAGGTGAATTTCGTTGGAAACTTCGTGTCGCGATTCGACAACGGGAGGTCTAGCATACGTTGTCTTAACCGGGTCCGCGCTAGAGAGCTGTATCGAAGTAGAAATGTCTATTTCAAATACCCGATGGGGGAAAAAACCCCTACTAATCCGCCCGAAGGCACGACGATTAATAGGGGAAAACCTTGCCCCCTAGACTTGAATGTCCAAGCCAAACCTTCATAAAAGGACTTCATATACCATTCCCAAGGCTTGAACACAAAACTTCTTGAATGAAGAATATTAAAGTTTTAACAAAATAAAATTTTAAATATATGTGTCCTTGTAATCAAAGTAGGCCACGCATGTACAAAAAATAAATGAAAGAAAAACATTGAAATACAACAAATTAAAATGTTAAAACATCAAATCTTAAATCCATCGAAAATAATAAAATTTTAAATATTTAAACCTGAAAGTAATTTTTGTAGGATAGTCTGAAAGTAATTTTTGATAGGATAGTCTTTATTGATAGTAAAATATTTTTTAGAAGACAATTTTTAGTAATTTTTATGGGAATTTTGAACTTTTTTTATAAATGTAAATGCCGATTGGTTTTCAAAATTTAACACGCATTTTCTAATTATGTTGTCTAAATTTTGTGGTATAAATAAGTATTTGTTTAAATTTGTGGTGTAAATGATGGTTTTATTTTATTTTAGATGATAATTAGTCCATTGCCATATTTACCCGTCATCAATAGCTCCTGCCATAATTTATGCACCTCTCTCTCTATCTCTCTCCCAACCGATTAACGTGTTTCCCTCTTCCCACATTTACTCTCTCTCTCTCTCTCTCTCTCTTTCTCTTTCTCTTTCTTTCCATCTTTCTTACACACACATAGACATACACATTCTGTATCTAATGTTTGACGCGACTATTTATACTTTGACTATTCCAAGACTTTCTTTCAATCAATTTCGATGAAGAATTTTCTTACATAGATAGATAGATATAGAAGAACTTGCTTATCACACGTTTGTTTCTATCTTCCTTTTAATCCGTTCATAATCTCTTCCGGTTAGTATACACATCCATATTCATATACATTCATGTATATATGTATATGTTTTATTTAATATTATATTCTCTTGTGGTTGTACACAGTACACACACATACCTATACATATATTATATATATACTTGTATATAGAATATATGTATAGAATTTACTTTAAGTTGAGATTTAATCTTCTGTTTGTTTATATTTGTATAGAATTTACTGTATACATATATATATATATATAGAATGATATATATATATATATATATATATATATATATATATATATATATATATATATATATATATATATATATATATATATATATATATATATATATATATATATATATATATATATATATATATATATATATATATATATATATATATATATATATATATATATATATATATATATATATATATATATATATATATATATATATATATATATATATATATATATATATATATATATATATATATATATATATATATATATATATATATATATATATATATATATATATATATATATATATATATATATATATATATATATATATATATATATATATATATATATATATATATATATATATATATATATATATATATATATATATATATATATATATATATATATATATATATATATATATATATATATATATATATATATATATATATATATATATATATATATATATATATATATATATATATATATATATATATATATATATATATATATATATATATATATATATATATATATATATATATATATATATATATATATATATATATATATATATATATATATATATATATATATATATATATATATATATATATATATATATATATATATATATATATATATATATATATATATATATATATATATATATATATATATATATATATATATATATATATATATATATATATATATATATATATATATATATATATATATATATATATATATATATATATATATATATATATATATATATATATATATATATATATATATATTTGTTATTGATATAAATCTGATGAAGTTATAACTTAAAAGTTTATGATATGGTTTTTATGAAAATATGAAATTGTAGATTTGATATTGATGTAGATTCGTTAATTAGGGGGAAAATGTACAAATGATTAGGGTTAAAGTTTGTGATTAAAAATTAATTGCTGCTGTACCAAAAGTAATACAAGTTATGACTATTTAAATTTCATTTGTTGCGGTTTTAAAACTAATCTAAATTGTACTACGTATATGTTTTAATGTGTTTTAATGGCGTAGTTAAGTTTGATTTTATGGACTTTGAATATTTTAATGATTTGTAATAAACTGCCGTATTTACTTTTTTGAAATTTGAATTGGCTATGTTTTGAATTGGATTCAGGATAAAGGTAGAAAAATGGTTCTTGCTGGGATTAATAATGTTTCGGCTCTTGAAACTCCTTATCTTGGAGAGAATTATTCTTCTGCATCACTAAACCGGACATCTATTATCCGGAAAATGTGGCGGGATCTTGAAAGTGAAAACAGAACCAGAGAGTCTCAAAGACAACAAACTGGTGGGATGGCAGATGGTAATACAGGAAGTCAATGCTCATGTTCGTTAAAAGGTGCTGAAAGTGAAGATATGTCAGTAACTACCAGTGAAGCCGAAAATGAGTGTCCCCGACACCAGAACCAGATGGAGATTCAGAGTGGACAAGAGAATAATGGGAACTTGTGCATACAGCGTTCTTCTGCAATCGGTGTAGCTGACAAAGAGCGTGTGAGGCAAGTTTTTCGTGAGTGGGCAAGTAAAATTGGTAGTGGGCCTGCGGCGTGGAATGTTTCACATAAGACCAACGTTTCTAGGGATCAATCGCCTTGTGAAACTGAATGCAAGAGGGTGAGGGCAGTTAGGCAATGGATAGAGTCAAACCCTCAGCAAGAAACTGGTCGCCCTGTCATTGATGAACAAGCTCCAGAAACTGGTTGTCAGGTGGAACAAGTATGTGGTGGATCAGGTGTCGATCATACTCGGGGTGGTGTACGAAGGCCCGTCCGAGGCAGACAGGCATTTCTTGACTTACTAGCCAGGTTTGAGACGGAAAGGGCAAAAGAAATGCCGATTTCGTCGGAAAGTCAGTTGGTATCAAATTTTTCTCATCGGAACCATATACAGGTTTGCACATTCTTTTTTCATTTACTCTTAATGTGTTTGTTCATATATCATATGTTGCGACTCTCTTTAACATCAACATTGAGAACACACAGCCTTAAGGATAGATTGGTCGACTAATAATATTAGCCTGAATCTGTGATGTCTAGATAGATTTATATTTCTATTTTTTTAGACATTTAGAGATTCATGATTAAGGTGTTGAAGTTGGATGCAAATAATTGGAACACTATCTATGATACTTTCATGACAGTTTGTCGATCCATAAATGTACAGGGAGGGTACTACTTATCTGAATGGATTCTTTTCGAAGGGGCTGAATTTGGATATAGATTACTTTGTTTGAAGTTTAAACATTTGTATGTAGAGCTGTTATGCTTTCCTATGAGTTTGAGGCATTTTCATTGTTCTAGGCATTGTTTAGAGGTAGGTTTCTGCGGAACCAAAGCTTTGTACAAGATGAAAAGCCAAGTTCTACTGCAACGAAAGAGTTGGGGCTATTGAGGCAAAGTAACACTGTATCTGATCTAAGGTATGTTCTGTTTTCATTACCTCTTCAACATCTGGCTGAAATGCAGGAAAGCATACCCTTAATGATGCACTCAATTAGAACTTTTTCTAGTTATGCTTTCCATTGAAGTTCCATCCATATAGAGTAATTAGATACCATAACCCTTTGTGTTCATAATGTATTATTTAAAAAAGAAAACCAATGCTGGTCAGTTGCCACTGAGGACCATGAGTTTGTAAATTTGAATAGGCATACAGATATCATTTTCAACTATTTGTTACATTAGAATTCAGTATGGGGTTCTTTTGAATTATAGTACTCTTCTGAGAATTCAAAGTGGGGTGTTGGGTTCGACGTGTACCGCATGTGGCTCTGTGGCTCTGTGCCCTCGAGGGTCTGCAAATGTGAAATTATATCTACTGAAACCATGTTGTATCTGTGGGGAACCAACTCAAAACCAATGTGTCATGGACTGTGAAGTAACCTAGTATCATATGGTACTGATAACATAGCCGCATAGTTCTAGAATGGGACCATTATTTTCAATAAAAATATACCTAACATAACTGCAGCGTTGAGGATCATGATTCTTTATCTAAATGACTATGTACCGAAGATTTCTGGAAGTATACAATGATGGTTTCTGGTATGTTTAGAATACATTTACAAATTTCCCTAAGTGTTGATAATGAAAATATCTAAAGTAACCATGAAACCACTGCCAAGGTAGCCTAGTGAATATTTTGAGATTTTTTTCAAGAGGTCTGAGGTTTGAATCCTACTAGGTATAATTTTGGGGGGTGGCCAGTGTCATATACAAACTTATTTCAAATTGTCCTCCTTGTTTTTCATAATACGGTGAGAGCTTTTCTGTTTTGAGTTTTTATTTTTGAATGGTGCGGATCGAATATCACAAAGTAGGGCCTAGACTATGTTGTCTTAACTGAGTCCACGCTAGAGAGCCCCCTCACCCAATACCTAATAGGAGGAAAAAGCGACAACATATTAGGGGAAAACCTTGCCTTCTAAGACTTGAACCTGGGTCTCCCCAAATCCAAGCCCTCATGGAGGGACTTCCTTACCATTGGGCTATTAAACCAATAATGCTTTTCTGTTTGAGTTATAACTTAATTTTTCATTTTACGCAAAAGTGTTGTATTCTTCTTGGTTGCTGAAGCATTGGATGATCTCAAGACAGACACAAGTTTGCATCTACATATTCTACATTATAGTCTATTCATTTCACTCTTCTTACTCGACTGATAATATACGACTGTTGGATCATTTGAATCAGGAAAGGGTTTCTGTCCGGATCAGATGACGATGAACAAACTCTTGATGGGCCTCAGTCTGATACCTCATCTGACATTGACATTAAAGATCATCAAGAAAACTTTCAGCAGCTACTAGGTGATATTGTTAGTGGATTTCAGACCACTAGTACCGAAAGTAACGCTAAAACACGTCGAAGTCCCGGTGTATTTTATGCTCCTATACAAGAAAGTCATGAACGAGTTTTGGTAAACGAGGTAGAGCAACAATCACCAACCCAGGCTTTTGAAAACAGGGATCCGGATCAAGACCAGGACAGCTATTTGGAAATTAATCATGGTGATCATCAAGTCGAAATGTCTCAACGAACTTTGAAGCTTGAAAACCCAACGCAAGCTCAGTTTCAGCCCAAAGCATGTAGAAGTCCCAGAGAATATGAGATTCTTGTAGAAGAAAGGCATGAAAGAGGTTTGGAAAATGGGTTAGAGAAACAATCACCACCAACAGAGATTATTGAAAACAAGGACCTGGACCAGGACCGGGATCAGAACGGTTTAGTGGAATGTAACCATAGGACTCCTCATATCGAACCTTCTGAACAAATTTTGGAGCTTGAAAGCGCAGCACAATGGCAGTATCAGCTCACTGCAGAGGAACTACAAGTCAATGAGGCATTTGACCATTTGAATTATTCAGAAACCAGTAGAGGGATTTTGGCCTGTCAAGATGTTCCTGTTGAAACAGAAGAGAGACATGAACAAATTATAAAAGAAAATGATAGTGAATGGGACGATTTGACCAATACCAAGGTAAACAAGGTACAACCACCATCACCACCACCACCTGTTGAAGTTACTGAAAACAGGGACCAGGACCAGGATGGCTCAGTGGAAAGAAGCCATGGTGCTTATTATATCGAACCATCTCAACGAACTTTGGCGATTGAAATCCCAGCACGTGGTCAGTATCTGTTAAGCATGGAGGAACTAGAAGTTAACGAGTCACTTGATCATCATTCATTAACCAGTTCAGAAACCTCATCTTTGCGAGAAGGTTCTGTAGAAACAGAAGTGTGGCAGGAGCCAACTATAGAAGAAAATGGTAATGAATGGGATCAGTTGACAAATACTGAGATATTTGAGAGTTCAGATGCAAATTCAGTTAGAAACGAAGATGAATGGTACCAAGAAGCAGCAGGTAATGATTTTCAAGAATCACTTGAAAATTGGTGTGGTGTAGGAACTTCTTATCAGGAAGCTCCTTTGGTGGTTACAACAAGCGTATTCTATACCTCTGGTGATGATAATGGAAACAGGCCAGAGCTTCGAGAACTTATGAACAGGTTCATATTTATTATCTAATCACTAGAATCTAATCACTTCATTTCTTTTTTAAATACTTTAAACTGAGACAAATGTTGATCATATAGGAGAAGGGTATCTAATCTTCTTCAAAGTGATTTCCGTGTGAGATTGGATCAAGTGGTACAATCCTATGCGGAACGCCGAGATCAGGCCTTAGAATCTGATGATGACTGGATGCTTGATCAGGAGCAGCAACATCTTGATCAGCAGAGTGTAGATGAAAATGAGGATGTTACCGAGACTGCTGAAATATCAGAAGTTGCTTACCCTGACATTCATCAGCACTCTAGAGTCGTGAGTTTTTCTCCCCCTAACTGTTGCACAAATTGCCTGTACGTTTTTATATGGATTTAAAGTTTTAAACCAATGATGCTGTTTGACATTGACCAGGAATGGGATATCATCAATGGGCTACGTTTTGATATGGCTAAGCTTCAAGAACGTATGAATAGTATGCAGAGTACACTGGAGACGTGCATCAGCATGCAACTTGAGCTGCAACGATCAATGCAACAAGAGGTTTCATCAGCTTTAAGTCGTTTGTCCACTTCTGGTCCGTCTCATTCCATGAAATTTCTAGTCATTCTATGTTTCATTTTTCTTCTTATCTTACGCGAACTTTTCTGATCATCGAGTTAATTCAGGCGAGAGTAGTTTACAAACTTGCTCCCTTTGTTGTGACAACAATATTCACGGTGACTCTTCACCCGATAGGTAAAATGAGGAAGGGAAATTTGTAGCTCAAAATTGTTTTGGCTGAGCTTGCTGAACTCTAAATGTTTCTACTTTTGATATGTTTACTTTAGGTCTGGACATGTGTACGTATGCTCAAACTGTGCTGAGAAAGTAAACTGGTCGAAGTTAAAAGAAAGTGTTAGGCACCCGTAAGCTGAGGTGAATACATACTGTTATTATACAAATTTAACGCCATAAAATGGATACTTAGCACCTGGAATAACGAGGCAGAGAATTTCCGATGAGGTAAATGTACTGATATCTCTTGCACTATTGCTTTTCTGGCAACGATAGATGCGCCTAAATATGTGTCTAAAAACATGCATAATCTAATCAATCTTTTGCGCCTGACCGACAATTTCTCTCTTCTCTGTTTGTCCTTAATATTTTGTCGTTAGTCTTCTTTTCCTTAATAGGGAATGTCAAATACACGTTTTAGGCATATTAATCATTTTTCCTGTTATATAGGCGTTCCATCGACTACTTCTCTTGTCAATTGAATTGTGTTCTCTTGTCAATTGAATTGGGTGTTACAACAAGCGAACAGCAGTCCTAAACTTTCTGTGGTGATAAATTGCAGATGCCCTGCTTGGTCATATTGTGCTGTTGAATGACACACTGCTTCGTTTTTGAGATAATGTCATGATGATACGTCACCAAGATGCCTATGTTGCCAAGTCTCAAAGCTTCTATTACAGTCTCTATTAGCCAAACGTTCATGATATTCTTTAAGCATTGAATTGTAATTCATACATCAATAGCTCTTTTACTACATGAAATATGATACCTAGCTCTAGTTGCAACATTGATCATCTGTATGTAGGTTGTTCTTGTAATGTGGATTGCATTTGCGTTTGACTTCTCCTCAATTGTCTGATTTTTACATTTTTATTATTGGTGTTGCATTACTTAAGTTTTCATTTGCTTTTGAAATCCCCTTCTAGAAGTATCTATGTAGTCAGTTAGTTGTCTTGCAGAAAGTTGACTAGAGATGTACAACTCGATATAAATAGCTTTAAAACAAGTCTGATTCGAATATGTAATGAGGCAAGTTCTTTTTTCTGTGGTTTGCACTTGTATTTGTGATCAACATTGATAGAATGACTAGAAATACACTGTTTGATATCATATGTATTTAGCTTTAAAACCATACCGAATCAAAAAGCTAATGAGGCAAGCTCTATTTTTAGTCGTATACACTTGAACATGTGATCCGCATCAATAAAATGACAATAGATTGTTTTATATCATATGGATTTAGCTATAAAACTAGGCCGATTTAAAAAAGCTAATCAAGGAATGCCAATTTAGGCCACATGGCACAACATGGAATTCACGCACCGGTGACTGGTTATTAGTTACAAATTCATGATCATAATACTCGAGCTGCTACTGATGTAGATGTTTTTGTTACTGATCTTTCTCTTTGCGGGGTTCCTATAAGAGTGCATGGACAGGAAACTATGGAGAGGTTGGCTGTTTCCATATGAGGAATAGGGTTTGTCAGCTCTCTCTTTGTGATGATGGTCCTGAAAATACAGGATGGTGAACATGGTATTGAGTTGTTTATTGATTCGGCTGTTCTCATTCAAGAAAGTAGCAACAAAATTAAACAGAATTATTGACTGGACATTTAATTACATGCGCTAGTAGCAATGCAGATGACAGATTTGTCGAGTTGAATTGGAGAACATAAAAGTTCCATATCTGCCAATATGAAACCCCTCTAAGTTGCGTGGCTCCTGTGTAAGTTGTTAATTCGTTTTCATGTACATCTCTTATAATTAGATATGGCCATTTCAACTCATTTACATTTAAAGTGGTTGATACTTGATTCTGTGGTTCACCTCATATGAAATCAAGTTCATTAGGTACAG
Organism: Erigeron breviscapus; assembly: GCA_034093135.1. Classification (NCBI taxonomy): domain Eukaryota; kingdom Viridiplantae; phylum Streptophyta; class Magnoliopsida; order Asterales; family Asteraceae; genus Erigeron; species Erigeron breviscapus. Next base: position 144,502,279 of record CM067167.1, read on the forward strand.
GGGAACATTTTATTTCATTTATGTGTGTTAAATTGGTGATTTACAACAGTTTACAAAGGTTGCTCATGGTAAACTTAATTCTATTGTTTTAGAGGTGGGAAATGGGCTTGATAAGAAATAGGTCAAAACTGGTTTGGGTTACAGGTCGGGTTGTCTTGACCTATTAAGATGCCACAGTTAATGAGTTAAGGATGTAGAAAACTATGTATTTACAAGGATATTCTATTTCTGTTTTCGTAATATCAGCCGATCTAGGAGGCTGTAAGGATTAACAATACACTTCCGGACAAATTAGATTGTCTCTTTTAGTTGAAGTAGTTTGTTAGGCCCTTTCTGGATCCCAAATCGATCCATTCATAAGTAAATTGGTTGGAATTGTCACGTTATTTGTTATTCGTCTCGTAGTGTTTTTTTATATATTTATTTTGACATCAACTTTTACTCTTGGCAGTCGATGCGTAAGAATAATCTTCCAAATATTGTGAAGCTTAAGGAAGTCGTTAGAGAAAATGATTTTCTGTACTTCATTTTTGAATATATGGTATGTAACTTTCTTTAGGTTTGTGTTGGTTGTTTTTTGGCCATATTTTTACTTGTGCAAGCATCATGTTGTTCTTTCAGGAGTGTAGTGTTTAGAAATTGGTGCTTCAATGTGTTTTAAGGTCTTGTATACATGCATCAACATGGCTACTTTCACCGCTATCTTAAACCAGGTAACTCATGAATGAACAGAATAAGGTTAGACTAAAAGATGAATTGTGTTGTGTTGTAAATAATCTTCTGGCTTCTAAACTATTGTGTCTATTTCAAGTGATAAGATTTATCATGTTATATTTGCTTTTATGCTAGAGTTGGCCCCGACGCCCCGTGTACATAGATTAGTCTATTATAGGTGGCAGTCTTGACCGTTTGACTGGTGATTGGGCTGTATTTCATCTGAGTATTTTAAATCAAGAAGCATTAGTTAATAGTTAGAAAAGGAACAGTCCCAATTGGTTCATAGTTATCTTAGGTCTAATGTTAATGCTCACAATCTTCTAAATTTATAAATTTTATTCTAATTTCAATGCTTATTTTCATAACACGTTATTTGTGAATAAATAAGTAGGTGGCCTAGTGGTAGATGTATTCGGGGTGGCCAGGGAAACGGTTATAGGGATGCTCCGGTTAGGCCACCTGATAACCTTGATAGGGAAAGCCTCGTTTTAGAAGAGACAAAAAAGGTGTCCTGGGTTGACCCAGCCTGTTTCACCCAGTCCTAAAATATCCTGCAGCCTTTTCATTTGGAGGTCTGCTTTCTTTGTATGTGTCTGATAGTTATATGTATGTTTGAGTTTGTCTATGAGATTAATGATAATATGCAAGTATCTTGGCACATCCTCAACTTTTTTGTTGATCACATTTTAAGCATTTTGCAGTTCTTTTTGTTAAATATGTGGTATGTTGTTCATTTAATAATCACATCTCTGTATCTATGCTTTCAGAGAACTTGCCTGTTTCTAAAGGGGTGATAAAAATAGCTGATTTTGGGCTTGCTCGAGAGATTACATCCCAACCACCATACACTGAGTAAGTTTCAACACGCTGGTGAGTGTTGTTCTTCATTCAAGATTGTCATGCAACTTAATGTTGCTATTTAAGTTGCAGTAATTTTATAGTGACACTTCCTAATATGTATCAGGTTGTGAAGTTAATGTGTTAATCACATCTCGATCACAGATTTATGGACAATGGGTTTAATCATGGTTGAATTATTTACTCTCCGCTCACTTTTGCCTGGTCCACGGTATATATGGTCTCCCCCCTTTAAATAAATGTCATGGCTCTCCTTCTCACGAAAGATTTACCAGCATTAGGTGAACTTAAATTGTGTTTGGATGCACATTTTGCTGACAATAGTATGATATTTAGCAATCAGAATATCATATTTAGGTGTAATAAAACAGGCTCTAGAAAGTTGTGTTTGGATGCGGTTTGCTGTTTAAAGTTGTAATAACCAGGTGTTTGGCGATTTTATTTTTTAGTAAGTGGGTAGATTTTTAGACCAAGTAACACAATTGTGGAAATAGGGGATGTTTTGTTTAGTAGGAGTTAAAAAGTCTTTCAAAGTAGGTATAAAAAGGGCTTATATATAGGTAAGGTTAATATACCCTTACATAACTAGCTTTGCCACTACCAACTCAATTTAGTAGAGTTGGAAACCGTCCATCCTTTAACTATACCGTCTGTGGTTCGAGTCTTGGCTTTTACATTTCTTTATAATATGATCATTGTGCCGTTCGGGAAAAAAAACTGGCTTTGCCACTTTTGGAGTTTGGACTAGTTCATTTTTAAAAAAACTTAGTATCATTAGATAATCAGAAGTGGAATATGTTCAATCCAAACCCTAAATACCGATTCTTAAGCGTCCAGTAATAATAATCAATTTCAAACGTAAATGTGAACACTCGATTTCAAACAGTGTTTGCTAGCTTTTGTAGTGTTCCTTCCTGCATATAAATCTGAAACTTCAAACAGATTTGGCTACATAGCTTGTTTTTGGGGTTAGTGATGCCATATTTACTTTAATGGTGTTTACTGTCTCTGCTCTTTCTATGTTGTTTTGGGGGCATGTGGAAACATTATTTCGTTGTGCTCTTCATCTACAGCGAAGCGGATGAAGTATACACAATCTGCAGTGTCTTAGGCAGCTTAACAGAAAGCACATAGCATGAGGGACTCACACTGGCTAGTACAATCAATTATCAGTTTCCAGTGGTTAGTATATCGTGTTCTTTACATCATAATGTTTAAAGTTATAATAATCAGGTGTTTGGCATATTTGATTTTCTTAGTAAGTTTGATAGATTTTTAGGCCAAATAAGACTAATTGTGGAAATAGGAGGTGTTTTGTTTAATAGGAGTTAAAAAGTCTTTCAAGTTTCAAAGTGTGACAACTCGTAATTTATTAGAAACGGGTTAGTCTTAATCTCGATCATTATTATAATTTCGTCTAATTTAGAGATTATGACGTGGAAATTATTAAATAATTGAACAATTGATATAGTTCAATTAGACGTATCCTGATGACGTAGACTATTAGCTATTTAGACGAATGCCGAGTCTTAAAAATAACTTTAAATAAAGATTTAAATAAAGTTTAGTTTGACGAAGTTTTATTGGCTTGTCTTAACTTAAATAAGACGAGGGAAAATACCCTTACTTTAAATTGTAACCTTTTGGTCATACGGTAATTAATCGTAAGCATTTTACCGAATTAAGGGTATTAAAATACCACAAATAGGGCCACATGGGCTGAAATGTTTTGTGAGGCAGGGAGTTGAACACCAAACCTTTCCCCCCTCTTCTCTTTTGGTCGATCACCTCACACACACAATTTCAAACTCTCTCAATCTCTCTATCTCATCATCATTAAAATCGGTTTTGGCAAGGGAGTAATCAAAAGGGGATAATCATTTCAATAATAAATTGGTATTATCATCATCACCATCTTCATCTTCTTTATCAAATTCTTCAAGAACTTCAATTTGGTAAGTAATTCTCTTTTTAAATTAAACTTTGATTTTAAATAGATTCAAATTAGGGGTTGTTTCAGTTTTGTTAATTGAATTGGTAGGCTAAGAAAGTGGAATGAGTTTTGGCATATGTTGTGAGATTGATTATTATAAAAATTAGGTCTTTGAAATCAAAAGAATTGAAATTGTGAAATGGTTGATGAAATGGATAGTTCCAGGTCTTTTGAACATGTTTATGGTCATTATAATGAAAAGAGTTGATTAGAAAATGATTTGGTTTGGCGAAAATGGTCGAAAAACTGCATTTTGCTCGTTCAGGTCAAATATCGCGCCGCGAGCCTTCAGGGTCGCGCCGCGATATAGTGTAAATCTTGAATCGCGCCGCGATGGTCCAGGATCGCGCCGCGAGTTTTTGTTCTGTTTAACATTTTCAGTTTTCGATAACTCGAACGTTTGAACTTGGTGAATATCGAATGATACTTTAGACCACCTTATAATGACAATGTCATTGATATTACCAACTAAAGTTAAATAAAATGAAAGTTTAAATCACATTCTCGGTTATGGCATTCTAGGGTCTATAGCTAAGTAGTTCTACATAGGATACTTGTCGTTGTGAGCTTGGATCCTCACTATTGGTAATCATATCATAGGTTTTGGATAACGTGGAGAATTGACTGTGGATCTTCTCAAGTTATTAGCACCTTTTTAGCACTTTGAACGCTAAGGTGAGTTTATGGCGCCCTTTTCCTTTTACTTTGGGCCTGAAAAGCATGTGTTATAGTATACACGATTTGTTAAATAAATGATTGTTTTGTGAGTATGCCATGTGATTTGGATACTTAGATCATTTGACTTAAATTTGCCATGTTGACGGCTGTCAAAAATGTGTATACGTGTCATTTATTAAATGTTGAATGAAATGACTTTGAATTGCCGTGTGATGGCTGATTAAATTGTTTCTTTGTGTTTGACAAACTAAAATGTTGCCCCTGTGTAGTTATCACTGTTATGAAACCCTAGTGGTTGTATTGTCAGGCTTAGTTCTTGACTGTCTTGGTTATGGTCCGCACCCACTAGTAGAAGGAAATCATGTGCGAGGCATGTTGGCTGATACTGTCGGATGTTGTTTCCCGACTGTCATATGCTAGTCATAAACATTGTTGTGGTGCGCACCCCATTTTAGAGGGAAATCCTGTGCGTAGCAATGTAGCATAGTGACTGATACTGTCGGACTTGGCTCCCGGCTGTCATATGCTTTAGTCGGACTTAGACCCCGGCTGTCTTGTTATGAAATATTATCAGGTTTTTGATCCTGATTGTCTTGTTGAAAATAACTACACGTCATTGTGTTCTCTCAATGACGATTAAAATTTGGTCAAACATACTGTAAACTCACCAACTATTTCGATAGTTGATCCTCTCAAATTTCATGCTTTTCAGGGAACCAACAGTAAGTATTGGAAGCGTATATGGCATTTTAGAAGCCATCTTTTGAACTTTGGACGTACAATTAGCGTCAGACATCTGAGGGCTATCATATTATTAGTTCTAATTGTACTAGACTGTCCAAATGTTGTTAGTGTATTTGTGGGCCCATTTCCAATTGAGGATAGTTTGTATCCGTGTTTTGGGGTCCACATCTGAACGATTATACTTGTAATAAACTCGTATTTGGATTAATGGATGTAATCTCTATTTACCTTCTGATTTGTACGCAAAATTTTTGTTAACCCTGTATTTCCACTACAACGGGGTGCGACACAAAGCTGGTACAAAAAGGACTTATATAGGTAACCACTGTTTGGAATAGTACATTTTTTCAAACTTAGTACCCATTAGATAATCAGAAGTGGGATCTGTTTATCCAAACCCCAAATATCGATTCTTACGCCTCAAGTAGACAAGTAGTATTAATCAGTTTCAAATGTATATGTGAACACTGTTTTGCTAGCTTTCTGTAGTGTTTCGTCCTGCATATAAATCTGAAACTCTAAACAGATTTGGCTATGTAGCTTGTTTTAGTTAGCGTTGATGAGGTCATATCTACTTTAATGGTGCTCATTGTCTCTGTTCTTTTTATGTCGTTTTGGGGGAATGTGGCAACTGAATTTTGTTGTGCTCTTCTACAGTGACGCGGTGAAATTTATAAAATCTGCAGTGTCCAACAAAAAGCACATTGCGTGAGGGACTTGCACTGGTTAGTAAAAATCAATTCTCAGTTTCCAGGGGGGTAAAGAACACAAAAAGCACATTATGATGTAAACATCATAATGTTCTGTGACTTGTGTCAGTTGTCACTTGCATGCTTTAATGTAGGCAAAGTCTATTGATAAGAGAGAAATTGAGAGAGAGAGAATGTGATTTACACACATACAAAATGATTTTTTTATTATTCAAATACACATACACAACGGCTATAAGCGCCACTAACAACCCAAGTTTCATCTTGGCAGTTCTAGTCCCTCGACTTCTATTCTTAACACTATCTTCTTCATACTTCTAAAACGGTCCCTAATGTACTTATTTGTAACAATACTTCACCCTTAAAGAATGTTTGTCCTCAAACAGTCAAAGGAAACATAGAACACACATACAGAAACTATATAAAGGTCACATCAAAAATGAATACTAGTCGCACATCAAAGTCAGGAAATCTGACTTGAAAATCATCCACATCTTCCCACGAAGCTTCTTCCAAAGGCATTCCCTCCCAATGAACAAGCAGCACCATTTCCCTTCTTAACCAATTTCTAGTCAATAATTGCTCTAGGTTGTAAAATGAATCTTGGACCTTGTGGAAGGGGAGTGATCACTGACACAGGTCTAGAAGCCTTCTTCAATAACGAAACATGAAAAGTGTGGAGCATTTGGGCCTCCTGAGGTAGCTCATATGCAACCTGGCCAATGCGTTGCAGGACCTTAAAAGGACCAAAATACTTTGGAGAGAGCTTCCTATTATGATGCTTTTTTAGAGAAGTCTGAGCAAATGGGTGCAATTTTACCAAAACCCGATCACCAACTTGGAAAGAACGTTGATTCCTTGCCACTGCCAAATGGTTCTTCAATTGTTGAATCATAGCTTCCCTGTCACGATGAATGTCTTCGACTGCTGCCAAATCAATGCTATTAGTGAAGTAATCAAAAGGAGTCATAAGAATACTAGAATGCCAAGTGGTATTATACCACCATTGAGCCAATGGCACTCACTTAACCCAACTCAAAGGCTGATCCATACACATGCTGCGCAAATAAGACTCCAAGCAACGATTAAGAACTCCTGTCTGACCATCACTCTGTGGATGATAAGCAGAAGAATAAGCCAACTGCACACCTTGTAATTTCATAAATTCTTTCCAGAAAGAGCTGAGAAAGATAGGACCCTGTCAGATACAATAGTTTTAGGACAACCATGAATCTTGAAAACCTCATTCATAAAGAGTTTAGCAACAGATGCTGCTGTATATGGGTGGGATAGTACCAAAAAGTGGACTACCACCATAATGGTATCTTTACCGTTAACTTTAGGTAAGCCGGATATAAAATCCATGGAGTACAGGGAGAGGGATTGTAGCAATCCAGGAGTTGCCACTCTGGCATACCAAACAATTCTTAATGAAATTCTGCACATCCTTTCCAATAGAAAAACTCTCAATGGACCTAGCAGGAGGCAATCCTCTAGGGACCTCAAACACATCACTATATTTATCCAATAATGCTTCTAATTCCTTATTAGAATCTGTGCCCCCAATCAATGGCTCATAAAATGCTCTTTCTTCCCCTGCAAATAATTGAGCTTTGTATTCTCATTATGAGTATTCTGGCTTGAGGTGGTAAAATAGACCTGTGGGTGAACAGGCCACAGGGCAAAAGGGGCTAGGTTGGCTAACCTGGACACTTGTCACATATTTTTTGGGTATTGTATGAACATTTCGTTTAAATACAATCACAGTGTCTGTTTTACTTCAGTTATAGTTTGATTTTGACTTGAGTGTATCGATCTAGAAGGTTTTATGCATTTTCAATTGCTTTTGTACTCCCCACTACCCGAACACACAAATAGTTGTTTCAGCTTTTCTTGTACTTTACTGTTGATTTGTCTATATGTAGGTTTTTCTTGTAGAGATTGCTTTAGCTTTACACTTCCCCTACTTTATTTATTTGATGTTTTAAATAATGGGGTTACATACTCTTACGATGTTCGATTGCCTTTGTATTCTCATACTGGAACAAGTTGACACCTGTTTCAACTTCTCTTAGTACTTTGAGGCATGTACTCGATGGTTGATCCTATGTATGTAGGTTGTGTTTGCATTTGACTTCTATCTTCTATGATTTTGACATTTTTATTGTTGGGGTTACATTTTATTTATATTTTTGAACTGTGTTGGGGTTACATATATATCACTAAAACTCTCCATTGCTTTTGATGAAAGTGGATTATTAAAGAATGGAGACCTTAAAATATTTTGTCTATGTTTTTTGTTACCTACATTCTCTTGTGTTTGTCTATGAGAAATTGGGATACCAAGAATAATGATATTTCTTTTTCTTTGATTTTGATTCATTGCAGGACAAGTAATTGCCTTCAAGGTGTTTGACGTTATGTCTCAATGAGTAGTATAAGATAATGTATTCCAAGTATGATATTCAAGAACACAAGAGGTTGGTTGCCATTCTAATAGGCTGGTTGCCTTGGTGTATCTTGTGACAATAACAAGATAAAGGAGTTTGTTCTTGAGAACAGACAATATATGTACATCACATGCTTTATTAGTGTTCATTACAGTAAGGTATTATCTCATTTTACTCATCTCTTTTCTAGGATCTTGTTTCCGCATATGGTCGTCTGGCCTGATGTTGCTGCTATTACTATGGATGTATTCACTACAATTAGACTCGAAAGATAATTTGTATGGGTTGCTACTATTTGTTTCGTCATTTTGGTTTTAATGTAGGGGTTACTACTAGCTACTATCTGTTTTGTCGTTTTTTAAACTTGCAGGTTTTGCATTTTTATGATGTAAAACACTATCGTTTCTTTTACTTATGAATAATTAATTCAATAAAGATAATCACAAAAGCTATATGCCTATGATAATAATATAAATTTTGTTAAGTTAGTTCAGAAAGTTTTTGAAACATCCAAATGGGTCTGGCTGAACTTTTTGAATGTACCCAAATGAGACCAAATATAGACTAGATTGATGCTAGTATGAGACCCTGTACAGGCAAACTGAAATATGGGTTGACTTTTCTATATGCTGCCCCTTTTTTTTTTATGGTTTGAGGATTCCATTTGTCTTATGCTCTTATGATGATACCCAATGTTACTAAATTGATTAGTTCGAAAAGAGTAATGATATTGATATTTTTAATCATATTCATATTATCAACAACGAGAAAAAGGTACCCGCACGTTGCGGCGGTGATAGAGGTGGCGGCATTGGTGGTGATGACGGGTGGTGGTGGCGAGCGGCATGAGGAGGCGACGGCGATGGCGGCGGCGGTAGTGGCGGTGATGGATGGTGGTGGCACGCGGCGGTAGCGACGGTGGCAATTGGTGGCGGTGATTGGTGGTTGGTGGCGGCGAGTAGTGGAAGTTATTGATGTAATGTGGCTATGATGTATGGTACATCATGCATTAGAATGTGTACATTGTTGAAACTTAAAATCAATATTGAAATTTTAAATTCAATGTTGAAAATCAAAATTAAATTTGCTTTATAATATAGTATAGATAGATATAGATAAGATTAAATCTTGTTATAAATTAGTGAAGTAGTGCTGTAAAACAAACTATATAATTGGCCTCGGTAAACGTATCAACATCTTTTAGCTATCTTGGTTTTTGGAATACCTTATGTAGTATATATTATTTGTAATACAGAATTTATGTAGTATATATTATTTGTAATACAGAATTTACAGTGATAACTTTATTTGTGTATATACACGAGAAAGTAATCTATTCGTGATATTATATTGAATCAAAATATAGAAGCCGTTCTCTTAGGCCTCTCCTCTTACTAGAGGCGACTCTGGGGTGTTCATCATGGCGTCATGGGAGGGGTTTTCATGTATAGCTAGGGCCTTAGACCGTTCCCAACGGTATGTCACGGTCTCGTCTTAAGCTCTTCACCACAAGGACACTGTTGGCATGCCCTTTTCTTGAGGACTCGTCCTTGAAGTTTGTCACCATGGAGAATAAGAGAAGACGAGAATGGTGAGGATTAGTGGGGTCAAAGGACGGATGCATATATGTTTTTTATCTTTCTTTTATTATATATGAAAAGATATTATGTGGATGTTTTAGTAGTATTTTATTTATATTTCAGTAAATATAATTCATTTATTTTTGTAACATATTTATTTATATGGTATGATAATGTTTTAGTTTTGTACATTTCAAGGCAAAATTTGGAAGTTTGTATTTTTGGCATAAATTTCTCATACGTGTACACCATGTTCTATTCATATGCATATATATATATAGATTCTCATACATATATTTCCATATAGATTGTTTCATTACACATTTAGTCTTTTTTTTTTAACAAGCTCTATATTTCCATAGTACGTTTATTTTATTTTCAATACTAAATTTACTACAATGTCTAAAAAAAGCAAAGAAATTCGATCACCCGCTAACGATATGTGGGTAAACCTACTCGAAACTCAGTTTCCATCACCTGCTAATTCTTCATCTGCACCGCAAACAAGTAACCCCTCGCCAAGCGGTTTTACGACTTTCTCAGGCGTTAATCCACTATCACAATCCTTTTTTAATCCATCAGAGTGCACCATCGACTTCGCAAGGCTCTAGTCGAACACATTTGGAACCTCCCGGCAAACTACCGTCAACGTTAATGTAATTTTTTTTAATAATGTAATGTTTTGTTTTAATTATATGTAATTTTTTTTTATAATTATATGTAATGTTTATTTTGGTGTAATATTTTTTTAAATAAATATAATGTTGTTTATTTGTTAATGGATTCTTTTTTATAAAAATGTGTAATTTATATTTGTATGTTTTATTTAATTGAAAATAATTAAATAATGAGGAAGAAGTAAGGAAGAAGTGAAGAAGAGGTATTGTTGGCAAGAGTGTGTCACGAAATTGAGATGTAAGAAATAAGTGATGTGGCAATGATGTGGCGATGAGGAAGAGGTGAGGAAGTGTTCACTGTTGGGAAAGGCCTTAGCTTTCCATCATGTTTTGATCAAATGGTAGAAACTTTTGATTAATCACTACTTTTACCTATTTTTTAGAAATTAAATTATCTCAAAAGTATGTCATAATAGATTTATCTATATAATAATGAATTAACGTCATAGAAGAGCAAATGGTCTAACGATTGATACTAAGCTAAAGAAAAGTTCATGGCACCATACATGTGATTAATTAGCATCATCCTGCTAGAGATCGATGCTAACTATATATGCTAGTGACAAGGAGGTAACATCAAGCGATAAAGCTTCATATGAACATTACAACCGACCGGCACATACCAGTTGAGCTTTGCATTGGTAACGACTCAAATGAGCAGAAACCAAACAAAAACATTCATTTGTGATCACGAACCTTGACACACAAAAAACATCCCAAATAAATGACATCACAATGTCAAACAAGACGATATCAACCAACAGTCGTTCTACAAACAAATTGATATTCCCTGTCAGAAGATCGCGATTTTGTTGGTTTTCTTTTTGTATAATAAACAACTACGAACTCCTTGACACTTGGACTTGAAACAAACATAAACATTCTTTCTTTATAGCCGGCTCTTACCTACAGCTAATAGTCTAAATGACTTTGTCAATCTCACCATCACAAATGTCTTTCTCTCCACTTCCCACAATATTTCTCCCTCCCCCTTCATTTCATTCTTTTTGTCTCTCTATCTCCTATCTTCGTCACGGGCTGCTGCATTGACCCTAACCCAATATGGGTTCCAAAAAAGGACCGTATTGGTGTATGCTGCTCATTGTTTACGTATCACTAGCATTTTCATGTGTGTTATCGGATACCACTGAAATCACAAAGCTCATCAAGTTCAAGGAGTCGCTTGTGAATGCTGAAGCACTAAACGATTGGGTACAAAATGTTGAGCCGTGTAACCTTGATAAGGCTAATTGGACGGGGGTAATATGTAGAAAAGATGGAAGTATGTTTGGGTTACAGCTCGAGAACATGGGTTTAAGCGGGTTGATAGACATGGACACACTGGCTGAGTTACCTCACATTCGAACCCTGAGTTTTGCCAACAACAGCTTTGGAGGCATGATGCCAGATGTGAGTAAAGTTCGTCCGTTACGAAGCATATATCTGTCCAACAATAACTTTTCAGGGATGATTAGGGACGATATGTTTGTGGGGATGAGTTCAATGAGAAGAGTTGAGCTCCAGAACAACAAATTTACAGGACGAATTCCAGGATCGCTTACGGGTTTGAGCATTCTTGTTAAGTTGCAAATTCAAGATAACCAATTTGAAGGAGAGATTCCGGATTTTAAGCAGGAAAACTTGAAAGTGAATTTTGCTAATAACAGACTTTCGGGTCCGATACCTCCCGGGCTCAGAAACCAGGATCCGAGCTCATTTGCAGGTAAAATTTAATACAATTTTTAACCATTATGCATGTAATGTAATCGCTGTTTGATCATATATGTACATACACATTACACAGCAAGTAAAATGTAATCTAGATCATTTCAACGTTCTTTTTTTATCTTAGTCTTGAATAGTTTTAAAACGATGCATCAACTTAAAAAAAAGAAAATATCATAATAAAACTTTTCCAATAAATACTCTCCTTAACCTCAAAGAAATTAGGAATAATTTTATATTCTAATTTGTAAAAAGAAAATCAAAGCAAACATAAAGATATGACTAAATCTAAAAGCTTTGAAAGTGGAAAGCACGTCGTACATACATATACCAATAATTTGACTTAAAGATTGCAATACGTGAGGGAACTTTAAAATGTGTACTAAATCTCAATATTATAACCACTTAATCTACATATTTATATTTTTTTTAAAAAAAGAAATGATTAATCCTTCTAACTAAATAGCCTAAAAATGATTACACGTGGAAAAATCAGGGGGCAAGATTAGGAAAGAGAATTAGTGGATACCACATGTCACATTCTTATAGTTTTAGGAGGATTTATCATTTTCCTAAAAAAAATTTAGGAACAAATTTATATTATGTTTGAACAGTGTTAAAAATCACCAATTTTCACTTTTTAATTAAGACAAACAAAAATGCTACATCCTCTTAACAAATCATCCAAATTGATCCTCCTAAACAAAATGATGAAACTTAACAGCTTATTTTCTCTTTTAATCTTTTCCGCTAAATATGTAATGTGTCGTAATCTTGTTGCACGGAATATTTTAAAAGGACATATCAATGCTCTAATAAAAATACTTAATGTGTTTACAAACTTGATTGGATGATCCATATTGGGGTGATGCAGGTAATAGTGTATGTGGTCAACTGGTAACCAACCCTTGTAAAATCTCCAAGAAGAAACATACTCAAAAAACATTAATCGTCACAATAGCCATCATTGGAGCTCTAGCAATCATATTCACCTCGATACTCATCCTTCGGACCAAGAGAAGACCAGAAAATGAATACAAAAACCACCAAACAAAAACGCTAAACAAGAACAATCCTTACAGAACCAGCACAAAGGAAATGCAGATGCATAGTGATGAAGAAGAGACCTATAAACGGCCTCAAAACGGAGGGAAGCTTCAGTTTGTGAGGAGTGACAGGGGACGGTTCGAGTTACAAGACCTTTTACGAGCTTCGGCTGAAGTTTTGGGTGGCGGGAGTTTTGGGTCGTCATACAAGGCGGCGTTATTGGATGGTCCAGCAGTGGTGGTTAAGAGGTTTAAGGAGATGAATAATGTGAGAAAAGAAGAGTTTTATGTTCATATGACAAGGCTTGGAAGATTTTCACACCCTAATTTGCTTCCTCTGGTGGCCTTCTATTACAAGAAAGATGAGAAGCTTTTGATCACAGATTTTGCAGAGAATGGCAGCTTGGCTAGTCACCTTCATGGTATGTTAGTTAAAAGGTACAGTTGGAAATGCAATATGGACGGGTTGGGTAAAAACATATTCAGAACATATACTGAGTTTTCATAAGGTCGAAATAGAATTATTTATCTAATATTTTCAAGAATTTTAGGAACCCTTAAGTAGAGCATCTTCAAAAGAAACATAAAATAGTGTGTTAAGCATGGTTGCAAAGGTTATAACAATAATCTTATAATCTAAATATTTAACAAAATAACTTGGGGTCACTTTGTGATGAAAATAAACTTCAGGTGGCATTTGACCCATTTTAGCTAATATTGACCTATAATATAGATAAAACATAACCTGGCCCGAGCAATTTGATCCTAATTACAACCTCCAGCTAAATGGTTCGGGTTCAATCTAAAAGGCTTGAAATTGAGTTCATAACTTAATCTATATATGTGACGTGACTTGAGCGGTTAATCTTGTTATGGCAACTTGCAGGTAAACGAAAGCCTAATGAGCCAGGCTTAGACTGGCCAACTCGGCTAAACATAATCAAGGGTGTAACACAGGGTCTTGACTATCTCTACAAGCAGCTTTCGCACCTATCAATACCTCATGGTCACCTAAAATCATCCAACGTGCTTCTCGACAAAGCTTTTAATCCGCTTCTGGCAGATTACGCTCTGGTTCCAGTTGTCAACAGGCACCATGCCCGAGACTTTATGGTTGCTTACAAGTCACCTGAATTCACTTACCATGATCGGATCACGAACAAGACAGACGTCTGGTGCCTCGGGATTCTTATTCTGGAAATGCTGACAGGGAAGTTTCCAGCAAATTATCTTAAACAAGGGAAAGGGGGTAGCTCAGATTTGGAGACATGGGTCAACTCGGTGGTCCGGGAAGAGTGGACTGGTGAAGTGTTTGATAAAGATATGAAAGGGACGAGGAACAGTGAGGGTGAGATGTTTAAGCTTTTGAAGATTGGGATGTCTTGTTGCGAGTGGAATATCGAGGGGAGGTGGGATTTAAAGATGGCTGTGGAGAAGATCGGAGAACTAAAGGAGAGGGGTAGTGACGAGGAATCCTCGACTCCTCGTCTTGTGTAAGTGACGAAAGTGGTTCTTCAAGAGCAATGACTGATAACAAATTCTCTTGACTTCTCTTTTTCCAAGTCGGTGGTTAACCCGGAAGCTTAAATTTTTTCAGATGGCCTGTATTTCCTATATGTTTGTTGTAATTTATAACATCAACTTGGTTATGATTTCTTTTAGCCATGAATGTACTAAATGAGGTGTATTGGTACTAGAGGTTGTAATTCTAACCCATTTACTTCTGAGCATGTCAATCCGAGTTGTTTTTTATCTCCAAGAGGTCAAAGTAAAAAGGTTCTATAGATGGGGAACATGCTAAATGTCTCGAAATGCCATTTTTCATGCATCCAAAATCCAATACTATATAATTCAAATAGTCAGATTATTATTCTAATCACAGTAAGCACATTATTTATATACAAAACCCACCCAACCTGCACTGGCCTATGTTGATTAAAATTAAATAGGAGCCCCTATCAACCCTACAACCAGTCCAACCCACCCATTTTTCCCTATAATAACACATTCAAGATATGAACCTTATGAAGCCAGGCACAGTTTGAAGATGTGGTTAAACACAGGTACAGAAAGTCCCAATGTCGTATTTATTCTCATTAACTAAAAGATAAAACAGTCTCGAGTAAGATAATGAATCAATTCTGTGACTTAAACGCGATGAGTTATAAATACTAACCACTAACGGGTAACGAACATAAACTATTACCTGTGTAGAGTAACAATCTAGAGAATTTCATCATCAGGTATATCAGGGTTCAAAAATTTCCCTGGGTTTTCGGCTATAGAGTCATAACTGAGCGTAGGTTTGACCCGGTCTGGAACGGGCATAAGTGGGATGATGCTATCGTCATCAATAACACCATCAATTACGCCATATTCAACTGCTTCAATAGGAGACATATATCTATCTCTATCGATGTCTTTCTGAACTTGCTCAAAAGACCGCCCAGTGCATTCTGCTAAGATTCGGGTCACATTTTCCTTATTATGCATCATTTCTCGGGCCTGTATTTCAACGTCTATTGCTTGTCCACTGGCACCACCGAGTGGTTGATGTATCATAATTCTTGTATTTGGCATTGCCAAACGCTTACCTTTAGTTCCACCCGCAAGGATAATGGATGCTGTTGATGCTGAAATGCCCAGTCCAATTGTTGAAACATCAGCTCTCACAAGCTTTAAAACATCATAAATTGCCATTGATGCACTGTCGATAAAATAACACCAACTTTGCATCAGACAGACCACACATAAAGTTGTAAAAAAAGCATAAAGTTAAACAGTAGATTTTTACACCTACATAACATATGTACACAAAGAACATTACATAACATCCCCCACGCACGTAACTGAGTTGGTTAAGGGTATAGCAAATTTGTCATTAACACAACATTACATATTCATAAACAGCTCCTAAATAATAAGGTTACAATTTCCGCCATTATACGTATGAAAATGAGTAGATTAAAGCATCAAAGCAGGCAAAACTGTAAAATCGCTTTAAAGAAAGGGTCAAAATGGGTGAAAGTGTCAAACCAGTTGAAAGTTGCCCATAAGATACTGAATGCATAAAGTATAAAAACCTCTTAAATCATTTTATTTGAATCCCACTTGTATAATATAAGTCTGGGGTGATACTTAACGTCTTGACCCCCTAAATTTATAAGACTATTTGATTTTGAACAAACAGCGTTCTGGGTCAGCCTGAACCGGCCAGTTTTCACTTGTACAAAACACTGCCTATTTTAGTTTGTAGCCGTAATTGCCTACGTTGACCGACTGACGTGCGTAATTCTCTTGTTCTGTACATTCCATTGCTTTAGGAATATCAGACAATTAGTTTAGACAAGTAAGTTAATTGTCATTATTGTTAGAGGTAAAACAGGCAAGTATCAACTATCCTATGTCTTGAGTATTAACCCTTAGGAGGCGTTTCGGTCTATTTTAAAATGCTTATTTTCAAGTACTTATTCCTTCTAAATTAAGCAGACAAAAAATGAGTGTTTGTTATTGCTCATTTGGCATAAAAATAAGCAATTCCAAACACCACGTTAGTAAATAAACATTATAAATAAATATAGATACAGAAAGTTAAAAAAAGATAGAAACTTTAATATATATAATACCTAAGAGAGCCACCAGAAGAATTAATAAAAAGCCTGATATCTTTAGTAGGATCTTGGGCGTCTAACAAAAGCAGCTGACTAATAATAGCATCTGCAACAAAATCATCAATTTGGGTCCCTAAAAATACAATTCTTTCCTTTAACAACAGCCCCATCGCATCGGAATCGGCCCCTCGAGTCGGGGCCGACTGCGGCGAAGAAGCCGAAACGTATTGTTGTTGTAAAGTTGAGTTTGATGGGGGACTAGGACTAGAAGTAATTGAGCATTTGATGGGTTGTGGTGGCCGGAAAGTGAGGGTGGATTGTGGTGGTGGCGATGGGCGGAGGAATTTGGGTTTGGAAATGGTGGCGGTGGTGGGATTGTAAGAAGATGGGGCTGTCAAAGAGATGAAGGACGCCATTGTTTTGTTTGTTTGTTGAGCGAGTAGTGAGGGATGTAAAAGGGAACCTATTGTTGCACAAAATCTTGTTTAAAATGAGTAACCAAGATTTATTTATCTTGATTTTAATTAAAACTAGTAAGATCACTCGCGCTCCCCTGCGATTTTAGCATGTTTAGTTTTTGTTAAACAATAAATTATTTAACATTTGTCTTGAATATATTTAACTAAACATAAATAACGAACATGCTAAATGTCTCGAAATGCCATTTTTCATGCATCCAAAATCCAATACTATATAATTCAAATAGTCAGATTATTATTCTAATCACAGTAAGCACATTATTTATATACAAAACCCACCCAACCTGCACTGGCCTATGTTGATTAAAATTAAATAGGAGCCCCTATCAACCCTACAACCAGTCCAACCCACCCATTTTTCCCTATAATAACACATTCAAGATATGAACCTTATGAAGCCAGGCACAGTTTGAAGATGTGGTTAAACACAGGTACAGAAAGTCCCAATGTCGTATTTATTCTCATTAACTAAAAGATAAAACAGTCTCGAGTAAGATAATGAATCAATTCTGTGACTTAAACGCGATGAGTTATAAATACTAACCACTAACGGGTAACGAACATAAACTATTACCTGTGTAGAGTAACAATCTAGAGAATTTCATCATCAGGTATATCAGGGTTCAAAAATTTCCCTGGGTTTTCGGCTATAGAGTCATAACTGAGCGTAGGTTTGACCCGGTCTGGAACGGGCATAAGTGGGATGATGCTATCGTCATCAATAACACCATCAATTACGCCATATTCAACTGCTTCAATAGGAGACATATATCTATCTCTATCGATGTCTTTCTGAACTTGCTCAAAAGACCGCCCAGTGCATTCTGCTAAGATTCGGGTCACATTTTCCTTATTATGCATCATTTCTCGGGCCTGTATTTCAACGTCTATTGCTTGTCCACTGGCACCACCGAGTGGTTGATGTATCATAATTCTTGTATTTGGCATTGCCAAACGCTTACCTTTAGTTCCACCCGCAAGGATAATGGATGCTGTTGATGCTGAAATGCCCAGTCCAATTGTTGAAACATCAGCTCTCACAAGCTTTAAAACATCATAAATTGCCATTGATGCACTGTCGATAAAATAACACCAACTTTGCATCAGACAGACCACACATAAAGTTGTAAAAAAAGCATAAAGTTAAACAGTAGATTTTTACACCTACATAACATATGTACACAAAGAACATTACATAACATCCCCCACGCACGTAACTGAGTTGGTTAAGGGTATAGCAAATTTGTCATTAACACAACATTACATATTCATAAACAGCTCCTAAATAATAAGGTTACAATTTCCGCCATTATACGTATGAAAATGAGTAGATTAAAGCATCAAAGCAGGCAAAACTGTAAAATCGCTTTAAAGAAAGGGTCAAAATGGGTGAAAGTGTCAAACCAGTTGAAAGTTGCCCATAAGATACTGAATGCATAAAGTATAAAAACCTCTTAAATCATTTTATTTGAATCCCACTTGTATAATATAAGTCTGGGGTGATACTTAACGTCTTGACCCCCTAAATTTATAAGACTATTTGATTTTGAACAAACAGCGTTCTGGGTCAGCCTGAACCGGCCAGTTTTCACTTGTACAAAACACTGCCTATTTTAGTTTGTAGCCGTAATTGCCTACGTTGACCGACTGACGTGCGTAATTCTCTTGTTCTGTACATTCCATTGCTTTAGGAATATCAGACAATTAGTTTAGACAAGTAAGTTAATTGTCATTATTGTTAGAGGTAAAACAGGCAAGTATCAACTATCCTATGTCTTGAGTATTAACCCTTAGGAGGCGTTTCGGTCTATTTTAAAATGCTTATTTTCAAGTACTTATTCCTTCTAAATTAAGCAGACAAAAAATGAGTGTTTGTTATTGCTCATTTGGCATAAAAATAAGCAATTCCAAACACCACGTTAGTAAATAAACATTATAAATAAATATAGATACAGAAAGTTAAAAAAAGATAGAAACTTTAATATATATAATACCTAAGAGAGCCACCAGAAGAATTAATAAAAAGCCTGATATCTTTAGTAGGATCTTGGGCGTCTAACAAAAGCAGCTGACTAATAATAGCATCTGCAACAAAATCATCAATTTGGGTCCCTAAAAATACAATTCTTTCCTTTAACAACAGCCCCATCGCATCGGAATCGGCCCCTCGAGTCGGGGCCGACTGCGGCGAAGAAGCCGAAACGTATTGTTGTTGTAAAGTTGAGTTTGATGGGGGACTAGGACTAGAAGTAATTGAGCATTTGATGGGTTGTGGTGGCCGGAAAGTGAGGGTGGATTGTGGTGGTGGCGATGGGCGGAGGAATTTGGGTTTGGAAATGGTGGCGGTGGTGGGATTGTAAGAAGATGGGGCTGTCAAAGAGATGAAGGACGCCATTGTTTTGTTTGTTTGTTGAGCGAGTAGTGAGGGATGTAAAAGGGAACCTATTGTTGCACAAAATCTTGTTTAAAATGAGTAACCAAGATTTATTTATCTTGATTTTAATTAAAACTAGTAAGATCACTCGCGCTCCCCTGCGATTTTAGCATGTTTAGTTTTTGTTAAACAATAAATTATTTAACATTTGTCTTGAATATATTTAACTAAACATAAATAACCAACAATAAATATTTGTTATTGTTGTGTTAGAACATGAGATAATATCTTTCAAACAATAATTTTTCACAAAGTATAAGTTTGTGATTAAATTAAATAATCTGATCATGAAAACCGACGTATAAATAACTCTTATTATTTATCATGAATCATAACATAGCAACCACAGTAATATTACAATGTATAAAAATATCCGCTATTATATATTTAATAACACGATATTCAAATAACAAAGATGACGTCAATTAGAGCGAACAGTATCAAACCAATAATATCGTAGCAACTAGACTAAAAACAAAAACGTATAAAAGCGTCTGCTATGAATTAATACGTGATGTTAAAATAACCACAAAGTTGATGATAATTACGAAGTTGCCATTGTGAACAGTGTATCAAACGGCCATTGTTGGACCCAAAAACGACACCGCTTTTTATGGTAAATGAAGGATATAGAAATTTTTTCAAATAAAAGTTCATTGATTTCGTTTAAAAGTGTGTAAAAATTGATTTCGTCGGATGTCCTTATAAAAGCAGTCTCTCTATCTTTCGGTAAAGATATGATTGTCTACCTCTCACCTCTCATCACCATCTATCGCCGTCATCACACCGCCGTCATCATTGTTGTATTGCACGGATATTGTGCTATTCCAGTAATATAATTTCAACCAAAATTATGAGGCCTAATCTCCAATATAATAACAAAAATTTATAATCAGAACTTATCTTTCTTGATATTTCTTTGTTGATTCATTTATATTTCATGCCATATATATTTGTTTATATATTGTGTGTAAATCTAGTATTTTTGGGTCATAATTCAACCTTAGTCTCGAACCATGTACCCTAACTCTTAAAACAATGGTTCTAAACAAATATACCAAGCGTTGTAAATTTTGTGTCCAAAATGCCAACTTCTATCTTCTGATTTCTGACCCTGTCTATCCCCTTTATCCTATACTACAACAACAACAACAACAACAACAACAACAACAACAACAACAACAACAACAACAACAACAACAACAACAACAACAACAACAACAACAACAACAACAACAACAACAACAACAACAACAACAACAACAACAACAACAACAACAACAACAACAACAACAACAACAACAACAACAACAACAACAACAACAACAACAACAACAACAACAACAACAACAACAACAACAACAACAACAACAACAACAACAACAACAACAACAACAACAACAACAACAACAACAACAACAACAACAACAACAACAACAACAACAACAACAACAACAACAACAACAACAACAACAACAACAACAACAACAACAACAACAACAACAACAACAACAACAACAACAACAACAACAACAACAACAACAACAACAACAACAACAACAACAACAACAACAACAACAACAACAACAACAACAACAACAACAACAACAACAACAACAACAACAACAACAACAACAACAACAACAACAACAACAACAACAACAACAACAACAACAACAACAACAACAACAACAACAACAACAACAACAACAACAACAACAACAACAACAACAACAACAACAACAACAACAACAACAACAACAACAACAACAACAACAACAACAACAACAACAACAACAACAACAACAACAACAACAACAACAACAACAACAACAACAACAACAACAACAACAACAACAACAACAACAACAACAACAACAACAACAACAACAACAACAACAACAACAACAACAACGCTAGAGTAACCTCCCCCCCTCGGTTTAGGCCTATCGAGACTCAAGGCCAAAACCACTACCGAGGTTACAGAGAACCAAAGTCTAAGATAAAAAGTCTATATAAAAAAGTCTACAAAACCTATTCCCATATGCCTTTCACTCATTGGTCCCCGTCCTCCGGCAGGAAGCTCCTGTGGCGCGTTCAGGAATCTGTCCTTCCACCTCCGTCGGCCTCCCTCTTATCTTGTCGGATCCAAGCCCTCTGTTGCTTCGAGTTACCTTCGTTAAGCCCACTACTTTGACCAACCATCAATAACATCCTTGGGCAAGGCAAAATGGAAAAAAGTGTCTATCTTAGTCACACTAAAAACCTACCCTAACCTAATCCTCTACTCTAATCCTAGTTCTCCATGCAGTCCTATCCAACGCCAAGTCCCCCCGCAAGCCAAGCTCTTTTAGGTCCTTCGCTATTCGATCCTCCCATCTCATCTTAGGCCTTCCCCTTCTTCGTATGCCGTCAACGTCAATAGATTCCGCCCTCCTAAGTGGTGGTGTTTGGTCTCTTCTCCTAACATGGCCAAACCATCTCAAACGTCATTCTCTTAGCTTGTTAATGATGGTCCCTACTTCAAGTTCGGCTCTAAAAACTCTTGTGGGTATCCTGTCTAATAGGGTCTTCCCGCAAGTCCACCTTAGCATCCTCATCTCCGCCACCTCCACCCGGGAAGCATGGGTTTTCTTCATCGGCCAGCATTCCGAACCGTATAACATAGCCGGTCTAATAGCCACTCTGTAGAACTTGCCTTTCAGTTTCAGCGGGATCCTCTTGTCGCACATGACTCCAGTAGCTGCTCTCCACTTCATCCACCCGGCTTGGATCCGATGTGTCACGTCTTCGTCTATCTCCCCTGATTTGTGTATCACCGATCCTAGGTATCTAAAAGACTCCTTTGGGCACAATATTCATTCCCCAATGAGAATATCCTCATCCCCAATTCGTCTTATCTCATGCCTATCGAAGTCACATCGAAGGTATTCTGTCTTCTCTCGGCTCACGCACAGGCCATTGTCTTCAAGGGCTCTTCTCCATTTCTCTATCCTAAGGTTTAACTCCTCCGTCGATCTCGAAGTAAGCGCTATGTCATCGGCAAAAATCAGGCACCACGGTAGTTCCTCCTGTAGTCCACTCGATAACTCGTCTAAGATCAAGGTAAAAAGATAAGGGCTAAGCGCCGAACCCTGGCGTAGGCCCATTCCTACCGAGAAAAGCTCTGTGTTCCCCACCGAGGTTCGAACACCGGTCCTCGCCCTATCATACATATCTCTGATAACGCTAATGTATCTCCCAGTAACTCCTTTCGCTTGAAGTGTCCTCCATATCAGCTCCCGTGGTACTTTATCGTAAGCTTTTTCCAAGTCTAGGAAGGCACAATGTAGTGCCTTTTGTCTTTCTCTAAACTTCTCCATAAGGCTTCTGATGATGTGGATAGCCTTCATCGTCGACCTCCCTGGCATAAATCCAAATTGGTTCTCTGCCACCCTCGTAACCTTCCTAAGCCTCATCTCGATCACTCTCTCCCATAGCTTCATGGTGTGACTTAGGAGTTTTATACCCCTATAGTTGCTACAACTCTGCACGTCCCCCTTGTTCTTATAGATAGGTATAACCTCACTAAGTCTCCATTCTTCAGGCATTTTTGCACTTGACCAAATCTTGTTGAAGAGGCTTGTCAACCAACTTATCCCCACGTCCCCCAGGCATCTCCATGCCTCAATAGGAATTTGGTCTGGGCCTACTGCTTTGTTTCTCCCCATCTTCTTTAGGGCGCACCTTACTTCCTCTTGGATGATCCTCGCATCATCTTCGTCTTCGTAGAGTGTGTCTGGGTGTGTGTCGTGGTCCTCTCCTCCTTCACTTCGCCCCGACCCTCTCCCATTAAACAGATTGTCGAAGTACCCTTCCCATCTTTTCCTAATGTCTCCCTCCTTCACAATGCTCCGTCCGCTTTCATCTTTGATATAAATGACATCTCCTACATCCCTACGTCTTCTCTCCCTTGCTCTAGCAATTCTGAAGATCTCGTTTTCGCCTTCTTTGGAATCTAGTTTCTTATAGAATTCTTCGTACGCTCTTTCTTTTGCTCTAGCTACACTCCTCTTCGCTTCTTTCTTGGCTTCGTAGTACCTCTGCCTTGCCAAGGACCAGTCTTTATTTGTCCCGTTCCTGCGGCTTTGACAAGCTCTTTATAGCAACTAAGTTTTGTCGCGATCTTGGTCTGGACCTCTTCGCTGATCCACCAAGATTCCCTACCCGCTTTATGTTGTCTTCTAGTTCCTTTAGTTGCCCCTAGTACCTCCTTTGCCGTCTCCCTAATACCCTCTGCTAAGTGTGTCCACAACTGATCATCTTCCATATGTGAACCGTCTTGAATCTCCCTTGTGAACCTCGTGCTCGTCATCGACCTAAACGTCTCTGCTGCTTCCCCCACTAGGTTTTTCCAGAGGATTCTTGGCTTTACAACCTTCTCTGTCCTAATTACCCGTTTCCTCAAGAGCAAATCTATGACCAACAGTCTATGTTGGGAGTAGCCAGCCTCTCTAGGGAGGACCTTGCAATCCTTGCATGCCCTAAAGTCGCCCTTACGCACCAGGAAGTAGTCGATCTGAGTTTCATTTTGGCCGCTCTGGAAAGTAATCAGCTGAAACTTCCGCTTTCGGAAGAAAGAGTTTGCGATAACCAGGTCGTGTGCAGAAGCAAACTCCAATATCGTGCGTCCGTCTTCATTCCTCTCACCAAACCCAAAACCTCCGTGTACACCCGAGTAGCCGTCTGTCTCTACTCCTATATGTCCGTTTAGGTCTCCACCTAAAACTAGTCGTTGGTCATCGGGGCAACTCCTCACAAGCTCATCTAGTGAGTCCCAAAAACTCTTCTTCTCTACCGCTCCCAGGCCCTGCTGGGGAGCATACGCGCTGATCACGTTTATCGTCTCCTCTTGTATCACCAATCTCACCAACATCAGCCTATCCCCGTGTCTTTCCACATGCACTACATAGTCTTTAAGTCGTTCTGACATGATGATACCTACTCCGTTTTTCCCCGAAGGCCCTCCCGAATACCATAGCTTGTATCCATATTCCACTTTAGTACTTTTCCCCGTCCACCTAGTTTCTTGAAAGCAAGCAATGTCTATATTACACCTAGTCAAGGCCTTTCCTAGTTCTAAAAGCTTACCGGAAAGGGTACCTACATTCCAGCTCCCGAATCTAAGCTTAAAGGTTCTCTTTACTCTAGCCTTAACCCCCCTTATGCCTGCCCGCCCCAAAATCAGAAGGACATGACCTCACGTAATCATAAGTAAGAGACAGCTTAAACTAAAAATAATCTATCAAAAAATGATCTAATAATAATAATAATAATAATAATAATAATAATAATAATAATAATAATAATAAATAAATAAATAAATAAATAAATAAATAAATAAATAAATAAATAATAAATAAATAAATAATAATAAATAAATAAATAAATAAATAAATAAATAAAAAATAAATAAATAATAAATAAAGTCTCCAACGTCACGAAAATAAATAAATAAATAAATAAATAAATAAATAAATAAATAAATAAATAAATAAATAAATAAATAAATAAATAAATAAATAAATAAATAAATAAATAAATAAATAAATAAATAAATAAATAAATAAATAAATAAATAAATAAATAAATAAATAAATAATTACTAATAAATGAATACAAACAATAAAAGTGCAAAATACTAATAATAATTAACGGATACTAATTTCCAGATGATGATAATGAAAAGATATTATAATAAATAAATAACATAAAATGAAGATGATGAGCAAAACCTTTTAAATACACAGGAAAAAAAGTTAAAAAAAAACACAGGAATAAAGTTTAGTAAGACACTGACTACTAAAACTATTATTACAGATCGAATAAAAAATGATAAATAATTAAGTGATGATAGATATAGATATAGGACTTTATCCTATACTCACACTCTCAAACACCACATCAATGGCGGCTCTCCTAAGAACAACTTTCTTCCTTCTTAAACCCATTCCCAAACACCCCCTTTCATCTCTCTCCCTCTTCCATTCCCGAACCCTCAAAACCCATACCCGCAAATTCTCTTCACAATCTCACACTACTCGCCCAAACGTAATCACAATTCTTGAACAAAGAGGCTTACTAGAATCTGTAACAAACGAAACCCTTAAATCCATTTGCACACAAAAAATTCTTAAAGTATATTGTGGGTTTGACCCAACAGCCGAAAGTCTTCACCTTGGTAACCTCATTGGTCTGATTGTTTTGTCTTGGTTTTTGAAATGTGGTCACAATGTTGTTGCCCTTGTTGGTGGCGCCACCGGCCGTGTCGGTGACCCGTCTGGTAAGTCTCTTGAAAGGCCTGAACTTGATGTTGAAATACTTGAAAAAAATATTAATGGTATTAATGATATTATTGTTAAGATATTGAATAATGATGTTGTTGTTTTGAATAATTATGATTGGTGGAAAGATGTTAAATTGTTGGATTTTTTAAAAGATGTTGGTAAGTTTGCTAGGGTTAATACTATGATGGCTAAAGAAAGCGTTAAAAGACGGTTGGAATCGAGTGATCAGGGTTTGAGTTATACCGAGTTTACGTATCAGTTGTTACAAGGTTATGATTTTGTGCATTTGTTTAGGAATGAGAACGTGAGTGTGCAAATCGGTGGGTCGGATCAATGGGGTAATATTACGGCTGGGACGGATTTGATTAGGAAGTTATGTGATGTGGAAGGAGTGGATGGTGTGGGTGGAGTGTATGGTGTGACGTTTCCGTTGTTGTTGAAGTCTGACGGGATGAAGTTTGGGAAGTCTGAAGATGGGGCGGTTTGGTTGTCTGCAAAGATGTTGTCGCCGTATAAGTTTTATCAGTATTTCTTTTCGGTTCCTGATGCAGATGTGGTGAGGTTTTTGAAAATATTGACGTTTTTGAGCTTGGATGAGATAAATGAAATTGAAATGGAGATGAAGAGAGATGGGTATTTTCCGAATTCGGCTCAGAGGCGGTTGGCAGAAGAGGTGACACGTTTTGTTCATGGGGATGATGGTTTAGAGGAAGCGATAAAAGCAACTGAAGCTTTGAGGCCAGGTTCCGAGACACGATTAGATTGGAAGACGATTGAGGGGATTGCAGAGGATGTGCCGTCTTGCTCTTTGGCTTATGATGACGTTTTGAACGTTGGGGTTGTTGATTTGTCGGTTTCTACAGGCTTGATTGAGAGTAAGGGGGCTGCTAGGAGGTTATTAAAGCAAGGCGGGTTGTATTTAAATAATGTGAGAGTTGATAATGAGGGGAAAAAACTTGAGGCTGATGATATTGTGGATGGAAAAGTTTTGCTGTTGTCTGCTGGAAAGAAGAACAAAATGGTTGTAAGAATAGCTTAATATGCATACTGCGTTAGTTTTTCTTTCATTTTTTCGACAATTGATAATTATTTCATGGATTTACATTTTGGAAAGATGTATTGTGCAATGCTCTGAGAGGTTTTTGAGTTGAACTTATAGAGTGAAAGAAGATATCATTTTCATGTGTTAAAAGTTTGTGTACATGTTTCTAATTTGTGTTATGAAATTTAGATTAAAAGTCAACTGTAGTATTGGCTTATTGCAAATTCAGTTGACAATATCAGTTTAATCACATCCAGGGACCTCCAAAACGTATATGTCATCTGTAAAGAGTTATAATGCTGGTAATGTGATAGTTTAACACCATTGCTTTTTTCTATATCACTGGTTTTAATCTTACAATAATGCAACTACTCGAAAAAGATGTAAGAGTTGATTAATAAATGCCAGCTGTGTTAAGTTCGTTAATCCCCTCATTAATTGTTGGCACACCAAATACTTAATACTGTAGCAATGATGGGAACTGCATCTCGTACAGAATCATATCGACTCTGGTACCTTTGACTTTTTTTTTTGCCAAATATATTGTAGTAAAGAGGTACCTAAGTTCTGGTGTATCTTTTGTGCTGTTCTCTGGTGTATCTTCTGCTCTAAAGTTCTGATACCTTGACTTTTTTGGTATTACGTGTGAGCTGGCGTTGCATGCTTTCAGAGATTCAGCCTCCTTTTAGTCATTCCCTTGTCCTCCATGATTGTTGCAAGTCTGCAGAATTATCGATCGTTTGCTATTATATGCTATCCTACTTCTATAGGTGACAAGGCGAACATTGTTGGTGGAAGTTGCCACATGTGCTGCTCTGAATCTTGCCCACGTATGAGTCGGTATGTTTTCTAAGAGCCGTTATATGCTTCTTGATATTGTTTAAAACTTTAAATTGATTTGTATGCCTGGAAGTATATTTGGTATTAGATGATATATCAGCTATCAATAGAAGACTTGGTTTACCAAGCAGTGTTACAAACTAGCATGATATCTATCAGCTATCAAAAAGAATTAGGCCTAGTCAGGACTGGTTGGCCTTGCAGAGTATGAGTCGATCCTCATTTATGAAACTAATCTACAAAATATGTTTCAACCGTGGATTGATTAGTTTTGTAAGAAAGAAAATAACTTGCACATATATGGATCTCATAAAGTTCCTTTGTATTGAAAGTTAGAGTTAACCCACACAAATTTTCAACATTAGAAAACCAAATACAAAACAGGTTATGTGTTAAAAGCATAAAACAACTAAGCTCTACAACTTGGTCCTGCTTTTATATATCCGAGTATTTTGGTTATGTTATCTAAATCTTTGACAGTTGAATATTTAGGTCATTTGATGGAGTAGTGTGATACAAATACTTCAGTATGTTACTGGTTTCAATGTTACATTGATGCAATGACTCGTTTAAGTTTTAAGAGAAGTTGATTAATGAATACAAGTTGTGTTTAGTTGATTAATCCATTTATAATATGTTGTTACATTTAATCCTACTTTTCTAGTTGAGAAAATGCACATTGTTCACAGGTATGTGCTTTAAGGTCCGTTTATACATGTCTTGCTACTCTTTTATTTAAGCTAATTACAAATGATTTTGCTTGTATAAATCACCTGATGGAGATTTAAAACTCAAAAGGGTGCGCTACATTTTACTATATGAAAAAACTAGGATCTGAAAATGATAGTAGTATAATATACGGACGAGGTTTTCCCTATATAGGTTACCCTAGGAAGGCGAGTCTTTTTGACTCGGATGTATGTGGACTAACCGGAGTATCTCATGACCATTTCTGTACCTTTCACTGGCTACCCATAGCGGGATTTGAACCCAGGACCTCTTGTAAATAGGTCCAGGTTAACAACCACAAAGCAACCTTCAAGGTAACAAATGTTCGCAGATAGAATTAGTACGCACAAGACATGAATCAGGTACTGGTCAAGCCCGAAGAGGCCTATTTGATTCCTTGGTCGACGAACTGTGCTGGAGTCAAGGTGTCTTAATTTTTATTTCTTGATTTTGGACCATTTAGCTTCATCATAAACAAAAATACCGCCGGCCCTAGATCTTCTCTCAACAAAAAACCTCAACAACAATAAACTCAAACGCTTCCGGTCTTCGGTATTTTGGTCGGCGGTCCGAAGGAATCCTTTTTCCTTACTTCTCAACCTCAAGTCTCTCAAGATCCGTCTATCGTGTCCATTTTTATGCTTTTCAGTATGCATCTTGCCATATGAAAAAGTATGACACCTTCCAAGTTCCAACATCTTAACAAGCAAGCAAATCACCGATCCTTTCTGGCATTCGTCTCATGATTCTCTTCCATGTCCCTCTCTCCCTCAAATAACCCTTATCTGTTTCGGTTTTGGTTTTGTAGGGAGTTCTTCAAGGTCTTGACTTCTTCTATATATCTCATAGCATTTCACTCATTGCCATCGCCGATCAGTTGCGGTTTCAAGGAAGTCTCAATGGCTTGGACCAGATCCCATCTTCCAACCTTCTTAACATAACCGGCGCTACCCACTACATTTTGAAAGCTCGAGGTTTTCCAAGAATACCACCAAATTACGCTTTCATGTTTTCTGGCTGGTTTCAGTTTCTAGCTGTTGATGTTAGTATTGACTCTTTTAAGGATGTTTTCAAGTTTGCATCAGTTGTGGCTTCATAACCATTTTTTGAATGTAACGCATGTTGAGCTTCCGTTTTCTGAAACTAGTCGTTAATATAAAGCTTTGATTGTTTCAAGTTTCTATGGGTGTTCAGATGTAGTGTTTTACCATTTACTCTAGTGGACCACAAGTTGTCCTTTGGAGTCAGTTCTAGATGGGTTAAATATGGGTTTGGTACAGGGATATTAAAGCTGTTTCATTTGCACTAATGTATTCAAGCAATTCGGACAAGGTTTATGGCTTTAGCCATTATGTAACTTCAGTGGTTTATGGATTTATATTTTTTCGGTAAGAATAATCGACCATTATAATATGGTTACATTTTCTACAGCTTTACAAAGTTTTTCCTATGGCAGGTAGAAGTTTCAAGTAAGTGATTAAGTAAAATATATTCCCTTAAAGAGTTCTTATTTGTACATTGTCACAATTTTCCTAGTTAATAAAATTAGCGCCCACTTCCCTTACATAAGTGTAAATAACATAATAACATAAGGAGTATATTATATAACACACTATATATAGTTGCGCAAGTAGTGATTATTGGATCCCAAGTAAATAATTAGCTGTTGTGTATCGTTAGTTTATCTCGTATGGCTGTGCACTTAAAATCAAATGATTTTTTCGCTTAAGGGTAACTCCAAAAGACTCGCTCATATCAAGATTTCCAAATGCTGCTCCATCAGGGAGATCCCAATCAAAGTGGTAAAGGAGCATGGCTAGAGGAAGCTCCGTGTTAGCCAGGCCCATACTCATGCCTGGACACATTCTTCTTC
The DNA here is from genome assembly GCA_034093135.1 of Erigeron breviscapus. Taxonomy (NCBI): domain Eukaryota; kingdom Viridiplantae; phylum Streptophyta; class Magnoliopsida; order Asterales; family Asteraceae; genus Erigeron; species Erigeron breviscapus. The sequence goes on from CM067167.1 coordinate 144,532,791, forward strand.
CAGCCCCAAATGGAAGATATTCGAAGCCCATTTCCATATCATTGTCAAATCTTTCTGGTACGAAGGTGTTAGGATCGGTCCAGTATTCTGGATCACGTCCTATTTTCCACACATTAACAAGAACTTTGTATTTCAAGTATATATCCGCCAATCTCACACTTCTCACTACTTTCTCTCAGTAGTAAGAGTGGAAGAGGAGGGTGCAGCCTCAGGGTTTCCTTAATCACTAGTTTGAGGTAGTCTAGGTCTTGGATATCTGATTCATGGATCCTTTTCTTTCCCTTAAGTGTCTCCCTCAACTCAGCTAGTGCCCTCTTCATCACCCTTGGATTATTTATTAGTTCTGACATTGCCCACTCAATCGTCGTCGAAGAAGTATCTGTTCCCGCTCCAAACATATCCTGTGTCATAATTTATAAGGTTATGACAACGACTTTTATTAATAACTTCATTCATATTTCCATTTTGATAATTTGTTTTACAGGAGAAAAGCTATGAAGATGCTTAATTGAAAGAAAGATGATATATAATTTTTCATAAGCCGAAATTTGCATAAGAATCAGATCAAGACAAATGGCAAGATCGAAGGTAATTGAAATTATCCTTTTCGTTTGCCTTGTATAATAAAAATTGATGACTTTTCCCAGTTGATATGATTTTCTTAAATTGATTGATTTTTAACAATAAATACTAACCAAGATGACTGCTTTGATGTTATCATACGACAATGGAAATGGAAGGCCACCTTCATCTTTCATTCTTAATAGAACGTCAAGAAGATCTTCCTTTTCATGGTTGCAATGTTTGTCTGCATGTCTTTTTTGGTGGTCGGAGATCATGTTTTCTATAATGTTGTCATATATAGTGCGATACTTCATCAACTTGTTCCTCAAGCTGCTAAATAGATGGAGTACTTTTATAGATGGAAATAAGTCGGCTATATCAAAACCACTAGATAGGAGAAGAGCCTCATTGATAAGCTCAATGATCAGTGCCTGATCGTTGCATTTGCTCCCAACAGCAAGCCTACATATGATTGTGTTCATCATTGTAAAAATCTTTGCACTAAGATTGATTTTGTTTTGTGTATGTACAGTCGTCATGATGAATTCAATGAGGTTCCATGACTCTTCTTCACGAAGAGATCGACATGATTGAACCTTTTTTGGACTTAGAAGCTCCAAGACGCATATCTTACGCATTTGTCTCCAGTAGTCGCCATAGGGGAAAACACGATGTCACTATAGTTGTATCCAAGGATTTCAGCACTTAAAAGCTTGGGTCTGCTTGCGAAACATAGATCGTGGGTTTTCATGATTTGTTTGGCAACAGGAGGAGACGAGATTAAGATGGCGGACACCTCCCCGAGTTGTAGATGAACCGCCGGTCCTTGTTTTTTGGCTAAATTTGCCAGAGCTCGGTGTGGTTGTGATCCCGAGAGATGATGCAAGTGCCCAAGAAATGGGAGCTTCCATGGCTGTGGAGGAAGTTTTTTGTTTGCATCGATTGAGTTTAAGCTTTTGAAAATGATGATGAAGAACAAGAGAGTGATAATGAAAAGGATGAAAGATATAGTAGTAAACTGAAACTCCATTTTACCTCAAGTTAAGCATTTGTCATCGACTCATGGGTGCATATGTGAATTTATAACAGTACCTTTTTTGATTTTATCCGAAACTTTAGTGTATATATTTGGGGGAAAAAGTTCATGTGAGAACCATTTGAATTGGAATAACCATGAGAACTTCTATATTATAACTTGATGTTCATATGTGAATGATATATGTGAACATATTCGTTAACTGTCAAGTTATACTTAATATTACCTATGTTCATATGTGAAAAGTTTCCATGAACCTTACCCTATATTTGGGTTAGTAAAAGTAAAACAAATTATCAGTAGTCGGAGTTGTTGATTCTCTTATTTCTCCACTCTATAAAAGAGAGGTTGCTGGTTCAAGACCAATAAGTCACTTTACGTGCTTTGTTATTTTGCTTGGATCTTTTGGGAGATTTTTAGATAATCACATTTTAAACCCTTTACTTTTGTTTTTTTTTTCCTTTTCTAGAATTTAAAAATAACATTTTGACCCTTTTGTTTTGATTTCAACTTTTGTATTGTGTTCTTTTTGTTAAAAAAATTATTTTGATTATATTTTTGATCTTTTTTTATAACATTTTTTTTCTAAATTCTTTTTGTAATTTTTGTTATTAAATTTTTTCTTTACAACTATTTTGTTTCTTTTTTTTTACGATTTTTTTGCATAACTTTTTGGAATTCTTTATCTCTTGGTCATTTTTGTGAGTAAATATAAATATGATTGTGTTGTTGTTTTATTGCCCATAAAAATAAAAACAGACATGTGACAACTTGATTTTGTCTAAACATTTGTTTTATTTTGAACCAAATGAATACCCACATATTTCCTTTAAAGTTTGTGGTTTTTGTTAATCCCGGACCTTTTAATGCGTACATTATGAAAAACTGACGCCGCCCACCGGGTGGCTTTGAACCACCTAGTTCATAAGAACATAAAGGATATCTTTAGAAATCCGTCAAGAATTTGTTTCTCAACTATTGAAGCACATCCATATTTTGATCTATATCTAAAGATATTCTTCAGGGATATTATTGGCTTGTTTATTTTGTTTTGTTGTGAAATTTATTTAAGTAATGGGTGGTGAGGGTGAAAATATGATTGTGTTGTTGTTTTATTGCCCATAAAAATAAAAACAGACATGTGACAACTTGATTTTGTCTAAACATTTGTTTTATTTTGAACCAAATGAATACCCACATATTTCCTTTAAAGTTTGTGGTTTTTGTTAATCCCGGACCTTTTAACGCGTACATTATGAAAAACTGACGCCGCCCACCGGGTGGCTTTGAACCACCTAGTTCATAAGAACATAAAGGATATCTTTAGAAATCCGTCAAGAATTTGTTTCTCAACTATTGAAGCACATCTATATTTTGATATTTGTAAGAAAACATCTATATCTAAAGATATTCTTCAGGGATATTATTGGCTTGTTTATTTTGTTTTGTTGTGAAATTTATTTAAGTAATGGGTGGTGAGGGTGAAAATATAAGGATTTGTAACTTGTAAGAGTATTTGAATAGTTGGAGCTAAAATTAAGAAATTTTAAAGATTTGTAAGGATTGTAAAGATATTTAAAGATATGATGTGACAGCTAAAATATGTCTAAGAATGACCACACAATCGAAGATTGTCTAAGTATTAACACAATACATGTACCGTGTGCGAGGGATGACGGTGGATGAAAATAACCTATATACTCAACAATTATTGAAAATATATTATCTTACTCTTTTTTTCTTTTAAGTTTTTACAAAATAACTATCAAAATCACAAGGCATGACTTGTGATTCTATCGATTTTGCTTAATCGCATGCCATGCCTTACGATTGTACCCAAATCACAAGGATGGAAAAATAGCAAGGAATGCTTCGCAAGTTATCCATTTGAAGATAAAAATTTTTGTAAGATACTCTGTGTATGAAGCTACATAACATGTAAAAAAATAACCGGAAAATAATTTTCAGATGTAAAAGATTAAAAGCATACTTGTATTTTTGAAGGATTGCATGTCATGCCTTGTGATTTTGATGAAATCACAAAAAAAAACCTTGAGATTTTGCAAAAGCATTGTAAATGAGCCTAAAATACATATCGATACACAATGTACAATCGGTTAAAACATGCATTGTTGTAAATAGTTGAAAGTTATGGTGAGTTTATCACTCCCTTATTGATATGAGATATAGTTTACAATATGTATAGTGTAGGGTTTTGTTTTTGTTTTTGTTTTAACAACAAATCTAATATAAAGTACACTAATTAATAAGTAACATTGTCTTTATTAGAGAAGGGTGAGGGCCACTTCCACTTTTGATTTGCTAGCAATGTGAATTACTTTAGACTTATTCAAAATGAACGAAATGAAACACCTACTCTATTGGTCGTCTGCTCTCTCAAGGCCCTACATTAATAAAAATTAGCGGCTGAATTAGGCTAGCCTACCCTAAAAACCAATTAATAGTAGAACTAATTGCATTTTTGGTCCCTGTGATATCACACTTTTCGCAGGTTTGGTCCAAACTTTTCAAAACTCGCATTTTTGGTCCAATAAGTGTGCTTTCTTCGCAGAAATGGTCCATTCCTAAACGTCCATCCAATTTAATCCGTTTACTTCACCATGTGCGGGGCACGTGAGGGTAGTTTTGGCATTTAATTCGACACCAGCCCTTTATAAGCAGCTTCCACCCCCATTTTTTACATCCAAACACTTTTTCATTTGCATTTCTGCGAAAAACGTCCATCCAATGTTTTTTCTTGATTTTATGATTTAGGGTTTGTGGTGATTTATTAGGGTTCTGGTGAAGTAATTTGAAGAGAAAAGGGGAAAATGGGGGTGGAAGCTGCTTATAAAGGGCTGGTGTCGAATTAAATGCCAAAACTACCCTCACGTGCCCCGCACATGGTGAAGTAAACGGATTAAATTGGATGGACGTTTAGGAATGGACCATTTCTGCGAAGAAAGCACACTTATTGGACCAAAAATGCGAGTTTTGAAAAGTTTGGACCAAACCTGCGAAAAGTGTGATATCACAGGGACCAAAAATGCAATTAGTTCTTAATAGTATTAAAAGATAAAAATTTCTATCGAATTGGTTAACCTCGTATTGCCATGTGTTTAGTTTGGTTATCTAGTTGATGTTTGTCATTAATGGCTAAGTAGGCTAGCCTTTTATGTAGCCGCTCCTACTCTCTATTTTATTTTTATTGGATCATTTAACGTTGTGGTAAATTTATAGGACATTAATTTCAATATGTTTAATTAACAGCTCAACATGCTATTATTAGTAAAAATAAAAAAGCATGGAACGTATTTTTGATAAAATTTTAGCGATTTAAAAATAAAATACTTATATATTGAGATTTTTATGACTTTAATAAGGTTAACTTAGATTAGGTTGATAATAATTGTGTAAATAAATCAAATTTATGCTACAAGTGTCAAATCTTCTCTGAAATAAAAAAATCTTCACTAACTTTTATTTTTGTATCTTTTCAAATCCTCATCTATATCTTTTTACTATTCTCTAAGTCCTCATTTTTCTCCACTAAAATCAAATGAAGATCTTACATACTGAATTTTAATGAAGATACATCTTTGGTATATATTTTTTTCAATAAGATTCATCTAAAAGATTTTTTTTTTAAGATTCATCTTCATTGATTTTTTTTTTTTTTAAACAAATAGAAGAAAATTTGATGAAGCTTAAGAAAACAACTAAAATGAAGTAAATTGAAAATTGAAAATTGAAAATTTGATGCAAGCTTAACCAGATCTTGGTGTGGTTGTGATCTCGTGAGATGATGCAAGTACCCAAGAAATAGGCGTTTCCGGAGGAAGATTTATTTGCACCAAGTGAATTTAAGCTTTTGAAACGGATGATGACGAAGAACAAGATAGTAATAATGTATAGGATAAATCGATATAGTAGTAAACTGAAATTCCATTTTCTTCTAGTTAAAGCATTTGTTTGGGGTTTGAATATTTGATGTATAATTTATTATTTTGTGTCATACTATCGTGATACGTGGTTTGGATAGTGCGGTGGAGCGATAACTCATAACTTTAAATATTATATTTAAAATATATATTTTAATTTTCTAGCAGAAAGAGTTTACGTTTTAAGCTATACCATGTTTATAAGACGATATAATGGTATCATCTCGGTTGATCCATGAGTCGTTAGAGTTTTACTAGAGGTAGAAATTCAAGCTTTGATAATCTCTTTCGATGGGGTTTGAATACTTTTTTCTTGGGATTAACATTGTGATATAACGAGACTCTATTTTTCAAATAACTGAGGACTATCCCAAACTCAAGTGGACTCTCACCTTTGAATTGTAAATTACAGTATATATTCGTCAGTTTTCATCTATAAAAAAAAATACTATAATCTATGTAGAAAATACTGAACCGATTGGGATTATTAAACTTGACTGGCTTAGACCTTGAACTCCCCTTTCTTGGATCGTTGTTTGCGACAGACAGATTGAGACAGATCTAGACCTTGAACTTACCAATACCTACTGCGGATCAGGCTGAAGCTATTGTTGCATCTCTGGCTTCTATTATTAGTCGGTAAACCCGTTCCATACCCTATAAATTGTCTTCAACCCATTGTTTAAAAATTGTCTTTTTGGGTTGTCTAGTTTGAAACATTCTGTTTTGGGCTACAAACCATCTTTAGGTTAGATTGGCCATTTTTTGCTTTTTGACCAGTTTTTTCCGGTTCACCAGTTTAGTTCAATCGCTTTTATGGTGTTTTTTAACCTTTTAAATTATATTTTTACATGATGATATGCATACTTAATGTTAAATTTTTGGTTATATATGAATTTTAAAACATGTACTTTTTCATTATCACTATTTAATATTATCTTTGAATGGAAAATAATTATATTTAAATATTTTAGTTTGATTGTAACAGAGTTAATAATAGTTCTATAAAAAAAGGAAGAAAAAATTATGTAATTATATTTGTATTTCGGCTTGTGTTTCGATCATATCTTTAATATGACTTTGTGGATTATTTATCTTTATATATCTTCTCCTTCTTCTTTTTCACATTCATGTTAATTTGATTTGTTTCCAATTTTTTTTGTTGTTTAATGCAACTCATAAATTTACTATGATAACTGTAACCCGAGCAACACATAAGTATTTTTTTAGTTTTCTTTTAATTGTAACAGAGTTAATAATCTCTATCTATAATACATAATAAAGGAACAATTTTTTTTTTAATCTCAATTAAGGAATTGAAGTACCTAAAATACTCATCTCTTTTATTCATTAATTTAAATATCTACAGTTATCTACCTAAGGTATAATACCCTTAATGAAATAATTTACAACATAAACTCCTCAATCCTTAAACTAACTACACTACCTCCTTTAACATCAATTACTTTTACATTCACCACCATTGCCACCCCCACCACCCGTCACCCGCCGCCGCACCACCTTGCACCACTATCACCATCGCCGCCGCATTGTGCGAGCATATGACTCGTATTTTATAAATAAAATAGAAAAAAATTAACGAGTCAACCGGTTCAAACCATTTAAACATGATTTTTTGAGTGGGCCGATCCGGTTTAAAAGCCCGGTTTTAAAACATTAAACATAGCCCGCAATTTTCGAGTTTCCCATCGACTTTCGGCAAAAAATTTTTGTCATCCCTTTAAAAACCAAGTCGGATCCTAGGAAAACGGGTTAAAGCTCAATCAAACAAAACCCCTTAAAGAAAACCCTAATCGATTAATTATTCCAAAAGTGAAAAATGGGGAAGAATTTAAATTCGACACAAGGTGATATTCACGGTGCAGCTCGATCAGGCGATATAGTTTCCGTACAAACTATTATTAACTCTAATCCCTTGTCTGTTAATTCCAGAGATAAACACTCCAGAACACCGTATCCTTTTATTTATTTATATTTATTTTTAATCATTTTCTTATATTTAGCAAAAATTTTATGCTATATATATATATATACTTACTTACTATGTTACTGTAGTTTTAGTGTATTTTGTGACTGTGTAGTGGTTGATGCAAGGAAGTTAGTAAGAAGAATGTTAGGTAATGGATGATTAATTTGTTGACGGGGGTCGGGTGCGATTAATGGACTTTGGGTTATGATAGTTTTATGTGATGGTTTTGTATGTATGTATGTTAAAATAGTGTAACGACTAACGAATGTAACCGATGGCGTTTAAGTTTAACAGACACCATTTTTATTATGTAGTATAAAAGAATGTTGTAAGCGGAACATGCATTTTTCGTTTTTAGAGATTTATCAATTAGTTTATTATTAGCAAGTAAGGCTGTCGAAATTATTAAGGACTAGAATAGGATGCGGCGGTGGCAGATAGTTTTAGACTTTTAGGTAGTGTCTCTTTGTTTAAATTTAAAAATTAAATATCAAATAAATTCGTTTTCGGCTGGTGGTGGTGATGTGTCACTTTTTCTTTTCAGGTTGGGGAAAATGAGTGATGGGACGTTTTCTTTGGGATAGGGTCTTGCTTTATCTCATAATATAGTTGAGAGCTGTAAATATATCCGGCTATCGTTTTCTTTTGCGTACAAAAAATGATACGTTTTACATTGAGAAATGGCTAGAGATCCTGCGAAAGCTTCTAAGTAAGGCAATAATATTACTTGTGATTGAAATTTTTGATTGTGGTGCATCAGAGTATCAGACTGTGTTTCTAGATTAATTGTTTTCTGTGGGCATTATTGAACTTTCAATAGCATTTCATTTTCTTTTTTTCAATTCTATGTGTACATAACCTAATCTTTCTTGTAGACCATGGATCGAGTCATACTGTATTGCTTTATCTATTTCTCCTTGCAATGCCGGGATCTGTGGGTATAGTCTGCTAAAGGCGGTAACATTTTCTTTTCTTGTTGTTAAGTGACGGTGTCATAGAATATTGTTTGCTTATGTTTTCCAATCCCTAATTGGCATAGCAGTGAAAGCGTCTAACTGGAAACTTTATAGGAGATAATATTGTAATTTGTAACTACTAATTAGTAGCTGTTTTGTTTGCATAAAGCGATGATTCTAGTTGTGTACTTGTGTTCATGTGTAGACCAGTAATTTTCATGTTTTACAGCTTGGCTGCTTGTTTATAACCCAGAAATGTTTTTGGCGTAAGTATTCTAAGTTGATTAGTTTAAACAAAGCATTATCTAGTCATACTCGGCAAGGATAGCCATGAAATTGAGTTTTACCAGGTTTCATTTCGAGTTATTGCATCATTCATGAGATAAATTCACTTGGAATGCTTCTGTATGGGAAGTTTTAGGAAATCAGCTAGTCTAAATTACAAATATTGATTTTTTAACATGGGGTAATTGCATAGAGGGTTAACCACAATACCGCATAAGCGGCCACAATATTTTGATTTGGTATGCTGTCCAGTATACCATAAAGTGAAAGTTTTGAAAGTTTGATGGTAACTTAAGGTGTAAAATCAGTTGGATACTCGAAATATTGACGGTTCCTTAGGGTGTAAAATCAGTTGGATACTCGAAATAGAAACTGGACCAAGGTTATTCTCTAGTAGTGTTTTACCAACAATATGAAAGGATATTTCTATGACGTTTATTTGTTTACTGGCTTGATAAATTTTTTGCTTAGAACACAACTTGCTTTAAAAAGCGCATCTAGGAGCTATGAGGCGATTAACAATTCAGTTAGTCAAGGTGAGGCAAGACCATCCCAAGAAGTGCACCCGAGGCGATTAACTTTTTGCTTAGAACACTACTGGCTTTTTATATGACTGTCTTTTTTTATAGCCTGATGTGAAACTCTCCTGAAATCTAACGGACCTGGACATTCACTCCATGGGCGGGTACCTTGTCATGCTCACAAACATTAGACTCCACCACTCAATAACTTTAATGATTGCTTATTTGCTATTGCTGATGTGGCAACTATGATATTCACTTGATGTTTTTGACTACTTTAGGTAAGCAAGGCTGCAAGTGAAGTATTTTTACATTTAAGCATTTATTTGGCAGGAAAATATATTTTAGAAGTAACTGATAAGTATTTCGTGATTAACCGGGGTCTTTTGTGCATAAGGTGTGCACCTTAGTGCCTACCTCCTTGGCTCACTTACCCTTATTGCCTCGGAGCAGCTAACGTCTATAAAATCGAAGGACTCCAAAATTGTATCTAGCAAAAGTATATATAGTTGAACAGAGTATTATCTAGTCAGTTAGAGCAAGGATAGACATGAATTCGAATGCACCAGGTTTGATTTTGTATTAAGGCATCAGCCATGCGAATTAATTAGAATACACCTAAGCTTCACTTGAATGCTTCTAAAAAGGACGTTTTGTCTAAATATCTCCTGTTCTGCATTAATGTTAAATTTCTCCATCTGCACCCCTGAAAGTTATTTCAGGACACTTTGTTTTTCTTATACCGAGTACTTGCTTAAAATGTTAACAAACTTTGGTCCAATTTTTTATTTCTCGTAACCAACTTTCTTTGTGCCCTAAAAACCTCCTTTGAAAAAATTGATCCAATTTAATCTTCAATCTTCTTGTTCTTGACATTGGTTATCTGGTATTTTTAGTGTCAGCTAAAAATCAACATTGGTCAAAATTACCATACACATTGTTGGCTTGGCCTTGAGCGTGCAACACCATTTTAATCTACTAGATTACCTAGAAAGTGAAAATTTTGAAAGTTTGAGGGCTCTTTAGGTTGTAAATGAAGTTGGATACATGAAATAGAAATTGGACCAAAGTTCTCTGCCTTTGGTTAACCGTTGATATGTTAACTTTTCAAATCGTACTACATTTTTGACATGGCGACTTGTTTATTTCCTTGATTCAACGGGTAATGAACCTTAGACTACATTTAGCAGCATTTGCTGGGCAGATACAGGTAGTGAATCTCCTTTGCAAGAACAAAAAAGTAGATGTTGGTGCAGCAGCCATGGATGACATGGGTGCAATTCACTTTGCTGCTCAAAAAGGTCACCTAGAAGTAGTCCGGACACTTGTATCATCCGGGGTCTCTGTGAAATCCGCAAACCGTAAGGGCATGACTCCACTTCATTATGCTGTGCAGGGATCGCACCTTGATCTCATCAAATATTTGGTTAAAAAAGGTGCAAACATTAGTATAAAAAATAAAGCTGGAAAAAGCCCTCTTGATCTTGCAAGCAGTGACGAAATCCGTTCATTGTTGAATTCTCCAAGTGAACCGGCAGAAACAGCTAAGAAGGAAACTGACTCAAAGATGGAAGAAGGTCAACCAATAGCGGTTTCTGAAGGCCAAGGGGAAGTGAATACTGAAGATCAAACAAAGGCTTCTGAAAATGAAGATGATGGAAAACAGAAAGATGAGTCAAATAAGAGGAAGGTTGATGATGTTACTGATGAGTTGATAGTAGAAACAAAGAAGACAAAAGTTGCTCTTAACCATCTTTTAACATCAGATGACACGCAAGAAGAGGAGGATTGAAAGGGATGTTCTTTGTAGTCTGTATAACGTGAGAAACATATTGTTGAACTTATAGGTTTCACTGTTTCAGAAGTCAGTATTGTTAGGTTAGTGTAGTAGTCAAATTGTGGATTATCTTTCGGGAGTTCAACCCCTTATATGGAAAATGATAAATGTGACTAATTTGGTAGACTTACATGTCTAACATATATTAGATGAATAGTTAAGGTTAACAGAGAGAATGAGTGATTGAGTGGAATTCATTTGTTAACATTTCTAGACATGTTTAGGCTCCAAAATTAGTTACATATATCTTTACTCTTTTATATGTAAGCACTCCAGAACATCATACTTAATTACTCATATTGAAATTGAAAGTTTCAGCATTTGTTGGAATTGTAAACCTTGACTACGGTACTCCTTGGGTCGGTAAGTTACAACGCTCCTTAGGGCTTAGCTAAATGAACACCATGTTAATGTCGTGCATCATGCTCGATTAGACCAAGTTAAGCCACCAAGTGCCTGGCCAATGCCCCACAGTCCCACACCTTGTCCATTTCAACTATGTTAACGAGTAAATAGGCCTCACAATTTTCTTCTTGCACGATGATACCATATCTGTTTTTTCCAATATACTACTTTTTTACAAACTCAAAAATTGATTTAAATATAAGAAAAAGGTGTCTTTTAGATTGAAAATGTCAGTATTGATTATACATTGTGTCAGTGATTTATTCAACTCTCATGGAAGTTAATAACTGATAAAAGTTTTACCGTAACCAGATTTATATGTATATATATAATTACAGTGTCCGTACAACCCGACAGGATAAGTATTTATACAGATGGCATTTGACGACTTTTATGTTGGTTCTTATAAATTGGTTAACTGTTTTTAAATATAATGTAATTTGTAGATCTATCTTTTTAAAAGATACAAAGAAATTAAATGAAAAAGTTATTTTATGTGTATATTAAATTTAACACGTTCGTAAGTATTTAAAAGGTTTTTTAGAATTTTGTATTTTGAAATAAGAGAAAATCTAAGAGACATGTCATTGCTAAAGATCGAAATCCTAAATGTAGTGACGGCGAATAATTAAGCTACACCTTATTTTAGAGTTTTTAACTAAAATGGTGTATTTGAAAAACTTATTTACCAAAATGGTATACTTTAAAAACTATTTACCAAAATGGTGTAATTATATTTCTACATTCATTTTTTTTTCTTTATCATTTACACACCTCAATACTTTTTAGGGGAAAAATTACCCTCCTCTATACATCCAACTCATTACCCAACAATTTGATACTTTATCTGTTTACAGAGTCACAATCTCACAAATCTTGGTAACAACTTTCGATAAGTTTCAGGCCGTGTACATTTCGGGTTGTAAAATGGACCCGAATAAACTCACTTTTGTTGGTGGGAATCAGTTTGCGGGTTGTATCCCATCAAAAATAAATGCTGAAAATGTTAATTAGGTTAAGTAAAAATTTGCTCAGTGGCTCTTTTTATATATATTTATAAGAAATTATATATATCTATATTCCTTATAAAGTTATAACAAAAAACTTAAACTATTATAATATTGAGAGTGAATAGAGAGGAGAGAATGAGAAATTCTATTAATGAGAATGTAAATAATGTTACAATAAGGCCTAGTATTTATAGGCTACAATAGAGAACATTCTAGAATATGAATATCCATATATTAATAAAATATCTATAATACTCCCCCTTGGATATTCATATTGTATTATACGCAAATGTGGTACTTGCTGCCTCATTAAAAACCTTACCAAGAAAAACCCAGTGGGATAAAAACTCGGTGAAGGAAAAAAGAGTGCAGCGCGTATAATACTCCCCCTCAATTCAACATATATCCTTCAATCGTCGCATTCCAATCTTGTATGCAAGTTGCTCAAAAACTTTTGGTGATAAAGACTTTGTAAACAAGTCCGCCAAGTTCTCGCTTGATCGAATCTGACAAATATCAATCGTGCCATCCTTTTGAAGATCATGTGTCGAGAAAAACTTTGGTGAAATGTGTTTTGTTCTATCTCCTTTAATATATCCTTCTTTGATTTGAGCGATACATGCAGCATTATCTTCATACAAAATTGTTGGAGTATCTTTGATTGACATAAGTCCGCATTCTTCTTGAATATGTTGAATCATTGATCTTAACCATACACATTCTCGACCGGCTTCATAAAGTGCAATAAGTTCAGCATGGTTTGATGATGTAGCTGTAAGTGTTTGCTTGGTCGATCTCCATGAAATTGCCGTGTCACCATATGTGAAAACATAACCTGTTTGTGACTTTGCTTTGTGCGGGTCTGACAAATATCCAGCATCAGCATATCCGACCAACTTTGACTTTTAATTCTTCTGATAAAATAATCCGATATCACGTGTGCCACAGAGATAACGAAATATATGCTTGATTCCATTCCAGTGTCTTCGTGTTGGCATCGAACTATGTCTTGCTAATACATTTACAGAAAATGCAATATCCGGACGTGTATTATTAGCAAGATACATCAAAGCTCCGATTGCGCTTAGATATGGTATTTCTGAACCAAGAACTTCTTCATCACTTTCTTTGGGACGAAATGGATCATCTTCCCGACTAAGTGATCTAACGACCATTGGCGAGGTTAATGGATGGGCTTTGTCCATATTAAATTTTTTCAACATTTTATCTACATAGTTTGATTGATGGACAAAAATTCCATTTTGAAAATGCTCAATTTGCAATCCAAGACAAAATTTAGTTATGCCAAGGTCTTTCATTTCAAATTCACTTTTCAACAACTTTGCAGTATTCTCAATCTCTTCTGGAGTTCCAATAATATTTAGATCATCAACATATACTGCAACAATTGCAAAGCCCCTTTCTGATCTTTTAATAAAAACACAAGGACTAATAGGATTAGTCATGTATCCTTCTTTCAGAAGATATTCACTCAGGCGATTATACCACATTCTCCCTGATTGCTTTAATCCATATAAAGATCGTTGTAATTTTATAGAAAACATCTCACGGGGTTTTGATTGACATGCCTCAGGCATCTTAAGTCCTTCAGGGACTTTCATGTAAATATCACTGTCAAGTGATCCATATAAGTACGCCGTAACAACATCCATGAGGCGCATTTGGAGTTTCTCCATATTTGCAAGACTAATTAAGAATCTTAGAGTAGAAGCATCCACAACGGGTGAATATGTTTCTTCATAATCAACACCCGACATTTGAGAAAATCCTTGTGCCACAAGTCTTGCTTTATATCTGACAATTTCATTTTTCTCATTTCTTTTTATCACAAATACCCACTTATAGCCAACCGGCTTAACATTTTGTGGGGTTAAAACCATTTTGCCAAACACTTGACGTTTTTCAAGTGAATCTAGCTCTGCTTGAATAGCTTCTTTCCATTTTTCCCAATCTTTACTTTGTCGACATTCTTTGATAGATTTGGGAACAATGATTTCATCATTTATCACATCACTTGCTATAGCATATGTAAAAATTTCATCAACACGTGTTTTATTTCTTGCCCATGTTATACCATTTTGTACATAATTAATTGAGATCTCATCATTAGGTACATGGGTTTCTTGAAATCCATCCACATCAAGAGTGGAATCATCATTTTCTTTTGGGATGTTATCCACTTCTTTTGTCACAATATTAACCTTTTCCACAGTTTTGCCAATCATATTGTTTTGTTCTTTTCTTTTTCGTGGATTTGTATCCTTGGATCCAATTGGTCGTCCACGTTTTCTACGCATAATGGACTCATCCGAGATTTTCGGAATATCAATTCGGGCAGGAGCATTTACAGCCGGTATATGTGATTTAGTAACTCGTTTTGCATCAGTGAATGCATCCGGCAATTCATTTGCTATTCTTTGTAATTGAATAATCTTTTGAACTTCAAGTTCACTTTGCCCATTTCGAGGGTCAAGATATGATATGGATGTGGCATTCCATGTTAAACCTTCTTTTTCAGGTTTTTCTTTTGCTCCCCCTAACTTTGGGAATGTTGTTTCATCAAAATGACAATCAGCAAAGCGTGCTGTAAAAACATCTCCCGTTAATGGTTCCATATACTTGATAATTGATGGAGATTGAAAACCAATATATATTCCCAAAGATCTTTGTGGTCCCATCTTTGTACGTTGTGGAGGAGATATTGGCACATAAACAGCACAACCAAAGACTTTTAGATGGGACAAACTTGGTTCTCTTCCAGAGACCAATTGTAGTGGAGAATACTTGTGATATGCAGTTGGTCTTAATCTAACCAACGCTGCAGCATGTAAAATAGCATGTCCCCATGCAGATGATGGGAGATTAGATTTCGTAATCAGTGGTCTTGCAATTAACTGCAATCTTTTGATGAATGATTCGACTAGACCATTTTGTGTGTGCACATGTGCAACCGAATGCTCCACATTTATCCCAATTGACATACAATAATCATTAAAAGATTGGGATGTAAATTCCGCTGCATTATCAAGCCTTATACTCCTGATGTGATGATCAGAAAAATGTGCCCTCAATTTAATTATTTGCGCCAATAACTTAGCGAATGCAACGTTTCTTGTTGATAACAAGCAAACATGTGACCATCGAGTTGATGCATCAATTAGAACCATAAAATACCGAAATGGTCCACATGGAGGAGTAATTGGCCCACAAATATCTCCTTGAATACGTTCCAAAAATTGAGGAGATTCATTCTCAACTTTGCATGTAGAGGGCCTAATTATCAATTTTCCAAGAGAGCAGACCTTACATGATAAATCTTTTGCTAGTAGGATTTTAATATCCTTAAGTGGATGTCCATTAGAATTTTGAATAATTCTTGACATCATTGTATTGCCAGGATGCCCCAATCTATCATGCCATAAGGAAAATAATTTTGGATCTGCTAGCCTTTTGCTAGAGGCCATATTAACTTCTAGCTCGCTTATATATGTAGAATATAAGCCAGAAGATAAGCCTTTCAATTTTTCCACTATTGATTTATGGCCATTTTCAGTGGATGTAATCAAAAGATATTCAATGCCATTTTCAGCCATAGTTTCAAGGTGATAATCATTACACCTTATATCTTTGAAACTCAATAAATTTCTTCTAGATTTACTAGAATATAATGCATTATTGACTAGTAACTGTGTTCCATTTGGCAACACAATACAAGCTTTGCCATAGCCTTCAATCATGTTACTAGTACCAGAAATTGTGCTAACATTAGCTTTTGCAAGATGCAACTCATAAAAATATTTTTTATTTTTCAATATGGTATTTGTTGTTGCGCTATCAACGAGACATTCATCTTCACCATTTGCCATAGCGATATTCATATCCTTAAACATAATAAAAAATAAATAAGTGATAGAAATTTTATTGTTAAATATGTGTGTGATTTTAATGTTCAGCGAACAAAAATAAGTTTATTATCCAAAATATACTTATAACTCATCATATTTAACAAATGAATCATTTAATTAAGAAATTAAAGTCTTTTACAGAAACAAACTAGATAGTAGCAACTTTAATATCTAAAAAAAACAAAATGCACCGAATTGAATTATGAAACAAAATAACATTGAATAAGATAAACATCATTTATTAGGTACCAAACACTTCATAAACTAAAAACACATTGACTCCATTTATTAATGACAATAAAAGAAAAACTTCGATATTTCAAAACCGAAAAAGAAAAACATTAGCTAGACACCATGGAGTAAAACTTAATAGCAAAACTAGTTTGTAGAGTTTCCATCTTTAGCATAAACTAATTCTTCCTCTTCAATGTCATTGAAGAAATCAGAAACACCAAAGTTAACTCCCATATTTGGGTCATGCTCAATGGAATTGAGTTCAAGATTTCCCTTTGGAATTGAATCATCATGGAGAAAATTTGGAGTTGGCTGGCTTTCGAGAAGATTAATATCAAAGTTTTCATCCATATTTGGTGCATTCTCTATGAAATTTGTCTCCACACCTTTTCCCTTTTTAAGTGATGCTTGATAAAGATCGACATGCTTTTGAAAGATGATTCCGCATTCCACACTTATAGCAAGATTTTACATGCTTCTTTCCAGGATGCTCATATTGTGAATTGTTGCCTTTTTCAGCCTTACGCTTATTATCATATGACTTAGAGCTTTCACCATCACGTCGCCAATCATTATTATGACCACGTTTACGGCCATTGTCATTAGTATTGCCGCGGTAGTTACCACGTCCGCCATTATTATTAGTATTCCCGTGGTAGTTACCACGTCCACGACCACGTCCCCTCATATATGATGCATTTGCTTCTGGGAGTGGATTAGAGCCGGTAGGACGCGACTGATGGTTTTTCAACAGAAGCTCATTATTTTGTTCGGCAACAAGAAGAACAGATATGAGCTCATGATATTCTTTAAAGCCACGTTCTCGATATTGCTGCTGAAGAAGCAGATTGGAAGCATGAAAAGTAGAGAAAGTTTTCTCTAGCATGTCAGCATCTGTGACCTTTTCTCCACACAATTTCAATTCATATGTGATGCTAAACATAGCAGAATTATACTCGCTCACACTTTTGAAATCTTGCAACCTTAGGTGCAACCATTTGTAGCGAGCGTTTGGGAGAAGCACTTGCTTTTAATGGTCATATCGTTTTCTCAAGTGTTCCCATAATTCAAACGGATCTTCCACCGTTAAGTATTCCTTTTTAAGATCCTCATGGAGGTGATGTCGGAGAAAAATCATTGCTTTTGCACGATCTTGCAAAGAAGTCGTGTTATCCTTTTTGATAGTATCTCCAATATTATTAGCAGTGAGATGGATCTTAGCATCAAGAGTCCAGGGAAGATAGTTTTTTCCCGATATATCAAGAGCACTGAATTCCAGCTTTGTAAGATTTGCCATAACTACAAAATAAGACAATATCTAGTCAATTGTAGTTCTTGCATAATAAACCTTCGTTTATTAGCTTATAATGAATTCAAGCTACAATTATTTATGCTTTGAATATATATTCAAAGAGTAGCAAAATAAAAATTCATGCTCTTCAAAAAAACATAACTTATAGTTATGTGATTATTGATTCAATCCAAAAAAAGGAAACCTTAAGTTTCTTATGCATAACCGTAGTTATGATTCACCTTAGTGAATAACTAAAGAACAATTAGTTCTTTTATTGCATAACTGATGTTATGAAAACATAAATTGCTTCAAGCAATCTTTAAGAAAAAATTTTGAATAATTCATAATTAACTTTGATAATAAATAGAAATCGATAAAAAGAATCTAAAAGACAAATACCACCATTTTGGTAAATAGTTTTTAAAGTATACCATTTTGGTAAATAGTTTTTCAAATACACCATTTTGGTAAATAGTTTTTAAAGTATACCATTTTGGTAAATAAAATTTCAAATACACTATTTTGGTTAAAAACTCCTTATTTTAACATCATTAGATATTTAGATCAACAAAGTCATCTCTTTTAGTTGAAGTCTTAAATATTTTTTTTTCTTTACTATCTCAATTTAAATCCTGGTGTTGACAAAATTGTACATTTGACGTGTAAAATGCCAAGTGGATCTACCCAATTGGTTGTCACAACGCCAACATACAAACGAGACCAATAGAGCACACATATATATAGATCGATCATCATTTTGGTTGAGACTGCAAATCCGGCGCCATGGCAGCTCGCAAAAGAGGTCCTTCTTCTACTACCACTACACCTACTTCAAAAAGCACTGAATCTGATCCAAAATCAGCTGAATCATCAGTATCATCATCATCTTCATCATCCAAAATCAGTGCATCAAAAATCATATTGTTTTCTTTGATTATATTTGTTCCGTATTTATACTTGATATTTTATCATTATGAAATCGAAGGGGAGTTTAAGAGATCGATTGTTATAAATGCTGGATTAAGTTTTGGAGGATTTATAGTAACCCTAATTATGATTCCAGTAGCTTCTAGATATGTTATTAGAAGGAATCTTTATGGTTTTGATATTAACAAGAAAGGCACTCGAAGGGGAGTTTAAGAGATCGATTGTTATAAATGCTGGATTAAGTTTTGGAGGATTTATAGTAACCCTAATTATGATTCCAGTAGCTTCTAGATATGTTATTAGAAGGAATCTTTATGGTTTTGATATTAACAAGAAAGGCACTCCCCAAGGTCTCATTAAAGTTTAAGAGATCGATTGTTATAAATGCTGGATTAAGTTTTGGAGGATTTATAGTAACCCTAATTATGATTCCAGTAGCTTCTAGATATGTTATTAGAAGGAATCTTTATGGTTTTGATATTAACAAGAAAGGCACTCGAAGGGGAGTTTAAGAGATCGATTGTTATAAATGCTGGATTAAGTTTTGGAGGATTTATAGTAACCCTAATTATGATTCCAGTAGCTTCTAGATATGTTATTAGAAGGAATCTTTATGGTTTTGATATTAACAAGAAAGGCACTCCCCAAGGTCTCATTAAAGTGTAAGTCTCCGCCAAAACAAAAAGTAAATATATAAATAAATAAATCTCAAAAGATTGTTTTTTATCCTTTCGTGCACAACCGACGTCGGAAGAAAAAAGAACAAGAAAAGTTGTTTGTGATTCTTAGTTTCTTAGTTTAATGCAACAGTGAGTAACAAAGTTATTGTTTCCACTTATATACGAACAAACAAAAGCCAGGAGTTTGCCTTTCCGTGATTCATTTAGCAATCTCCGGTATTTGTTAGACATATTTTTATGGTAAATTGTGAGTTGGATGTATTAAGTTGAGTGAATGATAAAGATATAAAAAGAATCTAAAGACAAATACACCATTTTGGTAAATAGTTTTTAAAGTATACCATTTTGGTAAATAGTTTTTCAAATACACCATTTTGGTAAATAGTTTTTAAAGTATACCATTTTGGTAAATAAAATCTTCAAATACACTATTTTGGTTAAAAACTCCCTTATTTTAACATCATTAGATATTTGCCAATGAGTTGATAAACTATTGATAAAGTCTTACACCTTGGAAAAATTCACCCGGGTTCGAATCGCACTTTTTATATTTGTTGGAGTGGATTATTAGGGGGTTTCCGAGAGTCATGAATTTCATCCCAGACATGCATAATTCGAGCAAACATCATTAGATATTTAGATCAACAAAGTCATCTCTTTTAGTTGAAGTCTTAAATATTTTTTTTTCTTTACTATCTCAATTTAAATCCTGGTGTTGACAAAATTGTACATTTGACGTGTAAAATGCCAAGTGGATCTACCCAATTGGTTGTCACAACGCCAACATACAAACGAGACCAATAGAGCACACATATATATAGATCGATCATCATTTTGGTTGAGACTGCAAATCCGGCGCCATGGCAGCTCGCAAAAGAGGTCCTTCTTCTACTACCACTACACCTACTTCAAAAAGCACTGAATCTGATCCAAAATCAGCTGAATCATCAGTATCATCATCATCTTCATCATCCAAAATCAGTGCATCAAAAATCATATTGTTTTCTTTGATTATATTTGTTCCGTATTTATACTTGATATTTTATCATTATGAAATCGAAGGGGAGTTTAAGAGATCGATTGTTATAAATGCTGGATTAAGTTTTGGAGGATTTATAGTAACCCTAATTATGATTCCAGTAGCTTCTAGATATGTTATTAGAAGGAATCTTTATGGTTTTGATATTAACAAGAAAGGCACTCCCCAAGGTCTCATTAAAGTGTAAGTCCCCCCTATTTATAAATGCTGTATCTGTATATATATATATATTTTCTTACTAATTGAATTTGTTTGTCTATGTGGTTATATATCTATAGAGTGAGATTGTTTTAGAATACTTTATTAATTATGGAAGTGACATATAAGTATGAATGATTTCAAAAGATTATATATTTTTGGAACAATGTGAGTGATGAAATGTGTAGAATTCCCCATTTACATCGGAAAAAGAATGATTGTAATTTGGAAATGTTTATGTAGTACGTACCATCTAGAGTTTTATGCTCAGGGACGCGCTAGATGTGATAAGAAACTCGCAGGCGTGATCTTATTTGGCTTTGCTGATTTACCTCTCACACGATGAGCCTAAGGCAGTTTAGTGTTGGATGGTTAGGGTTGTCAAAGAAAAGACTTTTGGAAGATGAAAGGCCAATAATTTAGTGCTTATTGTGGTTTCATTTTTACATTTTTCCAAGTGTATGTATGGCTATCCTATGGGTACATTTTTTGTAATTATGCACATGATGAATCGTAACATGATAGTATGATACGGTTTATAAGACTCACAAAACATAAGCCTACCCAGCCACCCCATCAACGCTAACTAGTTTTTTCTTGTAATTTTGAACACATGTAGATACATTCAGGGGTGGAGAGTTATTTATACCTCTGCACAGTGAAAGAATGGCTAACAGCAGCACAAGCAGAATTAATGCTAAAATTGCTATCTTTACGTGGCTTTTAGATAGGGTAACTAACTCTTACGCACTGTTAAAAGGGTACTTTCAACCTTAGGACTAGGCCATTTGACATTCACTTAAGTATTTTACTATTTTGGAAGTCAAATTTACCCATTTTAAAGTTTGTTACCCTCTAATGGTAGAAGAACTAGATTACGCAAGTAGAATTTTGACATTAATAAATTAGCCCTATATGCAATTTTTCCTTTTACATAACCGAATCCTAGTTTCTAGTTGTTCCCAACCACATGCTTGCCACATAATTTGTTGGAGACAAGGAAATCCTAAAGTGTGCACTATCCATCTTGTGAGGATTTAAGATAAATTACAGTGGTGAAGAATCCAAATTGGATACTAGATCAAACTACTTCATCATCAGCTGAGAATAACTAGATTTCTGATTCATGCCTATATTTTAAAAGCTCCTTATCCTTATATTGATTGCCCCAGTTTCATCTGTTATATGGCCCCATCGTTGTATGACCTATGTATAACAATAACTATAAGGCTGATTAAACCTGAATATAAGTATGAGCTATTGACCGTACATCTGGTTTTGCTAATCTAGACATTACTATCTTCATTGCAGGCCCGAGTCACTTGGTATTGTTGTTGGGATTGTTTTCTTGGTTGTGGCGATACTATTTCAGTATTTCAATTTCACATCAGATTCAATGGTATGTTGTGGAACCATCTTTTTTGTTTTGTATCTTCATCTAATTTTGTTTATGGTAAATATGTTCTTATATAATCCATATCTGCTTGCAGTGGCTTGTCGAGTATAATGCAGCTTTAGCATCTGTCTGCTTTATGATTTTGCTTGGATTTGTGGATGATGTCCTGGATATTCCTTGGCGAGTGTGAGTTTTCTACTTCTTAAAATTCATTTAGTTGCGTGCTACGAGATATATAGTAGCTTAAATTTTAATTGTGAAGGCAGGAAACTAGTATTGCCATCAATTGCTGCTCTCCCTCTTTTGATGGCCTATGCTGGCCATACAACGATTATGATACCAAAGCCCCTTGTTGACTATGTTGGAACGGAAATCTTGGATCTAGGTAATCATGAAATAGTTGCTTGATTATGATACCTGTCTCGAGCTGTGAGTTGCTTGATTACTTCATTTCTTACCTGGTTTATACTATACAGGATGGATCTATAAGCTATATATGGGGCTCTTGGCTGTCTTTTGCACAAACTCGATCAACATTCATGCTGGTATAAACGGTCTTGAAGTTGGACAGACTGTTGTTATAGCATTTGCAGTAAGCTTTAATATTTCAACAGAACAACAAAATTAAGATCCATTTCACATGTCAATACAAAAAGCTGAAAATATATAATTAATCTATAATGGTAACTTGCAGATTTTGATTCACAATATCATGCAAATTGGAGTGTCTCCCAATCCTGAAACCAAACAGGCCCATGCATTTTCCATATACCTTGTCCAACCATTGCTTGCAACTTCATTGGCATTGCTTTCTTACAACTGGTACTGATATTGTTAATATTGCTGGGTCTCAAGTGTGAGTTTGGTTTTCTGTAAGGGTGCTAATTTTACTCTGCTGTGTTTTTTTCTTCTCAAATGGGCCAAGTTAAAAAAGTTAGCCAAAAGACACACGGGTTAAATGGGTCAAACTAGTTGAAGCTGGAAGCCTTTTTTCAGTCTATACTCTTCTAAATCGTTTTTATTTCAAACACTTATCAGACACAGTATTGTTTTTAATCCGAACATGTTAATTATTTATATAACAAAACTCAACAAAAAGGGCAAAAAAGTGTTACCAGTCAGCATGGCCAGCATTATTCAGGCCATTCAAAAGACCTATTTCAAGCTGAACCTGGTTTTACTGTAGCCCAAGTAGCCTACAACCCAATCTGCTCGTCTTCCCACTGCTATTTTCTGCATCATAGGGTCTAAATGTCAAGCTTGGTATTGTAGGTACCCGTCTTCTGTTTTTGTTGGTGACACCTATACATACTTTGCTGGAATGACGATGGCAGTTGTTGGCATTTTAGGCCACTATAGGTGCGTATACATACTTATCTTTACTTAAATACACGTAAGAGTGTGTATACATTGGTATGTTTTTGGAAATAAAAATGGCAAAGGATGCCTATTCAGGCTACCTGGGTAAAGTCGAGCCTTTGGCTCTATTGTACACGGCCTAACTGGTATTCTTGTGGCCGTATCCTAGATTTCTTCTCTACCATTCCAATATCACCTGGTAAGGTTTGAACCTGGGTCTCTACTGAGACCTTCAGGATGCGTTACCGCTAGGCGCTAGGCCACCTTGGAGATAATTTTGTTTTTGGAAATAAGTACCCATATATTCTAGATATCATGATGAATGCTTTTTCTTTCATCATTAAGTAATATGGTGTTTTTTTTCCTGACAGTGAGACACTCTTAATATTCTTCCTTCCTCAAATTATAAACTTCCTATTGTCACTTCCTCAGGTCTGATCTTCTTATTTACTCTTCCCATTTTCATATAGTTGAGTTAATGTTGTATTAAAAAACTATGAATATCCCATGTCTACAGCTTGCAGGTATCATCCCCTGTCCGCGCCATCGGCTGCCAAGGTAAGACTAATGTGTTTTTTTCTTTCTAAGAGTGGCTAATTTGACTTGTTTATGGGTCGATTCGGATTATAATTTCTCTCTAATGGGTTAAATGGTTAAACTGAAATACATTAGTGAAAATGGAAACATATTAAACAAGGGGCGTTCGGACCACCTTGGAGGTGCTTACATTTTACTGTTTCGTCCTGATATATATTTCTTTACTACCAGGTTCGACCCTCAGACAGGACTGCTAACCGGGACAAAGGATGGGGCACTTGTGAATGTTTCCTTGAGAATATGTGGCCGGAGGTCTGAAAAGTCCCTATGCATTGTACTGTTGGTTTTTCAGGTAAACCTTTTTTCTTCTGTATATATTTCTTAGCTAAAACATCCTGGTATAAAATTCTTGAATCTCACTCCCATCAAAAGATGAAGTCAATTTTCAAAAAAAAAAATTTCATCCTAGTACTTATTGCAAGTGACCCATCTTACTAGAGGTGAAAATATGATCCTTGCCTGTGAATGAGTTGATTATGGGTCATGTTCTATCTGACTGGTGAATGAAATTTTTTTGGCTAAAACGAAACTCGTGAAACCAGTTGAAAATCGCACAAAGTGCATCTTTATGGCTTTAGAGCCAAAACCTTTACGCCATTTATTCAAATGATATTTAACATAAGATGACTTTTGTAATTATGGTGGCATATCAATTGGTTTTTATAGAATACTACTTTGAAAGAAAGCATTTAAGGTCAAACTATCCGAAACGACCGGTTCCATTTACTACAAAAGATCGGTGCTTTGACCCGAACCCATTTGACCTGTTACCGAAACCACTTGACTTATTATGCCTCCTTTCCCGCCTTCTCTTAATTTGTTCCATTTTGGTAGACTTCTATCAAAAGTTTTGAGTGTCTCAGCCAAATAGATGAAACTACAAAGCTATTTTTTAATTTCGAATTCAGTACCAATTGCAAAGATTGATTGTATATATATATTCTCTTACTCAGCAACTTGCTTGTGGCAGGCCCTTGGTTGCTGCTTCTGTTTCTTCCTGAGGTGGATTCTCACCGGATGGTACAAATGAGGCATAGTAACTTAGAACAAGACCTTTTGATCAAGATAGTGTTAAGTGAAAACAGAGGTGTTGTATCATTTGACCAGAGTAGGAACTTAACAGCAATCGAAGGCCAGGATTGTTAATTTTTGCAGCTACTATATACTAATGGATGGGGTGTTTGCTCAATTAATGGAGAACCCGGCTTGTACTTTGATCAACTTTGTTTGCTATATAGTTTATTTTTCTTTTCTTCTTCTATATAGTGTTAATCAAGTCGAACAAAATTTGCAACATCCTATGATTTACGTTTTACACCATCATTTATTTGATATGATTTGGAAATCGGTTTCCGTGATAAAATATATCTTGCTGTCAAAGACCAGGATTTAGTCCACATCAGATTGTGTAGAACCAATAAAAGCAAGAACTTGTCAACCAATTTAGGGTCATTAGCTTGGTTTTGCCAATGATCTTATAGGCATCAAAACGTAGGGATCATGCACTTTGAGTCTTTGAGTAAAAGATAAAGTGAACTTAATTCAATGACTAACAAAATGCTTAATGTTGACCCAAATCTTGACTTTAACAAGTGAGATGTGTCATCAACAGCAATTGTACCTTTAAACAATGAAACACATCATCAGATTATATAGTTAATGCCATAACACAACCTAGTTATCAATACCGCAATTATAATGTTACATTCTTTTTTTTTTTTTTTTGAACGGCGGGTGGGAAGGTCGTTCCATCGAGTTGAGCAGTGACATCCAAACGGGCAGTATGCTCAGGGTTCGAGGCGCCTTACATCGCGGTACCCCAAAGGGAGCCCATTTTACGCTAAAGAGGTAAATGCCCGAGGTCAATGGGGAATACAAGATTTGATCCCATGACCTCCAAGCCAACATCCCCTCTCGCCAAACAAATTCAAGACAACATTGGTTGAATGAAAGACGTTGGATGATGAAAGGTTATGAAAGATATGTTTGAACTTGAACAAGTATTGATCTTGGAATAATAGAGACTGAGAAGAGAAGTTGTTTCTATTCAAATAGTAAGCCGAGCCTAATGAGAAATCTACTTTTTACATTGTTATTTCAATTTTACACTCATAACACACTATTTTTACATTAGTCAAAGTATAATCAAACTGACTCACCTTAGAGTGTTTGTAGTGGTTCACACCACCACACCAGGTGGTGTGACACATCAGCACCACACAATACCACCCAGCAACCACACCACATCCGTAACAATAAGCATACCACACCATATTTTTATATTAAAATATAACACTTTTCATTTACTAATAAAAACTAACAAATTCAAATAACTAAAATAAAACTTGATTAAAATAGTGATAAAAGTTACAATACTTTGAAACTAAAACAAACTATCTTAAAAACATAAAATATAAATTAGATTAAAAGCAAACTACGATTAATAAAGTACTATTACAATACAACTACGTCAAAATACCGTATTGACGCCTAATTTCATTCTTTTTCATTTCAATGAACGCAACCTCACCCGGTTGCATCCCCGTCGTGTCGAACTTTAAAAATTCCATATCTTCTCTTAGATTAGAGGTATTACGAGCCTCTCTTGCCACCCTTAAATGGTTCACCTGCTCGACAAGTGTTTGACAGACATTACCTATTGAAGACGAACCCGAAGCCCCTGTACTCGAAGTGCGTTGGCTTTTAGTTGGTCTTGGCTTGCCGGGTGGGCGTTTAAGCTTATCTTGGTCAGCATGAAAAGGGTCCTCATCACCATCATCTTCATCTTTGGCAAGATCTATTGGTTGGTCGACCGAACCACCTCCATCCCGAACCACCTCCATCTCTCGGGATTACTCTTCTTCTTCGTTTGGTTCTGTTGCGGTTTGAACTTTCAGGTTCGTCTTCACGTTGTTGTTCTCGTTCTTCTTCAGCGGCAAGAGCAGGTACTAGCTCGACAAATTTTAAAATAACATCGCATAGTGTATTTATTTCTTCGTCTGAACTCATGTCGGTATACTAATTAAGATATATGTTAAAAACTAAAGGTAAAATTGATGGACAAAATATGCAGATACATACTATATATATAGAAAAGAACAACTCATTAAATAAAATTTACATCACCTATCTACCAATCTTTATAACTTCAAAGCATAAACATTTAAAAAAAATGAAGCAAGAAAGGACACAGCTGATTGTCAAGGTAGAAATGAAGACGTTGGAAATTCAACACCATGAGTACGCTGAATATGTAGTAGCTCCACACCATGTTGTCAAGGTGGAAGTTAAGACCTTGTACACACAATGCACCATAACAAGGCTCTTAGGATGTGTACGAGGTACAGGTACAAACACATGTTTTAAATTTGCTTCTTCCACCCTCAAAACCACCATTAAACAATCCTTCATAAAAAAAAAAAAAACAAAAAAAACCTCCATTAATGAAGCTAGAAAACCTATGGCAAGAAGTTCGTGAACTGTCATTAGGAATCACCCCACAAATCGACCGTCTAAACACCCCACCAACCCCCATTCAATTCCTCCGTCATTACCTCTCTCAAAACAAACCCTTCATCCTCGCCGCCACCGCCGCCACCACCCTCAACTGGCCGGCCACCACTCTTTGGACCTCCACTACTTACCTTCTCAACACCCTTTCGTCTTCCCCCATTTCCCTCCACTTAACCCCTACCGGCCAAGCTGATTCTCTTGCCCCACTTCCTTCTAACCCCGACTCCCTCTGTTTTGCCTCTGCAGCTGTCCGGAAAACATCGTTTTCCGACGCTATTGATGCGATTAATTCATCGCATAAGAAGGTAATGTATATGAACCACAATATGTAGATATTTTGAACAAGCTATATGGAATATGAATTTAAGGTTAAAGTGCTTCGATATGTTTTTGGGTAAATTCCAAAATCTATAGTATGATTACAACTTTAATTTAATAATTATATCATGTGTATACAACTTTCGAATATTGTTATTATATATGTATAGAAAAATAATATATGTGACTAATTTGGTACGTCTGCATAAATATGAGATCAAGCCATGTGACAAGATATATATCATAAAAGGAATTAGCGGGAACCATGTGTCATGTAATGTATGGATTAATTAGGCATGTTTGTAGGCCTATGACTTAGGCATATGTATCACTTTTCATATCTATATGGTGTTTTGCGGGCATGACAACTTTTATTGATGGCCGTGTGACGTGTTATATCGATGTCATGTCAGTAAAAGTACGACCAGATACATAAGATAGCAATATTTGAAAGTTAATGCACACAATAGAAGCATTGCGTTTTACGTTGGATTCATATAATAGACTATGGATTAAAATTAATAACATTTCCAAATTCTTATCTTATGGTACACATATTGCTATTATGAATTACCTCACCCTATGAGATTGATTTACCTCTCATGTAATGGCCTGAGCCCTGAGGCAGTTTAGCGTGGCCAATTGGGTGTGTCGGAAAACCTACTGTGGAAATTACTTTTTTTATGCCCCAAACTTTCATAACTTGTGTAATTTGGTTACATTGGACTGTAAAAATGATGTAAGCTAGTTATATCAATAGGTAGCAAATCAAAGTTAATCGCATGACAAGATTCTTTTGGAAATGTTTTTTACATTAGAAGCTAATTTTGATAGTCAAATACATACAAATACAGTTTGTGTAGAGTTGGATATATTGAAATCTCTTAGGTTTTGTAATACGAGTAACTATTTATATTAATACTAGTAGTTGTTTCAATTTATGCATTAAAATATTTACATTTGTTATCAGGACGGGTTAAATGTAGGATTTGTTGCATATGCACAACAGCAGAATGATTGTTTTAGGGCAGAGTATGGGGCGTTGGCAGGGGACTGTGATTCAGATATTTCGTGGGCTACAGAAGCAATTGGGCAATTACCGGAGGCTGTAAATTTGTGGATTGGGAATGAGTATTCGGAAACTTCGTTTCATAAGGATCATTATGAGAATTTGTACGCTGTTGTTACTGGTGAGAAGCATTTTGTGCTTCTTCCACCTACTGATGTTCATAGAATGTATATTAAGGAATATCCTGCTGCAAAATATTCTTATTCTGAGGTATGGTTTTAACGACTTCTTATTTATATGGATTCTATCTTATTGTGTATACAGCCATGTGTAATATGTGTTTATGCATGATTTATATTGTATGTTCAGGGTTTTACATGTTTTTATTGTTAACCAGGTGTTAGATTTTCGATATGTCTTTAAAAGTAATTATGTGATATTGGAGCAAATTTAAATAATCGTTTGTAAGAAAACAGCTCATAAAATTAATGTTAGGTGGTGTTTCTGCAGTTTGAGTTGATATGTTTGAATGTTTGACAAATTCTCATATAATAGATAAATCGAATTAAAGAAAGATGTTTGTGGAACAAGAGTGGAAGTCTCTTGGAAATTCATATTTTATTATTGACCCATAAATAATTAGAAAATTGGAACTATAATATGTGTCCCAACATCAACAACTGATTATGTGATTTCAATAGTCACAGTAGTCAGCCGGAAATCCAAATATCCACTAATCAGTGCTCTATAAAGTGGTAGATGGAGTGAGTTATGGTGCAGTACCTTAAAGGCTTAAAATTTCTGTTTAAATAATTAAATGTTGTTCAACTATGATTCAATTTAGTTTTCACATACTAATTATTACCTGTATTAGTTTATATACATATATCACTATGCATAGTTTTTAGAGTAAATTACACTTTTCGTCCCTAAAGTTTAGAAATTACAATTTTGACCCTAAACTTGTCCAATTTTTTCAATAAACGTCCTTTTGTCTTACGGCGTTAAAAAATGGCCGTTAACGTGCGAGACACGTGAGGGCACTAATGTAATTTCACCTTACACCGAGGGACGAAAAGTGAAAAAATAGCTACTTGAGGGACGAAAAGTGAAAAAATAGCTACTTGAGGGACGAAAAGTGAAAAAATAGCTACTTGAGGGACGAAAAGTGAAAAAATAGCTACTTGAGGGACGAAAAATGAAAATATAGCTACTTGAGGGACGAAAAGTGAAAAAATAGCTACTTGAGGGACGAAAAGTGAAAAAATAGCTACTTGAGGGACGAAAAGTGAAAAAATAGCTACTTGAGGGACGAAAAGTGAAAAAATAGCTACTTGAGGGACGAAAAGTGAAAAAATAGCTACTTGAGGGACGAAAAGTGAAAAAATAGCTACTCGAGGGACGAAAAGTGAAAAAATTGCTACTTGAGGGACGAAAAGTGAAAAAATTGCTACTTGAGGGACGAAAAGTGAAAAAATAGCTACTTGAGGGACGAAAAGTGAAAAAATAGCTACTTGAGGGACGAAAAATGAAAAAATTGCTACTTGAGGGACGAAAAGTGAAAAAATTGCTACTTGAGGGACGAAAAGTGAAAAAATAGCTACTTGAGGGACGAAAAATGAAAATCATGCGAAAAATATATCAACGTGTTTCTGTCTTTGTTCCTTCCTCCCTTCCTTCCTGTTTCTTCTTCTTCAAACATACTATCCCAAAATCAAACAACCTAAAATCACAACAACATCAATCACCTTATGATAATAATCCAATTAACATATTAACGTTTTTCAATCATGTCTCCACACTTCCCTATTTTCAACTATCCTTTCCCCACACACATGTTCATGCTCCATAACATTAGCTTTTAGTACAAATAAATAATTTCAACAAAATCACCAAACGAGGTATCATTCATCTTATAGTACAAATGGGCACAACAACCTGCACTTCTTAAACTAATGAATCCTAACCAAAGAATAATTTTGCTATATCACTGCCTTCTTCTAAAAAAAATAAAATAAAATAAGAGTTGTTGATCGGTTACTTCGGCAATGGCAAGATTGGTCAAGTCGGCAAATGGCTTATTTTTGCAGAAAAAGCGATGAACAGTTATGGTGTCTGGAAAATGATGAATTTCAGAAGAACAACCCGTCGGAAAAGCAAGAATCACCGGAAAATTCAATTTCTCACCGGAAAATTCAATTTCTCACCGGAAAATTCAATTTCTCACCGGAAAATTCAATTTCTCACCGGAAAATTCAATTTCTCACCGGAAAATTCAATTTCTCACCGGAAAATTCAATTTCTCACCGGAAAATTCAATTTCTCACCGGAAAATTCAATTTCTCACCGGAAAATTCAATTTCTCACCGGAAAATTCAATTTCTCACCGGAAAATTCAATTTCTCACCGGAAAATTCAATTTCTCACCGGAAATTCAATCCCTGACCAAAAAATTTCAGATTCAAAGCTCGCCGGAAAACATGTCAGGTCGCCGGAAAAATTAAATCTCCAATAACTTTGTTGTTTCTTCGAATTACCACTTGAAATCACCACCAATTTTCTCAAAACTTGATCCCGCACAAACCCTGGGCAACAATTGATTCGATCTATACTCTCCGGAAAATTCAATTTCTCTCCGGAAAATTCAATTTCTCACCGGAAAATTCAATTTCGCATGATTTTCATTTTTCGTCCCTCAAGTAGTTATTTTTTCACTTTTCGTCCCTCAAGTAGCAATTTTTTCACTTTTCGTCCCTCGGTGTAAGGTGAAATTACATTAGTGCCCTCACGTGTCTCGCACGTGCGCACGTTAACGGCCATTTTTTAACGGCGTAAGACAAAAGGACGTTTATTGAAAAAATTGGACAAGTTTAGGGTCAAAATTGTAATTTCTAAACTTTAGGGACGAAAAGTGAAAAACGAGCCAACTTTAGGGACGAAAAGTGTAATTTACTCTAGTTTTTATGATCACAATTTAGTACTATTAGTTCTCTAATCAAGAGAAGATTAGCTTCACGCTGAAAGTGGCTGATTGATGAAGTGTTGACTTCAAGTACAGAAAGGTTGATTAATCTTTAATTGTTAATCAAGCATAGTACATTCAAAGTGTTATATTACATTTCAATCCACTTATTACATAATAATATTATAATGATATGTAGTTATGTACATTGTTCCCAAGACTTTAGAAGTTGCATCATTTTGAAGTTGAAACATAACAAATCACAAATGTGACATTTGGATCTGAAGTCTATCTTTTTGTTTTCTTCATCAGAATTCAGGGAGAGTTTTCTATTCAGCTTTCTGCATGTAGTTAGTGTTACATCAAATGTTAATAATTTATATAGTCATTACTCTTGTATGTAATGTTACAGGAAACTGGGGAGTTTGAATTAGAACTCGAAAATCCACCAAGGTATGTCCCCTGGTGCAGTGTAAATCCTTTCCCATTACCTGAAAACAAGGAGAAAGAAATGTCAGAATTTCCGTTATACTATAATGGACCGAAGCCATTTGAAGTCACTGTTAAGGCTGGTGAAATTCTTTATTTGTAAGCTTTTTTTCCATAACAATTTCATACACATGCGCATATGTAACATCAACTCTTGCTGCATTTGATATATTTTATCTTTCATTTTCTCTTAGCTCATGTAACACACCTTATTAACTTATTAAGTGAGTGTGGCTGAATGGGGGTGGGAGAGTCAGCCAGGTTGGGCAATGGGTTTCAGTAGAAATTGGTTGGTTTTAGTATGGGTAGGGTCAGGTTAACTTGCAAACATTTTTTTTGTTACTTTCCAATAATAGTACTATATATTAAAATACAGTGATGAGCAGGAGCATCAAACATACACTTGGTCATTTTTTTTGTTTAGATAAGAATCAACTCATATATAAGTAACTAAGTTGACATTGCTGTCCTATTATTAAGAACACTCATTTTCAATTCATACTTTCACGGAAAGGGAACTTGCTTGGACCTCTGGTCCCCGATTTATCCGAAAAGAAGCAGAACAATTAATCTGGGGTTGTCTTTGTCTAGAAAACGTGCACATCTGTTCTCTCTCTCTTTTTTTTAAAACATTCCTTTGCAGATACACTTATTTGCCTATTAGTAATCATTAGCTATTTGCTTTGAAATGTATTCATTTAAAGTCCAAAAGCTACAATATGTTAACTTACAAACTGGTTGGTTTTAGTATGGCTAGGGTCGGGTTAACTTACAGACATATTTTTGTTACTTTCAGATAATAGTATTATATTTACAATACATTGATTCAAAGCAGGAGCATTAAACATACACTTGGTCATTTTTTTGCTTAGATAAGTATGACTCATTTATAAGTAATTAAGCTAACATTGCCGCCCTATTATTAACTAGGCACACTCATTTTCAATTCATACTTTCACGGAAAGGAAACTTGCTTGGACCTCTGGTCCCCGCTCTATCCGAGAAACAGCAGAACAATTAATCTGGGGTTGTCTTTGTCTAGAAAACGTGCACATCTGTTCTCTCTCTCTTTTTTTTAAAACATTCCTTTGCAGATACACTTATTTGCCTATTAGTAATCATTAGCTATTTGCTTTGAAATGTATTCATTTAAAGTCCAAAAGCTACAATATGTTAACTTACAAACTGGTTGGTTTTAGTATGGCTAGGGTCGGGTTAACTTACAGACATATTTTTGTTACTTTCAGATAATAGTATTATATTTACAATACATTGATGTAAAGCAGGAGCATTAAACATACACTTTCATTTTTTTGCTTAGATAAGTATGACTCGTTTATAAGTAATTAAGCTTAACATTGCCGCCCTATTATTAACTAGGCACACTCATTTTCAATTCATACTTTCACGGAAAGGAAACTTGCTTGGACCTCTGGTCCCCGCTCTATCCGAGAAACAGCAGAACAATTAATCTGGGGTTGTCTTTGTCTAGAAAACGTGCACATCTGTTCTCTCTCTCTTTTTTTTAAAACATTCCTTTGCAGATACACTTATTTGCCTATTAGTAATCATTAGCTATTTGCTTTGAAATGTATTCATTTAAAGTCCAAAAGCTACAATATGTTAACTTACAAACTGGTTGGTTTTAGTATGGCTAGGGTCGGGTTAACTTACAGACATATTTTTGTTACTTTCAGATAATAGTATTATATTTACAATACATTGATGTAAAGCAGGAGCATTAAACATACACTTTCATTTTTTTGCTTAGATAAGTATGACTCGTTTATAAGTAAATAAGCTTAACATTGCCGCCCTATTATTAACTAGGCACACTCATTTTCAATCCATGCTTTCACGGAAAGGAAACTTGCTTGGACCTCTGGTCCCCGCTCTATCCGAGAAACAGCAGAACAATTTTAATCTGACATTGCTGCCCTACTATTAATTAGGGACACTCAAATGTTGCTAGTAATTGTGTGATGACAGGAACATTAATAAATCTTATGTCTTATCTAGGCTATCTTGACCTTATCTTAAATATTACATTCGGCAAGTTACTAAATTTTTTTCTAAAGAGTTGCGTTTTATTATAATATTTGGTCAAAAAAGGAGTCCTATTTTAAAGCTAGGATCAACTGTTGGTGTGCCAATCCAACAATTTCTTTCTGCCATACTTTGTCTACAAAATGTTTCTGACTCTTAATTTGGTGGTTATGCAGGCCAAGTATGTGGTTTCATCATGTCCGGCAGACTCCAGACAACAGGGGACTTACCATTGCAGTGAATTATTGTATTCTTTCATTTTGATTACCTTTCCTAGAGATTAACAATATTAAAGTGTAGTCGCGTAAACCTAATCAAAAGATATATCTATTGGCAGGGTATGATATGCAGTTTGACATCAAATATGCATACTTCAACTTCTTACAGTCACTCGAGGCACCCCTAGAACTAAGATGTCACCAGTCTTGTTCAGATGCTTCTAAACATTCTGTAGGAGATCACCTTAATGTTGATGATGTAAATCATAAAGAGGAGGCGACCTTAACGACTTTCTGACATGTTTTGATCTTTTAGCCAACCTTTAACCACCCTTCAATCCACCTGGCTTATTTTCTTTTTTACGAATTTTGCAGAATGATTATTGAAGTATGATTACTTGCTGATATGGAATAGTAACATGCACGTGTGGAATAAAGTTTAACGGTCATCTGAGTAACAAGTGATCGTGTAAACGTGTTTGAATAAGTCGCATGAAGAAGTCTTAGTTGTTAGCAAGTTTGTAGGGAGTCCAAGTCCAAGTTGTTAGCAGATTTTTCGTTAGTTAGTTGCTTAATTTTCTGTTTATGTTGAGTCATTGTAAGCCTATAAATAGGCACTTATTGAATGGTTATGGATATCACTTTCACGAGAGTTTAATCTAGATATCACTTGAGTTTACTTCAGGTGGTATCAGAGCGAGTGTTATGATAAAAAAAAAAAACAAAAGAGAGAAATTAGTGTGAATTAAAATAAGAGAGATTGGAGTGAGGCAAAATGGCTGCAGAAGGAAGTTCGTCACAAGGGTTCCCTATACCCAAATTTGAAGGTGACTATGATCATTGGAGTATGGTCATGGAAAATCTGTTAAGGTCAAAAGAGTACTGCCAGCCATTGAAAAAGGCTACGTTGAGCCCAACCAAGGAGATCAGGTCTCAGATACAAGAAGAAGAGAGATAACAGAGATGAAACTCATGGATCACAAGGCCATGAATTTCTTCTTCTATTCGATTGATAAAAGCATACTATGCACAATCAAAGAGAAGAAGACAGCAAAACAATTATGGGAGGCCATGAAGACTAAGTACAAAGGCAACGACAGAGTAAAAAGGGCTCAACTGCAACGATTAAGAAGGCAGTTTGAGACCTTAGAAATGAAGACAGGAGAATCGGTAGCTGAATATTTTGGAAGAGTCATGACTGTCTCAAATGAAATGAGAAATAATGGTGAAGACATGAATGATGTGAAGATAGTAGAAAAGATATTGAGAACACTTACACCAAATTTCAATTATGTAGTGTGCTCAATTGAAGAGGCAAATGATTTAGATACATTCACCATCGATGAACTTCAAAGCTCATTGATGGTGCAAGAACAGAAGCTTGTGAAGAAGGATACAGATGAGCATGAAAGTGGATGAAAGCCACTTTGGTAGAGGGTACAACCGTGGAAGAGGAGGCATCACTAGAGGAAGAGGAAGAGGTCGTGGAAGGACAAGCTTTGACAAAACTCAAATTGAATGCTATAAGTGTCATCAAACTGGACACTTTCAGTTTGAGTGCCCCCAAGAAGACAAAACTGTCAGCTACACAGAATTTGATGAAAATGAAGATTTGCTGTTGATGGTTAAAGGTGAAGTGGAGAAAAAGGTAGAGCATGGATTCTGGTTCTTAGATTCAGCATGTTCTAATCATATGACGGGCATGAAGGGCTGGTTCACCAGATTGGATGAGAAGTTCAGAAATACAGTCAAATTGGGAAATGGACTGAAACTAGAAGTATGTGGAATTGGTGATGTAACCTTTCAAATTGAGGGAATTAAGCAAACTTTCACCAATGTCTACTACATACCTAGTTTAACCTCAAATCTTTTGAGTCTAGGACAATTGCAGGACAAGGAGATAAAAGTAGTTATCAACCATGGAGTGTGCCAAGTTTATCATCCAAGTAGAGGACTGATTATGAAGTCTAAGATGGCAAAGAATAGGATGTTTATAGTGTATGGACATAGTTCAGTCTCTAGTGGCAAGTGCATGCAAGTGACAGAAGAGGTGAATACTAATATATGGCACAAAAGATTGGGACATGTCCATCACAAGGCTTTAAGAATGATGCAGTATCAAGGCATGGTAAAGGGAATGTCAAAGGTTTGTGGAAAAACTCAAGTGTGTGAAACATGCAACATAGGCAAGCAAAGCAGAATACCAATACCAAAGAAAGCAAACTGGAAGTCAAGTAAGAAACTGGAACTTGTACACACAGATCTGTGCGGCCCCATCACACCAGCTTCTTATTGTGGAAAAAGGTATGTATTGGTATTTATTGATGACTATACTCGAAAAACCTGGGTTTATCTTTTGGTAAATAAGAGTGAATGCTTTGAATATTTTAAAAGATTTAAGGCTCTAGTAGAGACAGTGTTGCAAATATCGGCCATCTCGGCCGATATATCGCTGATATATCGGATATCGGGAGTGTGCCGATACGAAAACCTTATTATCGGGGCAATATCTCGGCTTGGTCAAATATCGGTCAATCTCGGTGGTTATCGGTCAATATCGGCTCTTTTCGGTCAATCTCGGCCAACAAAAAAGTTTGTCCCAGTTAAAAAAAACTTTGATTTTTTTTCCGGCAACTCCATCTCCGGCGGAGAAGATAAAAGAGGAGAAAAAGAGCGAGAGAGAGGGGGAGTGAGATCATTACGCGTTTTCACTTTCCCACTTGAATCACCGACTTCCAATCATTTTTCAGACGGGAGAAAAGTGGTAAAACTGAATTTCCGGCCAAAGGTGTAGGGGGTGTGTTGAAGGGATAAAAGATAAAAGAGAGAGAGGAAGATGAGACAGAAGTGATAAAGGAAAACTTCAAAGAAATAAAATAAAAGTATGTGAGTTGGTTATTATGTGTTGAAAGTCAAAAGCTAAAACATATGTCAGAGCTCTGTCACGTGTAGCATCCCATCCATCCCACTATTAAATGTTAAAAGTATTGTATTTCCCAAGTAAATGGATGGTTTTTTTTACATTCACATAATTTTTTTTAGTTTTCTTTATTCTTTTTACAATTTTTAATTAAAAATATCATTAATTAAAATCTTTATCTACTACAAAACTAAAATATATTATTAATATATATGTAAAAAATAATTTATTATACATATATTATTAATATATATGTTTTAAAAATATATCCCCTTTACAATTTAGGGTATCCGATATATCCCCGACATATCCCCGACATATCCGATATATCGCATATCGGGGGTCGGCCGATACGATACCGAAAGCGATATTTACAACCTTGAGTAGAGAATGAAGTAGGAGACACCATTAAGATCCTTAGAAGTGACAGAGGTGGAGAATTTACATCTCAACAATTCAAAGAATTCTGTGAAATTCATGGCATAAAAAGACACCTGACCACTGCCTACACCCCACAACAAAATGGGGTGGCAGAGAGACGAAATAGGACTCTCATGAATATGGTTAGATGCCTTTTAGCTGAAACAAAAGTTCCAAAACACTTTTGGTCTGAAGCTGCCATCTGGTCATGTCACATATTAAATAAGTGTGTCTCTAGGGCCTTAGACAAAAGAGTACCAGAAGAAATGTGGTCAGGAAATAAGCCTAATGTGGAATATATGAGAGTTTTTGGATGCATATGTCATGTGCACATACCTGTTCAAATGAGAACAAAACTGGATGCAAGAAGTCAAAAATGTGTTATGTTTGGGGTTAGTCAAGGATCTAAAGCCTATAGGTTGTACAATCCCGTAAGCAAAGAGATCATCATAAGTAGGGATGTGATATTTGAAGAAGATAAGCATTGGGACTGGGAGAATAGAGTAAGTGAGGATCTGGTAGTAGAAGGGGAAACTGAAATGCCTACTGCAGTAATAGAAGTGACAGAACAAGGTGATATTACTGATCATGCTCAAGTTGAGCACCAATCTCATGTAACACCACCTACACAAGCAACATCAGTAACATCGCAAGAAACAAACGGTGCAGATACAAGTGAAAATCAAAGAAATTCACCAACTGCAGAAAGGGAAAATAGTCCGCAGAATGTAAGAATCAGAAGAAAGCCTATTTGGATGCAAGACTATCAAACAGGTGACAAAAGTGATGATGAAGAAGATGAAGGATATGCTATGTACACAGAATTTGGAGATCCTTCATCATATGAAGAAGCATGCAAAGAAGAAAAGTGGCAGAAAGCTATGCAAGAAGAATTCAATGCCATAGAAAAGAACAACACATGGGAACTGGTCACAGCTCCAAGAGATGCAGTGCCAATTGGAGTGAAATGGTTGTACAAGACTAAGATGAATGAAGAAGGTAAGGTTGATAAGTATAAAGCAAGGCTGGTTGTAAAGGGGTATGCTCAACAAAAGGGTGTGGATTATGAAGAAGTATTTGCTCCAGTGGCCAGATGGGACACAATAAGAACCATGTTAGCAATCGCAGCACAAAGAAAGTGGAAGGTGTATCAATTAGACGTAAAAAGCGCATTCCTAAATGGTGAATTGAAAGAAACAGTGTACATTGAACAGCCACTCGGATTTATCAAGAATGGTCAAGAAAGTAAAGTGTACAAGCTGAAGAGGGCCTTATATGGATTAAAACAGGCTCCTAGAGCCTGGTTCAATCGAATTGAAAGATACTTTAAGAGAGAAGGGTTCAAGCAAAGTCGATATGATAACACTTTATTTATTAAAAGCGTATGGGGAAACATGTTGATAGTAAGTTTGTATGTGGATGACTTGATTTATGCAGGCTCAAACAGTAGCATGTGTGAGCAGTTCAAGCAGTCTATGAAAAGAGAATTTGAAATGACTGATTTGGGATTAATGAGGTATTTCTTGGGCATAGAAATCAAGCAATCTGAAGCAGGCATTTATGTTGGGCAGAAGAAATATGCAAAAGAGGTAATAGAAAGATTTAAGATGCAAGACTGCCACCCTGTGGAAAATCCAATTGTTCAGGGCATCGAGTTAACCAAGCATGGAGTAGGGGAGGAATGTGATTCAACTAATTACAAGAGACTGATTGGCAGTCTCATGTATATCACTGTCACCAGACCGGACCTTTCTTATGTAGTATGCTTGTTGTCCAGGTTTATGAGCAAACCAAGAAAGGAACATTGGGAAGCTGCAAAAAGAGTATTAAGGTATCTAAAGGGTACAAGCACTTATGGATTGTTTTACTCAAGTACAAGAAAAGAAGGATTAAGCATGTACACTGACAGTGATTATGCACGAGATGTGGAAGACATGAAATGTACTTCAGGGTATGTCAGTTTGTATGGAGGGGCTGCTGTTAGTTGGAGTTCAAGAAAACAAGAAATAGTGACATTATCATCAACTGAAGCAGAGTATGTTGCTGCTACTCATTGTGTATGTCATTCTATATGGACAAAGGGATTGCTTGGTGATTTAGGTGAAAAATTAGAAGATACTATGAAAATTATGTGCGACAACACATCAACCATCAAGTTATCAGAAAATCCAGTTATGCATAGGAAGACTAAACACATTCATGTCAGGTATCACTTCTTGAGAGACATGGTTAATAATGGAGAAGTGAAGTTAGTATACTGTGATACCAAGCAACAGATAGCAAACATCATGACAAAACCATTGAAGAAGGAAGATTTCAAGAAACTAAGGGAGGCAATGGGAGTTGTCGAGATAAACTAAACTTGCAGAAGTTCAGTTTAGGGGAGGATATTGAAGTATGATTACTTGCTGATATGGATTAGTAACATGCACGTGTGGAATAAAGTTTAACGGTCATCTGAGTAACAAGTGATCGTGTAAACGTGTTTGAATAAGTCGCATGAAGAAGTCTTAGTTGTTAGCAAGTTTGTAGGGAGTCCAAGTCCAAGTTGTTAGCAAGTTTGTAGGGAGTCCAAGTCCAAGTTGTTAGCAGATTTTTCGTTAGTTAGTTGCTTAATTTTCTGTTTATGTTGAGTCATTGTAAGCCTATAAATAGGCACTTATTGAATGGTTATGGATATCACTTTCACGAGAGTTTAATCTAGATATCACTTGAGTTTACTTCAATAATGATTACGTTCAAATCCGACAAATCTTAGCTAGAAAGCTTTCAAGTAAAGCTGATAGTTCATTTACCAGCTGCGTTTACCTCTTATTAATAGGTTGTATATCTGTTTAGTTTATCCGTGACCTAGATGTACGATTTTGGAGTTTGTTTTCAGGTCTGTTTTGATGACCCACATGGCCACATGTTGTATCTTCTGTCCCGAAGATCCTTTTAGGGGCTTCGGGTGCATTTATGGTTTGCTTAAACTTGAACTATTTGAGCCATTCAGGTTTGGGCCTTTTGGTCAAGAGAAATGATTAATTGGCCTAAAACATAAGCCTAATTATCAACCTAATGTATTAGATGCATGCCATATGGATTATGAAATTTCTCACTCCTTATTATTGTCATTGATCATGCCACATGTTTCTATCTAATACATTAGGTTGATAATTAGGCTTATGTTTTAAGCCAATTAATCATTTCTCGTCAAGAGTCAAATCCAGTTAATAGAAAGTACTGATTAAATGAGAGAACATAGTTAACCGTTTGGGGAAGTTATTTTAGACTCTTGGGCTCTGTTTGTTTTTTTAACCAAGTAACTGAATTGATTAAGTGACTGAATGAATAAATAATGTCTGTATAATTAAGTCAATACAATTGTTTTTTGTTTATTAAGTCATAAAAACAAACACTTTTGATGACTTAATAGATTAAATACTTTTAATTAAATGGGTATTCCATTACTATTGATGTTGCTTGGTTAGTTTATTCTACAAACATATATAATGTGTAGAATTTTATTAAATAAGTGTAATCATAATAATTATTTATTTAAATATTGTTCTATTTATTTTATCATTAAATAATATGTAAATTAATATTTATTGTTAATATTATATGTAACATCCGTGAATTTTGACTCGTTGACTTTACGTGTAATATGACTAACAATATAGGTTAATGAAGTATTCGGGTCGTTTTGGTGATTAAATGACAATGTGGAAGTTATTTGGGTCGTTTCATGAGTTAAATGGCAATGTGTTGTATTCGGGTCAATAATGTGTTTTGATCGGTGTTTAAATGTCTAACGATTTTAATTTGGCTTGAGAAGAGAAACGGGTCGGCCCGTGGGTCATCCACGACCCATCAGCCCCTTGACCCATTTCCCTTATCTTCTCTTGCACCTCTCATTTCTCTTTTCTATCTTTCTTTCTCACTTTCTCTCAAGTAAACGAAAAAGCAAGGAAACCATTTCATTTCTTCATCTCATCTACACCGACTTGGTGATTTGGAACTGATATAACATTAGAATCATAGTCATTTGTACCTCGTTATCGTCATATCGAAGAATCAAAGGTTGGAGTTCTAACTATTTTACCCATTTTGACCTAAATTGGGTTCTAGCTCGGAAAGGAAGTTTTGGTAAGTCTAATTCATCCCATTTACTTCTATTTATGTTAGTTTACTCGTTTCTAGTCATCCCGTACATTTACAAGTCCTAAATCGGCTTAAATCTAGTTTTGGGTCAAATTAGGGTTTGATTAGGGTTGGGTTGATTTGGATGTGATTATGATGTTATGAATCGAAACTAAGATATGGGTTATGTTTATTTATGTTGAAATATGTTTGTATAAGCTTCAAAATGAGTCTTGAAACATCACTAGTCGATTTGGTGATCAAAAATTGAGTTTGGGTTGAGTTTGGTTCGTGTTTGGCTTGTTTGGAACTGATCTGGGCATTCCTGAGCATCTGGTGCGTCGCACCTTCACTTTGGTGCGCCGCACCTGCCTTGGTGCGCCGCACCTTTCCTCCAGAACAGCAAAACCTGATTTATTTTGAAAGATCGTAACTTTTGATCCGTAAGTCCAATTGAGTCATATGACCTATCGTTGGAATCGTGAGAGAGTCTACTTTCTCATGGTAAAGTCCTTTTGATCTGAATCCTTTTCCATTTCTAAAAATGTCGGGTCAAAGTGTTATAGTTCATGCTCGGGAGAGTCATTAAGGCGTTGTGGGATTTTGGCGCGACTCAAACTTACTTAACCAACTTGTGTAGGGTTATAGAGTTGATTTTGATGACACCATGATATATATTGATAGGTTGTGGGCACGTGACGGTCGTTGGACATTTATAGCTCGATATTAACTTGTCGTTTGCTTGGAAATCAAGGTGAGTTCCGTAGTTCCCTACTCGCTTGAGATTCGGGCTGAAAAGTGTAAACTTATGTGATTACTCGTTTATTTGTGTTTGTAAATGATTGTTGGTGTTGTTTGATTTTACTCACGTACAAAATGTCTAGTTGGTGACATTGGATGAATGATGGATAGTTTTGCTTTAGTGTTTGATGGGTTTGTATGAGATTGGGATATTGTTAAATAAATTAGGATAGTAGTGTATACATAGAGGCCGGTTTTACTTTCAAAAGGTTTTAGATGTGGTGGGAAGGCTACGGATGACCCTATACATAAGCATCTAGAACTTGATGAAAGTAAAATCCTCCGAAGTGTATATACGCGTTGTTTAGAGTAAATGATGGACTTGGTAATACGTTTGGAATAGACATGATTGCCTTGATATACTTGACTTGTGTGATACGCATTTATTCATACTTTTATCGTTGTATTGATGAATTTATGAATTATTGGTCGTCGATTGAATGCTTGACTGAATGGTTAAATGATGAGTTGTTAGACACGTCTGATTGATTTTCGTAAAGGGTTGTGATATGTTATTATTACTATTATTATAATTATTATTACTACATAGGATAGACATGCATACATGGAAGTCGGTTGTGCTTTCAAAGAATTCTAGATGTGGTGGGAAGGCTACGGATGACCCTATACATAAGCATCTAGAACTTGATGAAAGTAAAATCCTCCGAAGTGTATATACGCGTTGTTTAGAGTAAATGATGGACTTGGTAATACGTTTGGAATAGACATGATTGCCTTGATATACTTGACTTGTGTGATACGCATTTATTCATACTTTTATCGTTGTATTGATGAATTTATGAATTATTGGTCGTCGATTGAATGCTTGACTGAATGGTTAAATGATGAGTTGTTAGACACGTCTGATTGATTTTCGTAAAGGGTTGTGATATGTTATTATTACTATTATTATAATTATTATTACTACATAGGATAGACATGCATACATGGAAGTCGGTTGTGCTTTCAAAGAATTCTAGATGTGGTGGGAAGGCTACGGATGACCCTATACATAAGCATCTAGAACTTGATGAAAGTAAAATCCTCCGAAGTGTATATACGCGTTGTTTAGAGTAAATGATGGACTTGGTAATACGTTTGGAATAGACATGATTGCCTTGATATACTTGACTTGTGTGATACGCATTTATTCATACTTTTATCGTTGTATTGATGAATTTATGAATTATTGGTCGTCGATTGAATGCTTGACTGAATGGTTAAATGATGAGTTGTTAGACA
This sequence comes from Erigeron breviscapus, assembly GCA_034093135.1. Taxonomy (NCBI): domain Eukaryota; kingdom Viridiplantae; phylum Streptophyta; class Magnoliopsida; order Asterales; family Asteraceae; genus Erigeron; species Erigeron breviscapus. The sequence continues at coordinate 144,577,049 of CM067167.1, forward strand.
CGTCTGATTGATTTTCGTAAAGGGTTGTGATATGTTATTATTACTATTATTATAATTATTATTACTACATAGGATAGACATGCATACATGGAAGTCGGTTGTGCTTTCAAAGAATTCTAGATGTGGTGGGAAGGCTGCGGGTGACCCTATATATAAGCATCTAGGATTCGAAGAAAGTAGAATCCTCCTAAGTGTATGTACGTATAGTTTACTTTAGTTTGATGTTTGATGATTGATGGACTTGTGATGTATGGATGTTGTTGTGTTTTTCATAGAGGCTCACTGTAAGTCATGTTTTGCCTCTACTCGTATATTATGATTACTGTTGATGGTTTCTTATGGACCATTACTGCGAACTCACCAACCTTGTGTTGACTATGCTTAGTACACTTTTCAGGTAACCAAGATATTACAAGGCATGAAGTATGATCGATTTGTTAGCTTGCTGTTGAACCCAGACTTGGACTTATATGGATCAAGGATCCATTTGCCTTCTTATGCATAGTACTTAGAACCGTTAGCCATCTTTTGATGTTCCGTTGTAATCTTTGATGATGACTTGTTCCTTATGTATTTTGATACTTGTTTATCGTTCGGTAAGGATTCACTGAATCCTTTATTTGCATTTAGTCATGTTCTACATTAATTCCACCTTGTGCTATATGATTTCCGTAATATTTCGAGCCCTGGGCTTGGGGTGTTACAGAATGGTGGCCCATGCGTGGTCGTAGAGAATTAGGCGGTTTGACCTAGACTACGGCTTAAGTTAAAACTCTTCATATAGCATGCATGGTTAGGAATTTGTGTGCAATGTGAATTATGTGAACCCTAGAAAGTGTATATTGTGAGTTCGTAGTTAAGACCACTTATGTGATGGCTTGAATTCAACGTGATGAATGTGAAATGGGTACAATGTGGTTAAGGTGTGCATTGATTAAATTTGATTGTCATTGATACGGATTGTTGTTACTGATTGATGTTAGTTGGATGCTTAGAGCAAAATGAAGTTATGGTATTAACTTAGTATAATATGGTGGCAACCCTAAAAGAACCCGATCAACTCTTTTATGGTCGCCCAACATTATAACAAGTTAATGACATCATGGATTGCGCATGCATGACTTAGAGTATAATAAGGAACCGATATGCTTAATGGAAGTTGATTGGGTGGAGGGTTAGCCGTTGGTACACCCTGTATACATACCCGGTCAATAACTAGAGAGCATATCGAATTCGGATTATACTTTAAATCATTCGTGTTAGTTGCTTGGCTTAGTGTATAATAGGGAACCGATATACTTAATGGAAGTTGATTGGGTGGAGGGTTAGCCGTTGGTACACCCTGTATACATACCCGGTCAATAACTAGAGAGCATATCGAATTCAGATTATACTTAATCCATTTGTGTTAATTGTTTTATTTTATGATGTATTGAGCATGATTACATGAGTTAATGATAGACAATTGTAATGAATTTGACACGATGATATGCTAAGTAACAATCTCATAGGATTCTAGCACTCTTGCCTTAGCTTAATGATATGAAATGAGTGTGTGGTATCGGTAAGAGAGCATTGACCACTTGTGTGACTAACATGTGAGTATTTGAGACTAACTCTAGGATCAACGTGTCACTTGTTTTATAGAAATGGTGAGACCAAGGAGAACCGGAACGAACTATAGGGCTGAATCGGAAGAATCTCAACAGGAAGCTCAACCGGAGGTACAAGGAGGTAGGGGCCGTGGTAGGGGCCGTGGTAGAGGTCGTGGTAGAGGCCAAGTGGTAGAGGCGGAAGGGGCCGTGGTAGGGGCCGTGGTAGGGGCCGTGGTAGAGGCCGTGGTAGGGGTCAAGGAAGGGGCGTGGTGAGATCCCTGTAGGGGCCGTGGTAGGGGCCGTGGTAGGGGCCGTGGTAGGGGCCGTGGTAGGGGCCGTGGTAGAGGCCGAGGTAGGGGCCGTGGTAGGGGCCGTGGGAGAGGTCGTGGTAGGGGCCGTGGTAGGGGTCGTGGTGGAGCTCCTGAGCCAAACTTGGCCGAGGTAAGGGCCGTGGTAGGGGCCGTGGTAGGGGCCGTGGTAGGGGCCGTGGTAGGGGCCGTGGTAGGGGCCGTGGTAGGGGCCGTGGTAGGGGCCGTGGTAGGGGCCGTGGTACAAAGAGGTAGGGGCCGTGGTAGGGGCCGGGAAGGAGGTAGAGGTAGGTAGGGGCCGTGGTAGGGGCCGTGGTAGAGGTCGTGGTAGAGGCCAAGGAAGGGGTCATGGTGAAGTTCCTGAGCCAAACATGGCTGAGGTGATCGCTCAAACGATCGCCAATATCATGCCAACCATTATTGCTCAAGTCACGGCAAGTCTTGGGCAGAACAATGTGGCTCAAAACAATGAAGCCCCAGAGAATATGAATTATGAAAATGCTCAACCTCAGGACATAGAAAACGAAGAAGAGGAACCCGTGAGAGTTGATAACCGTATACCCATGTATAATCAACATGGAGGATACCGTCAGGGGTGTATATTTAAAGACTTCAAAAGCTGTGGGGCGCCGGAGTTTAATGGAAGAGGCGGTCCCACAGAGTGTATAAGGTGGTTTGAGGAGATTGAGGCAGTGATTGAAAGAAGTCATTGCACATATGACGACCGGATTTCTTATGCATCCGACATGTTTAAAAATGACGCCTTGAGTTGGTGGAACCAAGAGATAACTTTGGGGCGGACTTATAACTTAGAATGGATCAATTTCAAGAACAAAGTGAAGGCAAAGTTTTGTCCTCCCTATGAACTACAAAACTTGACCATTGAGTTTGCTAATCTCAATATGGAGGGAGCCGATTACAAGAGTTATGTTAGACGATTTCAAGAGTTGTCTACCCTCATTCCTCACTTGGTGGATTATGAGGCTCGGGCCATCGAGAAGTTTGTATTGGGCTTGAATCCTCAAGTCCGATCCTATGTGAATTCTAACATGCCTACTTCTTTAGCCGATGCTGTCAATCGGGCCGGTAGTGTGACTGAAGACTTGTTGAGGAGCGGTGTTTTGAGTAACTCCTCAACAAACAAGAGAAAGGAAGTGGGAGAATCAAGTGGGGTGAAGAAAATGGGAAGGTTTGATCCCAAAGATGCTAATAGGGGTAGAGTGATGGCGGCGATGGGACCGGTGAAGAAAGCTTATGTAGGACCTCATCCGTTATGTGAGAGATGCAACAATCACCACCCCACCAACGTTCAATGCAGGGCGTGTTTTAATTGCAACCAAGTTGGGCACATGTCCAAGAATTGTAGAGCACCGAAAGCGGCGCCATTGAATGTAGTACCCCTTCAAACCATTCATCCTCAAGGCAACTTTCCATGGGGTACGTGCTTTAAATGTGGAAGCCCTGATCACTACCGAAATAATTGTCCGCAATGGATTGGACAACAAGTTGAAGTGGCGGTCCATCCGAATCAACTCCAAATTACCGGGCCGAACCAAAACCGTGGCCAGCAAGGCCATCAAGTTCATCCTCGTGGCCGAGCTTTTGCGGGAATTGGCAATGGAGGCCAAAATGATCCAAACGTTGGTTAAGGTACATTCTTCTTAACAGTCGTTATGTTATGACACTATTCGATATTGGAACAGACTATGATCTCGTTTATCCTAACGTTACTCCTTTGAATTACGCTCGTTCGTGTGTTTTGGAATTATATGTTTAAGATTTCGGGTGTTTAACGACTCGCTAACCAAATTTGGTCAAATACCCCGTGTGTACATCATGACTCTAGAAGACGACAAACTCTTCATGTACGTTGTGCTCTATGATATGAAGGTTCTTGACGATTTAGTGAGTACAATTTGAATACCAACGGTTAATACGGTTCTTAGTTGTGTAGTAGGGTTACTAATGTAGAAATATTTAACGGTAGGGTTTTTAGGGTTTCATGCAAATTGTCAAACTCAAGCGTCCATAGAGCTACCGTCTTAAGAATCTGAAAACTAACGTCATCTCTGATAATCTTGAGATTTCAAGAGTTGTCTACCCTCATTCCTCACTTGGTGGATTATGAGGCTCGGGCCATCGAGAAGTTTGTATTGGGCTTGAATCCTCAAGTCCGATCCTATGTGAATTCTAACATGCCTACTTCTTTAGCCGATGCTGTCAATCGGGCCGGTAGTGTGACTGAAGACTTGTTGAGGAGCGGTGTTTTGAGTAACTCCTCAACAAACAAGAGAAAGGAAGTGGGAGAATCAAGTGGGGTGAAGAAAATGGGAAGGTTTGATCCCAAAGATGCTAATAGGGGTAGAGTGATGGCGGCGATGGGACCGGTGAAGAAAGCTTATGTAGGACCTCATCCGTTATGTGAGAGATGCAACAATCACCACCCCACCAACGTTCAATGCAGGGCGTGTTTTAATTGCAACCAAGTTGGGCACATGTCCAAGAATTGTAGAGCACCGAAAGCGGCGCCATTGAATGTAGTACCCCTTCAAACCATTCATCCTCAAGGCAACTTTCCATGGGGTACGTGCTTTAAATGTGGAAGCCCTGATCACTACCGAAATAATTGTCCGCAATGGATTGGACAACAAGTTGAAGTGGCGGTCCATCCGAATCAACTCCAAATTACCGGGCCGAACCAAAACCGTGGCCAGCAAGGCCATCAAGTTCATCCTCGTGGCCGAGCTTTTGCGGGAATTGGCAATGGAGGCCAAAATGATCCAAACGTTGGTTAAGGTACATTCTTCTTAACAGTCGTTATGTTATGACACTATTCGATTTTGGAACAGACTATGATCTCGTTTATCCTAACGTTACTCCTTTGAATTACGCTCGTTCGTGTGTTTTGGAATTATATGTTTAAGATTTCGGGTGTTTAACGACTCGCTAACCAAATTTGGTCAAATACCCCGTGTGTACATCATGACTCTAGAAGACGACAAACTCTTCATGTACGTTGTGCTCTATGATATGAAGGTTCTTGACGATTTAGTGAGTACAATTTGAATACCAACGGTTAATACGGTTCTTAGTTGTGTAGTAGGGTTACTAATGTAGAAATATTTAACGGTAGGGTTTTTAGGGTTTCATGCAAATTGTCAAACTCAAGCGTCCTTAGAGCTACCGTCTTAAGAATCTAAAAACTAACGTCATCTCTGGTAATCTTGAGTCTCCCGAGGTTTCTCCGGGTGACTTACCGGGCTTGTCCCATCTGGATAACTTAAATTTCGTATATGCTTAACTTCCTAACATCGCGCGAGTAGTCAAAAACCTTATAGACTTCTGAGATGCGAATAATGCGTGTAGTGAAAGACGGGAGAGAGATTTGAAGGAAAACAAATTGTGATGGACTTCATTATGAAGTCGCCGAAGACAAGAAATGGGTTGATGTGTGGTGGAGATCGCTAGAGTTGAGGCCTAAGTACCCACATTTGTTTAACGATTAGTGATTCGTTGAATTTCGGGACGAAATTCTTTTGACGGGGGAATAATGTAACATCCGTGAATTTTGACTCGTTGACTTTACGTGTAATATGACTAACAATATAGGTTAATGAAGTATTCGGGTCGTTTTGGTGATTAAATGACAATGTGGAAGTTATTTGGGTCGTTTCATGAGTTAAATGGCAATGTGTTGTATTCGGGTCAATAATGTGTTTTGATCGGTGTTTAAATGTCTAACGATTTTAATTTGGCTTGAGAAGAGAAACGGGTCGGCCCGTGGGTCATCCACGACCCATCAGCCCCTTGACCCATTTCCCTTATCTTCTCTTGCACCTCTTATTTCTCTTTTCTATCTTTCTTTCTCACTTTCTCTCAAGTAAACGAAAAAGCAAGGAAACCATTTCATTTCTTCATCTCATCTACACCGACTTGGTGATTTGGAACTGATATAACATTAGAATCATAGTCATTTGTACCTCGTTATCGTCATATCGAAGAATCAAAGGTTGGAGTTCTAACTATTTTACCCATTTTGACCTAAATTGGGTTCTAGCTCGGAAAGGAAGTTTTGGTAAGTCTAATTCATCCCATTTACTTCTATTTATGTTAGTTTACTCGTTTCTAGTCATCCCGTACATTTACAAGTCCTAAATCGGCTTAAATCTAGTTTTGGGTCAAATTAGGGTTTGATTAGGGTTGGGTTGATTTGGATGTGATTATGATGTTATGAATCGAAACTAAGATATGGGTTATGTTTATTTATGTTGAAATATGTTTGTATAAGCTTCAAAATGAGTCTTGAAACATCACTAGTCGATTTGGTGATCAAAAATTGAGTTTGGGTTGAGTTTGGTTCGTGTTTGGCTTGTTTGGAACTGATCTGGGCATTCCTGAGCATCTGGTGCGTCGCACCTTCACTTTGGTGCGCCGCACCTGCCTTGGTGCGCCGCACCTCCTCCATGGTGCGCCGCACCTTTCCTCCAGAACAGCAAAACCTGATTTATTTTGAAAGATCGTAACTTTTGATCCGTAAGTCCAATTGAGTCATATGACCTATCGTTGGAATCGTGAGAGAGTCTACTTTCTCATGGTAAAGTCCTTTTGATCTGAATCCTTTTCCATTTCTAAAAATGTCGGGTCAAAGTGTTATAGTTCATGCTCGGGAGAGTCATTAAGGCGTTGTGGGATTTTGGCGCGACTCAAACTTACTTAACCAACTTGTGTAGGGTTATAGAGTTGATTTTGATGACACCATGATATATATTGATAGGTTGTGGGCACGTGACGGTCGTTGGACATTTATAGCTCGATATTAACTTGTCGTTTGCTTGGAAATCAAGGTGAGTTCCGTAGTTCCCTACTCGCTTGAGATTCGGGCTGAAAAGTGTAAACTTATGTGATTACTCGTTTATTTGTGTTTGTAAATGATTGTTGGTGTTGTTTGATTTTACTCACGTACAAAATGTCTAGTTGGTGACATTGGATGAATGATGGATAGTTTTGCTTTAGTGTTTGATGAGTTTGTATGAGATTGGGATATTGTTAAATAAATTAGGATAGTAGTGTATACATAGAGGCCGGTTTTACTTTCAAAAGGTTTTAGATGTGGTGGGAAGGCTACGGATGACCCTATACATAAGCATCTAGAACTTGATGAAAGTAAAATCCTCCGAAGTGTATATACGCGTTGTTTAGAGTAAATGATGGACTTGGTAATACGTTTGGAATAGACATGATTGCCTTGATATACTTGACTTGTGTGATACGCATTTATTCATACTTTTATCGTTGTATTGATGAATTTATGAATTATTGGTCGTCGATTGAATGCTTGACTGAATGGTTAAATGATGAGTTGTTAGACACGTCTGATTGATTTTCGTAAAGGGTTGTGATATGTTATTATTACTATTATTATAATTATTATTACTACATAGGATAGACATGCATACATGGAAGTCGGTTGTGCTTTCAAAGAATTCTAGATGTGGTGGGAAGGCTACGGATGACCCTATACATAAGCATCTAGAACTTGATGAAAGTAAAATCCTCCGAAGTGTATATACGCGTTGTTTAGAGTAAATGATGGACTTGGTAATACGTTTGGAATAGACATGATTGCCTTGATATACTTGACTTGTGTGATACGCATTTATTCATACTTTTATCGTTGTATTGATGAATTTATGAATTATTGGTCGTCGATTGAATGCTTGACTGAATGGTTAAATGATGAGTTGTTAGACACGTCTGATTGATTTTCGTAAAGGGTTGTGATATGTTATTATTACTATTATTATAATTATTATTACTACATAGGATAGACATGCATACATGGAAGTCGGTTGTGCTTTCAAAGAATTCTAGATGTGGTGGGAAGGCTGCGGGTGACCCTATATATAAGCATCTAGGATTCGAAGAAAGTAGAATCCTCCTAAGTGTATGTACGTATAGTTTACTTTAGTTTGATGTTTGATGATTGATGGACTTGTGATGTATGGATGTTGTTTGATGCATATGTATCGTATAAAACCCACTGAAGAGGATGCGAGCATATGTAATGTTTAGATCCCATTGAAGAGGATATGACATATGTAGTGTATAAATCCCACTGAAGAGGATATGACATATGTAGTGTATAAATCCCACTGAAGAGGATGTGAGCTCCTGTAGTGTTTAGATCCCACTGAAGAGGATATGACTTATGATGTGTATCAATCCCACTGAAGAGGATATGATACCTGTTTTGAATTGATGTTATGTACGTTACTTGGGTATAATGTTTATTACGCGTTTTGTTTGATGTGTGTAATCTTGTGGTGGATGTTGTTGTGTTTTTCATAGAGGCTCACTGTAAGTCATGTTTTGCCTCTACTCGTATATTATGATTACTGTTGATGGTTTCTTATGGACCATTACTGTGAACTCACCAACCTTGTGTTGACTATGCTTAGTACACTTTTCAGGTAACCAAGATATTACAAGGCATGAAGTATGATCGATTTGTTAGCTTGCTGTTGAACCCAGACTTGGACTTATATGGATCAAGGATCCATTTGCCTTCTTATGCATAGTACTTAGAACCGTTAGCCATCTTTTGATGTTCCGTTGTAATCTTTGATGATGACTTGTTCCTTATGTATTTTGATACTTGTTTATCGTTCGGTAAGGATTCACTGAATCCTTTATTTGCATTTAGTCATGTTCTACATTAATTCCACCTTGTGCTATATGATTTCCGTAATATTTCGAGCCCTGGGCTTGGGGTGTTACATTATACATATCAGACATTTACACGTACATGTATGTTTACTGCTAAACATTCGTATTTGTATACATATCAATAAATTAATATTTAAAAAAAACCCATATTTGAGGCAGTTACCATTTTAAAGAAAAAGAGGTTAACGACAATAGTGGGGGAGAAATATGGGTAATGATAGTTATTACCCCCAATTTATTGGGTAATGGGGTATTAACCAAAACTAAGTAATCATTAACTGCTTTATAGGATAACAAGCACCATTTATCATTATCTTTTCCATTCATTACTCAATATAACCCTCAACCAAGCACCCCTAAGTACTTTTAATTAAGTCATGACTTTTATTATTAAGATATTAATAAACACCACCTTACATAATCAATGTTTGTGGCAGATCCATGACCGAAGACCATCAGTTTCACAAAACAATTCGACCCGGTTTATTTTTCTTTTGAACATAGGGCATTTAAAAGAATCAAATTAAAGAAATTTACATTAAATTGAAAATAAAAAAGGTGGGATGGGGTGTGTGTGCGCGGTGGTGGGGGCCTGGGGGGTGGACATGCACTGTTAGGTTTGTCCTTGATTGATTTTGATAGAATGATAGACACTTTGATTTATCACATCTCATTTCATTGCACGTGTAATAATTAAGACATGAGTAAATTACAATTTTCGTCCCTGTGGTTTGCACCCGCTTTCACTTTTCATCCCTAGGTTCTCGAAATTACGGATTTCATCCCTAGGTATGTAACTCCGTTAACAAATTTCGTCCACGCCCCAAACGTCCGTTTTCTGGCTGGTCACGTGAGAGGCACGCAATGGGCAATCTCGTCCTTTCCTTTGTTACACCCCCTTTTATTACCCCAACTACTACCCGTCTCATCAATATCCGTCCCAAGTTTTCACATCCACTCTCTCTTCTTTCTCTCACTAATCTTTTCCCTCCATTATCAAAAAACCAAAATACTATCAGATTTATCACGAGATCTATGTAAGTAACAAAAATCGAAATGGTTCTTGTCGAGTGGAGAATCCGTGAAGCTAAGGATGTTGAAGATGGTGTTGATTATACACCCATTTATGGTAAGTTATAACAGATTAAGTTTTGAAATCCTAAAAAAAATTATTTTTACATTTTTGTTTCTATATAAAACTCTTATTTTTTTTTGAATAAAAACCCTAAATTTTAATTTTTATAGAATAAAAACCCTAACTTTATTTTAATTATTTTTGATACAGAGAATGAGCCTGGCCTGTTCGCGCTAAAGATTCACCATGGTGGAGCATTCACTGAGTGGCCAGATAGACGTTATGTTAATGGTAAGATTACTTACGTTGATTTCGTGGATATTGATCTTTTTTCTGTATTGGAGTTGGATGATATGATGAAGAAATTAGGTTACAAAGTAGGGCAAATTATGTATTACCATTTTTTAATCCCCAAAGGTGACCTAGATAGTGGTTTACACCAACTAAGTACAGATGATGATATTCGTGCTTTACACAAGTTTGTTTCTACATTAAGGTTGTATGAGGTTGTTCTTTACATTGAACATGGCTTTACTAATTTGAGCACTGAGTATCTGTCACCTAAAAGGGGTAAAGTCATTATAGAAGAACTTGGTGATGAACAACAGAGTAATGTTGGAGTTAAGGAAATAAAGAAAAAGGGTAGATTAATGTTAGAGTGGCAAGAAAAGGAAACTAATCCACAAGTTAATCATACTCAGAATGACATGTTGGAAGATGTGGATCTTAATGATATAACATTTGATGAGTTGGGGGGAATGAAGTAGGTGATCAGGGTGTTGATAAAGGGGATGGTGTTGATAAGAGGAAGGGAAAACAACATGAATCTGTTGATAAGAGGAAGGGAAAACAACATGAATCTGTTGAGAGGGGGGAGACTGAGAGAGATGACAGTGAGGGTAGTGGTGATGATGATAGTGAAGATAGTGATTATATAGTTGATAAGGATAATGATATAGATGAAGTTGAGGTAGACATGAGGGAATATAACTTGCATATTGATCCAACAGTGGAGTATATGGGTTGTAATGCACCAGAACAACACAATAATAATGAGGGTATTCAAGTAGATGCAGAAAATGATCTTGGTGTCATAGACAATGATGAATTTGATAGTGCTTCAGAATTTGGTGATGACATAGACAATATTAGAGCTAATAAGTTGAGAGAGCTAAGAAAGACTCACAGGAAGGATGACAATTCAACATTTTGGGTTACACAAACATTTGGGACTGCTAAAGAAGTAAAGGAATTGATCAAGCACCATTCTGTGACCACTAGAAGGCAATTAAAAATGGTGAAGAATGACAATGAAAGAATAAGGGTGGTTTGTGCTGGTACTATACCAGTTTTTGAATCAAGTGGGCTAGATGGTGGCAGTGGGTCTGGTGGTAAGGAATCAACTGGCCCAACAGATGCAACTGGCCCAACAGAATCAACTGGCCCAACAGAAGCAACTGGCCCAACAGAATCAACTGGCCCAACAGAAGCAACTGGCCCAACAGAAAGTCTTAAAAAGTCAACAAAAAAAAGATTCCCAAAAAAGCAAGTGAAGACAAGAAAGTAAATGTCACTACCTGCCCTTGGGCTTTACAAGTTAGTAAAATAAAAGCAAGTGCAACTTGGATGGTTAAAACATTTAATCCCAACCACAATTGTCTTCAATCTAGAAAAGTCCCACATTGCACATCTGGATTCTTAGCAAAACAGATTCATGGTCAGTTAGAAAGCAACCCAGAAATACCACCAAGTGCAATTCAAGAGCAACTATCTAGGCAATTTGAGGTAGGTATATCATGGATGAAAGCATTTCGAGCTAAGCAAGCTGCTATGAATATTCTAAGAGGTGACTACAATAAACAGTATACAATGTTGAGGGATTTCTTAGAAGAGTTGAGGAGGTCAAACCCCAACACAACTGTTAGGATAGAGGGCAACTGTAGGATTGGATCCAAACAATGGGATTTATCCAGTTGCTTATGGAATTGTTGAAGCAGAGACAACACTATCTTGGACTTGGTTCCTGACTTGTCTAGGTGAAGACTTGGATCTGTGTCCACAGTCAAACTTTACCTTCATCTCTGATAGACAAAAGGTAACTTCTTTAACTTACAATTTTACAAATTTAATGATCTGTATTGTATAACAAGCACATTTTTAACATACACATAATGTATTACAGGGGATAATACCTGCAATTACAAGGTTGTTCCCATGTGCTGAGCATAGATACTGTTTGAAACATATTCATGAGAATATGAAATTACAATGGAGGGGAAAAGCATTCAAAGACTTATTATGGAAGGCTGGAAGTGCCACAACAGTGCAACAGTTTCAAAGGGCAATGGAAGAGTTGAAGAACTTGAATCAACCTTGTTTTGAATGGCTGTCAAAAATTCATCCCAGACATTGGTCAAGATCCCACTTTACAGGTATTATTTTTGGTGATAATTGTATTACATTTCTAATAATAGTATTAAAGTTTTGGTAATAGTTGTACATATTTTTGTACAGGGAGGGCAAAATCTGATGTTCTACTGAATAACTTGTGTGAGGTTTTTAATAGAAGGTTACTTAAAGCTAGGGAAAGTCCAATTATAACAGCTATAGACTTTATTAGAGAATACATGATGAAGAGGATCAGTATTGTACAATTAGAGATAGACAAATGTACTGGACCATTGACTCCAACAGCCACCAACTTATTAGAAAATGCAAAAAAAGAAGCTTTCAAGTATAAGAGTGTTTGGGATGGGGGTGTAGGATTTCAAGTCAGTGGTCCATGGGGTGATCAATGTGTTGTTGATGTGAGAGAAAGAACATGTACTTGTAGGCATTGGGAGCTAACAGGTTTACCATGTAAGCATGCAATTGCTGCAAATAACAACATGTCCACCAATGGTATGGCTGTTGGCATTCCTGAATCATGGGTTCATCCATGCTATTGGCTAGCTACATGGAAAAAGGTGTATTCCTTCAAGATAAAAGGGGTCTGTGGTTCAACTTATTGGCCTAGGTCTCAAATCCCAACAACTCTGACCCCCAGTGCATCATACCCCTGTTGGAAGACCAAAGAAGAAAAGGAAGAGAGCCTTTGATGAGGAACCTATGGTTAAGGGTTCTGGTAGTCTGTCTAGGAGGCTGAAGTCAGTAACTTGTGGGTCTTGTGGTAATATAGGGCATAATACAAGAAGTTGCAAAGGTCAAGGTGGAAAGAAACAAGCAGGGGAAGGTAGTAGTGCAAGAGAGGCACAAACAGGTGGTGAAAGGGGTGAAGGATCTCAACAACATGTGTCTCAACAGATGGGAACAAGTCAGCCTCAACAACAAACCCAGAGTACACCACAAACTCAACCAAGTCAGGGTCAATCAAGTCAAAGGTTACCTCAATCACCAAATAGGTTCACAAAGAAGCAGATTGCAGCTGAAAAAGGGATACAACCAGGGAAGAAGTCTGCCAAAAAGAGTGGCAAGAAGTAAAGGCTGCAAGTGCTTTCAACTTATGTTTATGTAATGAACTTATGCTCTTTATGTTTTTGAACTTCTGCTTTTGAATTATGTATGACTTTGGATGTTATTTGTATGCACTTAATTATGCTTTTGAATTTATGTATAACATCTGCTTTTGAATTATGTATGACTTTGGATGTTATTTGTATGCACTTAATTATGCTTTTGAATTTATGTATAACATCTGCTTTTGAATTATGTATGCACTTCTGCTTTCAACTTGATTTAGCATCCATGTAATAAAATTGACTTACAAAGCATTGCACTAAAATTACCAAATTTGATTTCTTCATTCACAAAAAACCTTACATTACATTACAATAAAACCAACAGAAATTACATTAAAAAAACAAAAACACAACTATCAAAACAATACATGACATAAATAGATACAATTTTAATTTCTTGTTTTCATCATTCTTCTTCTTAAGTGAAGCCTCAAGCTTATTTTTAGACCTTAGAAGACCAGGAATGATCTCCATCGAACGTTCACACATAACTGGGTCATACCAACCAATCCACCTACAATTCGATCCTCTTCTTGGACAAGAATAAAACCTCCTTCCTGGATTACGATCTGTCCAAGATGTGCAAATAATAGCAACTGAACCACATGAACATTTAACCATTTTTTTTACTTGATTAAAAAAACCCTAATTTTGGGTCTGGTGTTCTTCGAGAATGGAAGAACAAGAATGGAGAAGAAACAAGATGCAGGAGGAAAGAGAAAGAGGAGAGAAAGGGAAGAGAGAGAGAGAAATAATTTTTGGTCCAAATTTTAAGAATTTTTGGGGTAATAAAAGGGGGTGTAACAAGGGAAAGGACAAGATTGCCCATTGCGTGCCTCTCACGTGACCAGCCAGAAAACGGACGTTTGGGGCGTGGACGAAATTTGTTAACGGAGTTACATACCTAGGGATGAAAAGTGAAAGCGGGTGCAAACCACAGGGACGAAAATTGTAATTTACTCTTAAGACATTGTAAAAAAGGTAGAAAAAGTTGGCTACTTGAAGCTTAAACTCGAGTAAAGTTGAATACTTAGTGTAATTTAACCAAATAATTACTAAAATAATCCTTTGATAATCACATATAATTAGCAGATAAGGAGAGATCCTAGACTAATTTTAGTGACTTGCAGATTAACATGAAATTCATTATTCTACATGTGAAAAATACACTATATAAATTGATTCAACCACTTCAATTATGCATATCATGAATGTATAGATATAGAAGTTGTACATTATGATGTATGGCCAATTGTGGTGTATCTATCACCTCCATTTTAAAGATGTTTAAAACATATGATTAGACTAATATAATCTTTTATTATACTAAAATACAGTTGATCTAATAACTAATTAACCAATCATAGCTCTCGATTTTTAAAGTTGACTTTTGTGTTTAATTTTGATTTTAATTTATACTTTTTTGTTTTCCATAATAAATTTACACTTTTTAACCAATAATAATTCTAATATAATAAATAAAGAATAATAGCTAATATATATCTAATAAAATCATTTATACTTTTTTTTTTCCATCACAAATTTACATTTTTTAACCAATAATAATTCTAATATAATAAATTAAGAATAATAGCTAATATATATATCCAATAGAATAATCGACTAATTGTAAGTCACAACCTGATGGGTTACCCGAAGATACCTCTATATCAATAACAATGACTGGCAAGCTTCACTGATCTGGTAACTGAACCAGTTCAGATGAGACGATCCAGATTTCAGGTTAACAAGTAAATATAAGTAAATGAGAGTAGCACAGTGGTTGGACACCCCGGATGTTGTAGCACGGGTCACACGTTCGAATCCCATCTCGAGCATTGTTACTAGCCAATATTCTTGGCGAGCGAGTTGAATTTACCGGGTGGATCGGGCAGGGGAGGGGATCGGGTAGGCCCACGGTATTCAGTCCGGATACCCGTGGTCCGACCCTTCGCTGTTCTAAAAAAAAAAAAAAAAAAAAAAAAAAAAAAAAAAAAAAAAAAAAAAAAAAAAAAAAAAAAAAAAAAAAAAAAAAAAAAAAAAAAAAAAAAAAAAAAAAAAAAAAAAAAAAAAAAAAAAAAAAAAAAAAAAAAAAAAAAAAAAAAAAAAAAAAAAAAAAAAAAGGAAAGGACGAGATTGCCCATTGCGTGCCTCTCACGTGACCAGCCAGAAAACGGACGTTTGGGGCGTGGACGAAATTTGTTAACGGAGTTACATACCTAGGGATGAAATCCGTAATTTCGAGAACCTAGGGATGAAAAGTGAAAGCGGGTGCAAACCACAGGGACGAAAATTGTAATTTACTCTTAAGAATTGTAAAAAGGTAGAAAAATTAGCTGGGTCTCATGGGATAGGGTAACCTCCCCTATCGAGTTTGGCGGGCTGGGATTAAGCAAACTAAAAGATGCAAATGAAGCTATGTTGGCTAAATGGCTCTGGAGGTATAGAAATGAACCACAAGGCTTATGGAGGGCGGTCATTAATGCGATTCATGAGAACAAAAGAAGTTGGATGTCTCTCCCAGTTACTAGTGTGAGTACAGGGGTGTGGAAAAACATTGTTAAAAGTATTGAGAAAGTCAAAGTGGCGGGGGTGGGTTTCAACCAGCTTGTTAAAGGGGAGATTGGTGATGGCAGTATGATCCGGTTTTGGCTTGACCCGTGGCTATGCAACATACCTCTTAAAGAAAAGTTTCCCCACCTTTTCCGATTAGAAAAAATGAAAAGGTGTAAGGTCAGTGATCGACTTGGGGGAACATGGGATTGGTCAGGAGGTTTCAGTGAACCTGAGATGTCAAACGAGTGGGACGAGCTCAGTTTGATGGTGGATTCTGTTAGATTGTTGAGTAGGCATGATAAGTGGAAATGGTTAGGGGGGAAAAGGGACGATTTAACCAGCTTGTTAAAGGGGAGATTGGTGATGGCAGTATGATCCGGTTTTGGCTTGACCCGTGGCTATGCAACATACCTCTTAAAGAAAAGTTTCCCCACCTTTTTCGATTAGAAAAAATGAAAGAAACTAAAGGACATAAATTATATAAATACAATATATATATCAATTATGTAGCATTGAGACACAATGTATTTTCCAATGTATTTTATTAATTATGTTAAACAAAATACAAAGGTTGTTGCGGAACAAAGATAAACACCCAAGTGTAATATCTAAACAACCTTGAAATACAAGTGATCTAATAACTTGCAAGGGAACTAGTCAAGCAAGAATGTGGAAAATGTTGTTAGAATTCTTAGATGTTTTTACGTGTGCTCGGGTTTAAGGATTAATCTAAGTAAGTCTTTTATCTACGGGGTAGAGGTGGAATCTGGTGAGGTAAGCAGGATGGCAAAAAGAGCTAATTGTCGTGCTGGGGTGCTACCATTCAAGCATTTAGGGATAATGGTAGGGGCGAACATGAATAAAGTGGCAAACTGGGAGTTTATTTTTGACATTTTTCGGGCAAGACTTGCAAGCTGGAAAGGGAAATGCCTTTCTATCGGGGGCCGAGTTACATTGATTAAGGCAGTGTTGGAGAGCCTCCCTACATACTACTTCTCTCTCGATATTCAAGGCACCATGTAAAGTAATAGAAGGTCTAGAAGCAATAATGAGAAAGTTTCTTTGGGGAGGTACAAATGAAGGTAGAAAAATTAGCTGGGTCTCATGGGATAGGGTAACCTCCCCTATCGAGTTTGGCGGGCTGGGATTAAGCAAACTAAAAGATGCAAATGAAGCTATGTTGGCTAAATGGCTCTGGAGGTATAGAAATGAACCACAAGGCTTATGGAGGGCGGTCATTAATGCGATTCATGAGAACAAAAGAAGTTGGATGTCTCTCCCAGTTACTAGTGTGAGTACAGGGGTGTGGAAAAACATTGTTAAAAGTATTGAGAAAGTCAAAGTGGCGGGGGTGGGTTTCAACCAGCTTGTTAAAGGGGAGATTGGTGATGGCAGTATGATCCGGTTTTGGCTTGACCCGTGGCTATGCAACATACCTCTTAAAGAAAAGTTTCCCCACCTTTTCCGATTAGAAAAAATGAAAAGGTGTAAGGTCAGTGATCGACTTGGGGGAACATGGGATTGGTCAGGAGGTTTCAGTGAACCTGAGATGTCAAACGAGTGGGACGAGCTCAGTTTGATGGTGGATTCTGTTAGATTGTCGAGTAGGCATGATAAGTGGAAATGGTTAGGGGGGAAAAGGGACGATTTTACTGTAAAGGAAGCTAGGGCGTTTCTTGCGAGTGGCAGAGATTATAGTGGCAGAATGGTCTTTAAATGGTCAAAGTGGGTGACAAGGAAATGTAATATCTTCATGTGGAGGGTCTGTCTTGATCGGCTTCCCACTCTGTTGGCTTTGCAAAATCGTAATTGCAACTTTGGAAATGTTTTATGTGGACTGTGCAATAAAGAACCTGAAGCAATTGATCACCTCTTGGTGACATGCGAGACTGCAAGGAAGATCTGGAAACATATCAGCCACTGGTGCAAGGTACGACCATTGGGTGTTAATTGTATTAATGACTTGACAGTTATCCATAACCAATTGGGCCTCGGAAAAAAAGCTAAAAAGATTTTTAAAGGGATCGTTATAGTGGCGTGTTGGAGTTTATGGAAGGCAAGGAACGACTACAAGTTCTCGGAGACGAAAATTAATGTTGGGAAAATCATCCTTTGTGTTAGGTCGACGAGTTTCTTGTGGTATAATAATAGAACAAAAAGTGGTAAAATAGATTGGGAAAAGTGGTGTAAATTCGATGTAAATTAATAGTTTCCTTGTATTGTTTTTAACCCCGCATGTTTGGCGGGGTGTGTGAATAAAAGTTACCTTTCAAAAAAAAAAAAAAATCTAATAACTTGGAAATACTCGTAAGAACTACTTAGAGTATAACTCACAAGTTGCAATGCCAAAGTTTCTAGCATTTTGCAAATGGTGAGATGCCTTCTATTTATAGGCAAAGTCCATGATGACGTGGACTAGGCCGTACATATTATGGTTGAGAGCATTTAAGCATGCGTAAATAAAGTATGGGTGTGAAAGTCACTTTGATGTAACAGTTCACCTTTATATGCTTTTTTCGGGTTTGGAGAATTCATCTATGATTTAATTGCAACATCTGGGTTTGGAGAATTCATCCATGATTTAATTATTTTTTGTTCTTTTTCAAGGATGTTTTTCAGCTCTTCCTTTTCCAATTCTAAGGTGGCAACCATAGACTGATGACTTTTAAGGGCCAACTGGACATCTTGCAGTTCTTTTAGTCTGACCTAACTTGCGTGCAGTTCAGAAGCATTATTTTCAAACATTTTTAAACTTTCTGAACGCACAGTTTCAACATACGAAATATCAACCTCTAATAGAACTAAAAGATCCAGTTTTAGTTCTTGATCAATTTCAAAACCAAATTCACTAACCTTTTTCATGATAATGTCCACCCAACGACTAGATTCAATATCAGACTTGACCAAATGACCTTGATCTTCACGAGCCATGAAACACATGTCCCTCACTTCTTCTTCATCATCAGATGAATCATCAGAATCTTCCCATTTTTCAGTTTTTGCAATCATACAACCATTTTTACTGGAGTTGTCATGCGACATGAGAGCCATATGAGCTTTAAGCTTTTTATACTTAGCCTTATAACTCTCATCACTTTTCTGAAAATTAGAGTAATTAGGACCTGATTGTGATGAAGAGGGTTGACTAGATCTGCATTCCTTCATGAAATGTCCTTTCTTGCCACACTTAAAGCATTCAAGATCAGACTTATCAATAGAAGCGCTGGAAGCAAATGGTTTGCCAGATCGATTTGATTTGGCCTTAAAACGATTAAACGTTTTAGCCAGCATGGCAACCAGATCATCATTGTCATCCTCATTACAACCATGTGTTACACCATCAGTAATACCAGTACTTAACAAATCAGAAACTATCTTCTTCATTGAGTCAGAATGATCACTCTCAGAAGATAGGAGTGCAGTCCCATGTGGCTCAGAATACTGAACCACGACTGAACTGGTAGAAGCATGATTTTTGGCATCTTGCTCAGCCACAGCTCTCTCTGCTTTGTTCTCTTCAGTATATCTGAAGGCTCCATATAAGGATGCAAGAGTGTGACTGTGCAAGGTTTTGCCTTGTCTTAAGACCAAGATTAAGTTTTCCCATTTAGAAGGTAAAATATCACAAAATTTTTCCAACAAAATTTCTTTATCTTTCTCCACACCCAAGGCTTTCAGCTGGTTCACTAAATTAGTGAATCTGATGTAAGTTTGAGTTAAAGATTCACCAGGGAGTGCAAAGAAAGATTCATATTTCTTATTTAAAGCAACTTTTCTTGTGACAATTGTTTCAGATGTGCCTTCAAACTGAGTCATGAGTTCCTCCCACATTGTAAAGTCCCTCACACGATGGTTTAACCCACGAGTGTAAAATAACAAGTTAAGTATGAACTAGAATCGGACTAGTATTACTTTAAATATAAATGCAAGAATATAAATAAAGCAATAAACGACTTAAGCAATATTTAAACAAGTAAATAAATGATGGAACACGAATGTAATTTTCAAGTGTATTTTCTTTATTGATGATAAACAAAATACAAGATTGTTGCGGAACCTAGATATTACAAGTATGTAAATATCTAAACAATCTTTGAATTACAAGTGATCTATACTTGCTAAATAATCTCCTTAGATCGATATACTTAGAGTTGTGAAGTATAACTGTTTAGATCGAGAGTATTTAAGCAAGTTCACCAAATTGCTAAAAATTGATTTGAACGAGAAATATGACTTTGTATTTATAGGCAGATAAATTCAACAATGAATTTATTTGCCGTACAAATATGGTTGCATGCATTTAATGAACCGACAAGGTTATTAAATGCATTGGTTAAGGTACAAGGATAAATTCCTTTTAACCAACCACCTTTACACACGTATGTACTTTTATCAATAGACAATTGGGATGTCCGGGTAAAAGTGTGTAAAAGCATAAAGTCAATTCCTCGATATCAGTGTTCAGACTTTGTAAGGTCTAGAACACTAATAAAGGCTCCAGTCGGGAGATCTGGTAAGACTGTCAGTGGGCTCCACTGTTTGTCAGTCTTCTTTCTTCAGACTTCAGTCTTTGACTTCAGTGAGAATGTCTTCAGTAGAATAGATCTGGACTGGGGTGAAGTCCAGTGAGCTAATTTGGAGGATTCCAGATTTCCTATACAAGTATTTTGCTCACTGGTCTTCCATTATTTCTGGACAAATCTTCAGGGTCGCTCCATTCGTCAAGTCTGGAGTGGGTCCAGTAAATATCATTTCTGGACAAGTCTTCAGAGACTTTCCAGTCGTCAAGTCTGGAGCGAGTCCAGTAAATCTGGACCTAACAAATTCCCCCTATTTGTTTAGAAATAATGCAAGTGTTTTCAAGCTTATATCTATACAACTTTGTATGCTTGAAAAACACAAGTTTTGACTTAGTCTAAAAATTTATTGTTACTGGGAAACACTTTATAGATCATCAGTGTTCCAGTTTCATCTTTTAATACTAACTTAGACTAAATCTGATCATTTACTTTTATGAATTAAAAACTGTAACTAATATTACATACATCAACTGATAAATAGTTACAATTTTTATCAAACGATAAATTACAATAAGTAAATGATATAAGAGTCAGGCCCTTCTCTTCGATGTCTGTCCTGGAGCATCTTCAGAAGCCTTTCTCTTTGGTGATGAAGAAGATGGTACTGATTCTGGTGATTTCATGCCTATTGCAACTTCCATCTGTTGCTTTCTTCTCCATACCTTCTCAACCCTCTTCAGAAATGCTTTAACTTCAGTCGACAAATCTATCTTCCCCCTGAACGTTAAGGCAATCTCCTTCAGTTCAGTCCATTCAAACGCCTGGACTGAAGTACTCTTTCTTTCATCAGTAAAGTTACCTTCCCTGGTCAACTTTATTTCAAACTTTGACATACCTTCATGATTATCAGCAAGCTTAATCTCTGCACCAGTGATCCTTCTAGCATCAGCCCTGAAATTCAACATTTCATTATACTTGTCTTTCCATTTGGCTGTCTGGATCATTGCTTCAGTTTCCTTTGACATTCTCTGTTGTTCTACAGCAGACTGGAGTTGTTGACGATTGATTTTCAGAGAAGTGTCCAGGGGAATGAATGTGCTCACATCTGCATCTTTAATTGCTTTGAGCTGTTTGGCAGTAAGCTTAGGTAAACCAGTCAATTTCTTCCTGTACTCTAACTCCAGAGCACCAGCATTTTTCCTTATCTTCTTCTGGAGGTTCACCAATTCCTCCTTTCTCTGCCTGATAAGTTCTGGTACACTAACACTATAAATTATTGAATCATAAATCTGTTCTTTTTCAGCGTAAAAGGAGCGTACATGAATATCATTCAATGCATTCAGACATTGATGAACTCTGGGGTCTTCCTTCATCTTTTTGTACACATCAATGTTTATGCCCAACCTGCCAGCATTATAAGAATCCAGAGTCCCCATAGTTGCCATCTCCCTATGATGGGCCAGCAGTTCATCTCTTTGATTTCTCTTGAAGATTTCAATCATTATGCATTGTTGTTCCAGCTTCTTAGAGGTTTCATCATCAGCAGTGGGAAACTCTGATGATTCTTCAACAGTTTGCTCTTCTTCTCCAGATACCATTTGTTCTTTTCCTTTAACAGACTTCAGAGTAGTTGGTATATCTGGGAAAGATTCAAACTGGGGCTCACTGGCTTCAGTACCAGCAGCTTCTTCAGTGGCTTCAGTGCCAAATGCTCTCTGTGCTAATCGTGCACTGGCATCAGTACCAGTCACTTGTTTTTGTTGCACAATGCTTTTAGTAGCAAAGGCCTTTTCAACAGCACTGGCCACGACTTCTTTCTTCTTTCTAATCAAACCTTCTTGGACACCAGACGACTTTTCCCCCTTGGAATGATCACCAGTTTTGGACTTGAGATCATTCCATAATTGTTCTAGCATGTGTCTGTCCAGTGCACCAAAAGTTCTTCCAGTCACTGGAGTTGTATCATTCACATTCTTTCTAAGTGCCTGCACTTCCTTTTTAACTTTTTCAACTTCTTGAGGCAAGTGCTTTGGCAATTCTTTTTCTATCAACTTCTCCACTTGGGGTAACAACCCATCTTGAATAGTTCGAAGAACAGACCCAGAAATTTCTTCAGATATTTCTTTCAACATACTAAGTCTGAACTTCTTTGCACATTCATCACTAATTGTGCTAACAACAGCAGCCTGATCAAGTGTGGGCCTGCTTTCCAATGAACTAACCCTAGTAACCAACTTCTGAACCTCATCCTTCAGACCTGTCAGTGGTTGAACAAGTTCACCTTTCACTGCAGTCTGAACAGCATTCACCAGCCCTGTCCCCAATCCCTGGACTGCCACTTTGATGTTTTCAGTGTTGTTATTAGTGGCCAGTACCAGCTCATCCAGCTTCTCAAAAACAAGCTTTTCATTCCCAGCAAATATATTCATTTCAGATGCTAGATTGTTTGATAATAAAGATTTAAAATCGGAAACAACCTGGGATGATGACTGGAGTGATCTCTCCAGGCCCGCCACCTTACTTAAAAGGCCTTGGACCTCGACTGAAGACGAAGTGGAGAGACCACTGGGAGGTTCAAGATTTGAAGTCATTCTGTTCATTAAGGGTACTTGTGCCCAGACCTCTTCAGTTGCAATTTCATCAGTAACAACTGTTGAGTCCAGCACACGTTGTTCAGATACGTTGACTGGAGTTTCAAGTGGTGGAGGTTGAGATTGTGAAGTTTGAATGGTTGGAGGAGTGAAGTATTGAGTATTTTCTGGAATTGAAGGTGGTGGTGGTGGTGGCATGTTTGAGTCTGGTGGGGGTGGTGGCATTTCTGATTCTGGTGGTGACATATTTGTTTCTGGTGGAGGTGGTGGCATTTCTGGTAGACTTTCAACTTGTACAACATCCTCACCCAGAAAGTTCATATTGACATCAAAATTCTGATCTTCTGACATGGGAGAATCAGCCTCATCCCAAACATTTCACCAACAGTTGTATCACCAGCCTGAGCACCAACCAGTTCACCAGCCTGTTCACTTGCTTCAACATTCAAATCGATTTGAGCCTCTTGCTCACCAGATACTTGTTCATCAGCCTGAACAATTTGTTCTACCTGCTCAACAATCTGAGCCACATTTTCTTCTTGTACGACAGTCTGTACAACATTTTCTGTCTGCTCAATAACTTGTATATTTTCAACATTCTCCTCTTCAAAAATAGGAGACCCATCAATGTTCATTACATCACCAGGATGTCTTTCTGGATTCACCTGAACTCCATCTCTCATCAAACGCCTATTTGATCTTGGTCGTCTGGAAGGCTCAACATTTGGTTGTTGACCTTCAGGAGCCACTTGTCTGATGGGTTGTACAGCTTCTATAATCTGAATATCTTGGTCACCAGAGGGTCCTTCACCAACTTGACCTCTACCTGGAGCCACTTCTACTTCTTCCCTTTGAAAAAAGAGCATGGACTGAGGAATATCTACCTCATTCAGTGGAGATCTTAGGTTGGTCAGATCCCTCATATACTCACTCACAGAAAAGTGAGTAGTTTCAAAATCGTACTGGTCTCCTAGAGCGCTTTTAAACAACAGTGAAAGAAAACGGATATATGGAACAAAGGCTTTTCTACCTTTCACTTTAAGATGCTCTACCAGATCATCAAACAGGATCTGAGCAAAATCCACTCTATAACCAAACCAGAGGCAGTAGGCAATCTGGAGATGAGTCTGATTTATCTGGTCCAACCCTCTAGAACTGCCTCCCAAACATTCAACAATATGCATGAAGAAGAATCTCCATGAGTCTGTCAGCCTGCTCATGTAGACTGTTCCCTTTCTGGATAGCTGGCCATGCTCATCCATAATTTCTGTGTGCCCCATCAATCTGCATACTTCCCTGAAATTTATACCAGAGGAAAGTTCGATGGGCAACTCATTCTGTTCAAAATAATTCAATTGTAGAACAGACCTGAGTAAACTAACAGAGAAACTCAAGGATCTGGTACCTCCCTTGAGAGTATAAGTGTTAAGTAGAAATTTGAGCTTGATTTGTGCAAAAATGGAGTTAGTGTGTTAAAAGGTGAAGTGTGTGTTTTGGAGGTTGAAGATGGAGATTGAGAGAGAATAATTAGAGTGAAATGGAATGATTAGGATAAATGTGGGGAAAAGCTTACAAATAATGTGTGAAAAGGTGAAGTGTGTGTTTTGAAGGTTAGGGATGAAGATCAGAGAGAATTAAAGTTGAATGATTGGGATTAATTATGGAAATGGGGAAAAAGCTTACAAATAATGTGTGGAAGGGGGCTATTTATATCATAAATCTAAGTTTCACTAATGCCCCTTCCACCTCTAAAACATTTACATTTTAACACCATTTTAGATTTCTAACAATAAGTAATTGATGAAGTTTCATCATTATAAATTGCAGAGTACCAGAATTCACATAGATAATCGTGGTACATCCTCCCTGGATTTAAGGTCAAAGCACCATATAATGACATGAGAGAAAGAATGTATTTAGTCTCCCAATAATGGATCGGGCATTATGAACACTGGAAAGTGAGAGTTTTGCCATCCAGTTATTCATATTTATCCTTATGGCCTTAGCCTCAAGAGTAATATGGGGTGCCTTTTCAACATTGGCAACCGGAGCATATTCTGCAGCAAGCAGATTTTAGGAGAGTTAGATTGTCTTGGTGCCATTTTATGATGAATAGAAGAGGATGAAATTGAATATTTAGGGTTTTGATGAAGATTTGATGAAGAATTGAATGGAAATGGAGTAAATATGAGAGATGATTATGATTGGAATTGAATGAAGAAATTAAATGAAGGAATTTGAAAGGATTTGGGAGTAAATATGTTCGAAGTAAATGCAAATGAAATTGAAAGTGGGTATATATAGGAGAGAGAATGTGGAACTCAAACGGTTAAGTTGAAATTATCAAATAAAATTTTGATCGGGTTCTGAGATCCGCATTAATTACATCACATCACACATAAATGTGTGACGGTTTACAGCCCACAAACAGTATCAAGTTGCACTTTTTGTCTTCCCAAGGTAAAAATACCATCATTTCTTTGAAAAATTTACATGCCACGTAGGATTATAAGATAAATATCTTTAAAAAGTTTGCTTACGTGGCACGCACAATGACCAAGTATTTAAAAAAATATTATGACTCATTTCAGTGCATCTGGAGGTTGACTGGACACTCCATTATCACTGGTGGATTAGTCCAGTGACGCATGTACTGATGGTACACTGGAGGGACACTCCAGTAAAGTACCAGTGAAAACCATTTGAAAGAGACTGGTGACCTCAAACATGCACGTCAACTAATACAGACAAATGAGAGGGACACATTTACAAGGAGACAAAAGTCACCTCAAACACGCACTTCAACCTGTCCAATTACCAGTGAGAGGGACACATTTACAAAGTACCAGTAATATTTTCTGAAAAATTTTGTCCAGTGAGAAAATAAATTAATAAATTCCCCCTGAACTTAAAACATTTTTAAGAACAAAAAAAATATCTTTCAAAGTCTTTCCCCCTGGAATGTTGATCCAGAAATCTATTAATGCAAAGATAGTACACAACGGCGTTCAATATCTGGGCAGTCATAGATTTATAAATCTGTTAAATCAAGGATCCCTGATAGTACACAAAGGCGTTCAATACCAAGGTTCCAGATTTAAGGGTTTAACATTCCCAACTCACCAACAAGATATTCAAAAGTTTTGACATCCAGAGGTTTAGTAAAAATGTCAGCGAGTTGTTTGTCAGTGGGAATAAAATGGAGTTCAATGTTGTTTTTCATAATATGATCACGAATGAAGTGATACCTGAGATCAATGTGCTTCGTCTTGGAATGCATGACTGGATTGTTCGAGATAGCGATGGCACTGGTATTATCACAAAAGATTGGGGTCTTTGAATACTTAATACCGTAATCAAGCAACTGGTTCTTCATCCAGAGTATCTGAGCACAGCAACTGGCTGCAGATACGTATTCAGCTTCAGCAGTGGACAATGAAACTGAAGTTTGCTTTTTACTGGTCCAGCTGACCAGTTTGCCACCAAGGAAATGACATCCACCAGTAGTGGATTTCCTGTCTATCTTACAACCTGCATGATCTGAATCTGAATAACCCATTAGATCCATGCCTGAGCCTTTGGGATACCAAAGACCCAAACTGGGGACACCTTAAGGTACTTCAGTATGCGCTTTACAGCAAGCATATGAGATTCCTTTGGATTAGACTGATATCTGGCACATAAACATGTTGAAAACATAATATCTGGTCTACTGGCAGTTAAATACATCAGTGAACCAACCATGCCTCTGTAGACAGTGGTGTTCACTGGTTTACCATCTGGATCGGAGTCCAGTGTCAGTGGTGCAGAAATTGGAGTTGGTTTAGATGGTGAAGAGTTCATATCAAATTTCTTTAAAATATCTCTAACATATTTTTCTTGATTAATAAAAATACCATCTCTGGTCTGTTTAATCTGGAGTCCTAGAAAAAATGTTAATTCACCCATCAAACTCATTTCATATTCAGTTGACATTATTTTAGAAAATTTCTTGCACATGTTTTCATCAGTAGACCCAAAAATAATATCATCAACATAAATTTGTACCATTAACAGATTTCCTTTTTCATGAAGAATAAATAAGGTATTGTCAATTGCACCTCTTTTGAAACCATTTTTCAATAAATGTTTAGTCAGAGTGTCATACCAGGCACGTGGGGCTTGTCTGAGGCCATAAGCGCTTTGTCCAGACGATATACCCAATGTGGATGCTTTTCATCAACGAAACCTGGTGGTTGTCTGACATAAACTTCTTCTTCAAGCTTTCCATTCAAGAAAGCACTCTTTACATCCATCTGGTAGACCTTGACTGATGATGAGCAGCGAATGCTAAAAATATTCTGATCGCTTCAAGTCTAGCCACTGGAGCAAAAGATTCATCAAAATCGACATCTGACTGGCAGTAACCTTGTGCTACCAGTCTGGCCTTGTTTCTGATTACGTGGCCATCTTCATCTACCTTGTTCCTGAAGACCCATCTTGTTCCAATTGGTTCTTTCTTTCCAACTGGGAAAGGAACCAGGTACCAAACCTTGTTCCTTTCAAACTGGTGAAGCTCTTCTTGCATAGCAGTCACCCAACTTGGATCTTCCATAGCCTCGTCAATCTTCTTTGGTTCATTCAGTGATAAGAAACTGACATATAAGCATTGATCACTGGAGGCTCTTCTGGTCTGAACTCCTCTACTGGAGTCACCTATGATCTGATCGATAGGATGAGCTTTTGTCCATCTGGAGTACTGACCAGGATTGTTACTGACAACAATATCAGTGCAAGAGTTCAGTTGAGTTTCAGGATGAGGATCCTGGTAAACTATTTCAATATCTTCATCTGAATCAGTAAGATCACGATTTGCATCATGAAATTCTTCAATGGAAGGCATTTCCTGAAGTACTGGTTCAGTTTGAAATTCTTCATATGAAAATATTTCAGGAATAGTTTCAACTGATACTGATACTGGGGGAGTAGTACGTACATCTGATCCAATAACAAGTTCATTGGGTAGTTTGAAACTTATTGAAGGATAGAAAGGTGTACAACTGGGGATCTTCTTCTTACGAACTGGTTCCAAGTCAGAATGACTGGAAACTTCTTCAGGTGAATTTTTGCAGTTAATCGGATCAGATTCACCGAAGATAATTGGAATTACTGGGGGAGAATCAAGGGCAGGCTTTTTATTGATTGCATTATTTGATTCATCAAAAGTAACATGTATGGACTCTTGTACCTTCTCCAGTCTCTTGTTGTAGACTCTGAAAGGCTTTGCGAATGGCTGAATATCCTAAGAAATATCCTTCATCAGCTTTGGCATCAAATTTGCCTAACTGAGTGGAGTCGTTCAGGATGTAAACTGGACATCCAAAAACGTGAAAATAACCAATATTTGGTTTTCTATTTCTCAATATTTCAAGCGGATAGCAGATGGGACCACACCGTCACACCCCACTCGTATTAAAGGGTCTCAATATTTCATAGGAAGTCTTCTTGTGTCGCTTCACGTACACTGATCGATTCTGGGTGTGGCAAGCAGTTGCAATTGCTTCAGCCCAGAAACTGGTAGGAAGACCAGATTCAGCAGCATACTCCTGGCAGCTTCTATCAGCGTTCGATTTTTCCTTTCTACCACTCCATTTGCTCTGGAGTGCGTGCTGATGAGAAGTTCTGGGAGACGCCAGTGTCAGTACAGAATTTCTCCAGAGTTGCATTCTGGATTCTGTTCCATTGTCACTTCTTAACTGACACACCTTTCGCTTATGCTTCAGTTCAATCTGCTTGATAAGAGAGATGATTTCAGCAGCAGCTTCACTTTTAAGACCACGCTTGTGGAACGGATTGAGAGTGGACTTTGCAGATATCTTGTATAGAAGCCTGGTCCAAAAGCTGAAGGGCACAAGGGGTGTTTGTATCCCCTTTTCAAGATTCCTCTCTCTTTGTTTTAAGCATATTCTGGGTAGAGAAGCATATAATAGTACAGATTCACCGTACACTGCTCCAGATATGCTAAGGAATTTAGACTCACTGGTATCTGAAGCTGGTGAGGTTGAAATTCCTGA
>CM067167.1:144606990-144641990 GCA_034093135.1 Erigeron breviscapus
CATCTCCATCCTTCATTCTTATCTGGTGATAACCACTTCTGAGATCAATTTTTGAAAACACTCTGGAGCCATGTAACTCATCAAGCATATCATCCAATCTGGGAATAGGATATCTATACTTAATAGTTATATTGTTGATGGCTCTGCTGTCAACACACATTCTCATCGTTCCATCTTTCTTTGGGACCAGTAGAGCAGGAACTGAACAAGGACTCATGCTTGCTCTGACATAACCCTTCTCGACCAGTTCATCTACTTGTCTTTGCAATTCTTTGGCTTCATTAGGAGAACAACGATAAGCAGCTTTGTTTGGAAGAACTGAGCCTGGAATCAAGTCAATCTGGTGCTCAATACCTCTAACTGGAGGTAAACCTTCAGGTAGATCTTCAGGAAAACATCTCTGAACTCCTTCAGTAATGACTTCAGTAAACTGGGGACTTCAGTGACTTCTTCTCTTCAGACTTTTCAACGACCAGTAGCATTAGAACTGGAGAGCCTTCAGATAACTCTTCTTCAACTTCAGATTGAGATAAAAACAAAGGCTTACTGGAGATATTTCTTCACACATATTGTTGAGTGTCTAGGAGGCAGCTCTGGAGGGTTAGACCAGATTAATCAAACACACCTCCAGATTGCCTACTGTTTATGGTTTGGGCTTAGAGTGGATTTTGCCCAAATTCTTTTTGATGACTTGGTTGAGCGACTTAGGGTGAAAGGAAGAAAACCGTTCGTTCCTTATATTCGTTTCCTTTCCCTAATGTTTAAAAATGCTCTTGGAGACCAGTATGATATGGATACTACTCACTTTTCTGTGAGTGAGTATATGAGGGACCTGGTCAACCTCAGGTCTCCACTGGATGAGGTAGATATTCCTCAGTCCATGCTTTCCTTGCAAAGGGAAGAAGTTAAATGGCTCCAGTTGAAGGACCATCTGGTGATGATGTACAGATAATAGAGGCTGTACAGCCAATTAGACAAGTTGCTCCAGAAGGTCAAGGTCAAGAAGTTGTTGAACCTTCCAGACGACCTAGAACTAATAGGCGTCTGATGAGAGCTGGACTCCAGGTGAATCCAGCAAGACATCCTGGTGATGTTATGAATCTGGATGGGTTACCAATTTTTGAATCTGAAGAGGTTGTTGGGCAGGAAACTGATGAACAAGCTGAAAATATTGCCCAGATTGTAGAACAGGTTGTTGAAGTTGTTGAAGATGTTCAGAATGATGAACATGCTTCTGGTGAGCAAGAGGCTCCACTGGATTTAAATGTAGAGGCTGGTGAACAAGTGAATGTAGAGACTGGTGAACAATCTGGTGAACAGACAGTTGGGATTGCTCAAGAATGGGATGATGTTGAATCCCCAATGTCTGAAGGCTTTGATGTTAACTTGAATTTTCTGGGTGAAGATGTACAAGAAGAAGAAAATCTACCAGAAATGCCAACACCTACACCAGAAATGCCACCACCAGAACCAAACATGCCACCACCACCACCACCTTCAATTCCAGAAAACACCCAATACTTCACCAGCAACCATTCAACCTTCAGAATCTCAACCTCCTCCTCGTGCGCCGGAGTCACCAGTTGCAACATCTGAAGCTGCAACTGAAGAGGACTGGGCACAAGTTCCTCTAATGACCAGATTACCCTCAACTTGAACCTCCCAGTGGTCTCTCCACTTCATCTTCTGCCGAGGTCCAAGGCCTTTTAAGTAAGGTGGCGGACCTGGAGAGATCACTCCAGACTTCATCTCAGGTTATTTCTGACTTCAAATCATTATTATCAAATAACCTGGCATCTGAGATGAATGTCTTTGCTGGAAATGAGAAGCTGGTTTATGAGAAGCTTGATGAACTGGTACTGGCCACAAACACCAACACTGAAAAGATCAAGGTGGCAGTCAAGGGATTAGAGACTAGGTTGGTTACTTCTGTTCAGACTGCAGTCACTGGCGAACTGGCAGGTCTGAAAGAAGATGTTCAGAATTTGGTCTTCAGGGTCAGTTCTCTGGAGAGTAGACCCACACTGGAACAGGGTGCAGTTGTTAGCACTATAAGTGATGAATGTACAAGGAAGTTCAGAAACAACATGTTGAAAGAATTATGTAAAGAAGTTTCTGGGACTGTTCTTCGTAGCATTTATGATGGGGTGTTACCCCAAGTAGAAAAGTTACTGGATGAGAAGTTGCCAAAACACTTGCCTAAAGCTGTTGAAAATGTTCAGAAGGAAGTGCAGGCACTTAAGAAAGTTGTGACTGAAACAACTCCAGTAGCAGGTACAACATTTGGTGCACTGGACAGACTTATGCTTGAAGAATTATGGAATGATCTCAAGTCAAGAACTGGAGATCGTTCCAAGGGGGAAAGGTCGTCTGGTGACCAAACTAAAAGACAAAGAGCATATGGCACTGAAGCCGGGCTAACTGAAGAAGCTACTGGTACTGAAGCCAGTGAGCCCCAGTTTGAGTCCTTCCCAGATATTCCATCAAACTCTGAAGGCTATTAAAGGAAAAGAAAAAGTGGTATCTGGTGAAGAGGAAGAGCATACTGAAGATGCTGATGATGAAACTTCCAGGAAGTTAGAGCAAGAATGCATAATGATAGAGATTTTCAAAAGAAATCAAAAGGATGAACTGCTAGCCCATCAAAGGGAGATGGCAACAATGGGGACTCTGGACTCTTACAATGCTGGAAGGTTAGGCATTAACATTGAAGTATATAAAAGGATGAAAGATGACCCCAGAGTTCATCAATGCCTAAATGCATTAGATGATGTTCATGTACGCTCATTCTACGCTGAAGAAGAACAGGTATATGATTCAATTATTTATGGCGTGAGTGTACCAGAACTCATCAGACAAAGAAAGAATGAACTGGTAAGTCTCCAGAAAAAGATAAGAAAGAATGCTGGTGCTCTGGAGATAGAGTACAGAAAGAGACTTACTGGTTTACCAAAGTTGACTACCAGACAGATCAAAGCAATCAAAGATGCTGATGTAAGTACTTTCATTCCCCTGGACACTTCTCAAAAAATAAATCGTCAAGAACTCCAATCTGCTGTAGAGCAAAGGAGAGTGTCCAAGGATACTGAAGCTTTGATCCAGCAAGCCAAGCTGAAAGAAAAATACAATGAGATGTTGAATTTCAGGGCTGATGCAAGAAGGATCACTGGTGCTGAAATCAAGTTGGCTGAAGATCATGAAGGCATGTCAAAGTTTGAAGTAAAGTTGACCAGGGAGGGTAACTTTACTGACGAAAGGAGAAGTACTTCAGTCCAAGCTTTTGGATGGAGTGAACTGAAGGAAATCGCTTTAACGTTCAGGGGGAAGACAATGTGTCGACTGATGTTAAGGCATTTCTGAAAAGGGTGGAAAAGGTATGGAGAAGAAAGCAACAGATGGAAGTTGCAATGGGCATAAGATCACCAGATTCAATACCATCTTCTCCATCACCAAAGAGAAAGGCTACTGAAGATGCTCCAGAAAGGACATCGAAAAGAAGGGCCTGACTCTTATTGTTTACTTATTGTAATTTATTGTCTTATGAAAATTGTATACTATTTATCAGTTGATGAATGTAATAATAGTTGCAATTTTTTATTTTTATAAGTAAATGATCAGATTTAGTCTAAGTTAGAACTTAATTGATGAAACTGAAAACACTCATGATCTATAAAGTGTTTTCCAGTAACTTAGATTATTTAGACAAATCGAAACTTGTGTTTTTCAAAGCTTACAAAATGTATAGATTCAAGCTTGAAAACACTTGCATTATTTCTAAACAAATAGGGGGAATTTGTTAGGTCCAGATTTAGTCCAGATTTACTGGACTCGCTCCAGACGCGACTACTGGAGCCTCACTGAAGATCTGACCAGAATCGTGTTCTACCGGACCTACTCCAGACTTGGAATCTGGAGTCCCTCTGAAGATTTGTCCAGAAATAATTGAAGACCAGTGAGCAAATACTTGTATAGAAAATCTGGAGTATTCTCCAGATGAGCTCACTGGACTTCACCCCAGTCCAGATCAACTCTACTGAAGACATTTTGACTGAAGTCTGAAGAAAGAAGACTTAACAAATGGCGGAGTCCACTGGAAAGTCTTACCAGATCTGTACACTGGAGGATTGTCAGTGTTCTAGATCCTACAAGTCTGAACACTGATATCAAGGATTGACTTTTCCCTTTACACACTTTCCAAAGAACAATCCACTTGTTCTTTACCAAAGTATACGTGTGTAAAGGTGGTTGGATAAAAGGATACACTTGCATTTGATGTGACTTTATCCTTATTCCTTATCCAATACATTTAATGTTCTTGTCGGATCATTAAATGTATGCAACCATATTTGTACGGCACAAAATTCACTGGTGAATTTTGTTGCCTATAAATACAAAGTCATTTCCTTGACATAAATACTTTTTAGCATTCATTTTGCATTAAAGTGAATTTGTCCAAATACTC
The DNA here is from genome assembly GCA_034093135.1 of Erigeron breviscapus. Classification (NCBI taxonomy): domain Eukaryota; kingdom Viridiplantae; phylum Streptophyta; class Magnoliopsida; order Asterales; family Asteraceae; genus Erigeron; species Erigeron breviscapus. The sequence continues at coordinate 144,611,453 of CM067167.1, forward strand.
TCGATCTTAAACTGGGATACTTCACAACTTTAAGTATCTCGATCCTAAAGAGTTATTTGACAAATATAGATCATTTGTAACTCAGAGGTTGTTAGGATACATACTTAATTGTATTATCTTGATTCCGCAACAACCTTGTGTTTTATTTAACATCATAAATAAAATACCCATGAAAAATACATAATGTTCCACTTTATTTGTTTATTGCTTTAAGTCTTGTATTACTTTATTTATATACTTGTATTTATATTAAAGTAATACTAGTCCATTCTAGTGCTTATTAGACTTGTTGTATTTTGCACTTTCCTGGTTTAACCATCGAACTTAAGGGACTCACAAAATCCTTAAAACTGGAGATTTCTTTGTTATTGAACGCGTCAGTGACACTGATGAAGTTCTCCAGTTAAGGAGGTCCAGATAATCTTTGCTCGCCAGGCTATCGAACGCCTTTGTGATACTATCCTGGCACTAATCGATTTCTAGATCATCATTTTAGGGGGAAAGACTCAAAATAATTTTCTGACTAAAATTCGTTTTTGTTTGAAAATGGCAACTGGAGAGTTTTCCAGTTGGAAACTGGCACTGGACTGATCCTCCAGTGACCAGATTCAGTCTTGTCTCAATTTTTTTTTATAACGTTAGAAATACTTGGTCAATATGTGTGACACGTGATGGTACTCGAGTGTTTTAAACCACTTGATACCGTCATCTGACGTGTTTAAAGTCATTTTGGTATTTGACAACTGTTTGTATTGGGAAAATAAAAAGTGAGTGGGCGCGTGGGTAAGATAAGCCGTCGTAGCATTTAATGTTGACATGGTAACATTTAATGCTGACATGGTAAATTATGATTTTATTTCAAAATTCAAACTTATTTTGTAAAAATATCCACAAAATTGATTTTGTTAATAAAATATAGTTTTTGGTATTACATTGGGATCTTGAATTCCTTATAAATACCCTTATTTACTCCGAACACATTTACTTTCCTTCACATTCTTTCATTTACTTCCCAATCATCTAAATTGCTTCATTTCTCTCTCTGCTTCATAAATCAAGAACCCTAATCCCTAAATTTCAATTTCATTTTCCAATGGCACCTAGATCATCCCGTTCAAGAGATGTAAATCTCTTGACTGTTCCATATGCTCCTTCACCAGATGTCAAACCGGCATCTGATGCTCCTAGTAATGCTTCGGTCATCAAACTCAATCCAAATAATCCGATGGCAAGCTTACAAGGATCTCAAGGGTCCAATACCCTTATTGGTAGAATCCAAAATTTTTTGAAGGATTCTCCAATAGGACCCTCATTCTCTCTAAACCCACGCAAGATGTTTCACGACTACTTGTGTGAGTTTTGGTACACTACCACTCTTTCTTCAGATTGTTCCTCCATCACTTTCACATTAAAAGGTGGAACAATCCAGTGTACCTTGTTCGCTGACGTGTTGAGGGATGCCTTACACCTCAACTACTGGAGAGAGGGTGAATCTCCAGTTGTCTTACCCCCAAATATTAATTTCCGTCAAGTCCTTCTAGAAATGGGACATAAGGAGTGCTTGGACAATGGGGTTTTGAAGACGAAGGGTGCGATGACCATGAAGGGTCTTACACCTTCATGGAGGTACTTTTTCATCCACCTGGTGGAGAGTATGGGTGGGAGTTCTGGTGGTCTTGACCAGATTAACTCCTCACAAGTAGAGATGGCATACTGCTTGTGGAATGGATTGAGAGTAGACTTTGCCGATATCTTTTTCAGAAGCCTAGTACAAAAACTGAAGGGCACCAGGGGAGTTTGTATCCCCTTCTCAAGGTTTCTCTCTCTCTGCTTTCAACAAATTCTGGGCAGTGAAGCATATACAAGCACAGATTCACCTTACACTGTGCCAGATTTGTTGAGGAATTTAGACTCTCTAGTATCTGAAGCTGGAGAGGTCGAAATTCCAGATCGAATGCAACTGGCATTCGCTAAAACTGATGCACCAATCGAAGGTGAGTCAGAAAGACAACTGGGCGGGCCTCAAAATAATGAGGGACCCTCCAGTTCGTCTAATGTTATGGTTGAGGATAGAGCAACCATAACTGAGGCAACTCCAATAACATCTATCCCTGGTGAAGATACCTCGGTATCTGATCCTCCAACAGATGCACCCATCCAGGAAACTGGGGAAGGTCATCTGGAGACTGACCCTTCTGGTCAGCCCTCAGTTACATTCATGGATCTGGACATGAATGTTAATGACGAGGAAATCCTTATAGAGTCTTCGGATTTTGAAGGAACTGCTTCAGACTTGGAGATTTTTGATTCTGCTGTACCAGATCAAAACCCTTCATCTCAGTCTCGCTTCCAGATGCATCAATTTCACTTTCACCATCCCAACAAAATGTGCCTACTGATATACCATTCCCAACTTATAACTATATGTCTGGAAACAGACGTATGGCTCCTTCACCAACTGGGCAATTCTCACTCCTTCGAGAAATGCCACCCCCACCGCCGCCGTTGTTCACACCTGAGCATTCTCAGCATGAACAACACATTGAACTTCCAGTCCTTTCTTCTACCACCACTCCTATTATTTCTTCAACTGCTGGTATGACAACTGGGGAGACTTCTCTAAGTTTGCCTCCTCCAGTTGCTCCAGTAGTAACTGCTGCTGGTCCAGTGACACCTTCTCCTTCGTCACTGGACAGTCAAGTTGTCTCTATTCAAGCCGATATCCAAAACCTTCTAACCAGGGTGGAGGATATTCAAAAGACAATTGACAAAAACACCAAGTCTTTCTCCAGATACCACAAGGATCACTTGACCAACATTAAAGTGGTTGATCTGGGGATTAATAAGTTTTCATCAAATGAAGACTTGGTGTTCAACAAGCTAAATGAGTTGGTCACTGGCTGCAACAATCTGGAAACATCTTTGAAAGAAGCCTTTAACCTCACTCAGTCCAAGGTCACAACCTCAATCTCCAACTTGCTGAGCAACACTGTCAGAACTTCAGAAGTTGATTTAAGGGAGATTGAAAAACAGGTAAAGGAATTGGTTGACAAGCCTGGGTTGAATGTGGCTGAACTTGGAGAGCAGTTAATGACTTCAGTTGGTCAGAAGATAGAGGATACGCTGGGTGCTAGAGAACAACAATTGATTGAAAGGGTGATGTCTGAGATCACCAAGTTGGCCACTCCTCAGGTTGATCTGGCCCCACTCACTAGTGAGATCAACCAGTTGAGAGGCAGCATTGACAATTTGAACACCCAGGTATCTCTTCATGCTCAATCCTTGGATAAACTGACAACTGAAGTAGAGAACTTGAAGAAGAAGGATGAAGAAGTAAAGGACAAGGTGGTTTCTGGTCTGGATGAAGACTCCAAGCTTTTAAATGAACTTAAAACTGGTCAAGAACAGGTTACAGCAAATGTTTTGACCCAGTCAAAGGAGACCAACCATCTGTGGAGGTCTTTCAGGATGATGTGTGGAATTTTCAAGGAGTGCAAGGACATGCAAACATGGCAGCCTCTTGACCGGTTGCCATCTCACCCTTCTGAATGGGAAGTTATTAGGGCAGGTCTAGATGCTGCCAAGGGGGAAAGAAGTGCAGTCCTTGCACCAGTTGCACCTGGAAGAACCCCATCTGAAAGTCAATCTGGTGGTGAATTGATTGTGGCTGCCAGTACTGAAGCTGGTGAGCAAAGAGTTGTTGAAACTGGTGATGTAGGTGATAGGGGGAATGTTGTTGATAAGGGCAAAGGTTTAGCAGTTGATGTATCTGCCCAGCCGGCCACTGATGTACCAATGTTAGAAACTGGCAATGCTGATGTACTTCCTCCAGTTTCAGATAGTGATAGCAGAAGATTGGCTAGACTTGGCAATGATATTAAAGAAAGAAAGAAAATGAAACAAAGAAACCAAGCTGAAGCCAGAGCACATCTTGCACAGATCAAACTGCTTGATATGAGTGATGCTCATCTTTTGGGAATCACTAAGGAGGAGTATACCAGAATAAAGAATGATCCCAGGATAGTTGACCAGTTGAAAGAAATGCTTGATGTTGAATTGGACAGACACTATCCTGAGGATGAAGCTGAATTTGATGCCAGAAATTTAAACATATCAGTGGAGAAGGCGAAGGAGAACAGGCCAGTGGGATTCTAAAAAGAATTGAACATGTTAAGAAGGTTGTGAAAAGGGTTTTGAATCCACCAAGAAGGATTTCTCAACCAAGAAGACCACTGACCAGAGATGCTGACCTTAGCACGTTTGTTGAACCAACTGGAAAAGTATCTAATGAAGACATCATGTCTGCTGTACTGGCTGCTGGTGCTGGGAGTATAAAAATAACAAATGAATCTGAAGCAAGAAGCTATTACTCCCAGATCATGGCAACCAGAAGACATAGTGGGACTATCAATGGTGTCAATGTAACAATCAAGCCAGGCACCAAGGTCTTTCATGTTGAAGTTAGTTATACCAGAGGGCCACTGGTTAAAACTGACAATCCTGGTGCAATGCAGTATGGGTTCAGTGAATGGGTGGAAATGGTGAATGTTTTGGATGCCAAGGCACAAAAGAATAGGTTTGAGAAAGCATGGGTGAACTTCTTAAGGGGCAAGATTCAACACAAAGAAAATCTGGAGCTAAAGTTGAATATTGATCCTGAAGACTCACAACCTATTTCTTCAGTGACCAAGAGAAGAAGAACTGGCGAAGGGCCATCTCATTAAGTTCTCTTTTCAGTTATCTACTTGTAATTGTATTTACATTCTGTAACTTGTATAAATTTCATTTCCTTGTATAAATGAAGTTACCAGTTTGTAACCACAAGGTAGATAATAGATTAAAACTAACAAACCTAAAAGAAAAACCCAAGGCATTTATTGATCTATAAAAATGCCTTGGAAAACTTAGATTTAATCGAACAAGTCTCTCCAGTTCACACTTGTACAGATACAAGGACTGAAAAAGACTTGCCAGTATTTCTAGACAAATAGGGGGAATTTGTTAGGACCAGTTTACTGGTAAACTGGCCAGTCTCCAGTTGCACCTAGAGACCCAGTGAAACTGGAGACCCAGAAGATTTGTCCAGAAATATATTGAAGTCCAGTTGCACCTAGAGACCCAGTGAAACTGGAGACCCAGAAGATTTGTTCAGAAATATATTGAAGTCCAGTTGCACCGTACAGTCAACGCAACTGAAGACTTCCTCCAGTTGAGAACTGACCAGTTGAAGAATCCTTCTAGTTGAAGTCAAAGACAACAAGTGAAAGATAGAGAATGACAATGGCAGCGAAGCCCAGTTGACATTCTAGTCAGTTACAAACTGGAGACCTTCAGTGGAAAGCTTTTACAAAGCTTTACACTGATTACGAGGAAATGACTTTTATGCTTTATGTGCTTTTACCCGGATAATAAGATTCATCTTATTATTTAAGTAATAAAAGGTACATAAAGCTGGTTGAATAAAGTTGCTTTATACTGCAACTTTACACTGATTACGAGGAATGACTTTTATGCTTTATGTGCTTTTACCCGGATAATAAGATTCATCTTATTATTTAAGTAATAAAAGGTACATAAAGCTGGTTGAATAAAGTTGCTTTATACTGCAACTTTACACTGCATTTTAAGGAATTAAATGTTATTCCTTAAATGCTCTCAACCACATTTGTACGGCCAAAGTTAACATCCCAATGTTAACTTTGCCTATAAATACAAGTCATTGCACAACAAGAATATTAACTTCTTCGAACATACTTCGAAGGAATTCACACTTTGCATACCTGCAATATTCTTGGTGAACTTGTGCAATATTCTCTCAATCGTTAAAAGGAATATTTCACAACTTTAAGTGTTTCGATTGTTTTGAGAAATTCCAAGTGTAGATCAATTGTAGTTCATAGGTTGTTAGGATATTTACATACTTTGTATTATCTTGGTTCCGCAACAACCTTGTAATTTATTTAAAGTTAATAAATAAATTACACTTAAAAATTACATATTGTCTCACCAATTTACTTTACAAGTTATTTGTATTATTGCATTGTTCTTTACTTATTGTCACTTAAATAAGTAATCTATCTAGAACTTGGTATATACTCTCTGTAACTGGTCGTCTCCAGTTCAGGGCTTATATTGCAAAGTAACTCCACCATCGACATAGAGGTGTCTTCAGGTAGTGCCATCTATTGAGTTGGGACTTATAGAAGCTCAGTCGAAACCTCGCTTCAGATCGTAGTCACTGGAAGTGCATCAGTGATGACTGTACCATCTGCAGCCATCACATCTCCTGTCGTAGAACTTTGAACATTAATTACTAGTGGTGACGCACCAGTAACATCGTTTGTTCGTGCATGTAAAGTGGTGTCAGAAATTTGGCCAAGTTCAAGAGATTGTGCTGACACGGACTCTACTGAAGGATGGGTTGTCCTTCTAATATCTTCACCACTATCCCCTAAAAGAAGATTGGAAGTGGTTGCTTGTGGGTTTTCTCATATGACATCTCCAGATCCCTGTTGGGAGGAATCTGGATGGCGAGTTTCGGTTCTACTGGGAGCGACCAGTTCTCCTCCCTTCCTAAGACGTCTGGTAGCATTTCTTGGTCGTCTGGAGCGGTTTTGTGGTAAGATATTTGCACCTTCTGTTGGTCAGAGGCCACCTCGGTTTCTGGTGACCCAACTTCAGCAATGAGGACTCCAGTGGGTCCTTCACTATTTTGAAGCCCACCTGGAGCCTCTCCGACTCATCTGGTGATGATGCATCGGTTATTTCTCTCCTGAAATGGTGGAGCATGTTTTGAGGGATATCCACTTCACCAGGTTTTGAAACTAAATTATTTAAATCCCTCAAATACTCAGATACTGAAAAGTATTGTGAGCGATAATCATACTCTCCACCAAGTAAAAATTTAAAAATGAGAGAGAGAAAACGAATAAAAGGTATATGTGGTTTTCTACCTTTTACTTTCAGACGTTCTGCCAGATCATCAAAGAAGATCTGAGCAAAATCCACTCTGTATCCAAACCAGAGGCAGTAAGCAATTTGGAGTTGTGTCTGGTTGATCTGGTCGAGTCCTCCAGATTTGCCTCCTAAACACTCAACTATATGAGTGAAAAAATATCTCCATGAGTCTGTCAGCTTACTCATGTAGATGGTGCCCTTTCTCTTTAGCACCCCATGTTCATCAACGATATCAGTGTGCCCCATTTGCCTACATACTTCCCTATAATTGAGACCAGAGGGAAGTTGTATGGCCATCTCATTATCAACAAAATAATTCAACCTAAGAGCCTCTCTAATGGTGTCAACAGTGATAGAGAGTGGCCTGGTGCCTTGTTTCAAAGTAAAGTGGATGGTGTCATTATCACCTTTCACAAAATGAGCTGTGTACCAGAACTCGCATAGATATTCATGGTACATATTCCCTGGATTCTAAGTCAGGGCTCCATATAATGGACAACTGAGGAAAAAGGCAGTCAGTCGCCCAATAATGGATGTGGGTTGATGGGTTCCAGAGAGTTTGGCCATCCAGTTATTTATATTTATACGAATAGCTGTCGGATCTAGGGTAATATGTGGTGCTTTGATGACGGCAGCAACTGGATTATAAGATGAAGAAAGAAGGTTTTTCTCGGAGTTTGATTGTCTAGGGGACATTGTATATAAACGATTACCCAGAATTTGAAAGAAAAGATGGTGTTTTTAAGCTTTCTAGGGTTTGATTTATGATGAGAGAGAGTGATTATTGGAATTGAATGAAGAAGAAAGTAAATGAAGGAATTTGGGAGTAAATGATTTTCGAGATGGGGTGAAAGTGAAAGTAAATGTGGGTATTTATAGATGAGAGATAAAGTGGAATTCAAAACGGTTTATATTTTAAATTTATTCAATTTAATTTTGATCGGTTTTGAAATCCGCATTTAATGCTTCACATCACACATAAATGTGTGACGTTTGACAGCCCACAAAAACTACCCACTTGCACTTTTTGTCTTCCCAAGGTAAAATTTCCATCATTTAGTTTGAAAAATATCTTTGCCACGTAGGATAAAAAGTTACTATCCATTCAAAATGGTTGCTTACGTGGCACGCACAAAGACCAAGTATTAAAATAATTATGACTGACATACCATGACTCATTTCAGTGCATCTGGATGTTGACTGGACACTCCAGGATCACTGGTGGATCATGCCAGTGAAGTATGCACTGATGGTACATTGGAGGACTTCCAGTAAAGTACCAATATTATTTTCCAGAAAATTCTTCTAGTGAGAAAATAAATTCCCCCTGAAATTAAAAACCTTTTAAGGACAAAAATATGGTTTGAGTCTTCCCCCTAGAATGGTGATCCATAAATCTATAATGCAAAGATAGTATCACAAAGGCATTCGATAGCTAAGCTTACATAGATTTATAAATCTGGAAATCAAGGAACCTTGCCAGTGTCACAAAGGCGTTCATAACAAGGTTCCAGATTTAAGGGTTCAACATTCCCAACTCACCAACAAGATGTTCAAAGGTTTTTACATCCAATGGTTTAGTAAAAATGTCAGCGAGTTGTTTGTCAGTGGGAATAAAATGGAGTTCAATGTCATTTTTCATAATATGATCTCGAATAAAATGATACCTGAGGTTGATGTGCTTTGTCTTCGAGTGCATGACTGGATTGTTTGAGATAGCAATGGCACTGGTATTATCACAAAAGATTGGAGTCTTTGAATACTTAATACCATAATCAAGCAACTGGTTCTTCATCCAGAGTATCTGAGCACAACAACTGGCTGCAGATACATACTCAGCTTCAGCAGTTGACAATGAAACTGAAGTTTGCTTCTTACTGGTCCAGCTGACCAGTTTGCCACCAAGGAAATGACATCCACCAGTAGTAGATTTCCTGTCTATCTTACAACCTGCATGATCTGAATCTGAATAACCCATTAGATCCATGCCTGAGCCCTTGGGATACCAAAGGCCCAAACTGGGGACACCCTTAAGGTATTTCAGTATGCGCTTTACAGCAAGCATATGAGACTCTTTTGGATTAGACTGATATCTGGCACATAAACATGTTGAAAACATTATATCTGGTCTACTGGTAGTTAAATACATCAGTGAACCAACCATGCCTCTATAGACAGTGGTGTTCACTGGTTTTCCATCTGGATCTGAGTCCAGAGTAAGTGGTGCAGAAATTGGAGTGGGTTTAGATGGTGAAGAGTTCATATCATATTTCTTTAAAAGATCTCTAACATATTTCTCTTGATTAATAAAAATGTCATCTCTGGTTTGTTTAATCTGGAGTCCTAGAAAATATGTTAATTCACCTATTAAACTCATCTCATATTCAGATGCCATTATTTTTGAAAATTTCTTGCACATATTTTCATCAGTAGAACCAAAAATAATATCATCAACATAAATTTGTACCAGTAAAAGATTACCTTTTTCACGAAGAATGAACAAGGTACTGTCAATTGCACCTCTTTTAAAACCATTTTTCAACAAGTGTTTAGTCAAAGTATCATACCAGGCTCGTGGGGCTTGTCTGAGACCATAAAGTGCTTTGTCCAGACGATATACCCAGTGGGGATGCTTCTCATCAACGAAGCCTGGTGGTTGCTTGACATAAACCTCTTCTTCCAATTTTCCATTTAAAAATGCATTATTTACATCCATCTGGTAGACCTTGAATTGATGATGAGCAGCAAATGCTAAGAAAATTCTGATCGCTTCAAGTCTAGCCACTGGAGCAAATGATTCATCAAAATCAACATCTGATTGACAATACCCCTGTGCAACCAATCTGGCCTTGCTTATGATAACATGGCCATCTTCATCTACCTTATTCCTAAAGACCCATCTTGTTCCAATTGGTTCTTTCTTACCAACTGGGAAAGGAACCAGGTTCCAAACCTTGTTCCTTTCAAACTGGTGAAGCTCTTCTTGCATAGCTATCACCCAGCTAGGATCTTCCATAGCCTCGTCAATCTTCTTCGGTTCTATCAGTGACAAGAAGCTGACGTACAAACATTGTTCACTGGAGGCTCTTCTGGTCTGAACCCCTCTACTGGAGTCACCTATGATCTGATCAATAGGATGTGCTTTTGTCCACCTAGAGTATTGACCATGATTGTTGTGAACAACAATATCAGTGCAAGAATTCAGTTGGGGTGCATCAGTTGAAACATTATAAACTGGTACCCATGGTTCTTCATAAACCATCTCCACATCTTTCATCGGAGTCATTAAGATCACGATTTGCATCATAACATTCTTCATTTGAAGGCATTTCTTGGAGAACTGACTCAGTTTCAACTGGAACTGATACTGGGGGAGTATCAAGGGTTGGCTTTTTATTGATTGCAGCATTTGATTCATCAAATGTGACATGTATTGACTCTTGGACCTTCTCCAGTCTTTTGTTGTAGACTCTGAAGGCTTTGCGAATGGCTGAATAACCTAAGAAATATCCTTCATCAGCTTTGGCATAAAATTTGCCTAACTGACTGGAGTCGTTCAGGATGTACACTGGACATCCAAAAACGTGAAAATAACCAATATTTGGTTTTCTATTTCTTAATACTTCATAGGCTGTCTTCTTGTGTCTCTTAATATAAACTGACCTGTTCTGGGTGTGGCAAGCAGTGGCAATTGCTTCAGCCCAGAAACTGGTAGGAAGACCAGATTCAGCAAGCATACTCCTGGCAGCTTCTATCAGTGTTCGATTCTTTCTTTCTACAACTCCATTCTGCTCTGGAGTGCGTGCTGAAGAGAAGTTCTGGGAGATGCCAGTGTCAGTACAGAATGACTCCAGTGTAGCATTCTGGAATTCTGTTCCATTGTCACTTCTTAACTGACACACTTTTTGCTTATATTTGAGTTCAATTTGCTTGATAAGAGCAATGATTTCAGCAGCAGCTTCATTTTTAGACCTGAGAAAGATAACCCAACAATATTTGGAGAATTCATCGACAATCACCAGGGTGTATCTTTTACCAGCACGAGTCTGAACATTCACTGGACCAAAAAGATCCATATGAAGCATATGAAGTGGTTCAGATATGCTAAAATTCTGCTTGGTCTAGAAACTGGCACGTTTCTGCTTACCCATTTCACATCCTGGACATGGCCTTTCCTTTTTGAAGGAAACTGAAGGTATCCCATCTGCTAGTTGTTTTCTAGACAACTTATTAATATTTTTGAAATTTAAATGGGATAACCTTTTATGCCATAGCCAGTTTGTGTCTTCATCAGCTTGAGTATAGATACATTGCTCTGAAGGAGAGCTTTCTATATCCATTACATACACATTTCCTCTTCTGGGAGCAATCAATACTACCTTCCAGTCCTTGTTGAATACGCTGAAGGCTTGCGAATGGCTGAATACCTAAGAAATATCCTTCATCAGCTTGATAGAAACACTGCTCTGAAGGAGAGCTTTCCATATCCATTACATACACATTTCCTCTTCTGGGAGCAATCAATACTACCTTCCAGTCCTTGTTGAATACGATGCCCTGAGTAATATTGAACAAAACTTGATAGCCATCATCACACAGTTGACTGACACTAATCAGGTTATATTTCAAACCATTCACATATGCAACTCGTCTGAATTTGACTTGTCCATTGTTCAGAACACCATATCCCTCAGTTTTTCCACAACCATCATTTCCAAAAGTAATGAGGGTCCATCAGAAATTATGAACTCCTCCAGCAGGGTCTTACATCCGGTCATTGTCCTGCCAGCTGCACTGTCAAGATACCAAATATACTTCTTTCGATTGCCCTGCACATCCACCAGATTGATTAGTTAGATTTGGGAACCCATCGACTGATGGGTTCACTGGACTCTCCCTTATAAGTCCCAGGGGGTATCTGGTTGAGTTCACTTTCTTGTACCACAGATTTTTCTGAAAATACAATTGGAGTTGATAGTTTTGAAACCTTTTTCTTCTTCTTCTCAACTGGAGAAACATTTTTATCCTTCTTGGAAAAAGGTTTTGTATTTTGTTTAGAGCCAGATGGAGTACCCTCAAAATTGTTTAATCTTGCATTACAACTTTGGACTTGTCGAGCCATTAGTTGAAACTGGTTCTCTAATCTTAACAAAATACTTTCTTCAGATGACACCTGAGCCTTTCCAGTTGACTGGACTTTAGGCTTAGGAAGGGAAACATTCTTTTTCTTTGGAACAGAGGGTTCCTTAGAAGCAGACTGAGGCAAAGGTTTCTTCTGATTGACCTTTTTAACTGGAGCATTCATCTGTGATGCTCCAGTCCTGACCTCTGGGGATTGAACTGGTAAGACACTAGGACTGGGGGTAACAGGCTCATCATATATGGTGTTGGGCCTGACCTCCTTTGGTAAACGGTCAATAACAGGGACCAGTGATGCAACATGGGTATTTCCATCCAGATATGCTCGACTTTGAGTTGGATATTGATTTACTGCTGCATCTAATGGTTTTTTGGTCTCTAGCCATGATTTAATGACCTGTTTTTCTTTTTCCAAAATTATTTCCAGGTCTTGTTTCTCCTGGACCAGTTGTTCAGTTACCAAAACTTGTGCCTTAAAGGCCAGTTCAATACCTTGAAGTTCTTTTAATTTTGATTGTAAAATTGAAAGTTCAGTAAAATCTGTTTCTAGACCTTTAACACTGTCAGATCTAACAGTTTCAACAAAAATTAAATCAGAATTAAGAACTTCAGCAATGTCCAATTTTAGTTCAGGGTCAGTCTTAACATCATATTCACTGACCTTTTTAATCACTATGTCCACCCATCTTCCAGATGTGACATCTTCTTTCACCAGATGCTCTTGGTCTGCCAGAGCCATATAACAACAATCTCTTTTCTCTTTTTCATCAACTGATGAATCATCAGAGGGAACCCATTTTTCTTCAGTGGTTGCAATCATGCATTTATTATTATCTTTTTCAGTAGACATGAGAGCAATTTGAGCCGTAAGCTTTTTATATTTGGACTTGTAGCTATCATCAGGCTTTTGATAAGAACTAGATGGACCAAACTGGGATACAAACTGACTGGACTTGCATTCCTTCATGAAATGAGCTCTTCTGCCACACTTAAAGCATGTCAGATTGGCCTTATCAGTAGAAGCACTGGAAGCATGTTGTCCACTGGACCTATTTGCTCTTGCTTTGAAACGGTTAAACGTTTTAGCAATCATTGCAACCAAGTCATCATTGTCAGTTTCATCACAGTCTGGAGAGATATTATTTGTTACTCCAGATTCCATTAATTCAGACATCATCTTCTTCATAGAAAATACATTATCGGAAGACATTAATGCTGCACAAGGTGGTTCAGTATGACTGACCACAGTGGAACTACTGGAAGCATGGTTTAAGGCATCTTGCTCAGCCACAACTCTCTGAGCATGATTCTCTTCAGTGTATCTGAAGGCTCCATATAAGGAAGCTAGAGTGTGGGTGTGCAAAGTTTTACCCTGCCTTAATACCAGTATCATATGAGACCATTTTGTGGGTAAAATATCACAAAATTTTTCTAGAAGTATATCTTTGTCTTTCTCAACCCCAAGACCTCTCAGCTGGTTAATAATGCTCATAAATCTGGTGTAAGTACCAGTGAGAGACTCATTGGGAAGAGCAAAAAATGACTCATACTTTTTGTTCAAAGAAACTTTTCTGGTGACAATAGTGTCATCACCTCCTTCATACTGGGTTACTAGTTCATCCCACATGGTTTTAGCACTGGGAAAAAGAACTAGTGTGGGAATTAGGGTTTCTGGAACAGCCCCGGGGATCATGTTTTTGAGCTTAGTATCTAAATCTACCAGTCTTCTCTCCTCTTCAGACCAATGTTCCTCCCTCTTTTCCCTTCCTTTTCTAGATCCAGTTGGATCAAGAAGAGCATTGAGAGGTGAAGTTGGTATATAAGGTCCTTCATTTAAAATTTTTATCATATACCTCTCAATCCCAGTAAAATGAAGTATCATCCTAGCTTTCCACGTCCCAAACTCATCACTGTTCCCACTGAATTTAGGAACAGGTGTGTTTGAGTAATGCACATGCACATGTGGAGAAGCAGGAGTAGGAGGAGGTGGGGGATTAGTATTAATAACAGGTGGAGGTTCATTAGGGTCAGGACCAGGATTTCCTTGAGTATTTTCTGGGTTGGCCATCAAGAAAACAGATCTAGGCAAGTTTGTTAGCCTTCTGCTCTGATACCACTTGTAAGTCCCTCACTTGATGGTTTAACCCACTAGTGTAAAATACAACAAGTCAAGTATGCACTAGAATGGACTAGTATTACTTTAAATGTAAATGCAAGAATATAAATAAAGTAATACAAGACTTAAAGCAATAAACAAATTAAAGGTGGAACACAATGTAATTTTCAAGTGTATTTTATTTATGATGTTAAATAAAATACAAGGTTGTTGCGGAACCAAGATATTACAAGAATGTAAGTATCCTAACAACCTATGAATTACAAATGATCTATATTTGCTAAATATTCTCCTTAGATCGAAATACTTAAAGTTGTGAAGTATTCCCTTTTATGATCGAGAGTATTTAGGCAAATTCACCAAATTGCAAAAAAGTAATTTGTACAAGGAAATGACTTGGTATTTATAGGCAAATAAATTCAACAGTGAATTTATTATGCCGTACAAATATGGTTGCATGCGTTTAAGGAAACAACTTTAGTTTCTTAAATGCATTGGTTAAAGTACAAGGATAAAGTCATATTGATGTGACTTGTCATCTTTTAACCAACCACCTTTACACGCGTGTTGTACTTTTAACTATAGACAAATATATTGTCCCGATAAAAGCGTGTAAAGGCAAAAGTCAAATCCTCGTAATCAGTGTTTAGATTTGTAAGGTCTAGAACACTGATAAAGCTCCAGTCGTCGATCAGTTAAGACTGCCAGTGGGCCCCGCCATTTGTCAGTCTTCTTTCTTCAGACTTCAGTCTTTGACTTCAGTGAGAATGTCTTCAGTGGAGTTGATCTGGACTGGAGTGAAGTCCAGTGAGCTGAAATCTGGTGCCTTCCAGATTTCCTGTACAAGTAAGGCGCTCACTGGTCTTCTATTATTTCTGGACAAATCTTTAGTGGAGCTCCAGTCTTCAAGTCTGGAGTGAGTCCAGTGAAACTGGACTTAACACAAATATCGTGAAGTATGTCACAACCTACAACTTTGATGGACATATTATAATTTTGTAATATTCAAATATCGCTAAGCATGCCACAGTAAACAATTTCGATAAACATATTTTTAAAAATTATTTCAATATAAAACTCAAAGTTTTAATATAAAAACAAATTTTTATTACTAAAAATAGTAAACTAAATTTTGAACATAATAAATTAACTTCTAATATTGATAACATCGTAAGCCCGCGTATTCGACACGGACCTAAAATCTAGTACAGGTTATAAGGTTGATTATTAAAACTGTCCAAATTTTAGATACGATTGGTCCTTGGAAAATGATTTGTCTAACTACGTCTAAGTAGAAGCTATCTACGTTATGCATATACATGACACCTGATCTATCTGGGCTATCTACGTTATGCATATACATGACACCTGATCTATCTGGGTTCTCTTCTATGGGTATTCTTTTGACGAGATTGGTTCCGCGAATGATAGCGCAAAAGCCGGTTAGCAACTTTGCCCACCGTCTCCGGGAAATTTAGGCGTTTTCATGTAAACGCATGGTTGCCCCAATCTCTGGACATTGTTTTTTTTTAAGCTCAATCTCCGGACAATTTTATAAAATTTTGTTGTTAGAATCGTTTAACTAAATGTTTGATGTTTTATCAAACCGCACACTATATAAAAAAGACACCCACCTGTTTACATAGAGGAAAAAAAAACTACTACCATATACAAATGTGTCGTTGTTGTGTATGTTTATTAATTTCTTTAGATAAATGTCATCCCCAAGACTTGAACACAAGACCTCTTGAACGGGGATGGTCTTTCAACTATTGAGCTAATGTTCAAGGACAATCTTTAAAATTTATCTATAATATAACTAAAAGAGGGGGTTGGGGGTACACTTGGCACCCCTAATCCCCCTCCTTGAGCCTAATCCTCCCTCCTTATTAATTCTCTATTTTTTAATATTTATTTAATAGTATGTTATTAAGGCCGACCTTTTTAAATTATTAATATAAAAAACCTCCCAAAAATTGTTATTATTATTATTATCTATATATATATACAACCAAAAGAAAGAAGCTACAGATCAACTACAAAAGGTTTTTTCTTTTTATATACTTTGCTCATAATTATTTATATACTTTGCTTATAATTAATCATTATTATTATTATTATTTAACATTGAATTCTTATGTTATTGTTATTATTATCTTTTAATTTAGTTTGTTGTCCATTATAGGTTCGTTATGGCTTCTTCTTCAACAAAAAAAAAATAAGACCACATTAGTTCATCTTGAAGATCTTAAGCCAACACATGTTAACCATCATCTACGACTCCGTGTTGTGCATGTATGGACTCTTTCCGAGTGAAACAACCCGAAGAAAATCAAAACGTTCGAGATGGTCTTTGTTGATGAATTGGTATGTACTTTTCAAATTATATATTTTTCTTTAGTTTTCGTAAATATAGTCTAAAATTGTTGTTTATGTTTGTCTTAAGTTTAGATATAACAAACTACAAACTTTTTATTTAACTAAAGTTGGAAAAAAAAGGGTTAACTAGATTCAATATTTATATGGAGTTAATTTTCATATGTTTCCTTCTTTAGTTTTCGTAATTATAGTCTAAAATTGTTGTTTGTGTTTGTCTTGAGTTTAGATATAACAAACTACAAATTATTTATTTAACTAAAGTTGGAAAAAAAAAAGGGTTAACTTTGATTAATATATATTGAAACTACCCGTCCATTGGACGGGTCTGAGCACTAGTATATATACACTACTAGAAAATCTGGTATTACCGACAGATTTACGACGGAAAAATTTTCCGTCCCAAATTAGCGATGGCTTTCTGACGGATTTCAGACAACAAACCAATTAAATTCATTCAAAAGTATTTACAACGGATTAGGGACAGATTACCGACGGATGTACACACTGTCAGAAATCCGTCCCAAATCCGTCCCTAAATATAAAACTTTTCGACGGATTTACGACGGATGAATTTAACAACAGTAAAAGAAACCAAATATATTTAATATAATATATCCGTCCCAAATCCGTCGGTATTAGGGACGGATTTACAACGGACTTCAATTTGGCCGTCCCTAATCCGTCGGTTTTAGGGACGGATTTGCGACGGGTGAAATGTAAATTTTATCGACGGATTTACGACGGACGAATTTAACAATAGTAAAAGAAATCCAAATATATTAATATAATATATCCGTCCCAAATCCGTCCCTAAATATAAAACTTTTCGACGGATTTACGACGGATGAATTTAACAATAGTAAAAGAAATCCAAATATATTAATATAATATATCCGTCCCAAATCCGTCCCAAATTAATGGCTTTCGACGGATTTCAGACAACAAACCAATTAAATTCATTCAAAAGTATTTACAACGGATTAGGGACGGATTTACAACGGACTTCAATTTGGCCGTCCCTAATCCGTCGGTATTTAGGGACGGATTTACGACGGACTTAATATATCCGTCCCAAATCCGTCGGTATTAGGGACGGATTTACAACGGACTTCAATTTGGCCGTCCCTAATCCGTCGGTTTTAGGGACGGATTTGCGACGGACTTCAATTTGGCCGTCCCTAATCCGTCGGTTTTAGGGACGGATTTACAACGGACTTCAATTTGGCCGTCCCTAATCCGTCGGTTTTAGGGACGGATTTGCACGGACTTCAATTTAGGCCGTCCCTAATCCGTCGGTTTTAACTATTAGGGACGGATTTACAACGGACTTCAATTTAGCCGTCCCTAATCCGTCGGTTTTAGGGACGGATTTGCGACGGGTGAAATGTAAATTTTATCGACGGATTTCAGACAACAAACCAATTAAATTCATTCAAAAGTATTTACAACGGATTAGGGACGATTACACGGACTTCAATTTGCCGTCCCTAATCCGTCGGTATTAGGGACGGATTTACAACGGACTTCAATTTGGCCGTCCCTAATCCGTCGGTCTTAGGGACGGATTTACAACGGACTTCAATTTGGCCGTCCCTAATCCGTCGGTTTTAGGGACGGATTTACAACGGACTTCAATTTGGCCGTCCCTAATCCGTCGGTTTTAGGGACGGATTTACAACGGACTTCAATTTGGCCGTCCCTAATCCGTCGGTTTTAGGGACGGATTTACAACGGACTTCAATTTGGCCGTCCCTAATCCGTCGGTTTTAGGGACGGATTTACAACGGACTTCAATTTGGCCGTCCCTAATCCGTCGGTTTTAGGGACGGATTTACAACGGACTTCAATATCCGTCCCAAATCCGTCGGTATTAGGGACGGATTTACAACGGACTTCAATTTGGCCGTCCCTAATCCGTCGGTTTTAGGGACGGATTTGCGACGGGTGTAACATTTACAACGGACTTCAATTTGGCCGTCCCTAATCCGTCGGTTTTAGGGACGGATTTGCGACGGACTTCAAATTGCCGTCCCTAATCCGTCGGTATTAGGGACGGATTAGGGACGGATTTGCGACGGAAATTTTCCGTAAATTTTATCGACGGATTTCAGACAACAAACCAATTAAATTCATTCAAAAGTATTTACAACGGATTAGGGACGGATTTACAACGGACTTCAATTTGGCCGTCCCTAATCCGTCGGTATTTAGGGACGGATTTACAACGGACTTCAATTTGGCCGTCCCTAATCCGTCGGTTTTAGGGACGGATTTACAACGGACTTCAATATCCGTCCCAAATCCGTCGGTATTAGGGACGGATTTACAACGGACTTCAATTTGGCCGTCCCTAATCCGTCGGTTTTAGGGACGGATTTGCGACGGGTTAATATATCCGTCCCAAATCCGTCGGTATTAGGGACGGATTTACAACGGACTTCAATTTGGCCGTCCCTAATCCGTCGGTTTTAGGGACAGATTTGCGACGGGTGAAATGTAAATTTTATCGACGGATTTACGACGGACGTAAAATTAGCCGTCCCTAATCCGTTGGTATTAGGGACGGATTAGGGACGACAAATGTAATTTTCTATTTTTTTTTTTGCAAAATTGGATTTTAAAAAAATAAAAAATAATTGGCCGTCCCTAATCCGTCGCTATTAGGGACGGATTTACAAGGACTTAATTTGGCCGTCCCTGATCCCTTGGTATTAGGGACGGATTAGGGACGGACCAGATGTAATTTTCTATTTTTTCGAGTATACGAGCACTTATATGCATATACAAGTAATGATAAAGTGTATTTACACATTTAGAGTTTTAATGGTACGATCTACGCACCAATAGGCGATTTGTTTGTGGCGTTCACACGTTCAACCGAGTCGGTGTATATGTAGTTTTATACCCGAACGTTACTGTTTGTACACAAAGTCGTAGAGTTGTGTGAGTTTTACACTTTTTAAATTTTAATTATGTTCATTTAGTTATATGGTTGTATTTAGGAATGAGTTTTCATGTTTTTTTGCAAAAGTTGGATTTTAAAAAAATAAAAGATAATTGGTCGTCCCTAATCCCTTGGTATTAGGGACGGATTAGGGACGGACAAAATGTAATTTTCTGTTTTTCGAGTATACGAGCACTTATATGCATATAAAAGTAATGATAAAGTGTATTTACACATTTAGAATTCTAATGGTACGATCTACGCACCAATAGGCGATTTGTTTGTGGCGTTCACACGTTCAACCGAGTCGGTGTATATGTAGTTTTATACCCGAACGTTACTGTTTGTACACAAAGTCGTAGAGTTGTGTGAGTTTTACACTTTTTAAATTTTAATTATGTTCATTTAGTTATATGGTTGTATTTAGGAATGAGTTTTCATGTTTTTTTGCAAAAATTGGATTTTAAAAAAATAAAAAAATAATTGGTCGTCCTAATCCCTTGGTATTAGGGACGGATTAGGGACGGACCAGATGTAATTTCCGTCTAATCCGTCGGTATTAGGGACGGATTTACAACGGACTTTAATTTGGCCGTCCCTGATCCCTTGGTATTAGGGACGGATTAGGGACGGACCAGATGTAATTTTCTATTTTTTCGAGTATACGAGCACTTATATGCATATACAAGTAATGATAAAGTGTATTTACACATTTAGAGTTTTAATGGTACGATCTACGCACCAATAGGCGATTTGTTTGTGGCGTTCACACGTTCAACCGAGTCGGTGTATATGTAGTTTTATACCCGAACGTTACTGTTTGTACACAAAGTCGTAGAGTTGTGTGAGTTTTACACTTTTTAAATTTTAATTATGTTCATTTAGTTATATGGTTGTATTTAGGAATGAGTTTTCATGTTTTTTTGCAAAAAAATGGATTTTAAAAAAATAATAATAATAATTGGCCGTCCCTAATCCCTTGGTATTAGGGACGGATTAGGGACGGACCAGATGTAATTTTCTATTTTTTCGAGTATACGAGCACTTATATGCATATACAAGTAATGATAAAGTGTATTTACACATTTAGAGTTCTAATGGTACGATCTACGCACCAATAGGCGATTTGTTTGTGGCGTTCACACGTTCAACCGAGTCGGTGTATATGTAGTTTTATACCCGAACGTTACTGTTTGTACACAAAGTCGTAGAGTTGTGTGAGTTTTACACTTTTTAAATTTTAATTATGTTCATTTAGTTATATGGTTGTATTTAGGAATGAGTTTTCATGTTTTTTTTGCAAAAGTTGGATTTTAAAAAAATAAAAAAAATTGGTCGTCCCTAATCCGTCGGTATTAGGGACGGATTAGCGACGGGTGAAATGTAAATTTTATCGACGATTTACGACGGAAAAATTTTCCGTCCCAAATTAGCGATGGCTTTCTGACGGATTTCAGACAACAAACCAATTAAATTCATTCAAAAGTATTTAAGGGACGGATTAGGGACGGACCAGATGTAATTTTCTATTTTTTCGAGTATACGAGCACTTATATGCATATACAAGTAATGATAAAGTGTATTTACACATTTAGAGTTTTAATGGTACGATCTACGCACCAATAGGCGATTTGTTTGTGGCGTTCACACGTTCAACCGAGTCGGTGTATATGTAGTTTTATACCCGAACGTTACTGTTTGTACACAAAGTCGTAGAGTTGTGTGAGTTTTACACTTTTTAAATTTTAATTATGTTCATTTAGTTATATGGTTGTATTTAGGAATGAGTTTTCATGTTTTTTTGCAAAAATTGGATTTTAAAAAAATAAAAAATAATTGGTCGTCCCTAATCCCTTGGTATTAGGGACGGATTAGGGACGGACCAGATGTAATTTTCTATTTTTTCGAGTATACGAGCACTTATATGCATATACAAGTAATGATAAAGTGTATTTACACATTTAGAGTTTAATGGTACGATCTACGCACCAATAGGCGATTTGTTTGTGGCGTTCACACGTTCAACCGAGTCGGTGTATATGTAGTTTTATACCCGAACGTTACTGTTTGTACACAAAGTCGTAGAGTTGTGTGAGTTTTACACTTTTTAAATTTTAATTATGTTCATTTAGTTATATGGTTGTATTTAGGAATGAGTTTTCATGTTTTTTTGCAAAAATTGGATTTTAAAAAAATAAAAAAATAATTGGTCGTCCCTAATCCCTTGGTATTAGGGACGGATTAGGGACGGACCAGATGTAATTTTCTATTTTTTTTTGCAAAAGTTGGATTTTAAAAAAATAAAATAATAATTGGCCGTCCCTAATCCCTTGGTATTAGGGACGGATTAGGGACGGACCAGATGTAATTTTCTATTTTTTCGAGTATACGAGCACTTATATGCATATACAAGTAATGATAAAGTGTATTTACACATTTAGAGTTCTAATGGTACGATCTACGCACCA
Organism: Erigeron breviscapus; assembly: GCA_034093135.1. Classification (NCBI taxonomy): domain Eukaryota; kingdom Viridiplantae; phylum Streptophyta; class Magnoliopsida; order Asterales; family Asteraceae; genus Erigeron; species Erigeron breviscapus. The sequence goes on from CM067167.1 coordinate 144,633,456, forward strand.
ATAGGCGATTTGTTTGTGGCGTTCACACGTTCAACCGAGTCGGTGTATATGTAGTTTTATACCCGAACGTTACTGTTTGTACACAAAGTCGTAGAGTTGTGTGAGTTTTACACTTTTTAAATTTTAATTATGTTCATTTAGTTATATGGTTGTATTTAGGAATGAGTTTTCATGTTTTTTTGCAAAAATTGGATTTTAAAAAAATAAAAAAATAATTGGTCGTCCCTGATCCCTTGGTATTAGGGACGGATTAGGGACGGACCAGATGTAATTTTCTATTTTTTCGAGTATACGAGCACTTATATGCATATACAAGTAATGATAAAGTGTATTTACACATTTAGAGTTCTAATGGTATGATCTACGCACCAATAGGCGATTTGTTTGTGGCGTTCACACGTTCAACCGAGTCGGCGTATATGTTGTTTTATACTCGAACGTTACTGTTTGTACACAAAGTCGTAGAGTTGTAAGAGTTTTACACTTTTTAAATTTTAATTATGTTCATTTAGTTATATGGTTGTATTTAGGAATGAGTTTTCATGTTTTTTTGCAAAAATTGGATTTTAAAAAAATAAAAAAATAATTGGCCGTCCCTAATCCCTTGGTATTAGGGACGGATTAGGGACGGACCAGATGTAATTTTCTATTTTTTCGAGTATACGAGCACTTATATGCATATACAAGTAATGATAAAGTGTATTTACACATTTAGAGTTCTAATGGTACGATCTACGCACCAATAGGCGATTTGTTTGTGGCGTTCACACGTTCAACCGAGTCGGTGTATATGTAGTTTTATACCCGAACGTTACTGTTTGTACACAAAGTCGTAGAGTTGTGTGAGTTTTACACTTTTTAAATTTTAATTATGTTCATTTAGTTATATGGTTGTATTTAGGAATGAGTTTTCATGTTTTTTTGCAAAAATTGGATTTTAAAAAAATAAAAAAATAATTGGCCGTCCCTAATCCCTTGGTATTAGGGACGGATTAGGGACGGACCAGATGTAATTTTCTATTTTTTCGAGTATACGAGCACTTATATGCATATACAAGTAATGATAAAGTGTATTTACACATTTAGAGTTCTAATGGTATGATCTACGCACCAATAGGCGATTTGTTTGTGGCGTTCACACGTTCAACCGAGTCGGCGTATATGTAGTTTTATACTCGAACGTTACTGTTTGTACACAAAGTCGTAGAGTTGTGTGAGTTTTACACTTTTTAAATTTTAATTATGTTCATTTAGTTATATGGTTGTATTTAGGAATGAGTTTTCATGTTTTTTTTGCAAAAGTTGGATTTTAAAAAAATAAAAAAATAATTGGTCGTCCCTAATCCCTTGGTATTAGGGACGGATTAGGGACGGACCAGATGTAATTTTCTATTTTTTCGAGTATACGAGCACTTATATGCATATACAAGTAATGATAAAGTGTATTTACACATTTAGAGTTCTAATGGTATGATCTACGCACCAATAGGCGATTTGTTTGTGGCGTTCACACGTTCAACCGAGTCGGCGTATATGTTGTTTTATACTCGAACGTTACTGTTTGTACACAAAGTCGTAGAGTTGTAAGAGTTTTACACTTTTTAAATTTTAATGATGTTCGTTTAGTTATATGGTTGTATTTAGGAATGAGTTTTCATGTTTTTTTTGCAAAAGTTGGATTTTAAAAAAATAATTGGTCGTCCCTAATCCGTCGGTATTAGGGACGGATTAGGGACGGACCAGATGTAATTTTTTGTTTTTTCAAGTATATTCAATACCGGTTGGAAGAAAACGAATAAAAAAACAATATTATATATGTAAAAAATACATAGTATATTTCTATGTGTTAATACGGTGGGGAAAAATAGATATGTATATATAATTTACATAAACATGTTAATTATTTTATTAATAAATAGATATGTATATATAATTTAAAAAGTTGAATATCAAGCATTTAAAATCAAATACCTAAAATGTTATCTAACAAAGGGTCTAAAAGGAGAAAGTAAAAAAGTTGAGTAAAAAACAATAATAAACAATCTTTATACAGTAAAGGAAAAGCTTTAAAAAAAAACAAGTTATTCTAGGAAAAAAAGGCACCCAAGATTCGAACTCAACATCATCGATCCACAAAGGTGTTTAAGAAATGGCCCTAAACCAACCCATCTACTCCACTGCTGTAATTAAAACAAATGGGGGCTAGGGTTTTTTCACAACTCACTTAAACAAAACAAAAAAAAAGAAATCAAACACAACCCATCTACTCCACTGCTGTAATTAAAACAAATGGGGGCTAGGGTTTTTTCACAACTCACTTAAACAAAACAAAAAAAATAGAAATCAAACACAACCCTCTACTCCACTGCTGTAATTAAAACAAATGGGGGCTAGGGTTTTTTCACAACTCACTTAAACAAAACAAAAAAAATAGAAATCAAACACAACCCTCTACTCCACTGCTGTAATTAAAACAAATGGGGGCTAGGGTTTTTTCACAACTCACTTAAACAAAACAAAAAAAAAGAAATCAAACACAACCCATCTACTCCACTGCTGTAATTAAAACAAATGGGGGCTAGGGTTTTTTCACAACTCACTTAAACAAAAGAAAAAAAACAAGTTATTCTAGGAAAAAAAGACACCCAAGATTCGAACTCAACATCATCGATCCACAAAGGTGTTTAAGAAATGGCCTTAAACCAACCATCAAAGTGTATTGTTGCTAACTTTTCCCTACATATAATATATATAGAAAACGTAAATGGTAATTAATTAAATAAAAAAAGTTGCACGATCTACTCCACTCCTGTAATTAAAACAAATGGGGGCTAGGGTTTTTTCACAACTCACTTAAACAAACAAAAAACAAAAAAACGAAATCAAACACAGCCCGATCTACTCCACTGCTGCAATCTAACTCCACCGGCGACTGGTTCCACCGACGATTGGCTCCATCGGTGCCTGACTCCAAACTCCAGCGATTTCCCCTCTTCCGGTATCTGATTTCAGTTTATTATATATATAAAATAAAATTAATCTCTTAAATAATCCATTTATTTTTACTTTTGAATACGAGACCATGTGATGGATAAATCCATTAAGTATATATATACATACACGAGACATGGGAGGAGGTGATGGATAAATCCATTAAATTATATATATATACACGAGACATGGGAGGATGTAGGAGTCAGTCGTGGTGTCTTGAATAAGATATTCTTTTTCATATTAATAAGCAATACTTCACTGGATTACATTATTCACAACTTGATGGGTCAAATTCCATTATTTTATTACAACTTGCTTCTGTTTAACTTCTTTCTATTACAAGTCCGAGGTGTACCTTCATGCTACTTAAATTATCTGTTTGTTAGAAAGCCGAATGAAAATATCTCCTTGAATTATCTGAGTTGCTCAGTTAAATGCTTGTTATGCTACTTGCTTGTCTTGCTGTTTGCTGTTTTTTGTGTTATGATTTTTACATTTTTTTTGTTATCTACAGTTGACTCTTAGGTTCTAGATTATTTACAATGTCGACTAGTGATCGAGAATGGATGTATCGAATGACAGATAATAGCAATTTCCTTTCTCTAGATTACATTAATAAGGTGGACATGTTCTTGGACTTTGCCTATTCTAATGAAATAATTGTTGAAACCAATGTAAGGCCGACGGGAGAAATAGTCTTGCAAATTAAATGTCCGTGTACCATTTGCAAAAATAATCACTATAGGCCAAGAGATGTTGTTAAAGAACACTTGCTTACTAAAGGGTTCATTCGTAACTACACAAGATGGGTAGAACATGGTGAAATAGAAATCCAAGATGTGGGAGAATCTTCTACTCCAATGGAAGTTGATGATGATGATGGTATGAGACGGATGGTGTGGGAGAACATACAGGCTGCTGATTTTCAATCAAATTTAGAATCAAGTTCATGGGAAGAACATGTACCGAATGAAAGAGCAAAGAGATTCTATGACATGTTAGAAAATGAGAATGAGCCTTTATATAACGGGTGTGAAGAATGGTCAAAATTAGAAGCTGCTACTACCTGAGTCTACCTTTAATCATATACTTACCATTTTTAAAAGTATGTTACCTTTTGGTAATACACTACCGTCGAACTTATATGAGACCAGCAAGATCTTGAAGGAACTTAGTCTTCCAAAAAAGAGATATCATGCTTGCAAAATCATTGCATGTTATTCTATAAAGATGAAGATTTGTCGCTGACCCATTGTCGATATTGCAATGAACCTCGTTATAAATTTAAGAAGGTACCTTATTTGGTATTGACGTACTTTCCGATTGGAGAGAGACTTAAGAGGTTGTATATGTCAGAAAAGACGGCTAAAGAAATGACTTGGCACTCTGATCACAAAACAAAACATGGTAGCATGTCACATCCAAGTGATGGTCAAGCGTGGAAACATGTTGATGAAACACATCCATCATTTGCAGCGGAGATACGAAATGTTCATCTTGGGTTGTGCACCGATGGTTTTAGCCCTAATAACTCAAATTCTAATCCCTATTCGTTATGGCATGTTTTCCTCACAATCTATAACTTACCTCCTTGGATGTGCGTGAAAGACTCGTACATCAAACTATCTTTGGTTATACCCGGAAGAAAGAGTCCTGGCCAAAACTTAGATGTGTTTCTTCAACCGTTAATAGATGAGCTAAAAGAGTCGTGGGATCACGGTATTGAAGTATATGATGCTTATCGCAAGCAAAATTTTACGATGAAAGTTATACTTTTATGGACAGTTAGTGACTTTCCTGCGTATGCAATGCTCTCAGGTTGGAGTACACATGGTAGATTGGCCTGCCCTTATTGCATGGGCGAAACAAATTCATTTCGATTGAATGCAGGAGGGAAACCATGTTGGTTTGAAAGAGTGAAGCAAACAATGGAGGAGATGCGTGTAGCACATGAAAAAGCAAAAAGTGATATGGAAGAGCGTGAGACAAAGATTCGTGAAGCACACGAAAAAGCAAAAAAGGAAATGGAAGAACGCGAGGAGCGTCTCAAAAATGAAGTGGAAGATGTTAGAAGGGAGATGCGTGAGCAGATTGCTTTTTTTTTTTTTTTTTTTTTTTTTTTTTTTTTTTTTTTTTTTTTTTTTTTTTTTTTTTTTTTTTTTTTTTTTTTTTTTTTTTTTTTTTTTTTTTTTTTTTTTTTTTTTTTTTTTTTTTTTTTTTTTTTTTTTTTTTTTTTTTTTTTTTTTTTTTTTTTTTTTTTTTTTTTTTTTTTTTTTTTTTTTTTTTTTTTTTTTTTTTTTTTTTTTTTTTTTTTTTTTTTTTTTTTTTTTTTTTTTTTTTTTTTTTTTTTTTTTTTTTTTTTTTTTTTTTTTTTTTTTTTTTTTTTTTTTTTTTTTTTTTTTTTTTTTTTTTTTTTTTTTTTTTTTTTTTTTTTTTTTTTTTTTTTTTTTTTTTTTTTTTTTTTTTTTTTTTTTTTTTTTTTTTTTTTTTTTTTTTTTTTTTTTTTTTTTTTTTTTTTTTTTTTTTTTTTTTTTTTTTTTTTTTTTTTTTTTTTTTTTTTTTTTTTTTTTTTTTTTTTTTTTTTTTTTTTTTTTTTTTTTTTTTTTTTTTTTTTTTTTTTTTTTTTTTTTTTTTTTTTTTTTTTTTTTTTTTTTTTTTTTTTTTTTTTTTTTTTTTTTTTTTTTTTTTTTTTTTTTTTTTTTTTTTTTTTTTTTTTTTTTTTTTTTTTTTTTTTTTTTTTTTTTTTTTTTTTTTTTTTTTTTTTTTTTTTTTTTTTTTTTTTTTTTTTTTTTTTTTTTTTTTTTTTTTTTTTTTTTTTTTTTTTTTTTTTTTTTTTTTTTTTTTTTTTTTTTTTTTTTTTTTTTTTTTTTTTTTTTTTTTTTTTTTTTTTTTTTTTTTTTTTTTTTTTTTTTTTTTTTTTTTTTTTTTTTTTTTTTTTTTTTTTTTTTTTTTTTTTTTTTTTTTTTTTTTTTTTTTTTTTTTTTTTTTTTTTTTTTTTTTTTTTTTTTTTTTTTTTTTTTTTTTTTTTTTTTTTTTTTTTTTTTTTTTTTTTTTTTTTTTTTTTTTTTTTTTTTTTTTTTTTTTTTTTTTTTTTTTTTTTTTTTTTTTTTTTTTTTTTTTTTTTTTTTTTTTTTTTTTTTTTTTTTTTTTTTTTTTTTTTTTTTTTTTTTTTTTTTTTTTTTTTTTTTTTTTTTTTTTTTTTTTTTTTTTTTTTTTTTTTTTTTTTTTTTTTTTTTTTTTTTTTTTTTTTTTTTTTTTTTTTTTTTTTTTTTTTTTTTTTTTTTTTTTTTTTTTTTTTTTTTTTTTTTTTTTTTTTTTTTTTTTTTTTTTTTTTTTTTTTTTTTTTTTTTTTTTTTTTTTTTTTTTTTTTTTTTTTTTTTTTTTTTTTTTTTTTTTTTTTTTTTTTTTTTTTTTTTTTTTTTTTTTTTTTTTTTTTTTTTTTTTTTTTTTTTTTTTTTTTTTTTTTTTTTTTTTTTTTTTTTTTTTTTTTTTTTTTTTTTTTTTTTTTTTTTTTTTTTTTTTTTTTTTTTTTTTTTTTTTTTTTTTTTTTTTTTTTTTTTTTTTTTTTTTTTTTTTTTTTTTTTTTTTTTTTTTTTTTTTTTTTTTTTTTTTTTTTTTTTTTTTTTTTTTTTTTTTTTTTTTTTTTTTTTTTTTTTTTTTTTTTTTTTTTTTTTTTTTTTTTTTTTTTTTTTTTTTTTTTTTTTTTTTTTTTTTTTTTTTTTTTTTTTTTTTTTTTTTTTTTTTTTTTTTTTTTTTTTTTTTTTTTTTTTTTTTTTTTTTTTTTTTTTTTTTTTTTTTTTTTTTTTTTTTTTTTTTTTTTTTTTTTTTTTTTTTTTTTTTTTTTTTTTTTTTTTTTTTTTTTTTTTTTTTTTTTTTTTTTTTTTTTTTTTTTTTTTTTTTTTTTTTTTTTTTTTTTTTTTTTTTTTTTTTTTTTTTTTTTTTTTTTTTTTTTTTTTTTTTTTTTTTTTTTTTTTTTTTTTTTTTTTTTTTTTTTTTTTTTTTTTTTTTTTTTTTTTTTTTTTTTTTTTTTTTTTTTTTTTTTTTTTTTTGAAGCACATTCCAAACCTTGAGCCTTGAAAGTTACATGCTTAACTACTACTTGAACTTCCTTTTGGGTTTGTAAAAACTTGCTTTTGGGTTTGTAACTGTTACTTTGGTTCTAGGATGCTACTTTAGTTTTAGGATGTTACTTTCTTTTGGACAAGGAATTTGCGAATTATGTATGGATATATAGGATGTTTAAATGCAATTTGATGCTTTTAGGAATTTATTTTGATTTGTGGATGGAAATAGGGTGAAAAAAAGCTAGCAAAACATCCATGGGAAAAAAAATTGGGCAGATTTTTGGCAAAATTAATATGATTTCCGACAGATTAGCGACAGTTTATTCCGTCGGTAAAGGGATTTTTATAAAAAATTTATACTTTCCGACGGATTTACGACGGAATATTCCGTCAGTAAATCTATTCCCGACAGAAACAAATGATAAACTTTTCGTCGGTAATTCCGTCGGAAATTTTCTGTCGGAAATATGGATACGATTACTGACGAATTAGGGACGAAGTTTTCCGTCGGTAAAAATAAATCCCTCGGTAATAATCACCCTTGGAACCGTCGGAAATCTGTCGCAACATGAGTCCGTCGGTAATATGTTCGTCGCAAATCCGTCGTAAATCGTCCGACGTAATTCCGTCGGTAATATTGCTTGCCGTCCCAAAATCCGTCCCTAAATTTTACCGAGGCCGTTTTTAGGGTCAGAACAAATCCGTCGGAAATCCGTCGCTAACCATGTTTTGGGACGGATTTGGGACGGAATGTGACCGTCGGTAATACGAGATTTTCTTGTAGTGATATATAAGAAATAACGATAGAAACATATATAAACGTGATGGGAATAGCAGAATTTAAAGACATATTTGGCAAATAATGCCAGCTGTTTTATGCATTAATTTAATTTTTAAACACAAATTCATGTTAATAAATTTTTTTTTTGAGAACATCAATTAACCAAAATTTTGAACCTCACAGCATTTTGTGTTATTGATGAATGGATAATACGGAGTTGTAATGTAGGTGGGGCTGGTTTGATTTTTGAAACATTTTGATGGATTTTAATTATATTGACAATGAATGAAAGTGGTCCTCAACACAAATAAAAGATATAACTTAATTTGTGGAAATAACTTTTATTGTGGTGTACAAGTTTCTTCAAAGAATTAAATGATTTTAAAATTCGTATGAAAGTATCTTTACATAAAAAAGAAAAGAAGACAATACTGGAATTAATTATTTTGTTCTTCGCGAACTAGAGCCGTATCACAAAACAAATAGTACATTTTGTTTCTTTTATTCACATGATCAGATATTTATCATGCAAGTTAATTATTCGGGAGTACAAATACTTACATGTTTTATATAAATTGGAGGAAAGTAGGAAACACAATTCGAGAAACCACTAGCTTTTTCATTTTTGGTTTATAGACGGATTGAATGTATTTGGAGGGACTTTGAGATTTTAATATCATGGAGTTAAAACCGAGT
>CM067167.1:144646990-144659490 GCA_034093135.1 Erigeron breviscapus
AACAACAAAACCAAAGACACTTTTAGCACAGTAAATTCGTATACATGTTTATACTTGTAGTACAATAGATTTGGATGATGGGAAAAGGTGTAGTTGATTAATTGGAAAATACAATTGTAGTAACCGATGGTTTGTAATTTTCATGTAAGAAACAAATCAAGTTAGAAAAAAAAATGAAAATATCTGGAATTTTAGTTGTACCATATGAATTTTTAATTGTAAATGCAAGTCAAATGGAATTTTATAAGCTAAGATGTAACTTATGCATTAATAGTTGTAAAATATAAGTTAGTTTTTAGTATATAGGGACAATATGGATAGATATAGATATGGATGTATAAATTAGGGATATAAATATATAGATATGGAATGAATGGATGAATTACCTGGTGGTGTTGTTGATGATTTGAATATGAAGATGAAGAAGATGAAGATGATGGTAAAAAGACGAAATTACCCTCATGTGCATTGCACATGAGGGATTTAACGGAGGACAACAAACGGTCGTTAGAGAGAGGGGTGCGTAATGATACAAAATGTCACCACGGGGTGATCTAATAATAAAAAAAGCACAGGGGCGAAAAATGATAAAATGACAATCTACAGGGTGATGTAATGAAATTTTCTCGAAATTTTAAGTTCAATGTTGAAAATCAAAAGTGAATTTGCTTTATAATATAGTATAGATATATACGAGGTAATATCCATAGGCATAACTACATTATCACGAGGGATAACCCGGGTTACGGGTCCGTTAAGTCGACGTAGTGTAACTTTTTTTTGAAAATTGATATATTCTTTATGGGTGATACGGGTTAAAGTAACATGAGTATAAGATACTGGTCAAAGTAACCGGCTCTAAATGTTTAAATGATTTTACCAACAATAAACCTTATAAAGACGTATTTATTCAACTCAATGGAAAATAAAAACTATCAAAATGTAAAAAATTCTTAAAAACGGTTCAAAATAGCCAAAGAATCTAAGATTGCTAAAAAGCGTAACAATATAGTCGCTCTCGTTACTTCTCGTTACTTTATGCCGATATAAGATTAATGATATAAACAAATTAGTGATACAAATCGCTTTGAATCATAATTCCGCTAGTGGTAACATACTTAAATCCAACCATGCCAATAAACAAAAAAGTTAAACACATAAAAAGCCGTTAATTATATCCAGATATTCATATTCATATTCATAGTTAAATGAGATATAAGATATTTTTATCAACAGGAACACACTAAATTTCAGTTGGATATTGATTTTCTTATGGATACAACAAACTCTTATTATTATTATTGTTGTTTTTATTAAAGCAACAGATGAAAAATCTAGTGGTTGAAGAGTTGAAGGCACTGATTGGTCCCTTTCCAGGTTTTTATTATAAAAACATGTGTCCTCACTTCTATGGTAAAGTATCCAGAGGGCCACTCAACAATAATATGGATTCCCTTTCCTCATCTATCCTTTCACCATTTTCACCATCAAGTTATAACGTTTCGCCACTACTGCCACCGCAGTCGCCGTCGTTCCAGCCACATTCTCCTTTCCGTGTCTTCTCTGTCAGAATTGAAGATAAACCACAAACCATAACCACCACCACAACCCAGAGGTCTAGTCAAGAAACTCAAAAAAAGCCGACACCATCATTGAATATTGAGAAACGCAAAAGATCAGTAGTGGTACCATTACCATTCACGATCTTCAATGCGTTTGATAGCATTATTAATAATTTTATTGACCCACCTGTCCGGGTTTCAGTTGACCCAAAACACGTCTTGTCAGATAACTTTTCACCTGTGAATGAACTTCCACCGACCGAGTGTGAAGTGATCGAAGGTACACTTCCTAGTTGTCTTAATGGGGCATACTTCCGTAACGGGCCTAACCCCCAATTCTTACCACGAGGTCCATACCACCTCTTTGATGGGGATGGTATGCTTCACGCTATTCGTATCTCTAATGGAAAGGCCACGTTTTGTAGTCGATATGTGAAAACTTACAAATATAACATAGAGAAAGATGCGGGCTTTCCCATCATCCCAAATGTTTTTTCAGGGTTTAATGGTATGACAGCCTCTGCAGCTCGCATGGCTGTCATAGCTGGCAGGTTTTTGACGGGTCAATTTGACCCGACAAAAGGAGTTGGCTTAGCCAATACTAGTTTGGCCTATTTTGGTCATAAGCTTTTAGCTCTAGCGGAGGCAGATCTCCCCTATGCCATCAAACTGGCACCCGATGGTGATATAATCACCCTTGAACGCCACGATTTTGACGGCAAGCTATTCATGAGCATGACAGCTCACCCAAAAATTGACCCAATAACTAAAGAAGCTTTTGCTTTTCGCTACGGCCCAATGCCTCCATTCCTGACATTTTTCCGATTCAACGAAAAGGGAGAAAAACAACCCGATGTCCCAATCTTTTCAATGACAAGCCCATCTTTCCTTCACGACTTCGCCATAACTAAAAACTACGCTATTTTCCCAGAGATCCAAATAGGGATGAGCCCAATGGAAATGATCGGTGGAGGGTCACCCGTGAGTGCGGACCTTGGGAAAGTCTCGCGACTCGGGGTGATCCCAAGATACGCTAAGAACGAGTCAGAAATGAAGTGGTTTGAGGCTGCAGGGCTTAATACTATACATTGCATCAATGCATGGGAGGAAGATGGTGGAGATACAATTGTGATGGTGGCACCAAATATATTATCAGTGGAACATACACTTGAAAGAATGGATTTGATCCATGCGTCGGTGGAAAAAGTGACAATTAACATGAAAACTGGGGTGGTAACCCGACACCCTCTTTCAACCCGAAATCTTGACTTTGGTGTCATAAATCCGGCTTTCGTTGCTGTAAAAAACAGGTTAGTTTGATTTTAACAGTGGTACTTTTTAAAACAAAATTAGGTACTGAATTATCATATTTAATTATTCATATGATACTTACTCGAAAATCTTCTTAAAACTATATTATAAGAAAAAGAGACATTAAAAAATTATATTATGTTGAATTGTGTTTTGAATAGGTTTATCATATGTCTTTTCAAATCAAAAATATAAATTAAAGACTTCTACCAAACATAATCAGATTTTTTATAATCACATGTTTGTTTAATTACCTTTGATGAATTGTAAACTTAATAATTTGGCATCTTTAGTTTATAGTCACTCACCAGTCACCACCAAAATTTGATTCTTGCCCTGATTCTAAAAAGAAAGTTAGACCACGAAATAAACAAAATAAGCTACCTATGCAGAAATTGTCCATGAAATTATTACATAAAGATGATGTTCTGATATTTATAGAAATTATAGTTATTGTCATCTAGCTTTACAACTAAAATTTCTACTTTTAAACCAATTTTTTTTGATATAACACAAATATGAATTATTTTATATTCAACTCCGTACATTACAAAGTTTACAACTTGAACACATAAATCAAATTTAACAATTACAATTGTGTACTCTAGATCTACAAACATTTATAGCGTCGAATATAGTATAAGTCTTAGAAAAGTCATCTTAAAACCTCCCAAAAATTAGTTTGTGATATGAATCATATATATGCAGGTATATGTATTGTGGAATTGGGGATCCAATGCCTAAAATATCCGGAGTTGTCAAGCTAGATGTGTCGCTATCAGAAGTAGACCGTCGCGAATGCATAGTGGCTAGCAGGATTTTCGGGCCTGGTTGTTTTGGTGGTGAACCATTCTTTGTGTCTAGGGAACCCGACAACCCAAATGCGGATGAGGATGATGGGTATGTAGTTTCTTACGTGCATAATGAGAACACCGGTGAGTCGAGGTTTGTGGTGATGGATGCTAAGTCACCTACACTCGAGATTGTCGCTGCTGTGAAGTTGCCCCACCGGGTGCCATATGGGTTCCATGGTCTATTCGTTAGAGAAAGTGACATTAATAAGTTGTGATGATAAATGAATGGTCCAATATTTCTTGCACCAAAAAGATCCAAACTAGATATTTTTGCATATATATATATATATATTTCTATATGTACATATAATATGACGTTCAAAAAAAGGACTCACACACATTTGTATGTAATTACGTTTTGTTTTATAGATGAATATGATATGATTAGCTGCTTGGAGAGAGATCTCATATATAACCTATAGTGTTACAATTTTATGGCGTGACTAAAGTAGAGCAGGTTATAGTCACGTATTTAGAGCATCAGAAATAGGGTGCAGGATCTAGGTTGACGCAATTAGTCATCTTAATGTCATATCAGCTTTCATTATTTCATCATTTTTGAGTCCTTATGAGACGTGAGATGAAGCAAAATGTACGAAAACAATTTTTCCTTGTTTCTAGTTTTTTAACCTTTTAAAAGAAACACAAATTATTCCTAACTTGTAGCCAAAGAAAGTGTTGAAGTAGAAGATGCTTACAATGCAAATCATGCAGCCATTCTTTGAATGATTTCTATTAACTCGATCTTTAAATGTTTTTGATCTATTAATCTAGCCATGGTTATTTTGGACTTTGGTATACATTAAATTAATTGTGACTTCATTTAGACTTTTAATCTGGTCCGACCGGTGCGACAGCTGACAATTGATCCAGAAAGCAGCCGGTTCGGGTCCATTCAGTTTTCAAAACGTTGTGTTTTTATGTGATTTGCATTTGCCCCATATTATTAATCAAAGTGTCATAAAACTAAATTTAACTAGCCCGGCCCAAAGCTAACCGAAAGTTTGACAATATAGTATTTGTCTTTGTAGGAGTGGCGGATCCAGTTATCTAAGTATGTTGGGGCACCAAAAGTTTTTTACCAATCAACACCAAAACCGCAGGGCCGATCCTGAACTTTTTGATATTCTGGGCAACACAGAAAATATATGCCCTATTACCGATACATTTTCACGATGATTGTATTGTGCAAAAAATTTGCATACTTACAAATTGGGGAGATAAACACTATATTAAAAGTTAGACATACCAAATTACATAAACTTTTCGACAATTTTATTACTTCTTTTAGTAAGATTTTGATTTTTATAATCTTCATTATTAACTTTTTTGTTTCATGAATTTTTATTGATTATAAAATTCTATATTTTACAAACTCTACATTATATTTTTGACATTAATTCCTAAATAATATTTTTATTATTTTTATGTGTTAAAAAAAACCTAGCTGGGCGACTTGTTTGTAGTGGGTCTTTTCGTTTTGTGTGGTTTTATGGCTTACATCTTGTTGTCTTTTGTGGTTTGTCTATTGACCTCGAAACTTGTATGAGATTACATCAAAAACATTACGAGGTGAAAACCGGTGGCTTGGCCCTTGTTGGTGGGGTTTTTTCTTGCGTCTCGGGTTTCCGTAATCGGCACAAGTTTTTTCAATCTTTTTGTAATCTTAGCAGTTAAAGCTTCGGGATGATTCTAGATATAGTTATTTGTCGTTTATCTAGAATTTGTAATTGTAATTGTACTTTTGACCACTAGCATTTTGCTAGTTGGTTCTTGATATATGATATATTTCTGTTGTCGTTCAAAAAATAATTAGTTGAGCAAAAATAATCAAGGACTTAGAGAGGTTTAGTTAGGCTAAATTGTTCTTAATAAATAAGGTTGTATATTTGATTTTGGTAAAAGATTTGAGCAAGGGTAATAAAGTCAAATGGCTAATAAAGTGAGAGTCAAATTGGTACTGTCAGAAACTATAAGGGGTGTAAACAAAAATTTTATAAAACATGTCATCTTCTTTACCAAAACCATCTGCAACTTTTTTCTCTTCCATTAAAGATCAAATTATAGCTTTTTTAAAATTATTTCTTTAAGGGACTTATTAAAAATAAAATTCTTTAACATTAATAGACAAGTTTTGAGGGTGGTCCATTCCCCACCCTGCTATAGGGTAGCAAGGAAAAAAATGAAAAGGGGGGGGGGGGGGGGGTATATCCTCAAAGTATAATTATTATGTATAATGTATAGGTGATGATTTGTACATCACATTTTTAGCAATACACACTAAAAGTTTTAAACATTGTTGTACAGTACAATACTGTAAAGCACGTTTGATGGTGCCTTGTTAAAATCTAGGGGTGTACAGATCAACTCCCATAATGAAAACATCATGATGCGATAGAGTGACGGGAGTACGTGTAATCCAAGTATATGGTATTAAGCTGATTTTACTTGTTGAGTTGTTGGTACTACTTGGCGTAGGTATCAGGATATGATGCTTTGAGACCATAGGCGGAACTACATACAACCTAGGAGTAGCCCGGGCTACGGGTCCGCTAGATGTACATATTGTAATTTTTTTTAAAAAACGATGTATTCTTTATTGGTGTTACGGGTCAACCATATATGGGATACCCGTCAATGTAACTAATTCTAAACTTTCAAAAGATTATCCTAATAATAAAACTCATAAAGACGTACTTGTGCAATTAAATGATAAATGGAAACTACCAAAGTGCCAAAAAACTCTTAAAAATCATTAAAAATAGCCAAAAGTATAAAAAAAATCGCTAAAAATCGTAACAATTTAGTCGATATCGTTATTTTACGTCGATTAAGGCTAACGATAAAAAATTTTGTGCTACCCCTCCCTTTTAATTCTGGTTCCGCCACTGTTTGAGACAAGAACAGAAGGCTTATGGTAGAATGACTATAATCCTTGTTGGCAATGAAGTAATAGCAAGGCTGCGAGAAGCACTTGAGTTTTATCATAAGCTAAGTACCCGGCCGGCGTATCATCCCGAGGTGGCGTGGCCATTGTTGTTGTTAACAGAGACACGGGAACTATATATGTGTTTAGAGGGATCACTCAAGCCCACGTAATTTTTTTTTTTAAAGTGACTTTAATTTTTAATAGAAACAAACTCCTTCACCATCAAATAGTGAGATCCTAACTCAACAGTGAATAGTCGGTTGTCTAAATCAATCCCGTACCACGAGCCGGGCAATGATGCAAAAGGAAAAATTTAACCGCACTAGGCTAGTAGGCTCCCCCAACAACTAACGATTAATAGAGTGTATACTCTTGGCAAGATTTGAACCTCTGCTTCATGGTTAAAACCTGAATGTCTCACCACCATGCATCAACCCATATAATTACTATAAATAGTCACTCCTTAATTCTTCTTATGGCCCCCTGGTTACAATCTAAACAGAAAATCAGTTCATTCTGGAACTTCTAACTTAGCAATTCTAAATGTCGAGACTTTAAAAGTTTTATATCTACATTGTGTTTTATACTTTTATGTATATAACCAATAGCTAATAAGAAACTTAGGCCTGTGCTTATAAGGAGGAGAGTCCTCCAGCTTCTTGCCTGCCACGTCAGCATCACACCACTCAGGACTCCCCTCAGGACTCTCCATGCCTATAAGACAAGCTTCCTGGAACTTCTCCACCACATCATCAATTATTTTATAATTTATCTCACACACACAAATACACACATATATACACCACACATATATAAAACAAAAAAAAAACTGCAGACCCCACATACTACCCCACAATGGAGCGTCTTCAAGAGTCCACAGGAGGACTAATTCAAAGGACGCTGGGCAAAGGACTCTCCATGCCATTAACGTCTTGCGTCCTTGGTGCTTGGGACTCCCACCCAAGACTATTATAAGCACAGGCCTTACAATGTGACCTTTAAGTCTCATCCACAAATTTATAAATTATAAAATTATCCCACTTACTATATATATACTCCGTAATTTGCTCACTGGTTGCAATTAAGTTTGCTACAGTCCACAATGGAGATGGCACCTGTAACAATTAGTTACTTTGTTTATGATTAATTGAATATTAGTCGTATATATCAGTACAAAACATATATCAGTACTGTGGTAAGTGTTTATGGGATGAAAAGGAAAGAATAGTAAACGAAAATACTGTATTGATATGGTTGATTTACCACCTTACTAATTTCTTGTTTCATTATTTTTGATCAAAATATTGATATGATGAATTATGGTAAGTAAGAAAAACCAAAAGATTCATAACTCAAAGAAAAACAGATGCAGTAAAAGAAAGAGAGAAACATGTGATATGGTTATAAGAAAAATAAAAAAAGAAGGATGTAAGATGGTTCGATCCGTTCCAAACCAGCTCAAAAACCGCCACCCGTGAAGTGGATTTTTGTTGCAAAAATCTTTCCGACACCAGCCGGTTTAACAACATTGCTTTAAACTTCAAAACACATTTCGTATAGTGAGATATTTAAATAATAAAAATATTCACACTACAATTTTTCGACAAGCTTTTTAGGGGAATTGCCACAAACGATAACTTAACACTTTTATTATTATTATTATTATTTTTATTATTATATTATTATTATTATTATTATTATTATTATTATTATTATTATTATTTTTATTTTGATATTTTGGTGGCCTAATTGAATTAAATAGTAACATATTTTTCTCAACAAACTTTTATATATTATGAAACAGTTAAACATGATCCAACAACAAAAAAAAAACAAAATACTACGTATAGTACAAAGTAATTAACGTACCCGATCTTGAAAATAAGAGCAAAGGCTATATATATACACTGTATATGATGTAACATATATATAATTACGGAAACTCCCCGGCCCTTGAATAGGATGGACGTAAATAACAGTTAGCTAGCTAGCACACATAGCTTGACTTGATCGGAGAAAACCAACCTCAAAATGATCAATCAGTCGAATATGATTGCTCTCAAGTACGTGTATGTCGGTATATATAATGTGTAACTACCCGGCCTATAATTTTGACTTAAAAAAAGTAGTTAGCATCTTTATTTAAACATACTTAAGAAAGTAGAAGACACAAGGAAGGGATATCGACAATTAGGGCCCTTTGAGATTTCTACATATCTCCACGTTTCGTTTCTATATGTAGGCATCTCTATATTAAGAAGTGTAAAATTTGGACTTAATAAACCACACCTCTTTCCTTTCTACATTTTTATGCATATAAATGGTTTCTATATATGCTAATATCATGTTGCATGCACCAACCTCGCCACCGTTAGTGCCATCGTTGCAATCCTTTGCTTATAGGGTCTTAGCTAAGAGAAATGGTAAAAAGCCACAAACCATTAGAGCTAGCACCGAAAGCTCTAACCATCATGAACAATTTAAAAGGCCAACATCACCACTCGATACTAAAGAGCCAATACCAACAACTATCTTTAATGCGCTTGACCCAAAAAATGTACTGTCAGGTAATTTTTCCCCAGTAGGTGAACTCCCTCCTACTCAATGCGAGGTTATCGAGGGTACACTACCTAGCTGCCTCGATGGAGCCTACTTTCGCAATGGACCAAACCCACAGTATGTGCCACATGGTCCCTATCACTTATTTGATGGAGATGGCATGCTTCATGCTATTCGTATCTCTAAAGGGAAAGCTACATTGTGTAGTCGCTATGTGAAGACACACAAGTATAATGCAGAGAAGGATGCAGGGTTCCCAATTGTCCCATTTTTCTTTACAGGATTCGATAGCCTGGGTACCCTCATTGCTTATATGGTAGTCATAGTTGTTCGATATTTAAAGGGTAAGTTTGACCCAAACAAAAAAGGTTTTGGCTTAGCCAACACCAACTTAGCACTATTTGGCAACAAACTATTGGCGTTGTGGGAGTCTGATCTGCCATATGCCATTAAAATTAGTCCCGATGGTGATATAGCCACTCTTGGTCGCGAGGACTTTGATGGCAAACTTTTAATGAGCATGACCGCTCACCCAAAATATGATCCAATAACAAAAGAAACTTTTGCTTTTCGTTACGGCCCAATTTCTCCATTTCTAACCTATTTTTGGTTCAATGAAAAAGGAGAGAAACAACTTGACGTCCCAATCTTCTCAACAAAAAGTCCAACTTTCTTTCACGACTTCGCTATCACCAAAAACTATGCCATCTTTTTCGAGAACCAAATCACAATGCACATGAGGAAGACTCCTATTGGATGGTCCCTTATTAGTGCAACATGGATAAGGTGCCCAGAATAGGGGTGATGCCAAGGTATGCTGAAAATGAGTCAACGATTAGGTGGTTCAAGGTGCCCGGGTTGAATATTGTGCATGCCATTAATGCATGGGAAGAGGATGTCGCCGGAGAATCGGTGGTATTGCTTGCATCAAATATGTTATCGGTGGAGCATGCATTAGGGAGGATGGATCTCATACATGGATCCTTGGAAAAAGTTAGGATCCATCTTAAGACCGGGATGGTCTCACGTCATACCCTTTCATCAAGAAATTTAGAATTTGGTGTGATCAACTCAGCTTATGTTGCTGCCAAGAATAGGTGAGTTAACAAATACTATACTAAACTATAAATAACTATATTAATATATATAATTTCAATTTCAATACTCACTTGATATTGAAGAGTATATCGACCGGTATGAAGAGCGAAGCAAGAATAAAAGATAGGTTGAAATGTATTTTGAAAGAGCATTTGGTAAAGTTGGGCCGATCAGGTGTCTTCATTCAAGCAACCGTACAAATGAAGTGAGAGGTTGGGGCATGTCAAAAATAAGTGGTGATTCATATACCACTACTTTTTAGTTAGAGACCACCAAATATTTTTAACTTTATTGTACCGTACAACACCTTAAAACATGTGACACCCTGAAATCTCTAAAAATAAACCTAAGATTATAATGAATACACATGATAAAACAATGAAAAATAACTACAATAGGTAAACCTAGTAACCCATATTCGATCAATAAAATGTAATTGAAGTGATAGGTATCCTACCCGTGTTGTAAAATCGGTTTGACTCGTGTCGACTCTCGACTCGGTGTCAAACTTGGGTCAACATGTCAAACCTTTTTCAAAATCGGGTCAACTAGGCCAAACTCGGGGCAAACTTAGTCAACTCAGTCAAACTGATACCAAATCGGTTCAAACCCAGGACAAGATTAGTCAATTTTTTTACTTATTGTTTGAAGTATAATGATTATGTTTCAAAACAATTAAGTTTGAACTTCAACTATTATGTTTATATTTAATTATGCTTAAGTTTGAAATTTCTAGTCTATTTCTAGCTTTTTATTACATATATATTTCAAATATTATGAATTTTATATATAAAATTCTCAATCCGATTAATCCTGGAGTTACCAAAACCTCTAGACTCCCCACACCACCAAGCCGTTTCCGAGTCGCAAGTTCCTCAACATTACCCACAATACTGCGTATTACGAGTACATATTACTTCATACGAGTTACAAACTACAAACATCACTTATAACCAGAATCAGGCCAATCAAGCCATTTAATAGTATACCCTTTACTTTTATAACTAATCAAATTAAAAGGACACAAAACCATGGTTTTATGATCTGACGAGACCACCTGGTCGGATCGTAAACCGGGTCATTATTATTGACACTTTTAATATGTCATTGAAACCATTGTTATTAATTAATGACATTTATTGTTGTGTGTGTTACTTTTGGTCTATTAGATTAAATTGATCCATGATTATCTTTGACATGTGTTTCAATATTTTGACATGTGTTAAAAATAAAAATATTTTTATTAGGTGAGACAGGTTTCAAAATAATATCTTTCTTAAATGATCATTGAATTGAAAATAATATACAAATGACGAGTCACCAACAATTTTTCAATATTATTATAGGTATGTGTATTGTGCAGTTGGTGATCCAATGCCTAAGTTTTCCGGAGTTGTCAAGCTAGATGTGTCATTATCGGAAGTAGATCGACAAGAATGCATAGTTGCTAGTCGGATTTTTGGGACTGGGTGTTTTGGTGGCGAACCATTCTTTGTAGCAAAGGAGCCCGATAACCCTGATGCCGACGAAGATGATGGATACATAGTGTCATATGTGCATAATGAAAACAATAACGAGTCATGTTTCTTAGTGATGGATGCCAAGTCAATGACACTAGAGATAGTTGCTACCGTGAAATTGCCCCGTCGAGTACCATATGGATTTCATGGTCTCTTTGTCACCGAAAATGACCTAAACAAGCTTTGAATATAAATGGTGAATTTAAGAGTAATGGTTGTATATGTTTAAATCACAAAATACATACATAAATAAATAGCGTGTGTAATCATTCAATGTTTACGGTATGTTTGAATGATATGTATTTTCTCCATTAATTATGTCAATTATTTTAATCTATTTGTTAAACGCATCTTTAGACATAAGACGTAAATAAGTAGAGTAGAGTGTTGTTTAAGCATTACTTAACGCTTAAATATTCACATTGTGTTTTATGTGTATATAACTCAAAACTAATAACTAATAAGAAATTTACAACATTTATAGTCTCGTCTAAAAATTTATAAATTATAAAATTTATAGATGACCCTACCCCACTTTTATACCACATTGAGTTAATTAAAACAAAGTACATACTGTATTATTAAATATATTTATAAAACCAAGTTGTAAAAATAAATTACATAAGTTAAATAAAACAAAACTGTATATTTATAAAACCAAGTTGTA
>CM067167.1:144664490-144814490 GCA_034093135.1 Erigeron breviscapus
ACACACACAAACACATAGTTCTATTTTTCTCTTTAGAATTCTCATCACAATTCCTAGTTCTTGAAAGATTTGTCCAAGATTAAGTTTCTACATCATCTTGGTTACAACATATCAAAGAAAATTTAAAGTTCCTAGCACAAGAAAATCTTACCTTCACGTTCATCTCAAGAGTTGACTTTTTGGAAGTAATTTTGGTAAGTTAAATTCATCTTATAATCATCATTTTATGTTACAAATCATGTTTTTAGTGATGTTTATACAAAAAGGTTAGCTTTTCTAGAGTTTGTTTAGGATTTGTGAGAATTTGGATAAAATCAAGAGATGGGTTGTGTTTAATTATGTTTGTTTATGTTCAAATATAAGTGTTCAAGCTTGGAATCAAATTCCAAACCTTCCTTGGTAGATTCTAGAGTCAAAATGGGTTTTGGAAGCAAGATGGGTCGTTTTTGGTTTGGTTTTTTTATTGTTCTGGGTAAAATAGCGTAGTGAAGCTTCAGGTTTATAAATATTTCGAATGCAGGTCAAAATATCGCGACGTGATACCAAAATATCGCGCCACGAAGTCAATTTCTCGCACCCTAAAGTCAATTTATCGCGCCGTGATAAATTTCAGGAAAGTCATTTTCAAACGTCCGTAACTTTTAAACCGTAAGTCCGTTTTTGACGATTTCAGTGGCTACGGAAGCGTAAATGAGTATAATTTCTAATGGTATAGGCCCCTGAGTCCAGAACATAGTTTGAACAAACAAAATGTTTTGATTAAACAACAGTGGTCAAGTTTCGACTAGTCATTATGAAACAAAACGTGACGATTTTACCTTGGTTGGATCAAAGCCTTATAAAATGGACATAATAAAGCTTTTATGATAAAAATAGGGTAATATTCATAGGACCTTATCTTTTGAGATGCTTTAGGATTAATGTGATACGTGTATGATAGGTTTTGGCTGTTGTGGACATTGATTCTACTTTCTTTCGACTTGGAATTTATTGCTCATTTCAGGTGAGTTTCGTAAACCCTCCCTACTCTAATTGAGATTCGGGCTGAAAAGTGTACATATACGTGTTAGTTGAATGTTGTTAATCATTATGTGGAATCGTTATTGTTAAATGTGCTTGTGGAACGTTGTTAATCGTTATATGGATTCGTTATTGATAAACGTTGTATTGTATGGAACGTATATGTTATGTTGATACATGCTGTTGAAATATACGTAAGTCATGCCGTTATACATGCTGTTGAAATATACGTAAGTCATGGTTATACATGCTGTTGGAATATACGTAAGTCATGCCGTATACATGCCTTCGAAATATATGTAAGTCATGCCGTAACGTTGTTGAATCGTGTATGTATTGATGTTGTGCTAACGTATACCCTTTTAGGGTTTTCTTGATGTGATTAGGTATTCTAATCCCCGTATATCGTTAACGGTTGTATTCCCGATACGGTTATTCCTTGTTATATGTCCCTACGAACTCACCAACTTTATGTTGACGCTCTTTAGTACACTTTTCAGGTAATCAAGTTAATCAGAGACAGAATGGATGAATAGATGCTTGCATTGCTAGGGTTTGGACTATCTTTGGACTTTCTGGATCCGTGATCCTTATTTCCCTTTAACGGGTTATGTTTAGGATCAACTACTATCGTTTGAACATTTTTCTTTTAAGTATGGATTGAGTGTGTATTTTGATGAATGTTGATTATTGTAATGAACTTGTGGATTGTTTCAATCTATTGAATGCATATAGTTTGACTCTACATAATTCCCATGTCATGCTGTGCTTTTCTAAGTGATACCCCATGATTCCGCCATGTTGGGGTGTTACAGAATGGTATCAAAGCCGTGGTTGTAGAGAACTAGGAGGATTTACCTAGTCTATAGCCATCGCACCCACATTTCATATTAGCATGCATGATAGGGAACTTTGTGTGCAACGTGAACTGTATGATGCATAAAAACGTTTTAAACGGAGTTCGTAGGTTGCTTATAATATGATGACTTGATTGTTATGTGAGAATTGTTGTGATAAACGTATATGATAGTATCGGGAATACACCCGTTAATTGTGGAAATGTTATGATGAACGTTGATGTGTTGAATTTTAGAAGCATTTATTATTTGCCCCTATAAGCAAAATGAAACGATGACATTAATGGAGTATAACATTCGGTAACCGTAGAGGCGACTGATCAACAAATCAAAAGTTATCCTATGTCATATAAAGTTAATGATCTCATGGATTGCGCCTTGTGGATAGAGTATAGTAGCTACCCCGGTATGTTTAATGAGTGTTGATTAGGTGGAGGGTTAGCCGCTGGTACACCCTGTATACATACCCGGTCAACACTTAGAGAACATATTGGAACCGATTTTGATATCCATTCAATATATTAATAGTGTGGAGGGTTAGCCGATGGTACACCCTGTATACAAACACTTTTAATGTATTGAATGTTGAGGTTAAAATTCGGACTATGCTTTACCCACCTTGTTATGACTTGACCCTTTTATATAGCGTTGAATGTTTTCGTGATTGTATTGTTGATTGTAAATTGTACGATTGCTGAAGCCTTAGATTATTGCCATGATAATATCCCTGTAGAGATAACTATATTCATGCGATGATTTAGAAGGATTTAGGTATGTAATGTTTGTTATATGACAGTCGATTTTGATTATTCGTGTGAGAACTAACTTGCTGATCTAACACGCGTGTCCAGGAAAATGGTTAGACCAAGGAGAGCTAACACTAACTATGGACCTCAGAATGAACCCGAGAACCCGATTGAACAAGAAGTAGTTGGTGATCGTGGTGGTAGAGGTGGTCGTGGAGGTAGAGGTGGTCGTGGAGGTCGTGGTGGCAGAGGTGGTCGGGGTAATTCTAATCCCCCGATAACCGCCGAGGTTGTCGCACAAGCTCTAAATGACCTCATGCCGGATCTTATGGCCCGAATTCAAGCGGCCATGGGAAATAATAATGAACAAGAAGAACCGAAAGATGAAGCGGTTCCCGTACAAAATGAACAAGAAAACGTAAATGTAAACGGTGTAGGTGTAGGAGAAGTTTTACCTAGACCGGATTATGATGTTCGTCAACCGGGATGCTTGTTTAAAGACTTCAAACTTTGTGGAGCCCCGGAATTTAATGGAGAAAGTGGTGCTACGGGTTGCTTGGAATGGTTAGAGAGCATTGAATCTATCATTGCTCGAAGTGGTTGTGCATACCACCAAAGAATCACTTATGCTTCCGGTATGTTGAAAGGTGGGGCTCTTGAGTGGTGGAACGAAGAAGTTGATGAATTGGGGATTGATGCGGCTAATAATCTTACATGGGGAGAGTTCAAGAATATGATAACTACTAAGTATTGCCCGGCCCATGAACTGAGGAGATTGCAAGTGGAATTTTCTAAACTTGCCATGAAGGGAGGAGACTACGAGAGTTACACACGCCGTTTTGGCCAACTCTCTAGACTCATTCCTCATTATGTGAGACCCCAATAGGTTAAGATTGAGAAGTATGTTGCGGGATTGCCACATGAAGTGAGAGTGCTTGTCTCTCACCCCACCATGCCTTTACTTACAAAGAGGCAACCACCCGTACCGCTAGCATAACCTTGGAACTCATTAGGGGTGGCAAGTTGAACAAGAACGATAATAAGAATGATAACAAGAGGAAGGATGTTGCCGAGTCTAGCGGCACCAAGAAAGATGATAGGCGTGATAATAAGCGCCATGGTCGTGGTGGGAAAGTTTTTGCGGCGGTTGTACCGGCGACGGGCCCTTCAAGAGGTGGTTATGCCGGGACTAATCCTTTATGTCCTAGGTGTAATCGTCACCACCAACCCACCATGAGATGTGATGTTTGTTTTAATTGCAATCAACCCGGTCACACCTCAAGGTTTTGTCCAACAAACCCTCGGAATGCTCCTTTGAACGTTGCCCCTCTTAATGCTATACGTCCCCCGATGGTTCCGGGTTCTTGTTACGAATGTGGTAGCCAAGACCACTACCGTAACCGGTGCCCAAATCTTATTGGCCAACAAGTTCAAGTGACCGTGCATCCTAATCAGTTGCAAATTGCCGGTCCAAATCAAAACCGAGGAAACCAAGGACAACAACAACAACTTCCGCAAGCTCCTCGCCAACATTTGGCCCCCCGTGGAAGAGCTTTTGCCGTGAATGCGGCCGAGGCTCGTGGTGATCCTAATGTCGTAGCAGGTACCTTTCTCCTCAATCACCAATATGCTACCGTATTATTTGATTCTGGAGCCGATTATAGTCTCATTTCCAATGATTTTATTCCGTTGATCGATGCTAATCCTAGCCCGTTGTCCTATTGTTTTGAACTTGAAATGGTAAATGGTGGATTGTCTAGGATTAGTCAAGTTGTTCGTGATTGTGTGTTAGATTTATGTGATCACCCATTTTACATTGACTTAATGCCTTTTGATATCGGTAGTTTTGACGTGATTGTGGTATGGATTGGTTATCGGCCATGAATGCGGTAATTGATTGTGGTAGTCGAACTGTGAGGATTCCGTTAGAAAATAGGGAAGAATTAGTGGTTCAAGGCGAAACGACCGAACAATGGGATGGGAATGTATATAGTGTTAAGATCACAAAGATTGAATTGAAAACTGTACCCGTAGTTAAAGACTTTGCGGATGTATTTCCGGATGACCTACCGGGTTTGCCTCCATCTCGTGAACTCGATTTTCGTATTGATCTTATCCCAAATGCTTCTCCCGTGGCCAAAGCACCCTATCGCTTAGCCATGACCAAATTACAAGAGTTGGCCGCCCAACTCAAAGAACTTCAAGAGAAGGGTTTCATTCGCCCTAGTCAATCTCCTTGGGGCGCACCGGTTTTGTTCGTTAAAAAGAAAGATGGCGCATTCCGAATGTGTATCGATTATAGAGAATTGAACAAACTAACGGTAAAGAATCGTTATCCTCTTCCTAGGATTGATGATTTATTCGACCAACTCCAAGGTGCTCGTTTCTTTTCCAAAATTGATTTGCGGTCGGGTTACCATCAATTACGTGTTCATGAAGACGACATTCCAAAAACCGCCTTTCGAACGAGATATGGACACTTTGAATTTACGGTGATGCCTTTTGGATTGACTAACGCACCAGCTGTGTTCATGGACTTGATGAACCGAGTGTGTCAGCCTTACTTGGACCAATTTGTCATTGTTTTCATCGATGACATTCTCATCTATTCCAAGACCAAAGAAGATCATTTGGAACATTTGAAACAAGTCTTAGAGTTACTCCGGAAAGAAAAGCTTTATGCCAAGTTCTCCAAATGTGAATTTTGGCTTGAAGAGGTCCAGTTTCTTGGTCACGTAGTGAGCAAAGAAGGAATTCATGTGGACCCAAGTAAAGTTGAAGCAGTAAAGAATTGGAGACGCCCCGAAACACCAACCGAAATTCTCCAATTTCTTGGTTTGGCGGGTTATTATAGACGATTTATTGAAGGCTTTTCAAAAATCGCCCAACCTTTGACTTTGTTGACTCAACGAGAAAGAAGGTTTGATTGGGGTGAAAAGCAAGAACAAGCATTCCAATTGTTGAAGGACAAATTGTGTGATGCACCCATCTTGAGCTTGCCCGATGGAGTCGATGATTTCGTTGTATATTGTGATGCATCCGGGCAAGGATTGGGTTGTGTCTTAATGCAACGGGAAAAGGTGATAGCATATGCATCAAGACAATTGAAGGTGCATGAGAAGAACTATCCGACCCATGACTTAGAATTGGGAGCAGTGGTATTTGCTTTGAAATGTTGGAGGCGTTACTTGTATGGCACCAAGAGCGTGATCTATACCGATCACAAAAGCCTTCAACATATTTTCACTCAAAATGACCTGAACATGAGGCAAAGAAGGTGGCTTGAGCTGTTGAGTGATTATGATTGCGTTATCCGGTATCATCCGGGTAAAGCAAATGTGGTAGCCGATGCTTTGAGTCGAAAGGAACGTATAAAGCCAAGACGAGTTAAAGCCATGAGCTTCACTGTATTAAGGAGTGTCCGTGACTCCATTATCGAAGCTCAAGAATTGGCAACTAGACCGGAGAACTTCACCGATGAAGCTTTACACGGTCTAGAAGAACAGTTTGATAGGAAGAACGATAATGGTTTGTATTTTGTTGATCGATTGTGGATCCCCATTCTTGGAGGATGGCGATTGAAATTGATGGATGAAGCTCATAAGTCGGCTTATTCGGTTCACCCGGGTTCCGACAAGATGTATTTTGGATTAAGAGACTTGTATTGGTGGCCGGGAATGAAGACGGACATTGCTAGGTATGTTAGTCAATGCCTCACTTGTTTACAAGTGAAAGTCGACCACAAGAAACCACCGGGTTTACTAGTCCAACTAGTAACACCGGTGTGGAAATGGGAAGAAATTGCTATGGACTTCATCACGAAGTTACCAAGAACGAGTAGTGGTCGGGACACCATTTGGGTGATAATTGACCGGTTGACTAAGTCGGCTCACTTCTTAGCCATCCGGGAGGATGATAAATTTGACACTATGGCACGTTTATACATCAAAGAGGTTATATCCAAGCATGGAGTGCCGATTTCCGTGATATCCGATCGGGATGCCCGATTTACTTCAAAATTTTGGAAGGCGTTCCAGAAATCTATGGGTACTCGTCTCGGTTTGAGTACGGCGTTCCACCCGCAAACTGATGGTCAAAGTGAAAGAACAATTCAAACATTAGAAGATATGTTGAGAGCTTGTGCTATTGATTTTGGTGGTAATTGGGATGTGCATCTTCCTTTGGTTGAATTCTCCTACAATAATAGCTATCATGCTAGCATTGAATGGCCCCATTTAGAGCATTATATGGGAGAGATTGTAGGTCACCGCTAGCTTGGGCAGAAGTTGGTGAAAGCCAACTCGTTGGGCCGAAATTGTTATTGAAACGACGAAAGTGATCTCACAAATCAAAGAAAAGTTAAGAGTGGCCCGAGAACGACAATTGAAATATGCTAATGTTAGACGACGACCCCTCGAATTTGAAGTTGGTGATTATGTGTTATTGAAAGTTTCCCCATGGAAAGGTGTGGTTCGTTTTGTGAAACGTGGCAAGTTGGGGCCACGGTACATTGGCCCGTTCAAGATCTTGGAGCGTATTGGTCCGGTTGCATATCGATTAGAACTTCCTCAAGAATTGAGTGGAGTTCATAATGTTTTCCATGTTTGTAATCTTAGAAAGTGTTTGGCCAATCCAACACTTCACGTGCCCCTCGAAGAAATCCGTGTTGATAAAGCGTTGAAATTCGTGGAAGAACCAATAGAAATCTTAGATCGACAAACTAGAAAGCTGAAGAATACCCGATATACGATTGTCAAAGTGAGATGGCAAGCTAGACGTGGACCCGAGTTTACTTGGGAACGTGAAGATTCTATGAAAGCCAAGTATCCCCATTTGTTTAACGAGTCTATTTAGATTCAAATTTCGGGACGAAATTCTTTAACGGGGGAAGAATGTAACATTCATGATTTTTACCGTTTGACTGTGCATGTAATTTGATTAACTACTTTAATAAACAAAAACTTTGGGCCTAATTGTGTTCGTTTATCTGTAAATTGGGCCAATTATAATGTCATAATTGGATTTTTAGAATTAAGCCCATGATTAACAGACTATGATATTGGCCCATTACATGTGATGGAAATTATAAAATACATGCTGTTGAAATATACGTAAGTCATGCCGTTATACATGCTGTTGAAATATACGTAAGTCATGCCGTTATACATGCTGTTGAAATATACGTAAGTCATGCCGTTATACATGCTGTTGAAATATACGTAAGTCATGCCGTTATACATGCTGTTGAAATATACGTAAGTCATGCCGTTATACATGCTGTTGAAATATACGTAAGTCATGCCGTTATACATGCTGTTGAAATATACGTAAGTCATGCCGTTATACATGCTGTTGAAATATACGTAAGTCATGCCGTTATACATGCTGTTGAAATATACGTAAGTCATGCCGTTATACATGCTGTTGAAATATACGTAAGTCATGCCGTTATACATGCTGTTGAAATATACGTAAGTCATGCCGTTATACATGCTGTTGAAATATACGTAAGTCATGCCGTTATACATGCTGTTGAAATATACGTAAGTCATGCCGTTATACATGCTGTTGAAATATACGTAAGTCATGCCGTTATACATGCTGTTGAAATATACGTAAGTCATGCCGTTATACATGCTGTTGAAATATACGTAAGTCATGCCGTTATACATGCTGTTGAAATATACGTAAGTCATGCCGTTATACATGCTGTTGAAATATACGTAAGTCATGCCGTTATACATGCTGTTGAAATATACGTAAGTCATGCCGTTATACATGCTGTTGAAATATACGTAAGTCATGCCGTTATACATGCTGTTGAAATATACGTAAGTCATGCCGTTATACATGCTGTTGAAATATACGTAAGTCATGCCGTTATACATGCTGTTGAAATATACGTAAGTCATGCCGTTATACATGCTGTTGAAATATACGTAAGTCATGCCGTTATACATGCTGTTGAAATATACGTAAGTCATGCCGTTATACATGCTGTTGAAATATACGTAAGTCATGCCGTTATACATGCTGTTGAAATATACGTAAGTCATGCCGTTATACATGCTGTTGAAATATACGTAAGTCATGCCGTTATACATGCTGTTGAAATATACGTAAGTCATGCCGTTATACATGCTGTTGAAATATACGTAAGTCATGCCGTTATACATGCTGTTGAAATATACGTAAGTCATGCCGTTATACATGCTGTTGAAATATACGTAAGTCATGCCGTTATACATGCTGTTGAAATATACGTAAGTCATGCCGTTATACATGCTGTTGAAATATACGTAAGTCATGCCGTTATACATGCTGTTGAAATATACGTAAGTCATGCCGTTATACATGCTGTTGAAATATACGTAAGTCATGCCGTTATACATGCTGTTGAAATATACGTAAGTCATGCCGTTATACATGCTGTTGAAATATACGTAAGTCATGCCGTTATACATGCTGTTGAAATATACGTAAGTCATGCCGTTATACATGCTGTTGAAATATACGTAAGTCATGCCGTTATACATGCTGTTGAAATATACGTAAGTCATGCCGTTATACATGCTGTTGAAATATACGTAAGTCATGCCGTTATACATGCTGTTGAAATATACGTAAGTCATGCCGTTATACATGCTGTTGAAATATACGTAAGTCATGCCGTTATACATGCTGTTGAAATATACGTAAGTCATGCCGTTATACATGCTGTTGAAATATACGTAAGTCATGCCGTTATACATGCTGTTGAAATATACGTAAGTCATGCCGTTATACATGCTGTTGAAATATACGTAAGTCATGCCGTTATACATGCTGTTGAAATATACGTAAGTCATGCCGTTATACATGCTGTTGAAATATACGTAAGTCATGCCGTTATACATGCTGTTGAAATATACGTAAGTCATGCCGTTATACATGCTGTTGAAATATACGTAAGTCATGCCGTTATACATGCTGTTGAAATATACGTAAGTCATGCCGTTATACATGCTGTTGAAATATACGTAAGTCATGCCGTTATACATGCTGTTGAAATATACGTAAGTCATGCCGTTATACATGCTGTTGAAATATACGTAAGTCATGCCGTTATACATGCTGTTGAAATATACGTAAGTCATGCCGTTATACATGCTGTTGAAATATACGTAAGTCATGCCGTTATACATGCTGTTGAAATATACGTAAGTCATGCCGTTATACATGCTGTTGAAATATACGTAAGTCATGCCGTTATACATGCTGTTGAAATATACGTAAGTCATGCCGTTATACATGCTGTTGAAATATACGTAAGTCATGCCGTTATACATGCTGTTGAAATATACGTAAGTCATGCCGTTATACATGCTGTTGAAATATACGTAAGTCATGCCGTTATACATGCTGTTGAAATATACGTAAGTCATGCCGTTATACATGCTGTTGAAATATACGTAAGTCATGCCGTTATACATGCTGTTGAAATATACGTAAGTCATGCCGTTATACATGCTGTTGAAATATACGTAAGTCATGCCGTTATACATGCTGTTGAAATATACGTAAGTCATGCCGTTATACATGCTGTTGAAATATACGTAAGTCATGCCGTTATACATGCTGTTGAAATATACGTAAGTCATGCCGTTATACATGCTGTTGAAATATACGTAAGTCATGCCGTTATACATGCTGTTGAAATATACGTAAGTCATGCCGTTATACATGCCGTTGAAATATACGTAAGTCATGCCGTAACGTTGTTGAATCGTGTATGTGTTGATGTTGTGCTAACGTATACCCTTTTAGGGTTTTCTTGATGTGATTAGGTATTCTAATCCCCGTATATCGTTAACGGTTGTATTCCCGATACGTTTATTCTTTGTTATATGTCCCTACGAACTCACCAACTTTATGTTGACGCTCTTTAGTACACTTTTCAGGTAATCAAGTTAATCAGAGACAGAATGGATGAATAGATGCTTGCATTGCTAGGGTTTGGAATATCTTTGGACTTTCTGGATCCGTGATCCTTATTTCCCTTTAACGGGTTATGTTTAGGATCAACTACTATCGTTTGAACATTTTTCTTTTAAGTATGGATTGAGTGTGTATTTTGATGAATGTTGATTATTGTAATGAACTTGTGGATTGTCTCAATCTATTGAATGCATATAGTTTGACTCTACATAATTCCCATGTCATGCTGTGCTTTTCTAAGTGATACCCCATGATTCCGCCATGTTGGGGTGTTACAGAATGGTATCAAAGCCGTGGTTGTAGAGAACTAGGAGGATTTACCTAGTCTATAGCCATCGCACCCACATTTCATATTAGCATGCATGATAGGGAACTTTGTGTGCAACGTGAACTGTATGATGCATAAAAACGTTTTAAACGGAGTTCGTAGGTTGCTTATAATATGATGACTTGATTTTTATGTGAGAATTGTTGTGATGAACGTATATGATAGTGTCGGGATACACCGTTAATTGTGGAAATGTTATGATGAACGTTGATGTGTTGAATTTTAGAAGCATTTATTATTTTCCCCTATAAGCAAAATGAAACGATGACATTAATGGAGTATAACATTCGGTAACCGTAGAGGCGACTGATCAACAAATCTATGATTATCCTATGTCATATAAAGTTAATGATCTCGTGGATTGCGCCTTGTGGATAGAGTATAGTAGCTAACCCGGTATGTTTAATGAGTGTTGTTAGGTGGAGGGTTAGCCGCTGGTACACCCTGTATACATACCCGGTCAACACTTAGAGAACATATTGGAACCGAGTTTTGATATCCATTCAATATATTAATAGTGTGGAGGGTTAGCCGATGGTACACCCTGTATACAAACACTTTTAATGTATTGAATGTTGAGGTTAAAATTCGGACTATGCTTTACCCACCTTGTTATGACTTGACCCTTTTATATAGTGTTGAATGTTTTCGTGATTGTATTGTTGATTGTAAATTGTACGATTGCTGAAGCCTTAGATTATTTCCATGATAATATCCCTGTAGAGATAACTATATTCATGCGATGATTTAGAAGGATTTAGGTATGTAATGTTTGTTATATGACAGTCGATTTTGATTATTCGTGTGAGAACTAACTTGCTGATCTAACACGCGTGTCCAGGAAAATGGTTAGACCAAGGAGAGCTAACACTAACTATGGACCTCAGAATGAACCCGAGGACCCGATTGAACAAGAAGTAGTTGGTGGACGTGGTGGCAGAGGTGGTCGTGGAGGTAGAGGTGGCCGTGGAGGTCGTGGTGGCAGAGGTGGTCGGGGTAATCCTAATCCCCCGATAACCGCCGAGGTTGTCGCACAAGCTCTAAATGACCTCATGCCGGATCTTATGGCCCGAATTCAAGCGGCCATGGGAAATAATAATGAACAAGAAGAACCGGAAGATGAAGCAGTTCCCGTACAAAATGAACAAGAAAACGTAAATGTAAACGGTGTAGGTGTAGGAGAAGTTTTACCTAGACCGGATTATGATGTTCGTCAACCAGGATGCTTGTTTAAAGACTTCAAACTTTGTGGAGCCCCGGAATTTAATGGAGATAGTGGTGCTACGGGTTGCTTGGAATGGTTAGAGAGCATTGAATCTATCATTGCTCGAAGTGGTTGTGCCTACCACCAAAGAATCACTTATGCTTCCGGTATGTTGAAAGGTGGGGCTCTTGAGTGGTGGAACGAAGAAGTTGATGAATTGGGGATTGATGCGGCTAATAATCTTATATGGGGAGAGTTCAAGAATATGATAACTACTAAGTATTGCCCGGCCCATGAACTGAGGAGATTGCAAGTGGAATTTTCTAAACTTGCCATGAAGGGAGGAGACTACGAGAGTTACACACACCGTTTTGGCCAACTCTCTAGACTCATTCCTCATTATGTGAGACCCCAAGAGGTTAAGATTGAGAAGTATGTTGCGGGATTGCCACATGAAGTGAGAGTGCTTGTCTCTCACCCCACCATGCCTTCAACTTACAAAGAGGCAACCACCCGTACCGCTAGCATAACCTTGGAACTCATTAGGGGTGGCAAGTTGAACAAGAACGATAATAAGAATGATAACAAGAGGAAGGATGTTGCCGAGTCTAGCGGCACCAAGAAAGATGATAGGCGTGATAATAAGCGCCATGGTCGTGGTGGGAAAGTTTTTGCGGCGGTTGTACCGACGGGCCCTTCAAGAGGTGGTTATGCCGGGACTAATCCTTTATGTCCTAGGTGTAATCGTCACCACCAACCCACCATGAGATGTGATGTTTGTTTTAATTGCAATCAACCCGGTCACACCTCAAGGTTTTGTCCAACAAACCCTCGGAATGCTCCTTTGAACGTTGCCCCTCTTAATGCTATACGTCCCCCGATGGTTCCGGGTTCTTGTTACGAATGTGGTAGCCAAGACCACTACCGTAACCGGTGCCCAAATCTTATTGGCCAACAAGTTCAAGTGACCGTGCATCCTAACCAGTTGCAAATTGCCGGTCCGAATCAAAACCGAGGAACCAAGGACAACAACAACAACTTCCTCAAGCTCCTCGCCAACATTTGGCCCCCCGTGGAAGAGCTTTTGCCGTGAATGCGGCCGAGGCTCGTGGTGATCCTAATGTCGTAGCAGGTACCTTTCTCCTCAATCACCAATATGCTACCGTATTATTTGATTCTGGAGCCGATTATAGTCTCATTTCCAATGATTTTATTCCGTTGATCGATGCCAATCCTAGCCCGTTGTCCTATTGTTTTGAACTTGAAATGGTAAATGGTGGATTGTCTAGGATTAGTCAAGTTGTTCGTGATTGTGTGTTAGATTTATGTGATCACCCATTTTACATTGACTTAATGCCTTTTGATATCGGTAGTTTTGACGTGATTGTGGGTATGGATTGGTTATCGGCCATGAATGCGGTAATTGATTGTGGTAGTCGAACTGTGAGGATTCCGTTAGAAAATAGGGAAGAATTAGTGGTTCAAGGCGAAACGACCGAACAATGGGATGGGAATGTATATAGTGTTAAGATCACAAAGATTGAATTGAAAACTGTGCCCGTAGTTAAAGACTTTGCGGATGTATTTCCGGATGACCTACCGGTTTGCCTCCATCTCGTGAACTCGATTTTCGTATTGATCTTATCCCAAATGCTTCTCCCGTGGCCAAAGCACCCTATCGCTTAGCCATGACCAAATTACAAGAGTTGGCCGCCCAACTCAAAGAACTTCAAGAGAAGGGTTTCATTCGCCCTAGTCAATCTCCTTGGGGCGCACCGGTTTTGTTCGTTAAAAAGAAAGATGGCGCATTCCGAATGTGTATCGATTATAGAGAATTGAACAAACTAACGGTAAAGAATCGTTATCCTCTTCCTAGGATTGATGATTTATTCGACCAACTCCAAGGTGCTCGTTTCTTTTCCAAAATTGATTTGCGGTCGGGTTACCATCAATTACGTGTTCATGAAGACGACATTCCAAAAACCGCCTTTTCGAACGAGATATGGACACTTTGAATTTACGGTGATGCCTTTTGGGTTGACTAACGCACCAGCTGTGTTCATGGACTTGATGAACCGAGTGTGTCAACCTTACTTGGACCAATTTGTCATTGTTTTCATCGATGACATTCTCATCTATTCCAAGACCAAAGAAGATCATTTGGAACATTTGAAACAAGTCTTAGAGTTACTCCGGAAAGAAAAGCTTTATGCCAAGTTCTCCAAATGTGAATTTTGGCTTGAAGAGGTCCAGTTTCTTGGTCACGTAGTGAGCAAAGAAGGAATTCATGTGGACCCAAGTAAAGTTGAAGCAGTAAAGAATTGGAGACGCCCCAAAACACCAACCGAAATTCGCCAATTTCTTGGTTTGGCGGGTTATTATAGACGATTTATTGAAGGCTTTTCAAAAATCGCCCAACCTTTGACTTTGTTGACTCAACGAGAAAGAAGGTTTGATTGGGGTGAAAAGCAAGAACAAGCATTCCAATTGTTGAAGGACAAATTGTGTGATGCACCCATCTTGAGCTTGCCCGATGGAGTCGATGATTTCGTTGTATATTGTGATGCATCCGGGCAAGGATTGGGTTGTGTCTTAATGCAACGGGATAAGGTGATAGCATATGCATCAAGACAATTGAAGGTGCATGAGAAGAACTATCCGACCCATGACTTAGAATTGGGAGCAGTGGTATTTGCTTTGAAATGTTGGAGGCATTACTTGTATGGCACTAAGAGCGTGATCTATACCGATCACAAAAGCCTTCAACATATTTTCACTCAAAATGACCTGAACATGAGGCAAAGAAGGTGGCTTGAGCTGTTGAGTGATTATGATTGCGTTATCTGGTATCATCCGGGTAAAGCAAATGTGGTAGCCGATGCTTTGAGTCGAAAGGAACGTATAAAGCCAAGACGAGTTAAAGCCATGAGCTTCACTGTATTAAGGAGTGTCCGTGACTCCATTATCGAAGCTCAAGAATTGGCAACTAGACCGGAGAACTTCACCGATGAAGCTTTACACGGTCTAGAAGAACAGTTTGATAGGAAGAACGATAATGGTTTGTATTTGTTGATCGATTGTGGATCCCCATTCTTGGAGGATGGCGATTGAAATTGATGGATGAAGCTCATAAGTCGGCTTATTCGGTTCACCCGGGTTCCGACAAGATGTATTTTGGATTGAGAGACTTGTATTGGTGGCCGGGAATGAAGACGGACATTGCTAGGTATGTTAGTCAATGCCTCACTTGTTTACAAGTGAAAGCCGACCACAAGAAACCACCAGGTTTACTAGTCCAACTAGTAACACCGGTGTGGAAATGGGAAGAAATTGCTATGGACTTCATCACGAAGTTACCAAGAACGAGTAGTGGTCGGGACACCATTTGGGTGATAATTGACCGGTTGACTAAGTCGGCTCACTTCTTAGCCATCCGGGAGGATGATAAATTTGACACTATGGCACGTTTATACATCAAAGAGGTTATATCCAAGCATGGAGTGCCGATTTCCGTGATATCCGATCGGATGCCCGATTTACTTCAAAATTTTGGAAGGCGTTCCAGAAATCTATGGGTACTCGTCTCGGTTTGAGTACGGCATTCCACCCGCAAACTGATGGTCAAAGTGAAAGAACAATTCAAACGTTAGAAGATATGTTGAGAGCTTGTGCTATTGATTTTGGTGGTAATTGGGATGTGCATCTTCCTTTGGTTGAATTCTCCTACAATAATAGCTATCATGCTAGCATTGGAATGGCTCCATTTAAAGCATTATATGGGAGAGATTGTAGGTCACCGCTAGTTTGGGCAGAAGTTGGTGAAAGCCAACTCGTTGGGCCCGAAATTGTTATTGAAACGACGAAAGTGATCTCACAAATCAAAGAAAAGTTAAGAGTGGCCCGAGAACGACAATTGAAATATGCTAATGTTAGACGACGACCCCTCGAATTTGAAGTTGGTGATTATGTGTTATTGAAAGTTTCCCCATGGAAAGGTGTGGTTCGTTTTGTGAAACGTGGCAAGTTGGGGCCACGGTACATTGGCCCGTTCAAGATCTTGGAGCGTATTGGTCCGGTTGCATATCGATTAGAACTTCCTCAAGAATTGAGTGGAGTTCATAATGTTTTCCATGTTTGTAATCTTAGAAAGTGTTTGGCCAATCCAACACTTCACGTGCCCCTCGAAGAAATCCGTGTTGATAAAGCGTTGAAATTCGTGGAAGAACCAATAGAAATCTTAGATCGACAAACTAGAAAGCTGAAGAATACCCGATATACGATTGTCAAAGTGAGATGGCAAGCTAGACGTGGACCCGAGTTTACTTGGGAACGTGAAGATTCTATGAAAGCCAAGTATCCCCATTTGTTTAACGAGTCTATTTAGATTCAAATTTCGGGACGAAATTCTTTAACGGGGGAAGAATGTAACATTCATGATTTTTACCGTTTGACTGTGCATGTAATTTGATTAACTACTTTAATAAACAAAAACTTTGGGCCTAATTGTGTTCGTTTATCTGTAAATTGGGCCAATTATAATGTCATAATTGGATTTTTAGAATTAAGCCCATGATTAACAGACTATGATATTGGCCCATTACATGTGATGGAAATTATAAAATAAACGATGATTGAGTAACTGTAGTAACAGGGAAGAACGTATATACGAAACCTTAAGTATAATGTACGGTTTCAATAGTGTCGGTGGAACAGTGTCGGTGGCACAATGTCGGCGGTTATCTAATAATTTCATTAATGGGACAAAGACCGACATAACTTTATGTAAAGGAGAATACTTGTGAAATCTCCGTTGTTTGTTATTGATAATGAACCTAATCCCTTAGCTGGATAAATACCCTATCTATCTATCTAATCTATTATATATTCAATCATTTATCTATCTCGTTCTCTAGTTTTCCTCCCAGGAACTACAAACACACACACAAACACATAGTTCTATTTTTCTCTTTAGAATTCTCATCACAATTCCTAGTTCTTGAAAGATTTGTCCAAGATTAAGTTTCTACATCATCTTGGTTACAACATATCAAAGAAAATTTAAAGTTCCTAGCACAAGAAAATCTTACCTTCACGTTCATCTCAAGAGTTGACTTTTTGGAAGTAATTTTGGTAAGTTAAATTCATCTTATAATCATCATTTTATGTTACAAATCATGTTTTTAGTGATGTTTATACAAAAATCGGAAGGTTTTGGGTCAAAAGCTTTTCTAGAGTTTGTTTAGGATTTGTGAGAATTTGGATAAAATCAAGAGATGGGTTGTGTTTAATTATGTTTGTTTATGTTCAAATATAAGTGTTCAAGCTTGGAATCAAATTCCAAACCTTCCTTGGTAGATTCTAGAGTCAAAATGGGTTTTGGAAGCAAGATGGGTCGTTTTTGGTTTGTTTTTTTATTGTTCTGGGTAAAATAGCGTAGTGAAGCTTCAGGTTTATAAATATTTCGAATGCAGGTCAAAATATCGCGACGTGATACCAAAATATCGCGCCACGAAGTCAATTTCTCGCACCCTAAAGTCAATTTATCGCGCCGTGATAAATTTCAGGAAAGTCATTTTCAAACGTCCGTAACTTTTAAACCGTAAGTCCGTTTTTGACGATTTCAGTGGCTACGGAAGCGTAAATGAGTATAATTTCTAATGGTATAGGCCCCTGAGTCCAGAACATAGTTTGAACAAACAAAATGTTTTGATTAAACAACAGTGGTCAAGTTTCGACTAGTCATTATGAAACAAAACGTGACGATTTTACCTTGGTTGGATCAAAGCCTTATAAAATGGACATAATAAAGCTTTTATGATAAAAATAGGGTAATATTCATAGGACCTTATCTTTTGAGATGCTTTAGGATTAATGTGATACGTGTATGATAGGTTTTGGCTGTTGTGGACATTGATTCTACTTTCTTTCGACTTGGAATTTATTGCTCATTTCAGGTGAGTTTCGTAAACCCTCCCTACTCTAATTGAGATTCGGGCTGAAAAGTGTACATATACGTGTTAGTTGAATGTTGTTAATCATTATGTGGAATCGTTATTGTTAAATGTGCTTGTGGAACGTTGTTAATCATTATATGGATTCGTTATTGATAAACGTTGTATTGTATGGAACGTATATGTTATGTTGATACATGCTGTTGAAATATACGTAAGTCATGCCGTTATACATGCTGTTGAAATATACGTAAGTCATGGTTATACATGCTGTTGGAATATACGTAAGTCATGCCGTATACATGCCTTTGAAATATATGTAAGTCATGCCGTAACGTTGTTGAATCGTGTATGTATTGATGTTGTGCTAACGTATACCTTTTAGGGTTTTCTTGATGTGATTAGGTATTCTAATCCCCGTATATCGTTAACGGTTGTATTCCCGATACGTTTATTCCTTGTTATATGTCCCTACGAACTCACCAACTTTATGTTGACGCTCTTTAGTACACTTTTCAGGTAATCAAGTTAATCAGAGACAGAATGGATGAATAGATGCTTGCATTGCTAGGGTTTGGACTATCTTTGGACTTTCTGGATCCGTGATCCTTATTTCCCTTTAACGGGTTATGTTTAGGATCAACTACTATCGTTTGAACATTTTTCTTTTAAGTATGGATTGAGTGTGTATTTTGATGAATGTTGATTATTGTAATGAACTTGTGGATTGTCTCAATCTATTGAATGCATATAGTTTGACTCTACATAATTCCCATGTCATGCTGTGCTTTTCTAAGTGATACCCCATGATTCCGCCATGTTGGGGTGTTACATATAGAACCTCTAACGATATGAAGAACTCAATAACCTTTGATCTACGATAAACAGTAAACACAATTCAACAGATCTAACAAATAAAATAAGATAAATAAACGTCTACATGATCACATTGATCCAAACAAGTATTCAGCCTATTAGCCTGACATTATTAAAGGAATAACAAAGTCTGAAAAGATGAAAGACATTGTTTACCAACTAGAAAGTAAAATAAGATGATAGATCTAGGTTGAAGATGAAGATCGAGAGGTGTTAGAAGCTCCAAAACCTCCTTGGAATATGCAAAATTCGACCTAGGGTTTGTGTGTGTCGACTTGGCTGCTGAATCTGCTCTCCCTTAGGGTTTTGAGGGTTTTTTCATGTATTTATAAGGCGAAAGTCGGCTGGACCTGGGCCGCCCAACGTCGTTGAAGATGGGCTCCAGCGGCGCTGGGGCCTCCATTTGATGGGCAGCTTCTGCTCCTCCTCGATTTGCTTTGTTCGACTCCCGAATTGCCTCCTTGTGTCTTGTAACTCATTGGCCTTCATGTTGAGTTGATTGATGCCATTTACCCTCACTCGCATCTTCCGAGAACCTGCATTTATATCGAATTCATTAAGTACCAATAGTTCCGGAATATTAACTCATTTAGACATTAAAATGTGGCCTTATGATAGGGGAATTTATCACAAAATGAACGCTCATCACATAGTGTTCAATAATATAGCATACCATATAGACATCTAATGTTGGCAGATGTATGGTGACAACTTGTTACCTCTCCATTAAATTTATAAAATAACTCTGCATTTTCAGGCAATCCTAGGAGTACTGACTGATGCACGTTTTGATCTCTTCATATGTGAAAACAACAAAAGACACAAAAGTTATATTCATACATATTAGGACATGATGTAAAAAGTAGTTGATTATATTTAGAGATCAACTTGGAAATTACCTTTATTTTTAAGGCTAATTGCTTGGAAAGTCCCTCAACTTGTCACCTAAACCTTTTCTGGGGCTCGAACAAAAAAAAGTTCTATTTGAATCAAGAAAAACGGCTAAAATAACTATTATGGGGCTGTGACCTGCCTATGCTGATGTGGACTCTATTTAGCCGGTCATAGCTTTCTTTTTACACATTGTTTGTCACGTCCTTTGCCATGTGGATTTTGTTTATTATTTTTTTTATCAGCATCCCCAATCTTTATCAATCAAAAAGTCAAGTACAAATACACCCCTAATCAGATCCTCAAGACACAATCAAAACAAATATACGTAAACTATGCATCTATCAATTAAATCACTTTAAATACACAACAAAGAAATTAACACCCCTAATAAATCTTTCACAAATCATCGCCTGCCACCACCTCCGGTTTCTCCGCCATACCAACTGCCACCAACGGCGCCGCCATCAATGGCTTCTACCCCTTAATTCCAGTGATAGAAGCAATAGATGGAAGTGATAATTTTGAAGTGTGTAAAGATTCCGGTGGCCAACCGAGGCCAGCCGACGGGAACGTTGTAACGGCAAGGACTCCGATGATCTGAAGAAAGGTTACGGCCTTGGCAAAGGATTCCGTTAAACATAAAATCCTCCACACAGATCGTTATTTCCATTCATATATAATTATATATATATACACACACATAGATACAGGAAGGAAGGACTATTTAATCTGTTAAATAATAAACCCGTGGTTCAGATCTGGGTTTTTTGTGGTTGTATGCGTTTGTCTGTACGTTCATCTCGTTGTAACGATGGTGAGATCTAGGTATTTTGTGGTTGTTTGTGTTTGTTTTTCGGAATCATATTCTGATCGAAGGAGAATTGGTGTAGAATGTACATCTAAATTTAAGATGGGAGATGATGTTGAATGATGATATTGGATAAACGTTTTAGTTATATCGATGTGGAATTAATTTTTATTTAAATATGACATGGAAATTACAACTCATCAATAAATGAAATAAAAGAAATTAGAGATTACTTTCAGAAATTATTTGACCGGCTACTTACTCGATACCCCATAATAGTTATTTTAGCCGTTTTCCTTGATTCAAATAGAACTTTTTTTTGTTCGAACCCCAGAAAAGGTTTAGGTGACAAGTTGAGGGACTTTTCAAGTAATTAGCCCTTGTTTTATTTCTTCAAGGAGATGTATTTAGTTGCCTTCAGCCTCGGTCCAGACTTCGATGACCTGAATCACCTAAAATTTACGGGATAACATATATATATAAAAGCAAAACTCAAACCTATGTCCAGAAACATTACAACAAATAGAAAACTTCGCAATAAGGATTAACAAATAGAAAACACGATAAACTTTGCAATAACTTCATTAACATTACAACGAATAGAAAACATGTATTAAGTATTAACGGCTTAAATTGGCTGTTTGCTACTTTGCAGAACGTTGATAACCAGATATGATGACCGGTCCACACTCCCTACCCATAAAATAATATGTAGAAAGAAACAATGAGCTTATGCTAAAGACTATGTTAACTGCCTGCTGAAAAGAGTGTCAACCCAGATTGGGAACCATCTTCAATCCTCACATGTAGGGCCCTTTAAGACGATTTCTATATATCTCCTCGTTCTTTTCTATATGTGGGCATCCCTATATATAGGTGTCTTGACTTAATAACCACGTACACCTCTTTTCATTCGACATTTTCATAATGGTTTATGTATCTGCTCCTATGTTGTTGCACATACCAACCCTGCAGCCACAGTTAGAGCCATCGTTGGGATCCTTTTCTTACATGGTCTTAGCTAAGAGAAATGGAAAAAAAGAGACAAAACATTAGAGCTACCTCTAAAAGCTCTAGCCATCATGAACAATATTAGCGAGTTATTATCAGCAGCAACTATTAGTAGCTAGGGTTGTTATATTGTCATTAGTTAGAGGGTGCTAGTAGTAAATATGTAATCTATATATACACATCCTGTAACCTATTCTAATTAATCCAATACAATTACGTTTACTATTCTGATTTGGTATCAGAGCCAGAATTAATATTGGCGCCCCCTACCCCTCCAAAACCCTACAGCCGCCTTCCACCTCCTGCCGCCACCATCTCCGATCCAATGGCTCTTCTTGCCGCCTTCAGTTCTCAAGAAAAATCTGCTAACCTCACCCACAAATTCGCTTTCACTCTTAAACCTAAAAACTACAACAATTGGAAAACAATGCTACAGCCTTTTCTCGAAACTACTAACATGTTCAGTTACATTGACGGAACAATTCCTTGCCCACCAGCAACCATCACCGTTCCCGCTTCCGGATCTGGTGACAGTGCTCGAGCGGCATCTACCCAACCAAATCCAAATTATACAACCTGGCGTCACAATGATGCTCACATCCGTACCATTCTGATCAATATGGTCTCTGAAGAATCTTTTTCCTATGTTAAAGGAACTACCGCAAAAGAAATCTGGGACAATCTCGAATGTGGTCATGCTCCGCATACCCAGTCTCGAGAGTATACTCTCAAATCGCAACTCATGCGTATTGAGATGAAAGGCGATGAACAGCCGACCAGTTACCTTGAACGAGCCATGGCTTATCCCACTGACCTTCATAATATCGGTAAACCTTTTTCTGATTACATGGCCATCTTCATCTACTTTGTTTCTGAAGACCCATCTTGTTCCAATTGGTTCTTTCTTTCCAACTGGGAAAGGAACCAGATACCAGACCTTGTTCCTTTCAAACTGGTGAAGCTCTTCTTGCATAGCAGTCACCCAGCTTGGATCTTCCATAGCCTCGTCAATCTTCTTTGGTTTATTCAGTGATAGGAAACTGACATATAAGCATTGATCACTGGAGGCTCTTCTGGTCTGAACTCCTATACTGGAGTCACCTATGATCTGATCAATAGGGTGAGCTTTTGTCCATCTGGAGTACTGACCAGGATTGTTACTGACAACAATATCAGTGCAAGAATTCAGTTGAGTCTCCTCTGAAGTTGCTTCAGGAGGAGGTTCTTCATAAACTACTTCAACATCTTCATCTGATTCATTTAAATCACGATTTGCATCATGAAATTATTCATATGAAGGCATTTCTTGTAGTATAGGTTCAGTTTGAATTTCTTCATTTGAACACAATTCTGGTATGCTCTCAACTGACACTGATACTGGGGAGTAGTACGAACATCTGAACCAATATTAATTTCTGAGGGTAGTTTGAAATCAATAGAAGGATAGAATGGAGTACTACTGGAGAGTTTCTTTTTCTGAACAGGTTCCAGATCAGGATGACTGGAAACTGTGTCTGGTGAATCTTCAATTTTCTCGTTTATTTGATCAGATTCACAAAAGACAATTGGAGTTACTGGGGGAGTGTCAAGGGCTGGTTTGTTGATTGCAGCATTTGATTCATCGAAAGTAACATGTATGGATTCTTTTACTATCTCCAGTCTCTTGTTGTAAACTCTGAAGGCTTTGCGAATGGCTGAATATCCTAAGAAATATCCTTCATCAACTTTGGCATCAAATTTGCCTAACTGACTGGAGTCGTTCAGGATGTAAACTGGACATCCAAAAACGTGAAAATAACCAATATTTGGTTTTCTATTTCTCAATATTTCATAGGAAGTCTTCTTATGTCGCTTCACGTACACTGATCGATTCTGGGTGTGGCAAGCAGTTGCAATTGCTTCAGCCCAGAAACTGGTAGGAAGACCAGATTCAGCTAGCATACTCATGGCAGCTTCTATCAGCGTTCGATTTTTCCTTTCAACCACTCCATTCTGCTCTGGAGTGCGTGCTGATGAGAAGTTCTGGGAGACGCCAGTGTCAGTACAGAATTTCTCCAGAGTTGCATTCTGGAATTCTGTTCCATTGTCACTTCTTAACTGACACACTTTTCGCTTATGCTTCAGTTCAATCTGCTTGATAAG
This sequence comes from Erigeron breviscapus, assembly GCA_034093135.1. Taxonomy (NCBI): domain Eukaryota; kingdom Viridiplantae; phylum Streptophyta; class Magnoliopsida; order Asterales; family Asteraceae; genus Erigeron; species Erigeron breviscapus. The sequence continues at coordinate 144,688,305 of CM067167.1, forward strand.
AGAGATGATTTCAGCAGCAGCTTCATTTTTAGACCTGAGAAAGACCACCCAACAATATCTGGAGAATTCATCTACGATCACCAGGGTGTATCTTTTACCAGCACGAGTCTGAACATTCACTGGACCAAAGAGGTCCATATGAAGCATGTGAAGTGGTTCAGTAATGCTGAAATTCTGTCTGGTCTTGAAACTGGCACGTTTCTGCTTACCCATCTCACATCCTGGACATGGCCTTTCCTTTTTGAATGAAACTGAAGGTATCCCATCTGCAAGTTGTTTTCTGGACAACTTGTTAATGTTTTTGAAATTTAAATGGGATAACCTTTTATGCCATAACCAGTTTGTGTCTTCATCAGCTTGAGTGTAGAAACATTGCTCTGAAGAAGAGCTTTCCATATCCATCACATACACGTTCCCTTTTCTGGGAGCAATCAACACTACCTTCCAGTCCTTGTTGAATACGATACCCTGAGCAATATTGAATAAGACTTGATAGCCATCATCACACAGTTGGCTTACACTGATCAAGTTATATTTCAAACCATTTACAAATGCAACACGTGTAAACTTGACTTGTCCATTGTTCAGAACACCATATCCCTCAGTCTTTCCACAACCATCATTTCCAAAAGTGATGGAGGGTCCATCAGAAATGGTGAACTCCTCCAGTAGGGTCTTACATCCGGTCATTGTCCTGCCAGCTGCACTGTCAAGATACCAGGTATGCTTCTTTCGATCGCCCTGCACATCCACCAGATATATCAGTTAGATTTGGGAACCCATCGACTGATGGGTTCACTGGATCCTCCCTTATGGATCCCTGGGGGTATCTGGTTGAGTTCACTTTCTTCAACAGTAGTTTTTGTTGAAAACACTACTGGAGTTGATAGTTTAGAAACCTTTTTCTTTTTCTCAACTGGAGAAATAAATTTGTCTTTCTTTGAAAAAGGTTTAGTATTTTGTCTAGGGCCAGATGAAGTACCCTCAATAAAGTTTAATCTTGCATTAAAACTTTGAAATTGACGAGTCAGTGTTTGAATCTGGCTCTCTAACCTGGACAAAACATTTTCATCAGATGATACCTGAGCCTTTCCAGTTGTAGGCTTAGGTAGGGGATTGTTTTGAGGCAAAGGTCTATTCTGCTTAACCATCTCACATCCTGGACATGGCCTTTCCTTTTTGAAGAAACTGAAGGTATCCCATCTGCAAGTTGTTTTCTGGACAACTTGTTAATGTTTTTGAAATTTAAATGGGATAACCTTTTATGCCATAACCAGTTTGTGTCTTCATCAGCTTGAGTGTAGAAACATTGCTCTGAAGAAGAGCTTTCCATATCCATCACATACACGTTCCCTTTTCTGGGAGCAATCAACACTACCTTCCAGTCCTTGTTGAATACGATACCCTGAGCAATATTGAATAAGACTTGATAGCCATCATCACACAGTTGGCTTACACTGATCAAGTTATATTTCAAACCATTTACAAATGCAACACGTGTAAACTTGACTTGTCCATTGTTCAGAACACCATATCCCTCAGTCTTTCCACAACCATCATTTCCAAAAGTGATGGAGGGTCCATCAGAAATGGTGAACTCCTCCAGTAGGGTCTTATATCCGGTCATTGTCCTGCCAGCTGCACTGTCAAGATACCAGGTATGCTTCTTTCGATCGCCCTGCACATCCACCAGATATATCAGTTAGATTTGGGAACCCATCGACTGATGGGTTCACTGGATCCTCCCTTATGGATCCCTGGGGGTATCTGGTTGAGTTCACTTTCTTCAACAGTAGTTTTTGTTGAAAACACTACTGGAGTTGATAGTTTAGAAACCTTTTTCTTTTTCTCAACTGGAGAAATAAATTTGTCTTTCTTTGAAAAAGGTTTAGTATTTTGTCTAGGGCCAGATGAAGTACCCTCAATAAAGTTTAATCTTGCATTAAAACTTTGAAATTGACGAGTCAGTGTTTGAATCTGGCTCTCTAACCTGGACAAAACATTTTCATCAGATGATACCTGAGCCTTTCCAGTTGTAGGCTTAGGTAGGGGATTGTTTTGAGGCAAAGGTCTATTCTGCTTAACCTTTTTAACTGGACAGCTCCAGTCTTAACCTCTGGGCAAAGAACTGGGAAAGTATTGGCCTTGGGAGTTACAGGCTCATCATAAACAGTGGTGAGCCTGAATCCCTCTGGTAATCGATCGATTACTGGTATTAATGATGCTACATGAGTATTTCCATCTAAATATGCGCGTTTTTGAGCAGGAAATTGTTTTACACAAGCATCATATGGCTTTTTGGTTTCTAGCCATGATTTTATTATCAGTTTTTCTTTCTCTAAAATGATTTCAAGATCTTGTTTTTCTTGAATCAATTGTTCAGTTACCAGAACCTGGGCTTGAAATGCCAGTTCAATGTCTTGAAGTTCTTTTAATTTTGATTTTAAAGCATTTATTTCAGAAGAATCTGTTTCTAGACCATTTAGACTGTCAAATAACAGTTTCCACAAAAATTAAATCAGAATTTAGAGCTTCAGCGATGTCCAATTTAAGTTCAGGATTAGTTTCAAGATCATACTCACTAACCTTTTTAATAACAATGTCGACCCAACGACCAGATGTGACATCATCCTTCACCAGATGCTCTTGATCTGCCAGAGCCATAAAACAACAATCTCTTTCCTCTTCTTCATCGACTGATGAATCATCAGAGGAACCCATGCTTCTTCAGTAGTTGCTATCATGCATTTGTTATTGTCTTCCATCTGTTTAGACAAGAGAGCAATCTGGGCCTTAAGCTTTTTGTATTTCAACTTATAGCTATCATCAGGCTTGTTATAAGAAGCAGTTGGACCAGACTGAGAGACAAACTGACTGGACCTGCACTCTTTCATGAAATGACCTTTTCTGCCACACTTAAAGCATGTCAGATTGGTCTTGTCAGTGGAAGAACTGGGTGTATGTTGTCCAGTGGGCCTATTTGCTCTGGCCTTAAAACGGTTAAACGTTTTGGCCATCATTGCAACCAGGTCATCACTGTCAGTTTCATCACAGTCTGGAGAGATATCATTACAGACTCCAGAATCCATTAGTTCAGACATCATCTTCTTCATAGAAAATACATTCTCAGAAGATATTAATGCCGCACAAGGTGGTGCAGTATTAGTGACCACTGTGGAACTACTGGAAACATGATTAAAAGAATCTTTTTCTGCCTCAATCCTCTGGGCTTGATTTTCTTCAGTGAATCTGAAGGCTCCATACAATGTTGACAAAGTATGGGAATGCAAGGTTTTACCTTGCCTCAAGACCAGAATCATGTGAGACCATTTTGTTGGAAGAATATCACAAAAATTCTCCAAAAGTATATCCTTGTCTTTTTCTACCCCTAGTCCTCTTAACTGGTTTATGATGCTCATAAATCTGGTGTAAGTACCAGTAAGGGACTCATTGGGGAGAGCAAAAAATGACTCATACTTTTTGTTTAAGGAGACTTTTCTGGTAACAACAGTATCATCACCTCCCTCATGCTGGTTCACTAGTTCATCCCACATGCTTTTGGCACTGGGATAGAGAACTAGTGTGGGAATAAGAGTTTCTGGAACAGTCCCGAGGATCATATTTTTAAGAAGTGTATCAAGATTTACTAATCTTTTCTCCTCTTCGGACCAGTGTTCCTCTCTCTTTTCCCTCCCACTTCTTGATCCTGTAGGGTCAAGAAGTGCATTGATAGGAAGTCTTGGCACATAGGGTCCTTCGTTTAAAATTTTCATCATATTCCTTTCAATACCAGTAACATGCAATATTATCCTAGCTTTCCACGTACTAAATTCATCACTGCTCCCATTGAATTTAGGAACAGGATTATTCGAGTAATGCACATGCACATGTGGAGAAGCAGGAGGAGGAGGGGTGGATTGTTATTTCCAGTGGGTGGTTCATTAAAATTAGTTTCATGAGTTTCTTGTTGATTTCTGGGATTGCCATCGCGAAACAGATCTAGGTAAGTATATTAACCTTCTGCTCTGATACCAATTGTAAAGTCCCTCACACGATGGTTTAACCCTACGAGTGTAAAATACAAGACAAGTATGAACTAGAATCAGACTAGTATTACTTCAATATAAATATGCAAGAATATAAACAAAGTAATAAATGACTTAAGCAATATTTAAACAAGTAAATAAATGGTGGAACACAAATGTAGTTTTCAAGTGTATTTTCTTTATTGATGAATAAACAAAATACAAGATCGTTGCAGAACCTAGATATTACACGTATGTAAGTATCTAAACAATCTTTGAATTACAAGTGATCTATACTTGCTAAATAAACTCCTTTGATCGATATACTTAGAGTTGTGAAGTATAACTGTTTAGATCGAGAGTATTTAAGCAAGTTCACCAATTTGCTAAAAAGTGATTTTCTCAAAGAAATGACTTTGTATTTATAGGCAACAAAATTCTCCAGTGAATTTTGTGCCGTACAAATATGGTTGGATGCATTTAATGATCCGACAAGATCATTAAATGTATTGGATAAGGAATAAGGATAAAGTCACATCAAGTGCAAGTGTATCCTTTTATCCAACCACCTTAACACACGTATACTTTGGTAAAGAACAAGTGGATTGTTCTTTGAAAAGTGTGTAAAGGGAAAAGTCAATCCTTGATATCAGTGTTCAGACTTGCAGGATCTAGAACACTAACAATCCTCCAGTGAACAGATCTGGTAAGACTTTCCAGTGGACTTCGCCATTTGTTAAGTCTTCTTTCTTCAGACTTCAGTCTTTGACTTCAGTCAGAATGTCTTCAATAGAGTTGATCTGGACTGGGGTGAAGTCCAGTGAGCTAATCTGGAGAATACTCCAGATTTCCTATACAAGTATTTGCTCACTGGTCTTCCATTATTTCTGGACAAATCTTCAGAGGGACTCCAGATTCCAAGTCTGGAGTAGGTCAGTATCTGGACAGATCTTCAGTAAGGCTCCAGTAGTCGAGTCTGGAGCGAGTCCAGTAAATCTGGACCTAACAATGGTTGAACGACAGTTTAATACAAAATTAAAAAGTGTTCAAACTGACTGGGGGGAGAGTTTCACAATCTCTCCAGCTATTTTACCTCCCTCGGCATCATTCATCGCAGGTCTTGTCCTCATACGAGTGAACAAAATGGAACCGTTGAACGCCGACACCGACACGTTGTAGAAACTGGACTTGCTCTTTTAGCACAATCCTTCGTTCCTCAACTGTTCTGGCACTTTGCCTTTGACACAGCCGTGTACCTTATTAATCGTATGCCATCTTCCTCAACATCTCTTACCTCACCTTTTGAACAACTTTACAATCGTTCCCCCAACTTCTCATTCCTTAAAGTCTTCGGTTGTCAGTGCTTCCCGTATCTCCGACCTTACAATCCACATAAGATGGATTTTCGTTCCGCACCATGTATCTTCCTTGGATACAGCCCTGTTCACCATGGTTATCGATGCTTTGATCCCTCTCGTGACCGTTTATACATTGCTCGTCATGTCCGCTTCAATGAAGCTCTCTTTCCATTCGAGCCCAAACCAACTCCTTCGCCAATCCCAACACCCGACCCATATTATTCATCCATGGATGATCCATCTCCTATCTTTACCAAGTCACCTACTTCATCTCCTAGCCAAAAATCGGCCACTCAACCATCCCAACCAGAACCTGCTACTGAACCCATACCATCACCACCCCCTCCATCCACAACTGTCGACAACCAAACCAACTCTACCCAATCTGTTCGGCCAAGACCATCCCACCTTCGGCAGAATCCAAAACAAACCACCAGGTTTGATCCCTCAGCCCTTCACTCCACTACTACCTCTCCTATCGAGCCTGCTACTAATACCGCTCCACCAACCTCGGAGCCCGTTACCTTTACCACTGCCAACAAGTTTAATGAATGGCGTCGTGCCATGGCAGACGAGTATTCCGCTCTTGTTACTAATAATACATGGTCTCTTGTTCCCCCGGTTCATGGGGCTAATATTGTTGATTGCAGATGGAGTATCGCATATGAGTGACAGATACAAAGCACGCCTTGTTGCTAAAGGTTACACTTAAACTGCCGGCATTGATTATAGAGAAACTTTTAGTCTAGTTGTCAAGGCTGCCACCATCCGTGTTGTTCTCTCTCTAGCTGTCACAAAACAATGGCCCTTACGACAACTGGATATCCAGAATGCTTTTTTACATGGTAAACTTGAGGAAACTATTTACCTCAAACAACCACAGGGCTTTGTGGACAGTACTAAACCTGATTATGTTTGCAAACTTCACAAGTCTTTATACGGTCTCAAGCAAGCCCCTCGAGCATGGTTTGTTCGTCTTTCGACTACTTTACATCAATTGGGATTTAGGGGCTCCAACATTGATCCCTCCTTGTTTATCTACAAACATGGGTCGATCGTGCTTTACCTTCTCGTTTATGTTGATGACATTTTTGTCACTGGGAACAACACATCTGCCATAAATTGTGTTATTGCTGCTCTTAGTTCCGAGCTTGCTTTAAAGGATATGGGCGATTTGGATTATTTTCTGGGTCTTGAAATAGTTCACCGAGGCAAAGACATCATTTTATCACAGCGGAAATATCTTCTTGAAGTCCTCGATAAAGCTGGTTTATCCAACTCCAAATCAGTGCCATCTCCAATGAGCAGCTCTACTGTTCTCTCTACTAATGACAGCCCATTATTTTCTGATCCAACCAAGTATCGGCAGCTTGTTGGCGCGTTGCAATATGCCACCCTTTCTCGGCCAGATATTACTTTTGCTGTCAATCGGGTCTGCCAATTTATGCACTCTCCCACCGACAATCATTGGAGTGCAGTCAAACGCATACTGCGTTACTTACAGGGTACTATTAACTATGGTCTTCTTATTAAACATGGTTCTGATTCTACTTTGCATGCTTTCACCGACACATCTTGGAACCACTTAGCCGCCTTTTCGGATGCGGATTGGGCTGGTTGTGTAACATTCGTGATTTTTACCCGTTTGGCTGTACTTGTAATTTGATTAACTACTTTAATAAACGAAAACTTTGGGCCTAATTGTGTTCGTTTATCTGTAAATTGGGCCAGTTATAATGTCATAATTGGATTTCTAGAATTAAGTCCCATGATTACAAGACCGTGATATTGGCCCATACGTGTTATAAAAATTATATTATAGAAAATGATTGAGTAACTGTAGTAACAGGGAAAACGTATATACAAAACCTTAAGTATAATGTACGGTAAACAGTGTCGGTGGCACAGTGTCGGTGGTTATCTAATAATTCCATTAATAGGACAAAGCCGACATACTTTATGGAAAGTAGGAATACTCGTGAAATTGTCACAAGCTATATTTGATTTATTAGTTGAATAATGTTACTAGTAGACATCCGACAAAACTTTTATGGATATATATGTAAAACGTTGCTTTTTCGATCGATTCTTTCTCGGTTTGGCTTGAAACTTGCTAGAACGTAATAACTAGATTTAAGATACCTTAATATGGTTTTAAATTTCACAAAGTAACACTTAAAAATTTTATAAAAATGCAGCCCCCAAATAGTGAAAATGTCGACTTCAATATAGTAATTTCCAAGGATTTTTCATGACAAATCTTTAAGTTTTAACTTCCAAATGACACCACAACTTCTAGCTACCACTTGTAACATCCAACACATCACAAATTGCATGAATTACAGCTAATTTGATGATTCATAGCACACCAAAACTGGACTTATATTGGAAGTTTGATGAATATGCATAAATTTTATCATATTTAATTCCATTTCATTTACTATAAATACTAGCCTTAAGTTCTCATTAAAAACTCACACCTTAAACTTCATTCTCTCTCTATTTAGCATTCTATAAGTCTAAAATCATCTTCCCCCTTCTTGTTATAAGTTTCAAAGAACACTTGATTGTTCTAGTATAAGCAAAGTCGTTTTGATCTCAAAGTTCGCCGAAAATCGTCAAGAGAAGTTGTTATCAACAAATCTCTCTAAGATCTTCAAAGTTCTAGTTATAATACTCAATTTGGGTTGGGAATAATCTTCAATTATTAAGTAAACAAGTCCAAGTCTTGAAAGAATTTCATTTGAATCAGAAGTCGTGTTCTTCGTACGTCGAAAGTTTGATCTTAGAGTTCATAAACTCTCCTTTCTTGTAAGTGTTTTTATAAAACCTTACTATACTTTGCTCTATGATTTTAGAACTATATGTTATGTATTGAAATGCTTGTCAACTTATTTCTATACTCAATTAATACATATTTACATTTAAATATCGTTTTTATACGAATATTGAAATATGGCCACTATTGCGAAAAATGAATTATTAGCAATAGTGCGTAAATATGTAAAACTATTATTAAATACTTTTATATACTTATTATGGTATATAAACAAAGGTATAGTTATATACCTAACTATCCAAATTCATATAATTACTATTCACCATCTGTGAATTATATCGTATTTTCGATTTAGTTGGTTTATGGATAGAATATATCCTTGATACGCTTTTAACCGCACTATGTTTCCAAAAGTGATTGCACCTTGGGCATCTCTGGGGTATACCAGCGGAGCGGATTGTAGTGCGCAAACGGTTTGCGATTCGCATTCTAAACGCAAACTTGGTTCACCGTCTGGATACTACATGACCCAAGGCCAACCCTAACACAACTTGGAAATAAAATGTTGGTTTTTCCTACCATTTAAGGTATCTCTTCCATTGTAATCAATACATTTTGTGTTGATTATAATACATACTATTTAAAGTATCTCTTCGTTACTAAATTAATACATTCTTCGTATTAATCTTACTATTTAAAGTACATATATCCTACGGATACGTATTATATAAGTCGCACCGTTAGCGCATTACTTATTATATAAGTCGCACCGTTAGCGCATTACTTATTATATAAGTCGCACCGTTAGCGCATTACTTATTATATAAGTCGCACCGTTAGCGCATTACTTATTATATAAGTCGCACCGTTAGCGCATTACTTATTATATAAGTCGCACCGTTAGCGCATTACTTATTATATAAGTCGCACCGTTAGCGCATTACTTATTATATAAGTCGCACCGTTAGCGCATTACTTATTATATAAGTCGCACCGTTAGCGCATTACTTATTATATAAGTCGCACCGTTAGCGCATTACTTATTATATAAGTCGCACCGTTAGCGCATTACTTATTATATAAGTCGCACCGTTAGCGCATTACTTATTATATAAGTCGCACCGTTAGCGCATTACTTATTATATAAGTCGCACCGTTAGCGCATTACTTATTATATAAGTCGCACCGTTAGCGCATTACTTATTATATAAGTCGCACCGTTAGCGCATTACTTATTATATAAGTCGCACCGTTAGCGCATTACTTATTATATAAGTCGCACCGTTAGCGCATTACTTATTATATAAGTCGCACCGTTAGCGCATTACTTATTATATAAGTCGCACCGTTAGCGCATTACTTATTATATAAGTCGCACCGTTAGCGCATTACTTATTATATAAGTCGCACCGTTAGCGCATTACTTATTATATAAGTCGCACCGTTAGCGCATTACTTATTATATAAGTCGCACCGTTAGCGCATTACTTATTATATAAGTCGCACCGTTAGCGCATTACTTATTATATAAGTCGCACCGTTAGCGCATTACTTATTATATAAGTCGCACCGTTAGCGCATTACTTATTATATAAGTCGCACCGTTAGCGCATTACTTATTATATAAGTCGCACCGTTAGCGCATTACTTATTATATAAGTCGCACCGTTAGCGCATTACTTATTATATAAGTCGCACCGTTAGCGCATTACTTATTATATAAGTCGCACCGTTAGCGCATTACTTATTATATAAGTCGCACCGTTAGCGCATTACTTATTATATAAGTCGCACCGTTAGCGCATTACTTATTATATAAGTCGCACCGTTAGCGCATTACTTATTATATAAGTCGCACCGTTAGCGCATTACTTATTATATAAGTCGCACCGTTAGCGCATTACTTATTATATAAGTCGCACCGTTAGCGCATTACTTATTATATAAGTCGCACCGTTAGCGCATTACTTATTATATAAGTCGCACCGTTAGCGCATTACTTATTATATAAGTCGCACCGTTAGCGCATTACTTATTATATAAGTCGCACCGTTAGCGCATTACTTATTATATAAGTCGCACCGTTAGCGCATTGTTAATTATTAACTATGTAAGCCGCACCGTTGTTGAATGTTATTGATTGTTATGGAACGTTGTTGAACGTTATATGGAATCGTTGTTGTTGAACGTTGACTTGTATTGAACTGTGATAATGTGAAACCTTATAAGTTTTCCTTGGATGTGATTAGTTCTCCTAATCCTCACTTATTGTTAACGGTTATTATCCGACACGGTTATTCCTTGTTACTTGTCCCTACGAACTCACCAACTTTATGTTGACGCTCTTTAGTACACTTTTCAGGTAATCAAGTTAATCAGAGACAGAATGGATGAATAGATGCTTGCATTGCTAGGGTTTGGACTATCTTTGGACTTTCTGGATCCGTGATCCTTATTTCCCTTTAACGGGTTATGTTTAGGATCAACTACTATCGTTTGAACATTTTTTTCTTTTAAGTATGGATTGAGTGTGTATTTTGATGAATGTTGATTATTGTAATGAGCTTGTGGATTGTTTCAATCTATTGAATGCATATAGTTTGACTCTACATAATTCTCATGTCATGCTGTGCTTTTCTAAGTGATACCCCATGATTCCGCCATGTTGGGGTGTTACAGAATGGTATCAGAGCCGTGGTTGTAGAGAACTAGGAGGATTTACCTAGTCTATAGCCATCGCACCTACATTTCATATTAGCATGCATGATAGGAAACTTTGTGTGCAACGTGAATTGTATGATGCATAAAAACGTTTTAAACGGAGTTCGTAGGTTGCTTATAATATGATGACTTGATTGTTATGTGAGAATTGTTGTGATGAACGTATATGATAGTGTCGGGATACACCGTTAATTGTGGAAATGTTATGATGAACGTTGATGTGTTAAATTTTAGAAGCATTTATTATTTGCCCCTATAAGCAAAATGAAACGATGACATTAATGGAGTATAACATTCGGTAACCGTAGAGGCGACTGATCAACAAATCGAAAGTTATCCTATGTCATACAAAATTAATGATCTCATGGATTGCGCCTTGTGGATAGAGTATAGTAGCTACCCCGGTATGTTTAATGAGTGTTGATTAGGTGGAGGGTTAGCCGCTGGTACACCCTGTATACATACCCGGTCAACACTTAGAGAACATATTGGAATCGAGTTTTGATATCCATTCAATATATTAACAGTGTGGAGGGTTTAGCCGATTATTATCAGCAGCAACTATTAGTAGCTAGGGTTGTTATATTGTCATTAGTTAGAGGGTGCTAGTAGTAAATATGTAATCTATATATACACATCCTGTAACCTATTCTAATTAATCCAATACAATTACGTTTACTATTCTGTTTAACAATATGAAAAGCTAACATCATCACTCGATACTAAAGAGCCACTACCAACAACTATCTTTAATGCGCTTGACCCAAAAAATGTACTGTCAGGTAATTTTTCCCCAGTAGGTGAACTCCCTCCAACTCAATGTGAGGTTATCGAGGGTACACTGCCTAGATGCCTCGATGGAGCCTACCTTCGCAATGGGCCAAACCCACAATATTTGCCACATGGTCCTTATCACTTATTTGATGGAGATGGCATGCTTCATGTTATTCGTATCTCTAAAGGGAAAGCTACATTCTGCAGTCGCTATGTGAAGACAAACAAGTATACCGCAGAGAAGGTGCATTTGACCCATACAAAAAAGGTTTTGGCTTAGCCAACACTAACTTAGCGTTAATTGGTGATAAACTATTCGCATTATGGGAGGCTGATCTCCCATATGCCATTAAACTTAGCCCAGATGGTGATATAGTCACTCTTGGTCGTGAGGACTTTGATGGCAAACTTTTAGTTAGCATGACCGCTCACCCCAAATATGATCCATTACAAAAAAGGTTTTGGCTTAGCCAACACTAACTTAGCGTTAATTGGTGATAAACTATTCGCATTATGGGAGGCTGATCTCCCATATGCCATTAAACTTAGCCCAGATGGTGATATAGTCACTCTTGGTCGTGAGGACTTTGATGGCAAACTTTTAGTTAGCATGACCGCTCACCCCAAATATGATCCATTAACAAAAGAAACTTTTGCTTTTCGCTAAGGTCCATTTCCTCCATTTCTAACATACTTTTGGTTCAATGAAAGAGGAGAGAAACAACGAGACATTCCAATCTCCTCAACAAAGAGCCCATCATTCTTTCACGACTTCGTTGTCACCAAAACCATGTCATCTTTTCCGAGAACCAAATCACATTGCGTATGAGTAAGACGGCTATTGGATGGTCCCTTATTAGTGCAAACATGGATAAGGTGCCCAGAATAGGGGTGATGCCAAGGTATGCTGAAAATGAGTCAACGATTAGGTGGTTCAAGGTGCCTGGATTAAATATTGTGCATGCCATTAATGCATGGGAAGAGGAGGATGCCGCCGGAGAATCAGTGGTAATGCTTGCATCAAATATGTTATCGGTGGAGCATGCATTAGGGAGGATGGATCTCATACATGGATCCTTGGAAAAAGTTAGGATCCATCTCAAGACCGGGATGGTGTCACGACATGCCCTTTCATCAAGGAATTTAGAATTTGGTGTGATCAACTCAGCTTATGTTGCTACCAAGAATAGGTGAGTAAACAAATAATATACTAAACTATTAATAACTATATATTAATATATAGGGATAATGACATGTGAGTGTAGTGAATTATGACAAAATGTCTATGTTATGTATTGATCTAGTCGGGGGTCTATGTTATGTAATTAACTTCCAAAAGCGTCCTAATGATGCATGTTACCGGCTAATCTATAGGTAGCCGGTTACCATCCAGTTTTTTGAGCCTTATGTGGCTGCTAACTTCCGATGTAACCTCCTACTAACTTCAAGAAGTACATTTATATATATTACTCACCATTTCCTTATATTCAAAACCAATTTCATTTACCATGCATAACTCCAAGAAGTCCACGATCATAAATGACAGGCAAGGTGTTTGGACCACTAACAGGAACAACATTCATAACCCAACAATCTAGTTGATTATCCACCAAGGCTGCTGCAAATCTACCAGAATAAATGAAAGATTGATGTAAAAAATAAATACAAAAAAAATTGAAAAAAGTTATGGTATAATGGGAGAAACGATTACCCTCCAAAGCCAGCTCTCATGTCCATCACATTTCTAAGTTTCCATTTTTTCCAATGTAAAGAACGTAGGTAACTATCAATTATGTCTTTCCAATATCTTGATTCTGCTTTAAAGAGATCTTTTCTAGATACAAAGGCATCAAGCTTTATGCTTTGGAGCCTCTCAGGAGGATTATGCAATCTTGTGGGCCATGTGTTAGTGTTTGCTCCTGCTCTATCTTCGGGCAATGGAGTAATACATGGCTTTAGATCAACGTACCTAAAATGAAAATAGAGTAATATAATCATTTTCTTATTAAAAAAATATCCATCAACAAAATTGTGCTATAGCTTACCAAACATTGTCTGGGTTGTCCTCCTTATCACACAATGAGGTTTGGGTCTCTGAATCACGGTTTAAATAGCAACTGTTGTCAAGGGGTTTCTGCAAAATTGCAATGTACTGCTCTTTCTTCACAAGATTCCATCAAAGACGATTTGTAAGGTTCATCATCTCTGAGACAAACACACAAGAATGGCCTTAGGTGAAACACCATTTATGATCGTGGACTTCTTGAAGTTAGTCGGAGGTTACATCAGAAGTTAGCGGCCACATAAGGCTCAAAAAACTGGATGGTAACCGGCTACCTGTAGATTAGCCGGTAACATGCATCATTAGGATGTTTTTGGATGTTAATTACATAACATAGACCACCGACTAGATCAATACATAACATAGAATTTTTGTCATAGTTCACTACATCCACAGGTCATTATCCCTAATATATATTTCAGGTTCAAATTCTCACTTGAGATTATAGAGTATCGAGTAGTATGACCAAACCAAGAACATAAAATCATGTTGTCAAAAATTGCGAGTACATAACATATTGTGATTTTTCTAAATGGACCGGAATTTCATATGGATGGTCACATCAAAATGGGTTGCCATAGGTTTACCGAAGCCTTGGCGATGGCCTAAGAACATCTAAAATTAAAAATGATAAAAAAGATACATAAAAATCATATATATTTCATGGTGACACTTCAATAAAGGACAAAAATGTGATCTATACATAAGAGGTGTTACTAATGCTCTGATTTATTGACATTTTTTTGGAACAAAATATGTTCATAAAATACATAAAACATTCAATTTGTATATTTTATCTACATTTTTTAAAAAGCTATTATCAAAACTAGGATTTAGTGACATTTTTAGTATGTCATTGTAACTAATTAATGTTGTGTGTTATTTTGGGTGCATCATTGCTTTTATAGGTGTTCCAATAGTTTGACATGTGTTCATGTTTCAAAATAATATCTTTTTAAACGATCAATGAATTAAAATTAATATACAATGATGAGTCACCAACAACTTTTCAATATTATATAGGTATGTATATTGCCTAAGTTCTTCGGAGTTGTCAAGCTAGATGTGTCATTATCGGAAGTTAATCGACAAGAATGTATAGTTGCTAGTCGGAATTTCGGGCCCGGGTGTTTTGGTGGTGAACCATTATTCGTGGCAAAGGAACCCGGCAACCCCAATGCAGACGAGGATGATGGGTATATAATGTCATATGTGCATAACGAGAACAATGGTGAGTGAAGTTTCTTGGTGATGGATGCTAAGTCAATGACACTAGAGATTGTTGCTATTGTAAAATTGCCCCGTCGAGTACCATATAGATTTCATGGTCTCTTTGTCACCGAAAATGACCTAAACAAGCTTTGATCATATACGGGGAATTTTAAGGTAACGATGGTTTATGTTTAAATCACAATAATAATAACATATGTAATCATTTAATGTTAAGGGTATGTATTTCCACGATCAATTATGTCATGTGCCTTAATCTATCTGTTAAACACATCTTTAGGCATATGATGTAATTGTGTTGAATAACACGATATTTAAACATTAAGGATATGTACAAGTGACGCTTAATGCTTAAAGGAAAATGTTTAATGTGTTTAAATGGTATGCCTAAAAGTGTGTATGGCAAGGAGAAGTAGCTAGACACATGACAAAATCAATTTTGGAGATTAAAAAAGAGAAAATGTATAATACATGTGTCAACAAATGAATTGAGTAAACATATTATTAAACATATTTTTTAGGCGTTCATATCATTATTTATGCTTAGATGTCTTGTTATTCGGATTGAGGACTCAAAGTAAATAAAATCCCCATATTTAAGTTGTGTTATCAAATCATTATTTCGATAATATATGCTAAATGGGTATTTTGTCTCATGTTTATTGATTATTACCATTTAAGCGTTCTCCTACATAAATTTTAGATCCCTAACATATCTTACATACTATCGAATGTGACAAATAGTAAATAAATCTATTCCGAGTAGTCTCTAACAATACAGGGACATCATTACGATAATTCTGATTTTGTCGAGACATAGAATTATACATTCAAACTTTATTTACAAGTTGTAAAATTATTAGTTATAACAATAAATAATACTCGTAATTGCATATATTCATCTCTTTTCAAACTTTTGATACAATTATAAAATGGTCTTTAAATATTCCAACAAAACAATTTATAAAATCTTCAAAATAAAGTACACGTATATTCTTATCATAATAAAACTTATATGTTTTAATGTATCTGTTTAAAAAAAACCAAATAACGTAAATAATCATTTAACGAGAGGGGTACCCGCGCAATGCGACGGCAGAACAACGACGACGGGTGATGGTGACATTAACGGTGTGGTTATTAATGTAAAGGTAGTTGACGTAAAAGGATAACATAGTTAATGAAAAGGGGCACTTGTGAAATATGAGATATGTGTGAAGATGTTTGGTTTTATGTAAGGGTGTTTTAGGGTTTAGGATACATGTGTTAAAAGGTTGAGGGTAAAAAAGGTAATTCAAAGGCTGAATTGTTTAAAGAAAAAAAAGGGTCTTTCTCTTTATTAGATAGTATAGATATAGATTAATAGCTTTAACTCTTTTTAACTAATGTAGCCCTGGTTTTACCCACAAGTTTTGAGTTTGATTTATTGGAGTGATAAGTTTATAGAGTTTTTAACTAAATTTATCTGTCAATCTCTTGAACCCTATAGGAAGAAGTGATATTGGCAAGACCTCACTCTTGTATAGTGAGGTGTTCTCTGATGTCATGACTGACCGTTATATATATATATATCTGTTATATATATATATATATATAAGCATTTCACAGTTTGAACCATTAGGCTATCTCTAATGCTATGGACGTCTTTAGGCGTCTTTAACTGTCACATCATATCCTTACAAATTCTTAAATTCCTCACATTACCGCATATCTTTACATATTTTATATACAAAAAAAATATTAGGGATTTCCTAATGATATCTTAAAACATGTCTTTGACTATGGATAAATACAATATTATATGAACAAAGAAGGACGAATATACTTCAATCATATGAACCTATGTTTTAAAAATCGGTTTTTAAGTCCAACTAGATTATTCGCAGGGCCAGTCAAACCAGTTCAACATGTAGGTATTTAACGTATTTTATTTAACTTTTTAATGTTTTATATAATAATACTATTGAAATTTGTTACAATCAAATAAAAATAGTCAAAATATAATTACATTCAACTCAAAATAATACCAAATATTTCAACAACAAAAAAAGTTATAAAGTTTACAAATAACTAAAAATAGCATTTTTATAAAAAAAATCAAAACCAGTTATTATATATATCATCAACAAAACTACAAAAAAAAGAATTTTTAAAAAAATCAAAACCAGTTAAACCGGCCAAAAACTAGAAAATTGGCCGGTTTGATAAAGCTTAAAAGCTGCACCAGGCTAAATAAACCAAACCTCGGTCGAACCGCTCTGACCGCCTATTAGAACTAGTTTTTAAAACATTAAGGCCTATTCTTATAAGCATTAACTTTTTGGAACTTCTTGTCAGCCATCTCAGCGCCACATCATCCTCAGGACTCTCCCTGCCTATAGGAAGAACTTCTCAGAACTTCTGATTTCGAAAAAATAAAAATAAATTATATATATTTTTTTCATTATTTTATTACAATTAAACAAATTAATTAATAAAATAATCAAAAGAATTACATAAATAGATTCGACAAATCCTATAAATGAAAACACACATCACACAACTAAAAAACACTACGAAACATATTTTTTAAAATACGTCCTCAACAAATACGGACGTTTTCCGGGAGGTTCCAAACGTTACCCACATCTATGTTGAAACCCTTTTCGTTCCATGAATGTGTTGGGATGTTCTATGGATTGGCCAAATAGCCTTCCTCAAGGTTGAAAATTTTGTCAGTTGTCTTCAACAATCATGTTGTGTAAAATGACACAAGTATACATGATACATTTATATTTTGTTGATGGAATATGACCGGGCTTGTTGTTCAAGAATTGCCCAACGACCTTGAAGCGCGTCAAAAGCTCGTTCGACGTTCTATTTTGCAGCTTGTTGGTACCGCTTGAACTTTGTGGTCTTTGGATCCATCGGCATTTAAAGGACTTGACAAGTGTGACCATCTAGGATAAATACTGTTGACTAGATAATATCCCTTTGTAAATTGATGCCTATTATAGTATATTGCATTTGAGGACCCTCGAAGTGAAGCGTCAAGCGAAAATGATTCATTAAGGACGTTGATGTCGTTGTTCGTTCCCGCAGGGCCAAAGTAATCATGCCAAATCCATAAGTTATACGAAACTATCACTTCAAGCATGATCGTTCTATGTCCATTATCGCCTCGTGTGTACCGTCCTTGCCATGCCACCGGATAATTTTTCCAAGCCCAGTGCATACAATCAATGCTATCAACCATTGCCTGGAAAACCATGTACCTCTTCATGTTTACTTACCAATCGTTCTTGTTCCGTCGGCCTTCTCAAGTACTCAATGTGATATAAATAATAATCACATTTTCAAAAGTTATTTAATTAATCATATGACGTTTGTCGAACCATATGTAAACACTCATCAAATTGGTCGGCATTATAAGTGTATGCCAATTGGCGAACGGCGGTAGTACACGTAGCCCAAACGACGCCAACCCCGGACGCTAGCTTGAATAAGACACCATGCCTATAGCTTCCAGCGTCCTCAAAAACCAAGACGCAACGAACATAAGACTATAAACACAATCCTAATATGAACAAAGAACAACAAACAAGAATACATCCCCATTGGGCAACCGCAAATAAGGCTGCCTGCAACGAGCTTGTTTGTAAAATATCCGCGGGTGATATGGAGGCTATCTTTCGAAGGGTCTTGATGTGGATGATGATGTGAAGGATGTCCATCCGGTCCTCCGTGAGGAAGGATGGAAACAAATGGCTTAATAATCCCTCAATCAGTGAGAAAAGTGATGTATATATGCATATCTATCGATATAATTATGAGAAGTTGAGAACGGAACTTAGATGATGGTAGCCAAGGATTTGAGTCAACAAAATTAAGAATTAACACTCCTGTTACAATGTTTTTACCTTACTCCCATATCAAATTATAATATGAGGTCCAAACTTTAAAATAATCAGGATTAGTTAGCTTTAACTTATATTTTGGTGCATTTGATTATGCACAAATAATTATTTAGTCACATCATTGTCTTTTTTGTATAATGTGTAAAGGGAAGGAGGAAGGTAAGAAAAGATGAACATAGAAAAAGAAAACTATCTATAAAAATAATTAGATAAAATACCTTCAACCTTGTCAACTGATAGCGAAAGAACAAAATCGGGATACATACCAATACCTATTACAGGTAGAAAAATGGAGATGGAAACAAATAACTCGCCCATTTTCAATTAGTATTGGGACGAGGTGTTACATAATTTCTTTCTTTTTTACCTATTGTTTGTTCATGTAAAATAGAATGGTTGTTAGTAAGAATAATAATAAATATGTTATTGATATGGGTAAAAAATATTTATAGGAAGAATAAGTAAAAAATTGAGCAATCGTAAACTACGGAGCATAAGGGGAATAAAAATACAACTGTACATGTACTTGCAAATTTTGAAAAATTTAAAAGAGTAAATGACATAAATCGTCCTTGTGGTTTATCAAAATAGTCACCTTTCGTCCTTTAAAATCCAAAACCTCAAGGACAGTCCTTTATAGGTGGATAAGGATCATGTTCAGTCCTTTGACTATTTGACCGTCAAGTGCTCTCCGTTAAACCCCCCACGTGACACCCACGTGAGGGGTACTCCAGTAATTAGCCACCCCCACTCCCACCACTGAGCACGTTTCTCTTTCTTTTGTATATATATACTCACACAAATCGTTTTTTCCCCCAAAATCATTCATACTCCCATTACCATTCATTCATCATCAGCATTGATACAACACAAAATGTGCAAAAAAGTACATTACTTTGGTTCAAACTACTAATAAAGAAACAAGATACACAATGTGTAACATCCCGAAACTTTTTGACGTTGACCGTTAACTTGTCGTTAATGACCGTTAGTTACTATGTGTTTTATATATGCTTACGTGAATTAAATGATTTACGTGAGATATGTGTTAAAGTGATTTAAAGTAATGAAATTAAAGTTGATAATGATTAATAAAGTCAATTAATGTTTCCGATAAGATATAAGGGTCGATAAGTGTTCCCAGTTGCGTTAAACAAGTCGTTAAGGGCCGAAACGAGTTGTAACGAAGTGCGAGGGCCTAGATGTAAAGTTTTTAAAGTTGCCCTAGTATATATTTATCCTCTTGGTCGACCTAAAGGCTGGAAAAACAGATCAAAAACCCTAGAAAAGTATTTCACACAAAACCTAGGTTAAATCTTCAAGATCTAGTTGATTCCGGGTGATTTCGGAAGGGTTTTTGCTAGCTTTTCGATCCATTAATCATCCCTACAGGTAATATGTCAGTAATATAATGTTGATTAAGTTTTAAAGTAGGTTTTATCTCTGTAAATTCGACCATGAGGGTTGGGATGGATTAAAGTTGATGTTTTCGGTTAAAAACGACGTTTTCGTGAGTAAAATCGTTAATAGAGATGATTAACTGTATCAATATGCAAACTTTAATGATGAATAATGTTGTTAAGATGTATTAGAGTGTATAGGAACTGTAGAGGTCATGGTAGATGTGTGATGGTCGAAATTGCTTACAAAACTAAGGGTTTACTAGATCTGAAAATTTAGTAATATTGAAAAAATCATATCTCTTTCAATTAAAAGAGTTAGGAGATGAATCTTATATTTTTGAAAAGGTCTATGTGTCCTCTTGAATCTATATGAACAAAGTTTCTGGTGATTTTGCCCATATATAACCGAAAAGTGTCGATTTCCAAAAGTGATCGAATTTCGGACGATTTCTGCAGACCTATCTTGTAAACATCATAAATCATTCATTAGAGAACTTCAAGAGTCAAACTTTATATTTCTGGAAAGGTCTTTGAATTCCCTACATTTCATAAGAACTAAGTTTTGACTAATTTGGTCGTCTTGAGGTCGAAACGTCTCCTGCAAGTGAAGGGTGCGAGTCTGGAAGTTGATAACGACGAGACCACCCATGGGCTCGGCGATATCAGCCGGCAGAAAGGTTCTAAGCGCTTTTAAGTGTCTAGTTGACTTATATATATCCATTCTTCTTGTACCATAGGTTGTTGGGAACACTCTTCAAGCACGGTAAACACATTGCGACTGTTGAGTAGTCCATCGAGGTAAGATAACATCTTTTACCATATGAGGGATAACAAAATATAAGTTTTCATATGTTAACTTCCCCAAATGAATGTTTGTATGTTTATATGTATTCGGAAATGAATGGGAGGTTACTATGGGATTGATTATGGTTGCCATTGATGATGAATGGTAATCTTATGCATGCTATGATGAAATGAAATACGTAAAGATGATGTTATGTTATGTTATGTTATGTTATGTTATGTTATGTTATGTTATGTTATGTTATGTTATGATATGTTGATATGATGGAATAAAGTATGTGATGACATGAAATGTCTATGATGTAAACATAAATTGACATGATATTGATATGATAAGATATTATGTTAACAAAAGGATATGATGCTATAATGCAATTGATGATATGATGACGCATTACTATGGTGATATGACGAAATGATTATGAAACGATATGATAAAGCGTTGCTCTCATGTTAAGATGAAATGATGCTAATATTACATGATGATACGATGTTACTATAACGATATGATGATATGAGTGACATGTTGATACGGATTTTTATGATTTGACAATGTGATGTTAATATGTGATGACGATATGTTGATGCTTATGGTTGATTGCATGGCTTGAACACCTAGTCACTAGACTTCTATAGGTTTGCCATGACACGTGCACGATTAAGGGCTCTAAAGTAAAGAAAGATGTATGTGATTAGTTTAGGTGAAAGTGTAGCCTAAGCTAATATAAAGTAAAGAAAGATACACGTGATTAGTTTAGGTGAAAGTGTAGCCTAAGCTAATATAATAAAGAAGTATCGAGCATATGTAAAGTCTTGTGTTAAGCTTAACCTATGCTAGTTCTTCGGAGCTAGTGTGTACGTGGTCACGTGGTGTGGGAATCTAGATACCTCCCCGTGGCATAGTTATGTTTGAGTGTATCCGGGTGGAGTAACTAACCACTACACGCGCAAAGTTCAAACGGTATACTCAGTTGGATCGACTTTGTCTTTCCTTAACGACGATGATGGACCACCGTAAGGTCTACCCATCAAGTCGGGTGTGAGGACTCCATGTAAGGTCTTATGGCCGCCTACACACAACCCCACATCCTAAGTAAGTGGCCTATGTTTAGGCAAAGAAAGTAAAGAAAAGAAATAAAGAAAAGAAAAGAAAGAAAAAAGAAAAAAAAAAAAAAAAAAAAAAAAAAAAAAAAAAAAAAAAAAAAAAAAAAAAAAAAAAAAAAAAAAAAAAAAAAAAAAAAAAAAAAAAAAAAAAAAAAAAAAAAAAAAAAAAAAAAAAAAAAAAAAAAAAAAAAAAAAAAAAAAAAAAAAAAAAAAAAAAAAAAAAAAAAAAAAAAAAAAAAAAAAAAAAAAAAAAAAAAAAAAAAAAAAAAAAAAAAAAAAAAAAAAAAAAAAAAAAAAAAAAAAAAAAAAAAAAAAAAAAAAAAAAAAAAAAAAAAAAAAAAAAAAAAAAAAAAAAAAAAAAAAAAAAAAAAAAAAAAAAAAAAAAAAAAAAAAAAAAAAAAAAAAAAAAAAAAAAAAAAAAAAAAAAAAAAAAAAAAAAAAAAAAAAAAAAAAAAAAAAAAAAAAAAAAAAAAAAAAAAAAAAAAAAAAAAAAAAAAAAAAAAAAAAAAAAAAAAAAAAAAAAAAAAAAAAAAAAAAAAAAAAAAAAAAAAAAAAAAAAAAAAAAAAAAAAAAAAAAAAAAAAAAAAAAAAAAAAAAAAAAAAAAAAAAAAAAAAAAAAAAAAAAAAAAAAAAAAAAAAAAAAAAAAAAAAAAAAAAAAAAAAAAAAAAAAAAAAAAAAAAAAAAAAAAAAAAAAAAAAAAAAAAAAAAAAAAAAAAAAAAAAAAAAAAAAAAAAAAAAAAAAAAAAAAAAAAAAAAAAAAAAAAAAAAAAAAAAAAAAAAAAAAAAAAAAAAAAAAAAAAAAAAAAAAAAAAAAAAAAAAAAAAAAAAAAAAAAAAAAAAAAAAAAAAAAAAAAAAAAAAAAAAAAAAAAAAAAAAAAAAAAAAAAAAAAAAAAAAAAAAAAAAAAAAAAAAAAAAAAAAAAAAAAAAAAAAAAAAAAAAAAAAAAAAAAAAAAAAAAAAAAAAAAAAAAAAAAAAAAAAAAAAAAAAAAAAAAAAAAAAAAAAAAAAAAAAAAAAAAAAAAAAAAAAAAAAAAAAAAAAAAAAAAAAAAAAAAAAAAAAAAAAAAAAAAAAAAAAAAAAAAAAAAAAAAAAAAAAAAAAAAAAAAAAAAAAAAAAAAAAAAAAAAAAAAAAAAAAAAAAAAAAAAAAAAAAAAAAAAAAAAAAAAAAAAAAAAAAAAAAAAAAAAAAAAAAAAAAAAAAAAAAAAAAAAAAAAAAAAAAAAAAAAAAAAAAAAAAAAAAAAAAAAAAAAAAAAAAAAAAAAAAAAAAAAAAAAAAAAAAAAAAAAAAAAAAAAAAAAAAAAAAAAAAAAAAAAAAAAAAAAAAAAAAAAAAAAAAAAAAAAAAAAAAAAAAAAAAAAAAAAAAAAAAAAAAAAAAAAAAAAAAAAAAAAAAAAAAAAAAAAAAAAAAAAAAAAAAAAAAAAAAAAAAAAAAAAAAAAAAAAAAAAAAAAAAAAAAAAAAAAAAAAAAAAAAAAAAAAAAAAAAAAAAAAAAAAAAAAAAAAAAAAAAAAAAAAAAAAAAAAAAAAAAAAAAAAAAAAAAAAAAAAAAAAAAAAAAAAAAAAAAAAAAAAAAAAAAAAAAAAAAAAAAAAAAAAAAAAAAAAAAAAAAAAAAAAAAAAAAAAAAAAAAAAAAAAAAAAAAAAAAAAAAAAAAAAAAAAAAAAAAAAAAAAAAAAAAAAAAAAAAAAAAAAAAAAAAAAAAAAAAAAAAAAAAAAAAAAAAAAAAAAAAAAAAAAAAAAAAAAAAAAAAAAAAAAAAAAAAAAAAAAAAAAAAAAAAAAAAAAAAAAAAAAAAAAAAAAAAAAAAAAAAAAAAAAAAAAAAAAAAAAAAAAAAAAAAAAAAAAAAAAAAAAAAAAAAAAAAAAAAAAAAAAAAAAAAAAAAAAAAAAAAAAAAAAAAAAAAAAAAAAAAAAAAAAAAAAAAAAAAAAAAAAAAAAAAAAAAAAAAAAAAAAAAAAAAAAAAAAAAAAAAAAAAAAAAAAAAAAAAAACCAAATGACCGTCACTGATCGTTTATCATTCGTGATATGATAATTGACGATAACTGAAATCCCTATGTCTAGTAAATATACGATGGGCATATTTACTCTTAAAGACATATTATAGGGTTTCCCATTAGATGATTGGAACTACACGCGCAAAGTTCAAACGGTATACTCAGTTGGATCGACTTTGTCTTTCCTTAACGACGATGATGGACCACCGTAAGGTCTACCCATCAAGTCGGGTGTGAGGACTCCATGTAAGGTCTTATGGCCGCCTACACACAACCCCACATCCTAAGTAAGTGGCCTATGTTTAGGCAAAGAAAGTAAAGAAAAGAAAGTAAAGAAAAGAAAGTAAGGTAAAGAAAAGAAAAGTAAGAAAGGAAGTAAAGTTTATGATGTTAGGCACAATTAGGACTACGATGGATCCTAATGTGTTAAGTTATGTATGATGATTTATTGTTGATGAAATGACCTTGTTGCTAATGTATGATATGGTAGACACCATAGAAATGTGGTGATCTTAACGTGTTTTAACGATTAAGTGATATTAACAATTATGAAAGGCTTTTGTTAATATAAAATGAAATGGCAATGTTTTTATAACTCATGTTATCTTACTTAGCTTTTAAAGCTAACACTTGCTCTTTTGAAAAACGTTGTTCCCTCAGGTTAAGCAGGTTGAGCTAGTAAAGACTTAGCTTGGTGAGGCGGGTAGTTGCTATGAAAAAGACATTTAGTTTTCCCGCTTAGTCATTTATGTTAGCCTTAATGATGATTGGCTACTTTTAATATGACTTAGGTATTGTTTATGTTGGCATTTATGTTGGTGTCAAATCTGGATTATCTTATACTATTTTAATGATATGATGTTGTAACACCACTTTTATAAATGAACTATCCGTTAAGGGTTAGTTATGTTTTAATGATTCTGTTTTCCGCATTTCTAAACACTGTTAGGCAAAAGTTTTTGAAAATCTAGATTTTAAAATGATGGGTGTTACACAATGACAATTGAAGCAAACACCAACATGAACTTCAATTTCTTGATTTGACCATCTTTTTCTTTGATTTCTGCTTCAAGTTTGTTCTTGGATTTCAACAAGCCTGGTATGATATCAGTAGCCCGTTGACACATTGCAGGATCAAACCATCCTATAAATTTACACTTTGAACCCTATTCTGTTGGAACCACGTTAAATGTGACCGTCACTGATCGTTTATCATTCGTGATATGATAATTGACGATAACTGAAATCCCTATGTCTAGTAAATATACGATGGGCATATTTACTCTTAAAGACATATTATAGGGTTTCCCATTAGATGATTGGAACTACAGGGACTTATATTGCACATACTAAACACCAGGGGATAAAGTTGTAAATGCTCTCTCTATAAATAGAGAGCCATGTACAACATTTCTAACCCTAATCTTCCACCTTATTTCTTGTGCGTGTGTGCTCTCTCCCTCTCTAATCCCATTATCAACCAATCATCTCGTTTTGGGAACCTGACAATCAATGGCAAACATTCTTGCTCTCACAGGGTCCTCTGGATCGTCAGGTACTTATTATTATTATCATATTTTCATTATATTAATAATACAAATCATATTAATTCCAACATGTGGTATCATGAGCCAAATGGTTCTTAACAGATCTAATGATTTGTATTGTTTTTTTTTAAAGAAAAAAGAATCTGGAAATATGATCTTTTAAATGAATAGCCGCCGAGAAATAAAGTGTTTGATCATTTGTTTTGTTTTTGATGAAACAAATTGTTTTGTTGAAATTGAAACTGAATAGTCGACATATGATCTTGATTGTTTTGTCATTGTGGCTTATCTTCACGAGGAAAACAAATCAAACAAATGAAAATATAAAAGTGGTCAATTACTAATTAATGATGGCCGACATATTAACTTGTTTGTGGCACGAACGGACATTTATTTTGGTTTTGTTTGCGGCCGATCAAAAGCAATGCGAACTATACATGTAAAAATATGATTTCATATGCATCTATTATTTTGTTCCATAATTTTTTAGGAAATAATTTTTTTCGGAAATATATTTGGAACAAAATTCTATGTTACATAATTATTTTTTTCGGAAATAAATATTATGGAACAAATAATTTCATGAACATGTTCTTCATGTTCTTATTAAAAACTCATCTAATCTTTTTGAGTTTGATTATAATTACCTTACATTAATAAGTAGAGACATGTTTTCTTGGTTGGATTCGACTTCAATCTTTGATTTCAATATTATTCTAAGTTGAGTTCAACCTTATTTTAAAGTTGAATTATCCTTAGTCTTTGATTTCAATCTTATTCTTGTTGAGTTCGACCTTAAAAAAAAAACAAACATGTTTCATGATCGTTTCGATTTGCCTTGCATTATGTTGAATCGACCATAATAGGTTGAATTCGACCAAGGTTGAGTTCGACCATCAAAGGTTGAATTCGACCATGTTGAATTCGACCATGTTGAGTTCGACCATAAAAAGGTTGAGTTCGACCATGTTGAGTTCGACCAAGTCAAGTTCGACCTTACATGTCGAGTTCGATTTATTGAGTTTAATCGTAACTTTTGAATTCAACTTACTTCTCGAGTTCTTCTTAATTGTTGAATTCGACTTACATGTTGAGTTCTCCTTAAACGTTGAGTCCGATCATAACTTGTTGAATTCAATTTACTTGTCGAGTTCTTCTTAATTGTTGAATTCGACTCACTTATTGAGTTCTCCTAAATTGTCGAATACGATTTTACCTTAAATTTATGCCCCTTGGATTCCGCTCCCAGGGGCGCTGCCCCGAACCCCATACCTTAGGGGCTTCGCACTAAAATACATGGTCTCATGATTTGTGCCCAAAGGTCAAATATGATTCTCATGTTGCGTTCTATCCTTTTGCATAATGAACACTAAGTATATTAATTCTGCCCAAAGGTGATTTAATATGCTTTGTGTGACAAAAGGACTATTTGCATGCATAATATACACGATTCTTAATTTTGTGCCCAAAGGTCAAAAGATAAGTGTTGTGTTGCATGACCTTAATGCTCATATTCACTTAGATATTAGTTACTTCTGCCCAAAGGTGATGTAACATCTAAGTAGAGCCTTACTCTAGCTTATTGTTTTGGTGTTTACAATAGGCTTACTTATCACTAGCTTCATTACAATAATGGTCGTAGTCTCATTACTTTAAGGAATATTACTTTAGTTCCATTACTATTAAGAGACATTACTTAGTCTGCCTTAGATAGCTAATCATAAGAACATTACTATTAGGCCTACTTATTTTAGACATTATTATACCAATCTTCTATTGCATGTATCCTAAGTTTATATCCTCCTTATTTCCACTGTCAGCACCTACCCTTGGCATTGAGCCACTTACCGGTGCAAACTATGCTTCTTGGAAAGATCAATTAAATCTGACTCTAGGGTTCCTAGACCTTGACTATGCCATTCGCCATGATGAGCCCGATGCTGTTGTTGCTACCTCTACTGCAGATCAAAAGGCGGAATATTAGAAATGGGAAAAGTCGAATCGCTTGTCACTAATGACGGTCAAGAACTCCATTCCCCTTGGTATCCGAGGAGCTATCCCAGACTCTGACAAAGTCAAAACTTACCTCAAATCTGTTGAGGATCACTTCAAGGGATCGTCTAAGGCGCATGCAAGTAGCTTAATGCTACAGATGCTTACTCTGAAATACGAGGGAACTAGCGGTGTTCGTGAACACATAATGAAAATGACTGACATGGCGAACAAGCTTAAGGCTCTTGAAATGGAAGTCTCTGACAATTTTCTTGTGCATTTCATAATGACCTCATTGCCTGCTCGTTTCGATGCCTTCAAGATTAACTATAACGCTATGAAGGATAAATGGAAGATGAGTGAATTGATCGCAATGTGTCAGCAAGAAGAGGATCGCCTCAAGCTGGCGCAACCTGAGGCTGTTCACCTTACTACCACTGCTAAGTCCAAGAAGCGGAAGGGTAACAACAGTAATAAGACTGCAAATAAAGTCACAAAGACCAACCCTGGTGCAGTTGCCTCTAGCTCTAATACCTCGACAGGCAATCCTAACTGCAAATTCTGTCGTGCCAAAGGGCACAGTCAGAAAGATTGCCCTAAATTCAAGGAGTGGCTAGCTAAAAAAGGTAACGTACTTTATGTAATATTTGATTCCTTTACGACTGATGTTCCTATTAATACATGGTGGGGTGACTCTGGTTCTATGGTCCATGTGACCAACTCAATGCAGGGATTCCATACAATCCAGAAGCTGCCAAAAGGCCAAAGAAAGCTTAGAGTTGGAAGCGGTGATCTATTAGAAGTCGAAGCCATGGGAACTTTTAATTTACATATGAGCACTGGAAAGTGTATTAGACTAGTAGATACCTTATATGTACCGAGGATTACTCGGAACCTTGTATCTATTTCTAGACTAGACCTTGAAGGTTATGTAATAATTCATGGTTTCGGCAAGATTGCTATTACTCATAATAATGAATTGCTTGGTCGTGGTTTCTTGGATGGATTGTTGTATAAGTTAGAACTAGATCATAATTTCTCACAATCTTTGTTGTCTCTTAATGTTGATGATATAACTAAAACAAAGACAAAATCACCTAAGCAATTAGAGAATTCCTCCATGCTGTGGCATAAACGCCTTGGCCACATCTCACGAGATCGCATGACACGACTCGTAAAGGATGGAATCTTACCTTCTCTTGACTTTAGTGATTTTGAAACATGTATTCAGTGCCTCAAAGGCAAAATGGCTAAAGGGAATAAGAAAGGAGCCACCAGAAGTTCCAACTTGTTGGAAATAATTCACACTGATATTAGTGGCCCCTATCCCGCTTCCATTACAGGACATACATCATTTATTACATTTATTGATGATTATTCACGTTATATGCACCTATATCTGATTAAGGAAAAGTCTGAATCCTTACAAACTTTTATTGATTTTAAAACTTTGGTTGAAAATCAACTTGATCGTAAAATAAAAGTTGTGAGATCAGATAGAGGAGGTGAGTATTATGGTAGACATACTGATGTTGGTCAAGCCGCTGGTCCTTTCTATGACTTTTGTAAGGATCATGGCATAATTAATCAATACACCATGCCTGGTTCTCCTCAACAAAATGGTGTTGCTGAAAGGAGAAATAGAACCCTAATGGACATGGTGAGAAGTATGCTTGCCAACACTAACTTACCTACTTTCCTTTGGACTGAGGCCTTAAAAACAGCCGTTCATATACTCAATAGAGTTCCTTCTAAATCTGTCCCTAAAACTCCTCATGAGATCTGGACGGGTAAGAAACCGAGTCTTAAATATATGAAAGTATGGGGCTGTCCTGCCGAAGCTAAAGTCTATAACCCTAACTTAAAGAAACTTGATCCTAAAACTGTTACATGTTTCTTTATCGGTTATCCGGATCACTCAAAAGGTTATCGGTTTTACTGTCCTTCCCACACTACTCGCATCACTGACACGCAGCATGCCACGTTCCTAGAGAACTCAGAGATCAGTGGGAGCACGACAAATCATAACTTCGATTTGCAAGAAGTACAAGAAGCAGGGGGAACGACTCGTCGGTTATTATTACTCCTCCGATAATTCCTCTTGTACAGAACGCTGCTCCAAATGTCACTGATCCAACTCCTCCTAATGCTAATCAAGAGACCATTAATGCTGAAGGATCTTCCGAAAATCCCGAAAATTAACTCAGGAGATCATCCAGGTCACGCAGGGCCACAAATTTTGATGATTTCATAACTTATCTCACTGAAGTTGAGGACATTGGAAATCTTACTGATCCTACTTCCATATCAAGAAGCCATTAATAGTGATCAGGCCACTCAGTGGAATGAAGCCATGATTGAAGAGCTTAATTCCATGAAGCATAATGACGTTTGGGAATTGTTTGAACTTCCTGAAGGATCCAAAACTGTCGGTTGCAAATGGGTCTTCAAAACCAAATTAGACCCGAAAGGAAACGTCGAACGCTATAAGGCCAGATTGGTTGCGAAGGGCTATACTCAAAAGGCTGGAATTGATTATCAAGAGACTTTTTCTCCTGTGTCTCGTAAAGACTCTTTAAGGATCGTTATGGCACTAGTAGCTCACTTTGATCTTGAGCTACATCAGATGGATGTCAAAACAACCTTCTTAAATGGAGACTTGCAAGAAGACGTATACATGTGGCAACCTGAAGGATTCATTCCAAAAGGTAAAGAGCACATGGTCTGCAAGTTAAAGAAGTCCATATATGGGTTGAAGCAAGCATCACGACAGTGGTACCTTAAGTTTGATGAAGTCATAAAAGGACAAGACTTCATAAAGAATCAAGTGGATCAATGCACCTATCTCAAGGTCAGTGGGAGTAACTTTATAATCCTTGTTTTGTACGTAGATGATATTCTACTAGCAAGTAACAACTTGGATATGTTACATGAGTCGAAGCGAATGCTTTCGCAGATTTTCGACATGAAAGATCTCGGTGATGCCTCTTATGTCATAGGTATCGAAATACACCGGGATAGGCGTAATGGTGTTTTAGGTTGTGAGTCCCTTTAATTACGAGATGGTTAACCAATGAAAGTGTAAAATACAACAAGTCTAATAATCACTAGATTGGACTAGTATTACTTGTAAATAAAGATGCAAGATATATAAACAAAGTAATACAAGACTTAAAGCAATAAACAAATAAAGTGGACCATTATGTATGTTTCATGGGTATTTCATTTATTGATGTTTAAATAAAATACAAGGTTGTTGCGGAATCAAGATAACACAATTAAGTGTGTATCCTAACAACCTATGAGTTACAATATGATCTATATTTGTCAAATAACTCTTTAGGATCGAGATACTTAAAGTTGTGAAGTATCCCTGTTTAAGATCGAGAGTATTTGGACAAATTCACTTTCATGCAAAGTGTTATGCTAAAAAGTATTTTTCTCAAGGATATGACTTTGTATTTATAGGCAACAAAATTCACCAGTGAATTTTGTGCCGTACAAATATGGTTGTATACATTTAATGATCCGACAAGAACATTAAATGTATTGGATAAGGAATAAGGATAAAGTCACATCAAGTGCAAGTGTATCCTTTTATCCAACCACCTTAACACACGTATACTTTGTTAAAGAACAAGTGGATTGTTCTTTGGAAAGTGTGTTAAAGGCATAAGTCAAACCTCGATATCAGTGTTTAGACTTGTAGTATCTAGAACACTGATAATCCTCCAGTGTGCAGATCTGGTAAGACTTTCCAGTGGACTCCGCCATTTGTTAAGTCTTCTTCCTTCAGACTTCAGTCTTTGACTTCAGTCAGAATGTCTTCAGTAGAGTAGATCTGGACTGGGGTGAAGTCTTCAGTGAGCTAATCTGGAGAATGCTCCAGATTACCTATACAAGTAAATGCTCACTAGTCTTCAATTATTTCTGGACAAATCTTCAGAGGGACTCCAGATTCCAAGTCTGGAATAGGTCCAGTAGTGAAACGTTTTCTGGTCAGATCTTCAAGTGAGGCTCCAGTAGTCGGGTCTGGAGCGAGACCAGCAAAACAAGTTTTCTTAACAAACCTAAATAAGGTTCCAGTAGTCCAGTCTGGAGCCAGTCCAGTAAGTCTGGACTAAATCTGGACCTAACATAGGTCTTTCTCAAAGGGCCTATATTGAGCGGATCTTAGAACGCTATAACATGCAACATTGCGCACCCACTGTAGCTCCAGTAGTAAAAGGAGACGTGTTTGGTTCTTTCCAAAGTCCGAGCACTGAGATTGAAAAGGAGCAAATGAGGATGATACCTTACTCGTCTGTAGTTGGGAGCATTATGTACGCTCAGGTCTGCACTCGTCCAGATATCGCTTACATTGCCGGTATGCTTGGGCGTTACTTATCTAATCCCGGATTAGCACACTGGAAAGCGGCTAAAAAGGTTCTACGATATCTGCAAGGGACCAAAGACTACAAATTAACATATAGAAGAAGTGACAATCTAGAAGTAGTAGGTTACTCTGATTCTGATTTTGCCAAAAGTAAGGAAGATAAGAAATCTACTTCTGGGTATATTTTTATTTTAGCTGGCGGACCTATCTCTTGGCGGAGTCATAAACAGAAACTGACTGCAACGTCCACCATGATGGCCGAATACATTGCCGTTTATAATGCCACTTGTCATGGGATGTTGATTAGGAACCTGGTCAGTGGACTCAAAATCGTCAACTCTATTTCTAGACCATTGAAGCTTTACTGTGATAACTCAGCTGCCGTAACTTTCTCGAACAGTAACAGTTCAACTGGCGCTGGGCTGTATCTCGATACAAAGTATCTGTTTGTACGCGAACGGGTTGAGGAAAATGTTCTTTGTATTGAGTACATAAGTACAAATGATATGTTAGCGGATCCGATGACCAAAGGTCTTCCTCCTAATATCTTCGTAAGGCACGTGTCGAAGATGGGGCTTACTAAAGACTTAATGTAATAACATATTGTGCTTATTGGTCATTATTATTATCTTAATAAAATTTTCCTCTATATTCAGATTTTGTTTGTCTATTAGTTACACTTAAGCGCGCATAATGGTGTACAGACATTATTATAACAAAATTTGTCTTAGTCAATTGATCATTGCTGATTAGTTTTAAATTTGAGTCATAGTTTGACTAGTTGGGGTCCTGAGTTGATGTTCTTCTCTACGACTGTACTTATTGACTATGATTTCAGTTTAAAACAAAATGAGTATTATCCCGGCCGGACTTATTGAATACTGATGTGTGAAATCTAGTTTAAAATTTATAACAAGATCTACCGCTAACTGACTACAACACACTTACGGGCAGTGTACCCGTTCGTATGTAATATAGCTAACTGGCAAGACCAGGATCGAACACAAGGACTGATTGTTGTACTAAAGGTTGTAAAAATGTGAAACAAGTAAAAATTTTGGTGTGACCGAATTGTCACTTTGCGATTTTGAAAACTATGTAATCAACAAGTAAAATAAAGTACTCAACCGGTATTAATCGAGAGCACGCGAAAAGAGTGTGAGTTGTAAACAAATAATTAAAAAGCCATCTATGTCGAATCCGCTACGCAAAAAGTCTAGGTTGCATATAGGTTAAGCTCAAAATTCATATGTGTTGGTGATAATAATCGTGATAAGACAAAAACACAACCGGGTGCACTCCGTTTGTAAAATCGACTCGATCACCTATTCATTCCAATTTCTTGCAACAAGTGGTACCACCAACCCTATTACAATTCCTCGAACTAACTAGTTTGTTTGATTATTTAAATAACAATTTTTATCTTTGTGAAAGAAACGTGGTACCACCAACCGTTAAATCCACTTAACAAAGTAATTTCTATTAGACTTGTATTCTTTACTATCATACCATGACCTAGCAAGAGTTATTCATAGACAAACAACTAAAATAATACTTGCATTCAACTAGTACCACTATCAAAGAACACAAATATCACCAAGAACACAAGTTTAAGTAGAAGAAATCACTTCATTAAGATCTTGACAAAATGTTAAGTAAAACCAACTTGAATTCAAAATATTATGCAACCATAACTAATTGTTTCACTTCATCTTCATAGATGTATAGAGATTTAGCTACTCATAATGAAAAGAGCTAAAGATTCAAATAAAAAGGAGAACATAGTGTACCAAATGTGAAGTAATAATCCAAATCGAGGTTACAACCGAGCTACAATCAATAATCAAGAGCCAAAATTAATCTTCAAGTCTTCAAAATAGTTTGGATGATGAAAACCCCTTGAAAAACCCTTCAAAATCGGCTAGAGAGAAAGTATGGAGGCTGGGGTGTCCAAGATTAGGTTTAGGGTTGAGTGGGGGTTGGTATTTATACCCCAGGAGAGAGAAAACTGTCAGACCAGCGCTGCATCGCGCCGCGAGCCCCTACCATCGCGCCGCGAGGAGTGCAAAAACTGGAGCATTTCAATACAGGGGTTTTTGTCGCATCGCGAGATTCCATGCTTGCGCAGCGAGGCAGATTTTGTGAAGGATCGCGCCGCGAGAGATCTTGGTCGCGCCGCGATGTAACCCAGAATTTCCATTTCAGCTTCGTTCTTCATCGTGCTTCATCCGTTAGCGCATATGGATCATTCATAAGCTATTTTCTACCCTTTATGAGCAATGTATCTGCTGTAGACCTGAGACCACTAGCAAACAACATAACGCGCCACAAAACAAGTATAAATGGCTACAAAACGAGTATAAATCGTCCAAATAAGATGTGGGAAATATGTATATATTGAAACACATCAAATACTCATAGATAAATGATCGCTTGGTTAAGTGGGAGAATGTTGGAACCACGTTAAATGTGACCGTCACTGATCGTTTATCATTCGTGATATGATAATTGACGATAACTGAAATCCCTATGTCTAGTAAATATACGATGGGCATATTTACTCTTAAAGACATATTATAGGGTTTCCCATTAGATGATTGGAACTACAGGGACTTATATTGCACATACTAAACACCAGGGGATAAAGTTGTAAATGCTCTCTCTATAAATAGAGAGCCATGTACAACATTTCTAACCCTAATCTTCCACCTTATTTCTTGTGCGTGTGTGCTCTCTCCCTCTCTAATCCCATTATCAATCAATCATCTCGTTTTGGGAACCTGACAATCAATGGCAAACATTCTTGCTCTCACAGGGTCCTCTGGATCGTCAGGTACTTATTATTATTATCATATTTTCATTATAGTTACAATACGAATCATAATTTTCAACATGTTCCACATAAAACCCCAATTTCAATTTTAGTGAAAAAGTTTAACCTAATTGAAAATTGTATAAATCATACCTGGTTAGGACAAGCATAAAATCTTCTTCCTGGGTTTTTTGGGGTCCATGAGGTTAAGATTATTGCCTGCTTACCACACCCACAGAATACCATGATTTGGGATTTTGCTTCGCGTGTTCCTGGGTTTGGGGTCAAAATAATTAGGGTTTATGTTATTGATTTTGGGGAAAAAACGATTTGTGTGAATATATATATACAAAAGAAAGAGAAACGTGCTCAGTGGTGGGAGTGGGGGTGGCTAATTACTGGAGTACCCCTCACGTGGGTGTCACGTGGGGGGTTTAACGGAGAGCACTTGACGGTCAAATAGTCAAAGGACTGAACATGATCCTTATCCACCTATAAAGGACTGTCCTTGAGGTTTTGGATTTTAAAGGACTAAATGTGACTATTTTGATAAACCACATGGACGATTTATGTCATTTACTCAATTTAAAAATGAAATACGAGTATTGCTTTTTCTTTTTCCCTTCGGGTGGGTTTTTTTTACTTTTTTTTCCTTTTCAAAGCTATGTGCACAGTGCACTCACATATATATAAATTTCATGAATAAACATTATTCTTTGTTTTCAAGTTTCGCGGTTGTTACCCCCAAATCCTCGTATCTCAGATTCATTTGATCAATTTACTGATCAATTAGTAAAATTTGTCTATAATTCAACACTCATATTCGGTAATTACAGTACTTAAACACTCATCTGTCATTTATTTGTTTGATCATATTATACTGATTTAGGTTTTTAATAGTTTGTGTTTATGTATATATATATATATATATATTATACCTTTATATATATATATATATAAATATACATACGGTATATATATATATATATATATATATATATCCATGCACACCCATATAAACTAATTATGTGATTTTGATTTCAGTTTTTAGTTGCTCAAAACAGATTTAATATTAAATTTATTATAATTATAATAATTATCAGCTGATTTTTGCTAAATGTGTGTGCAATTTGAGTATATTTGAATTATTTTACTGATTGTCATTATAATTTTTTTGTGTATTTGATATTATATATGTAGACGTGTATTTGTTCTATTCTGGTTGTATTATTTGTGGAGAAAATTAGTCGGTTTCGGAAGAGTTTGGAATCCCGTAGAAGGTAGTTAGAGTTCAGATGTAAGCATGTGGATATTCGACGTTGAAATGCAGCTTTCTCGCTTTTACTTGAATGCTCAGTGATGTGACTAAATTTTTTGTTTCTATATGTGGTCCATTCCTTCGTTATGATTTCTTACAAGGTGTTTGTAAGTCGTAGTGTTGTTATGGCGGCCAATTTTTAATTTTTTTTTTTGTTGGTGTTCTTTGTCGGTAGTTGCAAACACGTTTTAGGTGACTGTAAGAAGTGGACAACCAACGGAGTTCGTTTATATAGTTGGCATGTGAATATCACCCATATTACTACGAAACGGATTCAAGAGGTTGTGTCATGATAGTTGGAGAAGTAGAGCTGATGTATAAGAGTTGGACCACTTGTTATCGATTTCCGTTATTATACTATGTTGAGGTGTCTTTTATGCAAGAGATCATTCAAATCAGGAGCACCGTCAATCTTTATTTATTTATTTATTATGTTTTCATTATTTTGTGTTTTATTCCACATTTGGGTCCGGGTATTTAAACTAGGATTCTTTTGTGCCTCTATATATGGGATATGTTACTACAGATTTATGTGGTCTTTAGTTACATAAATTTTTCTTATTGGTGACAAGATATAACTTGATGACCATCATCTCCAGTCTTGGAGGGTAAGAACAAGCCACTGGGATGATTGATACTATTAGCTGCAGTCTTTGCTAACCTGGAAGATGGTATTATGTATCAACGAAGATGTCATTAGTGCATTACAAAGTCCCAAGTCTTAGTGAAACAAGCAAAACCGAAAAGGAAAAGTCGTGACACTGAGTCTCATACATTTTTTAAGTCCCTCTCTTGAATAAGATGATTGGCCTATTAATATAAAGCTCGTCACTTTACTAGGAAATTCTAGAGTACTATGTATCCGTCTTTTCATTTGTATCTTTTTGAAGACCTCTCTTTCCATCTAACTTCAAACCGTTTCTGAAATTTGATCGATTAGATGCTTTTGTAATAGTTGTAACTGTTTCATGGACATTGCCTTTTCATGGAAAAATAAAAATCTGAATTTTGTTTGGCTTATGGTCTCTGGTGCTGACTTTAAAATATCTGGCCATGCTTACATATTAAATCATGTAGTTACACGTATGGTTACTCTTTCTAGCACTCCGTTTCTCTCTCTTTAATCGTGTACCTATATTACATCGTGTTTATGATGCATAGTTAGCAAGTAAAAGCTTGCAATCTTTTATTTATTTATTTATTATGTTTTCATTATTTTGTGTTTTATTCCACATTTGGGTCCGGGTATTTAAACTAGGATTCTTTTGTGCCTCTATATATGGGATATGTTACTACAGATTTATGTGGTCTTTAGTTACATAAATTTTTCTTATTGGTGACAAGATATAACTTGATGACCATCATCTCCAGTCTTGGAGGGTAAGAACAAGCCACTGGGATGATTGATACTATTAGCTGCAGTCTTTGCTAACCTGGAAGATGGTATTATGTATCAACGAAGATGTCATTAGTGCATTACAAAGTCCCAAGTCTTAGTGAAACAAGCAAAACCGAAAAGGAAAAGTCGTGACACTGAGTCTCATACATTTTTTAAGTCCCTCTCTTGAATAAGATGATTGGCCTATTAATATAAAGCTCGTCACTTTACTAGGAAATTCTAGAGTACTATGTATCCGTCTTTTCATTTGTATCTTTTTGAAGACCTCTCTTTCCATCTAACTTCAAACCGTTTCTGAAATTTGATCGATTAGATGCTTTTGTAATAGTTGTAACT
The DNA here is from genome assembly GCA_034093135.1 of Erigeron breviscapus. Classification (NCBI taxonomy): domain Eukaryota; kingdom Viridiplantae; phylum Streptophyta; class Magnoliopsida; order Asterales; family Asteraceae; genus Erigeron; species Erigeron breviscapus. The sequence continues at coordinate 144,726,232 of CM067167.1, forward strand.
GTTTCATGGACATTGCCTTTTCATGGAAAAATAAAAATCTGAATTTTGTTTGGCTTATGGTCTCTGGTGCTGACTTTAAAATATCTGGCCATGCTTACATATTAAATCATGTAGTTACACGTATGGTTACTCTTTCTAGCACTCCGTTTCTCTCTCTTTAATCGTGTACCTATATTACATCGTGTTTATGATGCATAGTTAGCAAGTAAAAGCTTGCAATCTTTTATTTATATAGTTTTAAGACTTGCTCTCGAGTTGTATGTGCAGCAGATTGCAGATATAATAAATTTATGTCCTTTATATATGTTTTCAGTGGCATAGGGAGATCTAATGGGTCCAACAAGAAAGTCTAGAAGTGTGAACAAGCGATTCTTGTATGATTATGAAGTATCTCCAATTAAAGATGGTAAAAATGTCAACAAGAAAAACCTGCGAGTAAGTTTATCCCTACTTTAACTGTTACTCTTTAATTGATGTTCTGATACCATTATAGTTATGTTGCCCTAGTTATGCATCATTTTCACGGGCCATATTCGTTCCTTTACATGGATTCTGAACTTGCTAATATCAACCTTTTTAACCTGTTAAAACTTGACGAATTCTTGGTGGTAAACTGATCATCTAATGTTCTGTTGAGGGTTTTGAGTTTTATATTTATTCCTGGCCTTGTGTTTACTCTTTCCCGATTGAATTTTTATTGACCGTGGATGCTCTAATGGCTCATGACATTTTACTTCAATGTTGGTTTGAAAAAGTGCGCCTCATACGAGGCGAGGCGAGGCAACCATGAGAGCGCCTGTCATACATGGAGGCGAGGCATTTACGGGAAGAGAGTATAAGGCGTCGCCTCAGGGCGCTTTCATGGAGGCGAGAACTCGCGACATCTTCTTCAGCCGCTTTACGTATTGGTTCATTTTTGTGATCCCAAACCAGGTTTTTAGTTTTTTAAGCTCACATCTGAGTTTATTTTCTTAAGTCCACATCAGTTTTTAATAGCTCATTCATTATTATTACTAAAATCCCACATTGCTTTTCCCCCATAACCAACACCCTTAGCTGCTTTTTCTTACGAAAATAAATTAAGAACCGTTGATTTTTCCCCTGTTTCTTTTTTGATTTTCTCCATGGTAAGTCAATCTTTTCTTCTCTTCTACATGGCTGATTCCCATCTATGCTTCTTTTTTTTAAACATCTCAGCTTCTGTTTTTGGTATTCAATTCTTACATGTAGAGTATTTAATGTATTTGCAGAAAAGGGCACCTCTTATAGATGAGGCAGTAGCCTTCGCCTCTAGCCTCGGCTACAACGACCTTATCTCCTCTGGGTGACTCACGCTTTTAAACCAAGACTTCAATTGAGTCTTTTATGATGATCTCTTGTCTCTCAAGGCTTACCTAAATTTTTTATATAAAGACTGGATGTTGACAACTTAATGAACACATTGTCTAACTTCAAGATTTCCCAAAATTTTGTGTCACCGTAAACTTGTTTGAAGTTGGTGTATGTGAAGTGATGATTTTGTTATCTTGCATTTCTGTCATTTTTTTCTTTCTTTGTTTGCTGCAAGGAAGCAAGTTCTCCAACTGTGACTGTTCTTAGTCATGAAGTCTACAACCTGTATAGGTTTTTGTTTTCTTGTTCCCTGTGACTTCTCTTTGCTTTTAAATTTTAACCACATCGGTGGTAAGGTTCATGACCATGAATAGTCGCAAATGAGGGGAATACTTCTTTGTAGCAGATTCAGAACGTAGCACAACCATGACAAACAATACTAATATCAATCTTTGAAAAAGAAAATAAGGTTGCTAAGCAATCTGACCCCTAACTGGCTCATTTTTTGGTTTTTGGACCAACACAACTTGTGGTTGGCCGGTTGCATGTATTAGTGCATTGCGATTAGTATTCTGCGAGTGTCAATGATAATAAGTAACTGTGGTTGTACCTAGAAAGACAAATGGTACAGACTCTGACGCTGGTGGTGTTTTGAATATGAACTGGTCTATTGTAGGCATGAGCACGGGTCAAAACCCGGCCCGGCCCGTGCAAACCCGTGACTCCACAAAACAACAAAATCGAACCCGTGACCCGGCCCGTTACCCCTTTCGGGGGAGTCTGTTCGGGTCGGATTGGGCTCGGTTCTCGGGTTTAAGGGACATTTGTTTTTCACTTGTCAAAACCCGGGCCGTCCCAACCCGACCCGAAACCCAGTGATTTTCAAATCAAACCCGTGACCCGGCCCGTTACCCTATTGGGCGGATCGGTTCGGGTTTGAGCGGCTCTGGGCCGCGTCGCGGGTTTTCAGGTCATATGCTCATGCTTAGTCTATGGTATGTATAAACAGGCGGTGGGTCCAATACCATGTTAAACAATATATCACCAGGGAACATCTTCGATGAATCCCCACATATATACATACACACGCATCAGAAGCGATACCAACTAATAAGTATGATGAGAAAAGGTTTAGGATAAGCTACAAGAGAAGTACTCAAGCTTGACTAAGACAAGACCTCTTCTAATTGGTTTTGTTGTCATTTCTGCTTTTCCGAGATCCGAAGGAGAGAAGTCTGATCTTCTTTTAGTATTATTTTGGGATGAATAGTGTATCATAGTTATATTACATCAACAAACTTCCTTGATAAATTTCCTAGAAAACACTCATGGTTCTCTACAACTAAACACATCCAAGTATTTAAAATCCCGGAAGCAATCTCTCTACCCTCGGGTAGAGGTAGGACCGTCTATATTCACCTCCCTTACCCCGCCTTTGACGGGATTGGGTATTGTTGTTGTTGTTGTTGTTCTTGTAAGTATTTGAAATGTCCTTTTTGCTTTGCAGCCCTTGTGTGGGCTTGAAAGTATTTAAAGATATGAAACAAGGTTATAATGATTAATAACAGGCCAAATTCTTTAAAAGAGTCTTCACTCCAGCTAGATTAGATTGTCCTTTATAATATTGGTAAATGGGTGTCAAAGCTAGTGTATATCCAATTACATGCTTACCCAAAATGGCGGATTCGGAAAACTATAGTAATTAGTGCCATATATCTTTCAAGGTAAAACATTAATGGACAAAGCCTCCCTAATCACACATATTTATTTATGGATAAAACTAGTGAAAAGTACCAAAAACTTGAAAAATAGGAAAATTCGCATTCAGGCTCTAGGTGACAAAAATTTGCCCTGTAACTCATTGAAGCAGTATAGCTGTGCCTGCCCACATGTGTATGTCATCAAAAGTTATGGTCTTCTGAAAGTTGGTCCATTTTTCATGCATTTCTACCTATCCATGTTTCAAATGCTCAATAAATGTCTGCTAGCTCTTGTATGTGTTCCTCATCCAAGATGGAGACCTTTTGGGTCTTTACATGATAAGTACTTATATCATATGTGATTTCTGTGATTGAGTCATTAAGATTATATCCCTTGAAATAGATGTGTCGGCTAACTTTTTACATGGGACACCTCAATTACGTGTTTTACTTTATGACAAGATGTCCATTATATCGATATTCTGATAAAAGAATGCATGTTCATAAATCCGCTTGCTGTTGCTCAATGATTGACATATGTTTTATTATAAGCTTTACATGATAAACAAAATGTTGTTGCCATTACATTGTGGAATCCCATCACTTGTATTTGTGGCTTTGGTCTATGGGTAGCATTTAGTAAATAATTCACTGCTTAGGTTTGTGGAATTAGATGGGTCTTAGGTAACTTCATTCGCTGAGCTTTAAGCTGTTGTTAGAAATGATTTTTGAGCAATCAATGTGACATTGGTGGGTGCATGCTTACACGTTTACCAGGTATGATGGATGCTAGATTGGCAAGTTGAACGGGGGTGTGGACATGACACCTCACCTCTATCTATTCTATTTTAAAAGATGTAATCTTCATATAAATCCTTGGAAGTGGGATATCAAGGTGTCACCATGGTATTTTCCATACTTCTTTTAAGCTAAAATTTTGGTACATGGCTGTTTTTTTAAGTAATTCTCTAATATTTTGGGATATTCTGAAACTGTCTTGTAACTGTAACTAATCATCTTTAGTATGCTATATTGCAAGTGTCTTTCTTGCTTCTTGTTTGAGGCTATTGTGTATCTAACTGTGGTATAATGATGATGCTACCTTGCTTCATGAAATTATCAAAATACAGCTCTATGTTATTGGTTATCTATCCGCATCTGTGACAACTGCTTAAATAAGGAATAGCATATAATTTTTATTATTGATGATATAGCACTGCCCTATACTTTCCAGAAAAAGAAGGTGTCAGATATGCTAGGGCCGCGCTGGAACAAGGAAGAGCTGGAACATTTTTATGAAGCATATCGTAAGCATGGTAGAGATTGGAAAAAGGTGGCTTCAGTTTTTTGACTCGAGGATAAAACTATATGTTGGCAATAAGCTGACACATTTATCTTTAGTTTTGACTTTTAATACTCAATAATACAAATAATTTTAAAAACTTCAGTTGTGCACATACCAAGCCTTCTACGAGTTTTTTCTGCTGGCTTAATCACTTTGTTGATTACTTCATTTTTCTTTGAGGCCGTCTAATCTCATATACACTGTATGCATATCTAGGTGGCTGCAGTCCTCCGGAACCGGTCTGTGGAAATGGTGGAGGCAGTTTATACTCTGAATAAGGTAATCATGTCTTTCTATCTAGCTATTTTTGCAAGCTTAAGAGTGTTTATTTTAAGATATTATGTTGCTTTTAATCTATATACATAAAATTATTATACTAAGCAGTGTCTGACTGTCTGTTAGCAAATTTCTTGATTTCTTGAAGTACTTCATACTTGGTACATCAAATGAACTGCTCACAGAATTTATAAGGTGTAGTTATTTCAAAAAATAGATTGATTTTAAATCAACATAGTGATGAGTCTAGTAATACGGCTACATGGAGAGAAGCAAAGTTTCATATACAGCTTTGCTTTCTCAACACTTCTTTCTAGTGACCACCTAAATGAAACTAGAAGCTTAAACATCTCTATTGACTTGCTATCTTTGAAGTCTCATAACTTGCGTAGAACTGTACCAAACTGAACCGTTGACCTTTGAGCTCCAGTTACTAACATGCTTATTCAATCCTGTTTTTCATTATTCAGGATTGTAATTAATTTATGATGAAGTAGTTGGTCGTGATATTGGTTGAAGATCTACGTCAAGTCATCAACCCAAATGGTGATGCTGGACTAGATTTGTTTTGTTGAGAAATACCTATAAATTGTTAGGTGGTACCGTGGGGTTTTTAATGATGCAAAATGTTTATGTCATTGCATCGATTAGATATAAGATAATGCAGTTTCCACTACCATAGCTGATAGCCCTAAGTTCTGCTCATGAATGAGCTAAGCAGCTAATGTAATTTAACAACGTATATTTGTTGTTTAAAATCTTATGGCATGGTCATGTACTTGCAACATAGCATTGTGAGGGAGTTGTGAAATTGTTTCTGAATAATACCAGTGTTCGAATGGACTTAAACGGGGCTATCCACTATTTCCATTTGCTAACTATGATTTATGTACTTTTGGCCTTCCAGGCGTATTTATCTCTCCCAGAGGGCACAGCTTCCGTTGCAGGATTTATTGCTATGATGACTGATTACTATAGTAACATGGTAAGAATGCATTTATTTATTTGTTGTGGAATATATGTGATCTTTTTATTGCAAGCACTTACTTCCCTTCCTCTAACTTATTTTATCTTTCTGATTTCATTTTGTTAAAGGTTAAACATGAATTTGAATATTGAAGAGCGTTAAACAACTGTATCAATAAAATAAAGGGGAGAAGTAATAGATGGTGGACATGATTATTTATTGTTTTATCGGGACACTGGTTGTAAAAGAGAGTGGGATAAATGATCAAATATCAAATATGCCTAGACTTATACATAGACAGTAAAACTGTGATTCTAGCAAGTCTACATTCTAGCACTCTTCAAGAGCATAAATATCAAATAATTGCAATATTATCGTAATAGTATTATAGTAATGTATTTCTCAGGAAGTAATTTTCTTGATCATTTACCTTAGATGCGTATGTGTGTTTCATCTAACCTGACTACTAGATGTTGTAATATGCAACTTTCTAGCTTTTGGTTCATGAGATTCAGTTTATCATTTCTGATTTTTCAGGATGAGCATGACAGTGAGCAAGAAAGGAATGACAGTGTTGGAACATCTCGGAAGCCCAAAAAACGCATACAACGCAAAGTACCCGAAACCACATCTAAAGGCACTGCTGAACGTGCTCATTTGAATGCAGAGGCGGTTCAATCAGATTATAGCTTCTTATCAGTATTAAAGAAGAAGCGCTCAGGTGGTAAGTAATTTTTGTTTGATATTAAAATTGTCTCTTTCACTTTGTTGTAACGTTCTCACGAACTAAGAAGTAAGAACACATTATCTAAAGTTTCTTCTGTTGTTTCTCTTTTGATCTTTAACTAATCATTCACATTATTGCATATGGTGCTCACCTACATACACCATACTTTTATAGACCAGTAAGAATAGATTGAAAGTATGGTGTATGTACATTCTAAAACTGATTATCGGTTTTCAAATTATTAAAAATATCTGCGATAGTAAAACGGGCTGCTGTAAAACTGTTTTGATATGTGTCTGTTGTTCAATTTGAATCTTTGAGGAAATTAATAAATGTTATGATCAAACAGACATTCTTTTATATTTATCAAAGAATGATACTAAAATATGACAATTTATTTTCAATCAACTATACTAGTATATTTTATTATTATATAAATCATATGTTAAACTAAGTTGTCTTTTAGATCTTCACTAGTTTTTTTACCCCGGGCGTTGCCCCGGGAGGACGTTGTCTGGGATCGACGTTGCGTCATGCAAACATATATACATACAACATTACCTAAAAGTCTGTAAACTAAAAGTTTACTATAAGGATAGAAAGTAAAAAAATAGGTTGCCAAAACCAAGAGGTTGATGGTAAAAAAACTATACTTAAGTTTGTATACAAAAAGTTAGGCTAAAGTTAAAAAACCCAAAAGTTAAGTGGTAAAAATAAGTTAAAGTAAAGTATACTTGTATACAAAAAGTTAGACTAAAATTAAAAAACCCAAAAGATAAGTGGTAAAAATAAGAAACTCTAAAAGTATACAATTTAAAAAAAATAAAAATAAAAAATTATACAATTTAAAAATAAAATAAAAATAGAAAAAGACAAAATTGCTGACATCGTGATGATGTCAGCAAATGAATAGTAGAATTTGTGAGGGGGACCTAACTTACTAATTAGTATATATATATATTCAGCAAATGAATAGTAGAATTTGTGAGGGGGCTCTAAGTTACTAATTAATTATGACATATGATGTCAGCAAATGAATAGTAGAATTTGTGAGGGGGCTCTAAGTTACTAATTAGTATATATATAATTGATCATCTATTTTTTTAATATCAGAAGCAATGAATGTACTGAAATAGAGTATAGTATATTTACTTTCCCGGTATGGAACTGATTAGTTCACCCTTAAATATCGACATTATCATTACCAAATCCTTTATAGACTCCCTAAAAACTACTTATTACTTCAAGTCACAGTGAGCAGATAATTATTTGGCATATCCAAACACCCCCTAGTTTTCATTAGTTATCGCAATACTTCACCACTTTATCATTGTAGTAAGAGTTGCTCTGGTGTAACTATAAGGTGCCACTAGTAATCATATAGTTTCTTTTTGTTAGCATGTAAATGGGTGATGCTTGTAAGACTGTTGATTTTATGATAATGTTTGTGACCTTTTAGGAAGCCGGCCTCGTGTTGTTGGAAAAAGGACACCCCGTTTCCCTGTTTCACATTCTAATGAGAATGGCAAGGGAGAAAAGTATGTTTCGCCAACAAAAAAAGTCCTAACACTGAGGGCAGACGATGAAGAGGATGTTGCTCAAACTATAGCAGTGGCATTGGCAGATGCTTCAAAGAGAGGTGGTTCTCATCAGGTTTCTCAGACTCCAAACAGAAGATCCGGTAGTCTGATGTCATCACCTGATCAGAGTGCTGAAAGAATGGTATTTGTTATATATTTGGTTACTTATACTTATGTTACTTGGTAACATTAAAAAAAAAAAATGAGACTGGAGGCAATCGATTCTTATAAATACATGATATTTCTTTGGCTGGTATTTGAACAATTTATTAGTTTACTACAAGTTTGTTGCCTTTTCATTAAAAGGAAGAGATGAGACTGATCTAAATTTCTTTTGGACACAGTATGATGAATCAGATGTGGCGAGTGGTTGGTTTATTGCTAACGTCATGTATGATGATGATGCTGAAGGTATCATGGAAGCTGATAATACAGAATTTTCTAGGAATAGGAGTAAGGAAAGAACAAGTATTGGTCATATGTTACATGACCGTAAAGGATCACAAGGGAGAAAAGTACGAGTTGATAAAAAGGAGAACAAACATTTGAATTACATACGGGAAGACTGTAGTGGCACAGAAGGGCAGAATTTAGGTACTCTACGAAGAAATTTTGATGTTGAAGTTGCTGATGCAAAACCTTCTAGGTCTTCTCGGGTTTCCAAGAAAAGAAGTAAAGAAGCTCATACTGGGAGAGGTATACTGTTTCCCATCTTAAGTTTCAATATGTACCTCCATTTTCTGCTTCCACTTATCATTTTTTTTTCATTTTATCTTGTATTCTAAATAAAACTTACAATACTCTCATTACATTCTTATACACACACAAATATATAACCGACACTCACTAATTTTAGATGTTCATCTTACTCAAAGTTATCGCTAAAACACTGTCTGCAATAGAAAGTGGGTCGGGTTTTTGGCTATTTTGATTCATTGAAATCTTACACCTTGTCAGAGGGACTTACATAACCCTGATCAAGTATGTGTATGTTAGTGTACGTGCTAGGTGCTATAGTCGTATATCTGTCTTCCCACCTTTATTAAAATGACCATAGATGTATAACTAATATAAATGTGCTAAGCAGGGAAACAAGATAAAAGCATACATTAGTATATATGGTATTTCACTTGCAATCGTCTAAAGTATTGTATTGTAGTTAGTGTGATGAACTAGTATCTCTTGGTCATTTTAAAACAAGATAGCAACCCTTATTTTTGGTATTTGATTTGACAATTTCAGCAATTAACTTTTGTACTTTACATTGATTTCATTCTTGCAGAAGACAATTCTGCCTTTGATGCTCTGGAAACTTTGGCAAGTTTGTCTTTAATGATTTTACCAGAGGCAAACGGAAATGGTAAGATATAGCAAACCTGGATTCAATTCTCAAATTTGATCTATGCATTGCGTAGTTCTCAGACTCGTGATGCACATGTCTAATGTATCTCCCTCCTTTACCATCCTGCTACCAGGCACTGACTACATATTAAACCATGTACATCAGTACATGTCAATAAGACATATTAGGTTCTGAGATTCATGCCGTTGGGAAAAAAAAAAGAAAAAGAAAAGGTTATGAGATTCATTCAAAGATTGCACTGGAATTTCTTTCACTTCTTCAACCTGAATTATACAAATGGATTTAGTGTTTGTTCTAGTAGCATCTATCCCTACGTATCATTTAATCTTATTCATCATTATTTTCGAAGTTGATATTCTAACATTTACATTAACATCATCATAATTGTAGTATGACCTGCAAAAGTTAAATTTAAAGAATGGTGAAATTCAATAATATTTTGCAATTGACAATAATTCACAATGAAAAGAACCCAATCTGGTCAAATACTTCCTCCTAGTCCTTACCAGATATAACTTGGTTGCTTTTAAATCTATAATAGTCAGATAATTAGATTTTGCGGACCTTGATCTCAGTTATCCCATTAATTACGTTCTTTTCTTTATTTGTGTGCATATGCGTATTCGCTCTCAGACAGTATAGACGAACGTGTGGATGATTCTCGTTTACTTAAAGTTACGCCTTCAAGCTGCCAAAAAGAGAAACCTAAACCTTCAGTTCTTACAGGTAAAGGGTATCCGACGATTTCAAGATTAGAAGCCGCTGAGGACAAAGCTCAGACATCTGGTAAAGGCTTGGTTGACGACAGTAATGCGTCATCAGAAGTGAAGGACTCCCACCAGTTAATTACTAAAGTATCCAGAAAGAGACAAAAAATCGTGGTGGCACCAAAAGTAAGCTTATACCAACATTATACTTTCAGGTGACAACTTGGGCGGCTTGGGTAATGGGTCTAGTTGGCTAGTCTTTCATGCGTGTTAAAACAAGACTGATTTTATTGAGTAGAAGAAATTTTTGCCTCTAATTTTTTAAACCTTTTTTGAATAGTTAGTGTCATAGGATTACACAGATTATATTTTGAGGTTTATGCTTAAAAGAAATCCTCTGGGTGAAGTTAAACCTCTGCTCTATTTAGATAATTTCATTTTATTCGTTTGACCCATTAAAGATACTTTAACATGCATTGACGGGTAAACCTCTTTCATATCTGTCAAGGGTTTCTAGTATCTTACATATGAATCATGAAATGATATCCTAGTGATATTTACTAATTTCAGATTTTAAAAGCTGATGTCTCAATTGATACAACTCCCAAAGAATCTCAGGAGGCTGAGGTATGATTGTTCGTAAAATTTCTTTTACCTTTTTGTGTACGAAATTTCAGATGCTATTTTTTTTGGTGGAACGAATGACTCCCTTGCATGTGCTAAGAAGCTTTTCATGACACAAATTATGTTATTTGGCATCTTGTTCTTGAGATAAAATTGGTTATTGAATTTTTCTTTGTGATGTTTTTCCCGCTATTAAAAATTACTTTTGTTTGACTAAACTAGATATTTGAATATATTAAATAGCAAAAATGGTGTGGAGTTTGATGACATGCTGATTAGAAAAGTTGATGTAGCGACTTATCAACCTGTTGGGGTGTGACAGAGATCACGTTCCTGCTTGAATGACCAAAAATAATGGAAACTTTGATTTATGGTATTGGGCTATGTGAGAAATAGTAGGGAATTTCACAATTAGTAAGCAAGGGCGGTTCTATTAACACATAAGCTAGGTCCACGGACCTACCTTGCATCGATTTTTTTTTAAGTAAGCGTATAGGAAATTTTTGATTGGACACATGTTATTCAAGAGTTTGGACCTAGGTAAATTATAAAATAAGTCTTTTAAAGCTTTTGAAGTAAATAAATTATAATTGGATACACGTAATTTTTATTCCTAGGTCCGTTAGGTATAAAATAAAACAATTTATAAAGACACGTGAACTCTTCTTCTAATCTGACCAGTAACATACTACCAAAGTTTTAGTCATTCTTCTTTCATTTTTGTTTCAAACTTCAATCTCTAATATTTAAAACAATACTTATCTAAAAAATATTTTGAGTACTACTATTGTGTAATAATAATAATACCCCAACAACTAATTTAAAAAGATTTAAGAGTAGCCGTAGGAGGAAGCTTGAAATCGAGAGAAAAAGAACCAAACAAGATTTACTAAGAATAAATTCCTATAGCAAAAATTATAAAACAATAAAAACCCATTTGATTTATATGAAGTTAACATAGTAGTCGGTCTAGATGTTGAGTTTATATTAGGGCAAAATAGAACTAAGAAAACTTATGATAATTTTGATTGATTGTTGAGAGATATTTTGTGAAAAAATTTGCTTTGCGAAAGAATTTCGATTTTACATACATAATATTTTGTGAAAACCCGACCCGACTCGTTATTGAATATAGGAAAAATTTTTTTTGCCCAAACTAAATTGGACACACGTGATTTTCATTCCTAGATCCGCCACTGTTAGTAAGCCACCCTTCATTATCTTCCATCTTAGTTTTTTCTACCTACTTTTTGTTTCTCTCTTCATTTTTTTTTGTTCTTTAAATTGTCTGTCCACCTTCTTTTATCGGCTCTGGTCTGCTCTACCTTGACATTGGTGATGGTTTGGTTCTCATCTACATTCTCTACTCTTTGTGTTCTTTTCATATCGGCAGTTGTTTTCTTTCTTTTTCTCAGGAATGATAGTTTTTCCATGGTCTATAATAACTAAATGCAACCCCTTTCAAAAATGCTATTGTTTATACAAACCACCGCGTTAATATGCCAAAATTGACCCATGTGGCTTATAACTAGTCCAAATGGCCTTTATAGTTTACACCATTATCAATAAAGAGGAATCACTTTTGATTTGTTAATGATGCTTCCATTTCCTTTAAGAATCAATGTTGTAGTATGCACATGATAATCCCACTATTCGCTTATGAATTAGGAAACCTCTAAGCATGATCTCAATGTTGAAACCAAATTTTATTACTTATTAGCAACTGGAGATCAGTTTCTGTTACATGTTAAATAGAGTTTGGGGTCAGAAATGTAAAATAGGATTCTTGAGGGGTCAGTTGTGTCAAATGGATAGTAGGAGGCGGGAAAAACCGTTAGAGTCGGTTACTCACCTTTTGTATATAAATAACCATTTTATCCATTAATAAAAGGAGTTTTGTGTGTGAAACCTCTTTTCTCTCTAAATTCTGTTTTAATCATAACAAATTGGTATCAGAGACCTAACCGCCGGCCTCTTCTCCGGCGACGGTTCTGGTTATCGACTCCATTAATTCCGGCGAAGCTCTTTCACCGGCGATCATCGGAATCATAGATTCCTCAAATTTCAACCGGACTTCTGCTTCGTACGACGAGCTGTTTCCTTCTCTTCAATCGTCGACACCGATTATAACCTACAAATCGAAAACGATGACGACACGTAATCAAGAAGTTGAAAGATTGACTAAAGACGTTTCTAGGGTTGATCAATTTGCAAATACTACTCATGAAGGGTTATTGGCACTGAAGAATATGTTTACAGAGATGCAGAAGCAGTGGGAAGCTAATTTCTCCAGATTAGAGAACCAGAGGGCGGTGGTTCCAGGCGGTGAAAACAATTCCGGTGGCCGTTGGGGTAATAACCGTCTCACAAAGGTAGAATTCCCCAAATTCGAGGGTGATGACGTGGAGGGATGGCTGTATAGATGTGAGCATTTCTTTGATTTAGATGAAACTCCTGAGAATTATAAGATGAGGTATGCTGCTGCTCATTTAGAAGGAAGAGCCCTGTCTTGGCATTTGGCATATATTAAATCAAGTGGTAAAACAATGCAAGACATCACTTGGGATGAATATCAAAGATCAATCTCTGCAAGATTTGCACAGACAGTGGTGGAAGATGCAATGGGGGCTCTAAAAGCATTAACACAGACTGGTGAGTTGGATGATTATTGTGATGCTTTCGATTTATTGCTAAATAAAGTAAAACTGCCTGAAGAATATACTGTTAGCATATTCATTGAGGGGTTAAAGCCAAGAAATTAAATGTCACATTAGACTGTTTAAGCCAAAAACCCTTAGAGAAACATACTCATTAGCAAGAATGCAGAATCAAGCCAATAAGACTTTAGGTTGCAGAGTTTGGGGTTCCACTAGTTCAGGCTCTAATTCTGGTTATAAGTCACCATACACCAAGACTAATACCTTGACTAGTGTGGGCAAACAACCATTGCTGCCCAATCCACCAGCTGCTAATGCTGCAGTACCTAAGAGAATTAGTAGTAAGTTGATGGAAGAGAAAAGAGCAAAAAATGAGTGTTTTTATTGTGAAGAAAAGTTTACAAATGGTCACAGTAAGGTGTGTAAGGGAATAAAACAACTGTTTTTGGTGGAGGTCATGGATGACTTTGAAGAGGAGGTCTGTGCAGTGGAGCAACAGTTAAATACCATAATAGAGCATGAATTAGTGCAGGGGACCCCCAAATTTCTCTGAATGCTATTATGGGTATTCCTTCTTACTCAACTATGCAAGTAGTAGGGTCAGTGGGTACAAGAAGGTTGCATATTCTCATAGACAGTGGGTCAACTCACAATTTCATGAATGAGGCATTAGCAATCAAGTTAGTTTATCCAACAATTCAAATCCCTGATGTGAGAGTTTCTGTGGCAAATGGGAAGAATATGTCTTGCATGAGCTTTTGCAAAAATTTCAAGTGGGGAATGCAGGGTGATAATTTTCAAGCTGATATGTTATTAATAGAGTTGACCAATTATGACATTGTTTTGGGAGTTCAATGGTTAACCACACTTAATGACATAGTGTGGAATTTCAAAAATTTGACAATGAAATTTGAGGTTGGAGGTCAGAAATTTAAATTGAAAAGCATTGGTCAACAAGGAGTGCAGCTGTGTTCTATGGAAAAAAATGGCTCATTGGGTAAGTAATAAGGAGAAAATAGTGCAGGCTGAACTTTTTACTTTGCAAGAACCCTTGAGTGAAGTCACAATGCACCAGCCAGTTCTTCAAGGGTGCAAGGTGGATAAAAATTTGGATAATCTGCTGGATAAATATGCAGATATTTTTGAGGTTCCCAAAGGATTGCCACCCAAAAGAGACTGTGACCACAGAATTAAGCTCAAGGATGAGAAAATTGACCTTAATTTGAGGCCATACAGATATCCAAGAGCACAAAAGGATATTATAGAAAACATGACCAGAGAATTACTGGACAGTGGCATCATCAGGTATAGTACAAGCCCATTTGCAGCTCCAGTTGTCTTGGTAAAGAAAAAAGATGGATCCTGGAGGATGTGTATTGACTATAGAAGGCTTAATGAAGCCACAGTGAAAGATGTATACCCCATTCCACTGATAGAGGAGCTGCTAGATGAACTTCAAGGGGCCAATATTTTTTCTAAATTGGATTTGAGATCAGGCTATCATCAGGTGAGAATGCATGAAGATGATATTTACAAAACAGCATTCAAAACACATGAGGGCCACTTTGAGTTTCTGGTCCTCCCTTTTGGCTTAACCAATGCACCAGCAACCTTCCAAGCTCTTATGAATGCTACATTTAAAGATGTTTTGAGAAAAAGTACCCTGGTCTTTTTTGATGATATATTGGTGTACAGTAAAGGATGGGAACAACATTTAGAAGATCTGCAAGTGGTTTTGGAAATAATGAGGGAAAATGATTTGAAAGCAAAAAAATCTAAATGTGCTTTTGCTGCAGACCAGATAGAATATTTGGGTCACATAATCACTGATAAGGGAGTAGCCACAGACCCCAGAAAAATCCAAGCAATCCAAGATTGGCCACTACCAACAACAATTAAGCAATTGAGGGGATTTTTGGGTTTATGTGGATATTATAGAAGGTTTATTAGGAACTTTGGAACTATTGCAAAACCATTGACTTATATGCTGAAGAAGGATGGATTTAATTGGAGTTTAGAAGGTCAACAAGCATTTCAGCAGTTAAAAGGAGCATTGAGTAAGCCACCTGTTTTGAAACTTCCAGATTTTAATGCTACATTTGTCTTGGAGACAGATGCTTCTGGCAGGGGTATGGGGGCAGTTTTAATGCAAAATGGGCACCCAATTGCTTTTTTAAGCAAGGCACTCACAATGAGACAACAATCATGGTCTGTATATGAAAAAGAGTTACTGGCAATCATCATGGCAGTCAAGCATTGGCACCATTACTTGGCTTCAAAGCATTTCATCATTAAAACTGACCATCAAAGCTTGAAGCACTTGCTAGATCAGAAAATTGTTACTCCCTTACAACAAAAATGGTTGGCAAAATTAATGGGCTATGATTTTGAGATCAGTTATAAGAAAGGGGTAGAGAATGTGGTGGCAGATGCACTTTCAAGGGTAGAAAGCTACACATTGTTTCACTTGGCTATTAGTGCAGTGAATCTTGTTTTGTGGGATAAGATTCAACAAGCATGGCAGGTTGATGAGGAATGTAAAAAGCTGATTGCAAGGTTAACAGATGGAGAACTGGTCCCTCATAAATCTTGGGATGGCACTTTTTTACTGAGGAAGAAGAAAATAATTATCCCAAAGGATGAGTCATTAAGGAAAATGATCATTTCTGCATATCACTCTTCAGCTGCAGGGGGCCATTCTGGTGTAATTCCAACTTTAGCGAAGATCAAGGATTTATTTTATTGGAAAAAATGCATTAAAGATGTCAAAACTTTCATCAAGGAGTGTTCAACTTGTCAGAAGGCCAAATATGAGCCAGTGGCTTCTCCAGGATTACTGCAGCCACTCCCTATTCCAAAGTCCATTTTTACTGATATATCAATGGACTTTATCTCAGGTTTGCCCAAAGTGCAGGGTAAAGAAACAATTTTGGTGGTGGTGGACAGATTGACAAAATATGGCCATTTCATCCCTCTGTCTCACCCCTTCACTGCTGCTTCTGTAGCACAAATTTTTTTGGATACAATCTTTAAAATACATGGCTGCCCACTCACTATAGTATCTGACAGAGATCCTTTATTCATAAGCAACTTTTGGAAGGAATTTCTCAGACTGCAAGGGATTGAACAAGCTTTGTCCTCATCCTACCACCCTTAAACAGATGGCCAAACAGAGGTCTTGAATAGGTGTTTGGAATCTTACTTAAGGTGTATGTGTATGGACTCACCACTGCATTGGGTTAAGTGGGTGCCTTTGGCTCAATGGTGGTATAATACCACTTGGCATTCAGCAATTAAGATGAGTCCTTATGAGGCCTTATTTGGTTTAAAACCCAACCTGCACATTCCATACATTCCAGGTGACACTTTTGTTCAAGCAGTGGAAGATTTGTACAGAGATAGAGAGGTGATGATGCAGCAATTAAAGAAAAATCTTGAGGTGGCAAGGAACAGAATGAAACAGTTCAGTGATCTGCACAGGACAGAGAGGGAATTTGCTCAGGGGGATTGGGTGTATGTTAAATTACACCCATTTGCTCAAAAGACACTTAAAGCTCACAATAATAGGAAGCTTTCTCCCAAATTCTTTGGTCCTTTTCTGATTGTCAAAAGGATTGGACCAGTTGCCTATAAACTGGCCCTCCCTGCAGAAGCCCAGATTCATGACACCTTCCATGTTTCTCTGTTAAAGAAAGCACATGGGCAGCTTGATCAGATTACTCCTCTCCCACAAGGTTCAAGAGTCCTGCTTCACCCTAAAGCAGTTTTGGATAGAGGCTTGGTTAAAAAAGGAACAAAGGGTGCTGTGAAGGTTTTAGTTCAATGGGAAGGATTGCCAATGACTGAAGCTACTTGGGAATTCTTGGATGAAATGCAATGCAGGTTTCCTCATTTCCAATTTTGAGGACAAAATTCTCAAGAACAGGAGGGTATTGTTACATGTTAAATAGAGTTTGGGGTCAGAAATGTAAAATAGGATTCTTGAGGGGTCAGTTGTGTCAAATGGATAGTAGGAGGCGGGAAAAACCGTTAGAGTCGGTTACTCACCTTTTGTATATAAATAACCATTTTATCCATTAATAAAAGGAGTTTTGTGTGTGAAACCTCTTTTCTCTCTAAATTCTGTTTTAATCATAACAGTTTCTTTGCTTTTAAGTATTCTTATGCATTTTTTGTATTGAGATTGAAATTAATAATGTGGTTTTGTCTCAACTAATTAAGTGAGAAGTTACTAAGGGTTATGTGTCTTGAAGAATTGACTGACGTTTTTTGTTTCAAAACTCTTTTAATGTTTCACCAATCTTGCCCATTGTATACTGTGTGACAGCTGACTGCCTTGTATTTACATGTAATTGTTATCCCATCGTTTACTTTAAAAAGTGATAATACAGATGCCTTTGATTGTATTGTAGGCTATACATGCAACCCAGATGTCTTTAAGTAGACGCATTTCTCAAGGTTCTTCCCCTCAGTTGGTGAAGTATGGCCAACACGTCTCTGCTAGTATTCACTCGAGAAGGGAAGTGCACAATTCAGCTCCATCAGATGTGAAGCCATCTAACATGCTTACTAGAGTTAGAAACAAACGTAAAATGTACAAACCTGAGGCTCTTGAAGTTACTAAGCTTTCTGATGTAGTTGGAACAAACAATTCAAGTGTACACTTGCCTTCTCTCAGACATAGAATAGTGAAGGTAATATTTCTGCTGTTGGCAGTTCCTGTATCAACTTCATTGTCTAGAAGGTTTGACCATGCTCTGTTGTCTATGTACTCTTCCATTTGCAGAGAAAACTTTCTAATTGCCTATCAAATCAACTCATGCGAAGATGGTGCTCATTTGAATGGTTCTACAGTGCAATAGATGACCCTTGGTTTGCCAAAAGAGAGTTTGTTGAGTACTTGTATCATGTTGGTTTAGGTCATGTTCCCAGACTAACCCGTGTTGAATGGGGTGTCATCAGAAGGTATGTAATGATATATAACACATTCCTTATTGAAAAAGATAGATATGTAAAACACAATAAAACCTGTTTGTGGGTGGCCGAACCTGAACTAACTTGTTTTATCTCACACTAAAATTTACCTGTTCTGACCCAAACTCATTTTGATCCATTACTCTGTCCTTTTTCCACCTCTGGTGTCTAGTTGCTACCTTCTTGGCTACCTCGAACTTGAAATTATTATGTGTACTAATGCTGCGTCATTTTTCATAATATTGTTGATGCAGTTCTCTTGGTAAACCACGGCGATTTTCAGATCAATTTCTAAAGGAAGAAAAGGATAAGCTTAACCAATATCGGGATTCTGTCAGGACACATTACACTGAACTTCGTTCTGGTAGCAGAGATGGATTACCATTAGATCTTGCAAGGCCTTTAGCAGTAGGTCAACGTGTTATTGCAATCTATCCGAGAACAAGAGAGATTCATGATGGAACTGTACTAACTGTATATCATGACAGATGCTGTGTTCGGTTTGATCGACCTGACCTGGGTACCGAAATAATCATGGTAAAGACTGCATCCCCTACATTATTAGTATGTTAATAAGCTGTAGATTCTCTGTATGCATAGTTATTGCTTTGCTGTATTCTAATGTTCATTGCTTATACACAAAGTTTGTGCTTAGAGTGAGCACACATAAGGTTATCTTGATATGCTGGGGTAGTTTCTTATTTTCCTTTTAAACGATGAATAGAGAATAGAACTTCCATATATTGAATATACATGTTGGCTGTAATAGAGAATAGAACTCCCATATATTAAAGATGGACTATTCTTATGATTTCGAGAGGGAATTTGATTATTATATGTAGGACCTTAAAATAAATTGTCTTAATTCTAAGCAAAGCACAAATTACTTAACAACTTGATAAAGCTACTTTAGAACTATACAGGTATTTCTTGTTTCAAAAGTTGATTTCAGGAGATCATTAGTGTTTCTATACAGGAATATACATGTTTCAAAAGGGGAAGATATGAACCTAGGATTTTGTTCCGGAACAAAACTATAATCTGAAAAGTAAAATTTTCCTGTGGCTGTAGGATCTTGCATTCCAACTATAATGTTTACCATCCGGGAGGAAGAAAGGGGGGGGGATGATATGATCATTTACCTTATAGGTGGCTTAGTGTCCCAAGTAAAAAGTTTATGATTTATTTATATTTATGTAACTTGAGTATCATCAATTTTTCCCTGTGTCTCAGGATACCGATTGCATGCCCTTGAATCCTTTTGAGAATCTTCCTGCATCATTACGCCGACCACCTGTTAACAAATCCTTTGAGAATTTAAAAGAGGTCAACGTCAAGGGGATGGGAAAAGATCAAAGACTGGAAGGTTACACAAAGTCCTCTTCTCCTGAAAAATTAGAAAACATGGATGAGGTACCCTAATTGCTTTTGTGGCCATTATAAACTACAGTTTACTGGTTAGCGTACTGGTGGAAGACATCATCCATATTAACTACATTTTTTTTAATCTTTCGATTAGGCTGCTTCAGTCAAATCTAATTTACCACCCAGAAATGGACAAAGGGTCGTAATGTCTGGTCATCATGCAGCATACTCCATGCCTGGTAAACTGGAACAATATCAAGCGAAGGAAGCCGATGTTGAAGCAATTTCTGAGCTGACTCGTGCTCTCGACAAAAAGGTTCTAAAAGTTAATTATGTTATATATCTGGAACTTGGACGTGGATATTAGGTTAATACGTCTACTATATGGCTGATAAATGTTGTACTTCTCTTCAAGTATTTATTAAACATGTTAAATCTGCAGGAAGCTGTAGTTTTTGAGTTGAGGCGAATGAATGATGATGTGATCGAAAACCAAACTGACGGTAACTTTGCTCTTCGGGATTCAGAAGCTTTTAAAAAGCAGTATGCAGCTGTTCTTGTGCAGTTAAATGAAGCCAATGCCCAGGCAAGTGTAACACTGTTTTCACCTAGAGGTGCAGGGCTGGTTAATGTGTCAAAACATGTAATGCTGTTCAGGTCAAATTGGGCTGGGACATATTGGGTTGCCGCTTTATATCTATTTGAAGGTTTTAATGTTTTTATTAGTAAGTAGTCTGTAAAATTTATTATAACCATTACATAAGATTATATACTATGTCTTTTCTCAATACGTGATTTTGGAGGTTTATGCTTAAAAATATACTTTGGGCAAATTTTGTTCCCTTACCATCTAAGCAATATTTTATTTAGTTTACTTGTTTAACTGGTTAGAGATGAAACATAACCTGAATTCGCCTATTTGTAAGTAAATGGGCGAAAATTACAACCTCTAGTTGTCAGTTGTCACATATAAAAATATATTTCTTTTTGCCCATTAAGAAACTGCTAAAATGGCTTGCTTTATTAGCAGGTTTCTTCTGCTTTGTTTCTCTTGAGACAACGCAATACATATCAGAACCACTTCCATCTTAACTGGCCGAGGGCCATGGATGATATAACTGACCATGGTGGCATCTTAAGCACTTCAAACCACACTGCAAGTCATACTGAAGAGTCGGAATGTCGTGTTAATGACATTGTTGAGATATCAAGAACCAAGGCTCGTAACATGGTACATATGGCTATCCAGGTCAGAACTGCTTATTTCATAAAAAAAATACATGCCCCCCTTGCTTTCTACAAAATGAAATTTGGGTAATATCTTACTAAGTATTACAAGGGTGTTTGGATTTGCGTTTGGATTTGCATTTTAAAACTGCTTATTTGATACTTTCACCTTAGTTCAGCCTATGGCGTTGGGTGGAGTGATTTTTATTACGACTATAGTTAATCTGTTTTGAAGTGGGGCTGGTTATTGGAAACAATTATTATAGTAAAAAATATAAGATAAGATCTTGATCATAGAATCATGATAAAACTGATGCACAAAGATTCATAGAGCACAATTATATACAGTGATGCACGAAGATTTCATGATGCACAACGATTTTTAGTTAGGAAAAAAGGATTGTTTTATCTGTTTTACTTTAATACTTGTTATATTTGAACAAGAACCCTGTTTTGAATATTTATATATATACTTCCTGCAACAAAAGGTTAAGGGGCAACTTAAATTACTTATTTACCCGTTCCTTACAGACAACAGATGTTTTAAAACAATATTTGAATATACTTAATTTGTTTAATATTATCATACTTGATGAAAAGGAAATTTTCATGTTTTTTACACTTACCTATTCAACAATGCATACAAATATTTATCTAGTTTATTCTGTCTACTACTAACATAGTCTTTTAAAAACTGAAACAACTTATTATTTGATCATAAATTATCAACTTCAAGCAGCGAAAGCGCATTCAATGGATATGTTTCACTGTATCTTTTATACTTCTATTACTACTGACTATAACGTTCTGATTATAGTAAGTTTTTAAATATACATCCAATGTTCTGTGGTTCAGAAAAAAACAAATTATACACCCATTGTTCGTAACACGCCTTATTACATGGATACTGATTACTGGGATGGTTAGAGGACAAATTGTGTCTATAAGGTCGGATATATGATTTATATCCCTCGTCGCAAATGATGATTCTAATGATACATGTTAAATGAATTGTAGGCAATGTCAACGCTGAAGCTCAGTACTGTTGAGATTGACAAGGCTGTTGATTATGTGAATGATCGGCTTTCGTTGGATGGTTCCTACAATCAACCTGCCAGACCTAATCCAGTAGCAACAAATCCAGTTCATTCCAGTATGAATGAACAAGTAGCTTCCACTTTAAAGTCACATGATTCGAAGTCAGTGCATCCATCAGATTTAGATAAAACACCAGTCCCCTCTGAACTGATTACTCAGTGTGTGGCTACTCTTTTCAGCATTCAGGTGAGGATCTATCGTAACACCCCCAACCCCCCTCACCTATCCCTTTTGTGTTATTAGGTTGGTATCAATAATCTAACCTGTGGGTTATTCATGGGAATTTACAGCAATGTACAGAAAGACAGTTTCCCCCAGCTGAAGTTGCGAAAATATTGGATTCCGCGGTCTCTAGCTTACAACCTTGCTCCCCTCAGAACTTGCTGGTATATGTGGATATACAAAAATGCATGGGGATAATCAAGAACCAGATTCTAGCTCTTGTACCAACCTAGGTTGATATTGAACTTCTAATCTTCTGTTACATGCTAATTATAAATGACTAGATTTTTAGATCTGGAAGTTTGTTACAAGCTGTTTAACTTATAGTGGAATATATCCTACCAATGCTAGTTGGATCCTTCATTCACAATTACCTGGAAAGAAAATTGCGGGTTCTTTTGTTAAATATATGGAAACGATGATTTATTGTAACACAATACCAAATCAAATGAATTGACCAAATGGATACATGTGTGATGTTTTTTAAGTTCAGGTAACTCGGTGATAAGTTTTTAATTCAAATGTCCGCGGCTTAATTGGGTTTCCATGTGTTCAATTTTGAACCTTTTCACTGGCTGTACTCGATATGCATAATTAATAAGGTTGAACCGGGACTTTCTATGAGGTAATACACCTTACCACTAGGCAATCTTGAACCAACATCAATGGTCTCAATCCCGTCATAAGCGGGTTATGTTAATTTGTTAGAATATAACCATCACTAAGCCATCTTGGCGGTGGTTATTTAGAAAAATACAACAATTCCTGAAATCAAAGGCCGTATGCCGTACCGAACTTGCTGCAATCACAATCTCCAACCATCGCATCCACCCACAACTATCACCACCACTATAAATTACCCACTAAAAATACTGGTTCCAAACCAACTAATAGAATTCGCTTAACAAAATTCGCAATTAGTTTTTTTGACAAGTGGAGATGCCAAACGACCGTTTCATTTTACAACTTATAGCATTCGCCATGGTTTTCCTTGCATTATCCGTTGCACCAGATCTCTAACCTTACCCAAAGTTTTTATCCCATAACATTTATGATGAAGAATAATCTATTAATTGGGTCTTATGTGTTTTTGATAACTTTTTTACTTCTTTTTATATAATATACTTAAAATAATTAATGTAGTTATTTAAGATAATGTTATGTGGTAGTTAATATACTATGGAAAGTTTTAAAGTTTAGTCCCTACTAAAAGATTAGATTTACTTTGCAAAAAAAAAAAACTAAAAGATTAGATTTGGTCAAGATACATAGACATACATATCTTCATTATGCAATTTATATATATAGTTGATCGATGCATCAAATCAAAATCAAAACAAAACAATATTTCATCATATATACCGAATTGAAGTAGTTCTGTTTGACACCAACAAAGGTACTTTCAATTAATATTATTACCTAAAAAATTAAAAGAATAATTAGGACATCAGATAAACTGGAGACACACATAATTTTACTAAACTCTTATATGTAAAGCACATAACTAGCTAGCTTGCTGATATCATCATCAACAACCACCCCCACAACCACCGCCGCCGCATCCACCACCCCCGCATCCACCTCCGCCACAGCCACCACCGCCACAGCCACCACCATGATGACCGGCATGCATGTCTATATCAGCAGCGGCCATCCCAGTCACAAAACCAGTACCAAACCCACTAGCAGAAGTCAAACTCAATGAAACAGTACTCCTCAGATTATACACCGGCTTAACGTACCTTTCTCCAAACTTATACGAAAACGTGATAACTGATCCTCCATTCGTGGACGTGGTTCTGATGACAGCATTGTGTGATTTAAGCGGACACCTGACTCGGTATATATATTGGCATAAGAATTGATACAGAGAGAATTTAGAGAGGAGAGATTGTGATTTACACACTTAAAATGATTTCATATATCATACAAAACACATACAACGGATATATATATATATACAAAGGCTATAACCGCCACTAACAACCCAAGTTTCACTTTGACAGTTCTAGTCCCTCGACTTCTATTTTTAACAATACATATACAATACTTCTAAAACTAACACACACGGTCCCTAAAGAAAGCAAAAAAGAAAAAGGTGGCTCAATTTATATGGTTTAACGACTAGTTAGTAAAAAAAGAAGTGTAAAGGTTGATGGAAAAAACAAATAAGATTGTTACTTGTATGCAAATTGTATAATAATACATAACCTAAAGTCCGAACACTAAAAACGTTTTCGGGATGCCGCTAATAACCAACGAATGGCAAGTGCTTTTCCTTGTGTGGATCCTATTTCAACGGGAACTTGATGAGTCGATCCACCTACACGTCTTGCTTTTACTGCTATACCCGGAGTTACTCCATGTATTGCTTGACGTAAAACAGATAGTGGATTTGCTTCTGTCTTTTGTTGAATCTTTTTTACGGCTGGATAATTTGATAAGCCAATGATTTTTTTCCATGTTTCAGAATACGGTTAACCAACATGTTAACTAATCGATTACGATAAATTGGATCAGATTTTGCAGTTTTTTCTTCTGCAGTACCTCGATGTGACATGAGCTACTATACATAAAGTCGAGGTCCTAGATTTTCAAGGGCCCAAAAAATTGTTTATCCCATAGGTACTGTAGAGCCGGGTGTGAAAAGTTGGGGCACGTACGGTTAACACATCCATATAAAAAACGCCGAATTATGGATGTTTTGGCGTGAATTTGAACCAACGAGGTTGTTTCAGAGACGAAGGATGAAAGATGATTGAAACCATGAAGAAAAGATGATCAAACAAAACTTGAAAACGTCCCGAAGCATGCTTATTGCACCCGGCCACCACATTGATTACGTACATTATGAATATATAGATCAGTGGCGGCCCTGGGAATTCAAACACTCCGGCCGAGTCAAGAAAAAATGCCCCTAACTTGTACCGAATTCAAATATATAAACAATTTTTTTGTAAATTATAACTAGCGTTATAACAAAAAATTATATATGCATAATGAGATCATAAATTATATGCGTTTATGGCTTTATCCTCTTTCATTTTTATTAAAAATATCTAAATAAATTATTGATAAGGTTACAAACTTTGTTTTATATACATATTTAGTACCGAAAGTATTGTATATTAACATTTTAGACATTAATTAAAATGAAATCAAATATATCTCCCTATTCTACTAAAGAAGGATTATTAGTGACCTAAGAAAAGCCTAATTGTCAAGCAATCAGATTATGCCGTACAAAATCGTGACATGCTTGATGATGAAATTAGTGTGTTTTTTAAGGTGTAATTAGTATGTGTATAGATGTTAATGTTAAATATATAGATAAATATTTGGGCGGGCCTTTTTGAAAGTTAAAAAGAAAGCGAGTGGAGGGAAAGAGTGAAAAGGAGATAAGAGAGAAAAGTAGGATACGTACCATCAAAGCTACTAAAAGGCTTTTTTTCTTATTTTTTTCACTTTCAATTCTGTTGAGTCAAGGATTCGCTGACCAGACTTGGTCGCTGACGTATGTCGTCAGCAAGTCTTCAGCGAGTCAGTGACTCTTGTCAGCGGGTGGTTCACTTTCCAAATTGTGTGTCAAGGCGGGAAGAATTCGAATCAAAAGAAGACAAGAAGTCACATTGTGGTTCACCCAACTGCAATTTACTTAGTATGGCAAAGATGCAGTTGGACCAAAAGAAGGGTTTTCTCTTTCATACCCGTTTTGGTAAAGAAGACAAAGGCTCCTGGATTCAAGTACTACGAGCCAATTAGATGTCGACAACCACCATTCTATCACTATCAATGTAAGGCTGTGTTGCCCTAATTCCTCCCCTATATAAAGTAACACAGCCGTCTCAATAACACTTCGTGTTTGTCACCACAAGTGTGTGTCACTTATTTCTCTCTTAATTGTTTAAGTTGTTAGTTTGTCTAGACTTAGCAATTATTAGTTCATTTGTATTCTTGTAAGACAAGTTGTAATATCGACCATGTATTCATCGTTTAAATCAATGATACATATGATTAGACTTGCTTAGATCTTTGCACTTGAACTCTATTCTTGTTCTTGTTCTTTACTTTCTGTATTTACTTTCTTGTCTAGATTAATTAAACATAAGTGTGCAAATCGTGGACTGTCAAGTGGTATCAGAGCCACTGTTTCTAAATTATTGAAACAAGATCTATTTGCATACTTCTTTTCTTCTTAAAATTCTATACTTTCTCTTCTTTCTAAATCTTCTAATCTTTTCTTTAGACAAGAACATGACTGTTGTACCAACTCTTGTGAATACACGTGACTTTGGTTACGTGTCTGTTCCTCCAATAGTCGAGCCTGAGGACTTTGGATCTTGGAAGGAAAGAATGCTTCTTCACATTGTTGGTGTAGAACCCTATCTCATGACCATTATGACTGTTGGTCCATATGTACCCACTCTGGTTCAAAGAACACCAGGAGCAACTGCTGATGCTCCTGAGATTGTGATTGACATAGTCAAACCAGAGGTACAATGGACTGATGACGAGAGGAGGCTAGTAAATCTTGATGCTAGACTCAAAAACATGATTATCAGCACCCTTCCCTCTGATATCATGAAACTCGTCATCAAATATCCCTCTTCTAAACAAGTCTGGGATAGACTATGTAGCATGTATGAAGGTTCTGTCGATACAATTGCTACCAAAAAGATTGACCTTAAGAGGGCTTATGAAAAATTCCTCTATCTTCCTAATGAACGTCTTGACAACACTTATACCCGATTTAAAGGGTTGCTGAATGATATGACAAATGTTGGTATCACTCATGATGACTTTGAAGTGTGCCACAAATTCATTGACAGTCTTCCCATGAAGTGGCAAGGATTTAGACAAATCCTTAGAACCACAAAGCAGCTACAAGGTCTTGACCTTGAGTCTCTCTTCGGTATGCTTCAATTTGAAGAGAGAGCTCTTGCTCAAAACCTAAGAGCTACTGCTGAAGCACAACGAAGTGCTGGTCCCTCCTCGTCTACTTCTTCTTCTGCTTATTCTGTCACTGATCCCCTGGCCCTTGTCTCAGCTGAGCCCATTAATCTTAATATCGGTGCCAGCTCTTCTAATCTTCCATCTCCTATTCAATCTCTTGTTAATGATCTCAACGCTGATGAGAAACAAGAGATGTTCAGCGACTTCATGGACTTTGCCCTGGTCACTGGAAAAAGGTACTCTAGAAAATGAAACAACCGTAAGTCGGTTGCTCCATATAAGCCTCCTGTTGATAAATCTCAAGAGGAGTGCTGGAGATGTGGTATGAAAGGTCACTACCAGAAGGAGTGCAGAGTTGCTATTCCAACTCTTGCTGCTCCCAAAACTAACTCCTCTAAACCTGCTGATGAGTACAGGAACAAATACTATCAGCTCAAAGCAAAGGTGGCAGAAATGGAGGAGGCCAAGACACCAGCAAAAGGGCTGGTGGCTGAAGAGCATGACTGGCCTGAATCAGATGATTCAGACAGTGAAGAATATGTAGATGCCATGTGCCTTATGGCACTTGCTGATGGCGATGCACTGACGAAAGACCAAGTTTCTTCCAGTCAGTGGGTGAACGTCACCATCAAAAAGGTATGTGCACATTCTGCTGCTTCTGACGAAGATAAATCTAAAATCTTTGAATCCTTGCTTTGTGATATCCAGTTCGTTGAATCTATACGAGCTGAGATCCAGTCTAAACTTGACTCTGTCTGTTCAGAGTTGAGTGAAAAATCTGAAAAACTCAATGAGTTGAGAAATGTTCATGTTGAACTTCAATCTCATGAGTTGCTGGCACAGAAGGTTCAGCTTGAAAATGAAAAACTCAAGCTTGAAGTTTCCAACCTTAGGAAGATTGTGACCTCATGGTCAAAAGCTTCCAGGTTTCACCACAAGTGCTTGAATGAACAAGTCCCTGCCCAGGTTCAGGCAGTGATAGGCGGCGATTTTGAAGCTGCTGCCACCCTCTCTGACTTGTTCAATGATGATGTGAAACCTGAAATCTCCATTCCTCCTTCTGCTGTTATCTCTCCTGAAGAGATGAAGAAATGGTACTTCATTAGAGGTCTTAATGATTACCATACTGAAATGGAAGCTGGTTCTACCTCTTCTATCACCAGCGACCCATCTCCTTCCACTGAGGGTAATGGTGCAAGCTCCTCAGCAAGTAGACCTATTACTCCTCAGAGGGATACTTACCACATCAGCAAGTTAGACCTATTACTCCTCAGAGAGGATACTTGACACATCAGCAAGTTAGACCTATTACTCCTCAGAGAGGATACTTGCCACATCAGCAAGTTAGACCTATTACTCCTCAGAGAGGATACTTGCCACATCAGCAAGTTAGACCTATTACTCCTCAGAGAGGATACTTGCCACATCAGCAAGTTAGACCTATTACTCCTCAGAGAGGATACTTGCCACATCAGCAAGTTAGACCTATTACTCCTCAGAGAGGATACTTGCCACATCAGCAAGTTAGACCTATTACTCCTCAGAGAGGATACTTGCCACATCAGCAAGTTAGACCTATTACTCCTCAGAGAGGATACTTGCCACATCAGCAAGTTAGACCTATTACTCCTCAGAGAGGATACTTGCCACATCAGCAAGTTAGACCTATTACTCCTCAGAGAGGATACTTGCCACATCAGCAAGTTAGACCTATTACTCCTCAGAGAGGATACTTGCCACATCAGCAAGTTAGACCTATTACTCCTCAGAGAGGATACTTGCCACATCAGCAAGTTAGACCTATTACTCCTCAGAGAGGATACTTGCCACATCAGCAAGTTAGACCTATTACTCCTCAGAGAGGATACTTGCCACATCAGCAAGTTAGACCTATTACTCCTCAGAGAGGATACTTGCCACATCAGCAAGTTAGACCTATTACTCCTCAGAGAGGATACTTGCCACATCAGCAAGTTAGACCTATTACTCCTCAGAGAGGATACTTGCCACATCAGCAAGTTAGACCTATTACTCCTCAGAGAGGATACTTGCCACATCAGCAAGTTAGACCTATTACTCCTCAGAGAGGATACTTGCCACATCAGCAAGTTAGACCTATTACTCCTCAGAGAGGATACTTGCCACATCAGCAAGTTAGACCTATTACTCCTCAGAGAGGATACTTGCCACATCAGCAAGTTAGACCTATTACTCCTCAGAGAGGATACTTGCCACATCAGCAAGTTAGACCTATTACTCCTCAGAGAGGATACTTGCCACATCAGCAAGTTAGACCTATTACTCCTCAGAGAGGATACTTGCCACATCAGCAAGTTAGACCTATTACTCCTCAGAGAGGATACTTGCCACATCAGCAAGTTAGACCTATTACTCCTCAGAGAGGATACTTGCCACATCAGCAAGTTAGACCTATTACTCCTCAGAGAGGATACTTGCCACATCAGCAAGTTAGACCTATTACTCCTCAGAGAGGATACTTGCCACATCAGCAAGTTAGACCTATTACTCCTCAGAGAGGACACTTGCCACATCAGCAAGTAAGGTCCACTACTCCAAAAAGGGAGTATCTACCTCATAGGCAAATGAGGTCAGCTACCCCTAATCAGCAATCTAGACCGATCACTCCCAAAAGAATGCATCAGTCTCATCAGCAGGGTCCTCAATCTATGCCTGTTCCTTCTAATATGAGGCACACCACTCCTCAAAGAAGAAGACCTCATTCTCAAAATAGGTCTACCACTCCTCAGAGAGGATACTTGCCACATCAGCAAGTTAGACCTATTACTCCTCAGAGAGGACACTTGCCACATCAGCAAGTAAGGTCCACTACTCCAAAAAGGGAGTATCTACCTCATAGGCAAATGAGGTCAGCTACCCCTAATCAGCAATCTAGACCGATCACTCCCAAAAGAATGCATCAGTCTCATCAGCAGGGTCCCTCTTCTTCTTCTCACCCTGTTGTTAAACAAGCTTGGAGTGTATTCAAGGGATCACAAAATCCCTCTACTTCTCAATCAGAGGATCCAAAAGGAAAGTCCATTTTGGGTTCTGCTCCTAAGATGCCTCAGCTGACACTTAAGCAAAAGCATAAGTCTAAGCAAAAGAAAAGGGCATCTTCCACCTCTGACCCTCAAATTAACGAGCTCACTCAGCGAGTTAATGATCTCTCTTCTCAACTGAAGGAATTCTTCCTTCAAAATCAAAAAGGCAGCACCTCTGATAAAAAATGCTACATATGTGGCAGCAGAGGTCATGTTGCTTCTGATTGTGACAACTCCAGGGATGCTCCTGAAGTTGTCATTCAAACCAATCCTCCTTCCTCAACAGTTGCTTCCTCCTCCACTATGGTCAGCGAAAGTTCTTCTTCTGTTGAACATGAAAACAGTGTAGGAGACACAACTATTCTCACTGAGGAAAACATTGCTGACTTCATTGCAGCCCAGAATGTATCCGTCCCTCACTCTCAAAGGGTTATTACCAATGAATTTGGTGAACCAGCTATGATAGTTGAGTTCAGTGATACTGATGTAGTCAGCAATGTGGTCTTCATTCAATCTAATAATACCTCAACTCCATTTGATGGTGATGAATCATCTTATGGCACCTTTCCTCTAGATTCTCTTCCTCCTTATCCTTCTACACAAGCTGAAGAGGAAACCTCTGAAGCTGCTACTATTAATCCTGCTTATCTTGCTGTCAGCGAATTTAATAGTGAACCCATCTAATTCCTTCTGTCGTATCCATGCAGGGCTCGCTGGGAAAAGGTGTGTGGTACTTGGACAGTGGCTGTTCAAAACACATGACTGGCTCTAAGACCCTGCTGGATAACTACGTAGAGGCTGCTGGCCCTACTGTAGTGTTTGGTGACAACTCCACTGGACAAACTAAAGGTTATGGTCATCTCTCTAATGGTCTCATTAAGTTCACCAAGGTTGCTTATGTAAATGGTTTGAAACATAATCTTATCAGCATAAGTCAACTTTGTGATGCTGACTACAAAGTGATTCTTGATAAGCATCAAGGCACTGTTGTAAATGTGAACAAGGAAGTTGTCTTGGTCGCTCCAAGAAAACGAGATGTATATCTTGTTGACTTCACTCCTATCAAGACTGATAGTGAGACTTGTTTCTTTGCTAAGTCAGCAGCTGAACTAAATTGGTTATGGCACAAGCGTATGTCGCATGCGAATTTAAAAATTATCAACTCTCTGGCCAAAAAGAACCTTGTTCGTGGCCTTCCTCATCTCTCTTTTGAAAAGGATAGACTTTGTGGTGCTTGTGAAAAAGGTAAAAGCCATAGAGCTACCTTCAAAACAAAGCAGGCCAATTCTATCACTGGCTGCTTCCATCTTCTTCACTTGGACCTCTTTGGCCCAGTGAATGTCCAAAGCCTAAAGGGTAGCAGATACACTTTAGTAATTGTGGATGAATATTCACGATACACTTGGACTATCTTTCTTCGTTCAAAGAGTGATGTTGCTGAAGAGATTATAAATTTCATCAAGAAAATGGAAAATCTAAACAGCATAAGGGTTAAAGAACTCAGAAGTGATCATGGTAAAACCACACTCTTGAATCCTTTTGTGCTGATAAAGGGATCTCACAAAACTTCTCTTCCACTAGAACTCCTGAGCAAAATGGTGTTGCTGAAAGAAGAAATAGAACTCTAATAGAAGCAGCACGTACCATGCTCAGTGAGTCTTCTTTGCCTAGTAAATTCTGGGCAGAAGCTGTCAGCACTGCTTGTCATACTCAGAATAGATGTCTCATTGTTAAAAGTCATGACAAGACAGCTTATGAGGTTTTGAAAGGTAAGAAACCTCAAATAAAATATTTTCATGTATTTGGATGTCCTGTTTTCATCCTTAACAATAAGGATCACTTACGAAAATTTGATCCTAAAGCTGATGATGGATACTTCCTCGGATACTCTTCCATCAGCAAGGCATTCAGAGTATTTAATACTCGCCTTCAGAAGGTTGATGAATCCATTCATGTTACATTTGATGAAAGTTCATCAGCTCTTAAGGATATCCAAACTACTTCCTCAGAAATCATTTTTAATGAGCTCGCTGATCCTCTTACTGAGGAAGCTGACTCATTTGTTGATGCATCTTGCTCACTGCCTGAAAATAATCAGCATGACACACAGGATAGTTCAGCTGATGCTGAACTAGAGCAAGTTGCTGCTCATATCTACTCGATTGAGCCAGTTGAGCCTATCTTGAGATCAATCCATGCTGCATCAGCCAAAACTAGATCACTGGCTGATGACATGCATGCTGATGACTCCGCTGAGGAAGAATTTCATGATGCATCAGCTAATGCTGATGATATGGAGTCAGCTGATGACCCCAACATCAATGATAACTCAATTCAGTTGAATGGCTCATCTGATCATACCCCTTCTGATCCCATTCTTACCATTGACTTCTCCTCTTACAATGATCTCTCTGCTGAACCCATCTCTCAGTCTTCCGCTGACAATCAACTAGGTTCATCAAGTGTTCCAACACTTAAATGGACTTCTAGTCATCCAGCTCACCAAGTAATTGGTGATCCTTCTCAAGGGATAGTTACTCGATCAGCGACTAGAAACACATGTCTCTATGTGAATTTCTTATCAATGATCACTCCTAAGAATATAGGAGAAGCAATGGCTGATCCTTCGTGGGTAGAGGCTATGCAAGAGGAACTTACCCAGTTCAAACGACAGCATGTCTGGTTTCTTGTTCCTCTACCTGCTGACAAAGAACCCATTGGAACAAAATGGGTTTATAGGAATAAAATGGACGAAGATGGTGTAGTTACTCGTAACAAGGCTAGGCTGGTTGCACAAGGATATCTTCAGGAAGAAGGTGTTGATTATGACGAAACTTTTGCACCAGTGGCCCGATTGGAAGCAATTCGCTTATTCCTGGCACATGCTGCTTACAGAAACTTCACAGTATATTAGATGGATGTCAAGAGTGCCTTCCTAAATGGAAAACTCGACGAGGAAGTTTATGTTAAGCAGCCACCTGGTTTTGAAGATCCAGCTAAGCCACACCATGTCTATCGTCTTTATAAGGCACTTTATGGCCTTAAACAGGCTCCTAGAGCCTGGTATGACACTCTTTCTGAGTTTCTTCTCTCTAACAAGTTTCAGCGAGGGTCCATTGACAGCACCCTTTTTATTTATAGAAAGGGCGTTGATGTCCTTTATGTCCAGATATATGTGGATGACATCATCTTTGGGTCCTCCAGCAAGAAACTTTGTACCAAGTTTAGCTCCCTGATGTCCTCTCATTTTGAGATGAGCATGATGGGTGAGTTGACCTTCTTTCTTGGACTGCAAATTCGCCAACTCCCAAATGGGATTTTCATTAATCAGGAGAAGTACATTCGAGACATGCTGGCCAAATTTGACATGTCCAATGTGACTACTAAGGCCACTCCTATGTCTCCTCCAAACAATCTCCATGCTGATCCTGCAGGTAAGCATGTGAACCCCACTCACTATCGGGGAATGATAGGCTCGCTGATGTATCTCACAGCGAGTCGTCCTGACATTATGTTTGCCACTTGCTTATGTGCAAGATATCAAGCATCTCCCAGGGAGTCTCACCTTCTCGCTGTCAAACGAATCTTTAAGTATCTAAAGGGTACTTCCACACTGGGTCTCTGGTATCCCAAAGATTCCAGTTTTGACTTAGTTGCATATTCTGATTCTGACTATGCTGGTTGCATGTTAGATAGGAAAAGCACCAGTGGTGGATGTCAACTGTTGGGGGGAAGCTGACTAGTTGGTCTAGCAAGAAACAGCATACAGTTTCCATCTCCACTGCTGAAGCAGAATATGTATCTGCAGCGAGTTGTTGTGCACAAGTCCTCTGGATGAAAAATCAACTCGCTGACTATGACTTATAATTCTCTAAGATTCCCATAATGTGTGACAATACAAGTGCAATTGCTATCACACACAATCTTGTTCAGCATTCAAAGACCAAACACATAGACATTAGGTACCACTTTATTCGTGACCATGTCATGAAAGGGGATGTTGAAATTTACTTCATCCCCACTGATGACCAACTTGCTGACATATTCACTAAACCTTTAGATGAGACCAGATTCAAGTATCTGGTCAGCAAGTTGGGAATGTTGAATGGTGAATCAGCGACATGACTTGTCATGTTTGCTAAAATTCAACTTATTTCTCTTTATAAGTTGAAAATTGACTCTTGTAGTCAAAACCCTCATCAGCAAGCTTAAGGATGTCTTACTCGCTGAAATTAAAAGCAATGAAGAGCTTAAAATCTTCATCTAGTCCAGCAGCAAACGGCTCTGGTAAAGACTTACCAAATCCGTTAATCCCTGTTGCTTTGGGAAAAAGCAATACAAAAGCAATAGAGAGCTGAAAGTCTCTATCTAGTCCAGCAGCAAACGGCTCTGGTAAAGACATACCAAATCCGTTAATCCCTGTTGCTTTGGGAAAAAGCAATACAAAAGCAATAGAGAGCTGAAAGTCTCTATCTAGTCCAGCAGCAAACGGCTCTGGTAAAGACATACCAAATCCGTTAATCCCTGTTGCTTTGGGAAAAAGCAATACAAAAGCAATAGAGAGCTGAAAGTCTCTATCTAGTCCAGCAGCAAACGGCTCTGGTAAAGACATACCAAATCCGTTAATCCCTGTTGCTTTGGGAAAAAGCAATACAAAAGCAATAGAGAGCTGAAAGTCTCTATCTAGTCCAGCAGCAAACGGCTCTGGTAAAGACATACCAAATCCGTTAATCCCTGTTGCTTTGGGAAAAAGCAATACAAAAGCAATAGAGAGCTGAAAGTCTCTATCTAGTCCAGCAGCAAACGGCTCTGGTAAAGACATACCAAATCCGTTAATCCCTGTTGCTTTGGGAAAAAGCAATACAAAAGCAATAGAGAGCTGAAAGTCTCTATCTAGTCCAGCAGCAAACGGCTCTGGTAAAGACATACCAAATCCGTTAATCCCTGTTGCTTTGGGAAAAAGCAATACAAAAGCAATAGAGAGCTGAAAGTCTCTATCTAGTCCAGCAGCAAACGGCTCTGGTAAAGACATACCAAATCCGTTAATCCCTGTTGCTTTGGGAAAAAGCAATACAAAAGCAATAGAGAGCTGAAAGTCTCTATCTAGTCCAGCAGCAAACGGCTCTGGTAAAGACATACCAAATCCGTTAATCCCTGTTGCTTTGGGAAAAAGCAATACAAAAGCAATAGAGAGCTGAAAGTCTCTATCTAGTCCAGCAGCAAACGGCTCTGGTAAAGACATACCAAATCCGTTAATCCCTGTTGCTTTGGGAAAAAGCAATACAAAAGCAATAGAGAGCTGAAAGTCTCTATCTAGTCCAGCAGCAAACGGCTCTGGTAAAGACATACCAAATCCGTTAATCCCTGTTGCTTTGGGAAAAAGCAATACAAAAGCAATAGAGAGCTGAAAGTCTCTATCTAGTCCAGCAGCAAACGGCTCTGGTAAAGACATACCAAATCCGTTAATCCCTGTTGCTTTGGGAAAAAGCAATACAAAAGCAATAGAGAGCTGAAAGTCTCTATCTAGTCCAGCAGCAAACGGCTCTGGTAAAGACATACCAAATCCGTTAATCCCTGTTGCTTTGGGAAAAAGCAATACAAAAGCAATAGAGAGCTGAAAGTCTCTATCTAGTCCAGCAGCAAACGGCTCTGGTAAAGACATACCAAATCCGTTAATCCCTGTTGCTTTGGGAAAAAGCAAAATAAAAGCAATAAAGAGCTGAAAGTCTCTATCTAGTCCAGCAGCAAACGGCTCTGGTAAAGACATACCAAATCCGTTGATCCCTGTTGCTTTGGGAAAAAGCAATACAAAAGCAATAGAGAGCTGAAAGTCTCTATCTAGTCCAGCAGCAAACGGCTCTGGTAAAGACATACCAAATCCGTTAATCCCTGTTGCTTTGGGAAAAAGCAATACAAAAGCAATAGAGAGCTGAAAGTCTCTATCTAGTCCAGCAGCAAACGGCTCTGGTAAAGACATACCAAATCCGTTAATCCCTGTTGCTTTGGGAAAAAGCAATACAAAAGCAATAGAGAGCTGAAAGTCTCTATCTAGTCCAGCAGCAAACGGCTCTGGTAAAGACTAACTAAATCCGTTGATAGCTGATAGTTTGCTAAAAATTGTATTCTTTATTCATCAGCGACCAACGTGTATCGTGAAGTCGCTGATTGAAACTTGTTTTCTAAATGAGGTAACCAGATTTTCTAACTTTGTCAGTGGATATGTTTTCATTCTAACTAAACTTAGGTGGAAGCATATACGCCAAGTATTAATTAGAATATTTTATTGAAATTTCAAAAGGTTACCTCGATTTCCTCCCTAATGGGCAACTTGTACACTTTTTCCGCCGTAACCACTCGAGTATTCTTGAAATTGTGGTACAAGTTGTCACATCAAACCACTTTTATACGCTACTCACATGCGTATATTAAACGTTTTTTTTACAAAACCATTTTTTTATTAAATATGTATATGTATATATTACGTATGAAAGAGAGTATAAGTGACGATTCACTTTTGCAGTTATAGGGCCCATATCCATACCATATATATAGCCAAATCCCTTTCATCTTCGTCTTTTATACTCTCAAATCTTCTCTTTTCATATTCATACTTCCTACTTTCTTATTCTCCAAATCTCTCAAAACTCTCTCAAACTTCTCAAAATCTTTTCTATCTCCTTTCACTGTTCATCTTCTTCTTCATATTCCTAAATCCTTAATCTAAGATGGCTTCTTCATCTGAACAAAATCAACCAGAAACTCAAACTCAAAATCCTCCATCAGAAAATCAACCTGAATCACCAACTCATGTTGAGTTGTCTGCACAAGATCTAGCCACCCAGAAAGCTTTTAAACAAGTTCCTCTTTATATGCATTCTAAAATATATGATCCAGAAACCATTCCTCCTTCTTCAAAAGTCATGTTTCAAGCCCAAAGAATCTCCATTAAATCTAACAATTATTTGGGTTCTCTTGAAGTTCCTTCTGGCACTACAGGGTACCAGCATATGCTAGACTTTATAAAAGCATGCCCTGCAAGCAATGCTATCTATGCTGATCCTGAAGAAATGTATGTCTATCTCCTTCGAGAGTTTTGGTGGACATGTGACTACCATGTAAGTATCGGTGCCATTACTGGCACCGTGAAAAAGAAGCATGTACGCATAACAATCACTCCCAAAATCATTCGAACAACACTTGGTCTTCCAGATCAAACAAAAGCAAAGCCTTTTGTGGATCCATCAACTGTTGAACAATGGAAAGAGTGGTGATGTGTAATATCGAGTTTATAAATTTTTAAACAAGTATACCAAATAACGACTACCACACACTATTGGGCAGTGGACCCAATCGTATATAGTATAGCTAAGTGGTAAGACCAGGTCGAACACAGGGACTAAGTAAGCAATTGTTGAAATAAAGTAGTTCAAGTAAGAGGGGGTTTTGTGACCGAATTGTCACTTTGCAGTTAGTTAAATCAATTAGTAATCCCTCAGGATTATTCGAAAAGAGAATTTTGTTGTTTAAAACAAGAATTTAAAGGATCATCTACCTCGACTCCATGACACATTTCATTTTGGTTGCATTAAAGTTAATACCAATTCAAATATGTTGATTTTAATAACTAGGTTTAAACATGGAACTCACTAGTTGGCCACCTAGCTTATTACCCTATCCGAACCCATTAACCAATTAATTCAATCCTAAAGATCCGGCTACCACCTTCTCTATTAAGATCTCCCTAACTGACTAATTTGTCTTGTTATTATTAAACAATTTCATCTATCGATTCTACCAACCGTTAACACGTTGAATTCTCTTACCTATTGTTGTTTATCAACTCGCTACCACGAATTAACACCTATTGATTCTACCAAATCAACTAGAACAATGAACTCCTGGACTTAGCTACCACTAAAACCATTCATACATCATCAACAAACAATAGAATAAATAATAAGAATTCAATATATTAAGATCTCGATGAAACATTTAATTATCAACTTGAATTCAAAATAATATGCAACCAATATTCATTGTGTCACTTCATCTCAGTAGATGATGAAGCACTTAGCTACACATAATAAAACTAATAAACATGAAAACAATTAATAAGATAAAAGAATTCATGTTATAAAGTCTTTGGATTATTGTAACTAATAATAAAAAGCGAATAAAGTAGAGTGATCGAACAGAGGATTACGAATTGAGGCTGTGTTGCATCAAAGTCTGGAACGGCAGAAGAAAGACACGCTCCCACCTCCAATCTCTCGACAACTAAAAACCCCCAGAATGTGTGTATCGAATAATGATATGGGAATAACAATTAAAAGGGTTGTTGACTGTTGACCTCGGCCATGTGAAGTC
Organism: Erigeron breviscapus; assembly: GCA_034093135.1. Taxonomy (NCBI): domain Eukaryota; kingdom Viridiplantae; phylum Streptophyta; class Magnoliopsida; order Asterales; family Asteraceae; genus Erigeron; species Erigeron breviscapus. The sequence continues at coordinate 144,764,778 of CM067167.1, forward strand.
CAGCCGCAAAAACAAATCAGCCCAAAATCAAATGGGCCTTTTTCTTTTCTTTTTTTCTTGATGTAGTCCGTTTGCATGAAAGGCCCAAAACAAATATGGCTTGTTTATTATTGCTCTCGTGAACATGCAGGTGGAATTAAATTCCATGCTTTCAAATATAACAAATAGCACTAATGGTTTATTCCTGCAAGACTTGTACGCCATCTTCATCCACTTGTACATTGATGGTTCAACTGATTTGTAATCTTGCAGCTCCATCATCTATCGACTTTTGATCCGCTTATCACCATTTTAAGCCATATTTTATCAATTTATCTCAAACCTTTTAGATCATTTTTATCGGTTTTCATCATGAACTATCCAAATGACCTGAAACCACAATTTAGTACAATTAAGTACCACAAGTCCTTAAAAATAATAATAAAATAAGCATAAAAGGTTCATAATTGATGTGGTGAATATATCTAAGATGAGTCTCATCAAGTGGTTGCCTACTATTGGATATGGAACAGATGTTGATCCACCTGAAGTTGTACCCAGCAATCCCACAAAAAAGCATCTCCATGGTGTGTGGAGGTTACTGTTTGCACATGTTATTCAATGCATAGGTGGCAACTCTGGATCTCATGATCAAGCTACAGCAGCGAATATGCAAATTATCCATGCTCTGGCTACTGGAAGATTTATTGACTTTGCTTCGGTTATTTTTGAAGATATGAAAGCAAAGGTCCAAGCCAGCAACCGCTCTTATACGATTCCATTTACAAGATTCTTCTCTCTGATCTTTAAACAAGAGCTGAAGGAAAAGTACAACCAGTTTTGTGCTACTGTATGCAAACCACCAAGAATTGGTCATTAAGTATACAAGCAGCCTGCTTGTGATCTTGCACTCTTTGACAGTAAGTTTGCTGAACTCACTCCTAAAATGAAAGAGGTACTTTTCTCATCCTATCCTAACATCTACATAAAGAAACCATCTGGAGTGGTTGCTGAGGGTCTCGCTGAGAAAGCACCACCCAAAGCTGCCAAGCCATCAAAGAAAACAAGATCAAAGTCTTCCAAGACTTCTGCTCCATCATCGCCTACTGCTGCTGCCCCTAAAAGACAGAAGAAAGCAGCAAAGGGCTTCACAATTAAGGGATTGGAATCCTCTCAGCTTTCCCTCATTGATGAACCAGAAGCCTCTACTGCTGAGGAAAACATTGAACAATCTCTTCCTGAAACAGAGGCACGTCTTTCTCCTACTCCTATAAAGTTCTCTATTGATGAAAGAGAAGCAGCCACTACTGGTGATCTTGAACTGCAAGCTGTTGGAGATGATAATGTTATTGAAGGTGCTGGTGTTGGTGATAATGTTGTTGAAAATATTGAAGGAAGAAATGTGGAAGAAGGTATAGTAACTGTAGATGTGGTTAATAAAGGAGCTGAGGCTAATGTTGGAACAAATGAAAGTGCTGGTGGAGAAGAAACTGTTGTGGAAAATGTGGAAAGAAGTGTGACAGATGAAGGGGTGATTATTAGTGAAAATGAAGAATCAGTTGTTTTTGAAATGGAAGAAAATGAAAGTGACTTGGAGTTAGGAGATTTTGTTGCTGATGAGTTCCATCTGGACTCATACAATCATGCTGATGAAAAGGAGGCCAGTGACATGAAAATGGAAGAAGATGATGAGGAAGTTGAACCAGTTGGTGAAAATGTCTCACAGGAAATTCCAGTCACTGAAAACACAAGTGCTGACGCCAATGTTGAGCCAGCTGTTCTCACTGCAAGGCCTAAGACTCCACCAGTTCAACCAGTGAACACCATGCTCTCTCTTGGCATGCCCTCTTCTTTCCAAGTTGTTCCTGGTTGTTCGTCTAAATTTCCAAAAGAAGTTGAGCCCCATGTTGCTAAAGAATTGGGCATTTCCTACTCTACCAACTCTTCCAGCAGACTAGAAAGGGTTGAGCATCAATTAAACGATCTCACCAAGGCAGCCACCCTTGCTGTTGAGTGGAAGGAAAAGGAGTCTGGCAGGCTGGTTTCCACATTGACCAGCTGGTACAATAAGCAAAAATGAAAACAGCACAGATATAAAGACACTGAAAGAAAAATCTATCTCTATAACTGCTACTCAAGACAAAATCAACACCACCACAAACATCATCAAACGTGATCAGCAGATAATAAAGTCTGGTGTCTTATCGTTGTTCAAATGTGCCAATTCCACCAGCTACTCAGCTAAGAAGGCAGCCTCTACCAGCAAATCTGTTGCTGCTGATGTAAAGAAGCTGAGTGATCTCATCTCCCCTCTGACAACTCAAGTTGACAACAACACCAAGGCTATCCATGCCTTAGAAAAACAAGTGGCTGACCTTCCCATACCTCAAGCATCTTTCACTGAGGAAGATCGCCAAAGGCAAGTTAAGTTGGAGAAGGAAGTAGGGGAGCTTAAGAATCTGCTGGTCCAGCTGGTAAACCAACAATCTAACCAGGCGCCAAGTGTGGAAGTTGCTACTACTGATGCAACTTCCAAGGGGGAGAAAATTGATGAAGCCGTTATAAAATTAGTTGGTGAAGCGGTGAACAAAGCTGTTGATCAAATATATGAGGAAGCTGCTGAAGAAGCTATGAGAACAACTGATGTTGTCACTGATAATATGGCAATTGTGACAATTAATGCTGAAAAAGATGGTGGTAGTACTAATGTACCCCCTGCTGGTGTTGAGGGGGAGGTTGAAAAAGAAGTTAATGCTGAAGCTCCCCCAGCTGGTGTTGAGGGGGAGCAACAAATGATCAATGTTGATGCTCCCAGATTGAAGTTTTTGATGATGTAGGGGAGCAGTTTGACCCCAAAGCACTCAAAGCAGCATGGGAGGCCATATTCGCTGATGAGGTGGCCACGGACAGATCCAAGGAAGTCCTTCCAATCTTTCACAAACGCTTCATTGGGAATGCTGTCATTGCTCCCATGACTGAATCTCATAAACAACACCTAGCCAAGATTCAGCACAAGAAATCTCCATCCTCTCTTCCCGCTGCTCAACTATCTATCCAATCCCCAGCAGGTCACAAGCATCAAATGATAGATATACTGGCCTTGACTGCTGAGGGAAAGACTCAAGAAGAAGCTATCAAGGAGCTGGAAAGGATTAAAGAAAATCAAGAAAACGAAAGGAAAAATCTTGAATATATCAAGCAGCTGCCTCTCCTTGAAAAAGATCAATTGGATGGAGAACAAAGAATGCTTTTCAAAACTGGTGGTGCTGAAGCTGTATACAAACAAAAGCATGTCGAGGTTGAGAAACAACTTAGTGAGAAAAGAGCTAAGTTTGAAGAAGAAAAGGCTAAGTGGCTGAAGAATATGGAGACAAGAAAAAGGACACAAAAGATAGTCGCTGCTCAAGCCTTTAAAGCTGATATGGGGATGAAAACTAATCTGAAAATCTTAAGAGAGGGGGCAGCCAAACCAATTTCCCTTGAAGGGGTCGAACCAACAAGTCTAAGTGCCTCTGAATGGTTTGAGGTCTATATGCTGATCAAAGATAAGAAGACTGTCAGCTATGCTCACCTTCAAAAGATGCTGAAGGAATATTTTGAAAAGGCACTGGAGTATGAGACCAAATTCAAGGCTGACTAGCCAATGCTGAGGCAAGTCTTTGGTACCCCAGTTGCCATCTCCTCATCAGCAGGCAAGAAAATTCAAAGGAAAAGAAAAGAAGAATATCGAACTTTGCCTGTTGATCTTCCTCCTATATCTGGTGATGCCTCTCTGAACCTCAGACTTCCTCCCAGAAGCTTTTTTGAAGAAGGGAGAGTGCTGGAGAGTCATGCTGGCATATTCTTTACAAACTTTCAAAACGATCAGCTGTTCTTTCGATTGGCAGAGATTGAAAAAGCTTCCACTGGGTTCATCATCAGCATAAGGAAAAGATGTGCTAAGACAACAAACACCAGATGGTTCATCAGCAAGTTGGATGAAGAGTTGTTGAAACCTCATAGAAGGGATGATCCAGTGCTAAGAATTGCCAAACAAGAAGATGCTTGGGAGATTGAGGCTGCTAATCTTTGAAATATCTTATATTGTAATGAAAATGCTTGATGTGTCAGCATGTAATGATTAATGATGAAATATAAGACATCTTTCTATCATTCCTTTATTTTCTCAAGGTCTTGTTTACTCAGCAAGTCTTCTCAGCGAATAGGGGAGATTGTTGAGTCAAGGATTCGCTGACCAGACTTGGTCGTTGACGTATGTCGTCAGTAAGTCTTCAGCGAGTCAGTGACTCTTGTCAGCGGGTGGTTCACTTTCCAAATTGTGTGTCAAGGCGGGAAGAATTCGAATCAAAAGAAGACAAGAAGTCACATGGTGGTTCACCCAACTACAATTTACTTAGTATGGCAAAGATGCAGTTGGACCAAAAGAAGGGTTTTCTCTTTCATACCCGTTTTGGTAAAGAAGACAAAGGCTCCCGGATTCAAGTACTACGAGCCAATTAGATGTCGACAACCACCATTCTATCACTATCAATGTAAGGCTGTGTTGGCCTAATTCCTCCCCTATATAAAGTAACACAGCCGTCTCAATAACACTTCGTGTTTGTCACCACAAGTGTGTGTCACTTATTTCTCTCTTAATTGTTTAAGTTGTTAGTTTGTCTAGACTTAGCAATTATTAGTTCATTTGTATTCTTGTAAGACAAGTTGTAATATCGACCATGTATTATCGTTTAAATCAATGATACATATGATTAGACTTGCTTAGATCTTTGCACTTGAACTACTGTCAAATTCTTTCAATCTTCTTTTTCTTTCATTCTACTTTTATATCCAGATAATATGAAGATTGAAGAAAATGTCGACGATAACCTAACCAGACTTCTATTTCTTGTGTAAGTTTCGAATTTTGTTTCTATTTTAGGGTTCTAATTTCTGACTTTGCGTTTCTGTCGATGAGCAGGAAACAGATTGTTAATCTATATATTTTATATATGTACCATGTGATTTTGAAGAAGATTTTGAGCTGGTATCAATTTTTATATAGGTTCCCAATCTTTATAGTTTTTTTTTTAAATCATTACATATATTTGATATATGTAATGATATATAGTGTTTTTTTATCAAATTTTGTTCGGGTTTTCTTTTCGATCTACAATGGATGCTAGAGCCGCATCACCACCAGCAACAAGTATTTGAAGATTTTTGATTCTATTGAAAATTTTGAGTTTTGATTTCGTAAGTAATAAGGTTTGTGATTGTAGTTGGTTTAGTATGGTTACTTTGAGGTGTTTGTTTAGTGTTGGTTTACGTTTTGGTATGTATTGGAACTTTTTTATGGTTAAAAGTGCCTACTCTGTTTGTGTCTATTATATGATTATATCTAAAATAAAGAAATAACATCCAATTTTTTTGCCAATATTTACAATTCACTTAGCCTAATATTTTACATTGAACCTGAATGACTTGGTGATGATGTTTTGATAGTCACTTGATTCATTTTGTCTTAATTTTGTAGGTATTGAATAGGCTTGATGTGGTTCTTGATGTTCGTGGGGTTTATAACCCGAGTTAATATCAATATGATCATCACCAAAAGTATATGCAGGTAACTGTCTTAGTTAATAAAGGAACTTAATGTATGGTAAATAAACGAAATTGTGTAACAATAAAAGAGATTCAATTTATAGTATTTGGATAAAAGGCAAAATAGAAAGATAAAAGAGATTCAGTTCATTTGCATTTGGGATTAAAGATATATAGATAATTATATATATATTACATCATATATATATATATAATTATATCTAAATATATAGAAAAAGTAATTACAAGTGATTTACATCATAGTAGCAGGGTTAGTCGACTCGACTGAGTTTCCCTTCTTGGTTTATCTCTTTTTATATGTTGATATATTGTTTATTAACTATCGATATGTATTTCGTGGAATTTCTCTTAACAGTTTCTATGGCTGCAACTTTTGTCGACTTTTGTGGGAATTTGTCTTCAACAATTCTTATGTAAGTAGTTACAACAGTGTATTAGCCTATTTGGTGGCAGCATGGACGAGTTGGGTGGGTTGGGTAATGTGTTACAATCATTTCCGTCAAGCCTGGTAATTATTTGCGTCTGTGTGTTCATGATGCAATAATTCCACCAGGTTGTATTGTGGTCAATTATATTTATGTAGGTTAAAGTTATATTAAGTAACAACACTATCTTGAATAGTTGAATGTGGTCAATTATGTTTTTGTTTCTCATTGATTGCAGGAGACCAGTGCTTAGAACCTTAAGGTTCATATAATCCGTTTATGGAAGCAAAGTTATCAACTTGATATGGTGTAGATGGATGAAAAGGTAATATTGTTTATCCTTTATTTTTCCATCCTTTTATTGATTTTAGTTATGTTTTATCTCCATTAAATCGAGCAAGGGTAAAATTACCTTCTAATGGAATGGGTCAAAGTCACCCTAATTGCATTTCATAAAACCTTTCTAATGGAATGGGTCAAAGTCACCCTAATTGCATTTCATAAAACCTTTCTAATGGAATGGGTCAAAGTCACCCTAATTGCTTTTAGTTTGTTTACAACTTCGTGTTTACCTGAAGCTTTGGCTGTCAATGGACAGGTTTGCACTTACCATACCAGCTGGTTTCCTTGTGTTATAACAATTCATATCATTCATCATGTTTAAATCTTTGAAGGGTATACTAGCAAGTGCGTTGCAAAAATGGATTACGAGAAGGTCACATCAACTACTTCGAGAGTCTTGCAGGTACGTTACTAGATTGTATTTGACCATTAGCATATGAAAGCAACAAATGAACATAATAGCAATGCATTGCCATTAGCACTTCATTTGGCAAAAGAATGAATATTTATCTATTTATCATATACGAATTGGTAATGCGGATACATAAAATTCTTAGGGGATGGGTATTGATATAATTATTAGAGTTAATTACATAAATCGTCCTTGTCGTGGACCTTCACTTACAGCTTTCGTCCCTAAGTTTAATAAATTACAGTTTTAGTCCAAAAAACTTTGCCCCGTCAACACTTTTGGTCCAAATGACTAACTGACGTTATAAACCCTATTTTGTGACTTGCACATGATGAGTATTTTCGTCTTTTCTTTTGTTCAGGACCAAAAGTGTAACTAAATTTTGTGAAAATACTCTCTTTTATAATTAATTATTATCACCATCATCATCAATCTGTATCTATCGTCTTCATCAACAAGAAACTCAAACCAAAAAATTTAACAACAAAAACAAAATATTCAATTCACAAACAAGTTAACTCAAAGAAACAAATTATGAAATAAACTAAATTTGAAAACCCAAAAGTCTTATCATTATATGTTAAACCAGATCTAAACCAATATAAAAGTCGCTATCTTTTAGCACCAATTAAATCTGCAAATCACCTTTGATATATCTATTACTCGACATTTATATAATTATAGACTTGAGATCTATATAAAAAAATAACATAGCAATAAAAATATGAAATAAAGTGAAAATAAAAAAGGTAGGTCAGTGGGAAAAAAATAAACATGTTAACACTTTATCTACTTAATCATTACTATTTCATATATACTCAAATGAAAAACATTATATTTACTCAACTAGCAGGTCACGTGATTCAAATTCAAACATCTCAAAATTAATAGCACCAAACAAATTCAATTTAATAACAACTTACAACTTCACTGAAATGAAAAAAATCCAAATTAAACAATTGAAACTCCATTGATTCCAAAAAATCCAACCTTTTATCTCTTTCAAAATTACATCCGTATAGATCCTAGCTCTAATCACCGCCAAGATCTTCCCCATCAGCGCCACAACCAGATTTGTTGTCAAAAAAGAATAAGGAAACAGACGTATTTGCTCAGATCTGCGAAGATCTTTTAATGGCATCTCCACCTCCGTCGTGGCCGGATTTGGGGGTTTTGAAAACCCTAATTTTTGTCAAGGATAATCTACTACACAAACATAAAGAAGCAGGTATATGAATAGATAGCTTGGATGTATATATTGAGTTTTGATATATATATATATTAAAGAGATATAGATGTATGAATGTTTTTGTGAGAGATATGGATTGTTGTATCTGATATGTACATATTGAAGTAGATTGATGATTGGAGGGTTGTATAATTTTGTAATGTATATAATATATATATAATATATAGTAAACTATATATCTATATATATATATATATATATATATATAGGGTAGGGTTAACGTGAGAACCACAAATATGGAGAGAACCGTGAGAACCACTAGTTTTCCTCCCTTTTTCTTCTTTTTTGTGTGGTTTTTTATTTTTTTAATTTTTTTTTCATTTTTTGAAACTTTTTTTGTTTTTTATTTTCTTTTAACAAAAACCCATTCCAAAAAAAAAAAAAAAAAAAAATTTTTTGTAAAAAATCATATGGGTTACGCGTTAAGAAAACGTATGTATACGGTACGGGCCAGAGGCCCTTATCCATTCTAAACTGACCGTCAAGGGACGCATATGGGAATCGTATGGATTTGATGGGCGGCGATCCAAGAGATGGTGACGGTTGTATACGGTACGGGCGTAGCCCTTAACTCTAAGGGCAAAGCCCTTAGAGATGGTTTTTTAGTGGTTCTCACGGTTCTCACCATATATGTTGGTTCTCACTTGATCCCTTCACTATATATATATATAGTATATATATATATATATATGATAGATATATATATATAGATATATATATATATAGACATGAAGCAGGTATATATAGATAGCTGGATGTATATATTGAGTTTTGATATATATATATATTAAAGAGATATAGATGTATGAATGTTTTTGTGAGAGATATGGATTGTTGTATCTGATATGTACATATTGAAGTAGATTGATGATTGGAGGGTTGTATAATTTTGTTGTATCATATATATATATATATATAGGTAGGGTTAACGTGAGAACCACAAATATGGAGAGAACCGTGAGAACCACTAGTTTTCCTCCCTTTTTCTTCTTTTTTGTGTGGTTTTTTATTTTTTTAATTTTTCTTTTTCATTTTTTGAAACTTTTTTTTGTTTTTTATTTTCTTTTAACAAAAACCCATTCCAAAAAAAAAAAAAAAAAAAAAAAATTTTTTTGTAAAAAATCATATGGGTTACGCGTTAAGAAAACGTATGTATACGGTACGGGCCAGAGGCCCTTATCCATTCTAAACTGACCGTCAAGGGACGCATATGGGAATCGTATGGATTTGATGGGCGGCGATCCAAGAGATGGTGACGGTTGTATACGGTACGGGCGTAGCCCTTAACTCTAAGGGCAAAGCCCTTAGAGATGGTTTTTTAGTGGTTCTCACGGTTCTCACCATATATGTTGGTTCTCACTTGATCCCTTCACTATATATATATATATATATATATATATATATATATATATATATATTTTATATATATATATTATAGAGATATAGATGTATGAATGTTTTTGTGAGAGATATGGATTGTTGTATCTGATATGTACATATTGAAGTAGATTGATGATTGGAGGGTTGTATAATTTTGTTGTTCATAAAAGAGAAAATGATGGGTTGATACTAGTTGCAGATACATATATGAATTGTAAAAAATAAAAGACGAAAATACCCATCTTGTGCAAGTCACATGATAGGGTTTGTAACGTCAGTTAGTCATTTGGACCAAAAGTGTTGACGGGGCAAAGTTTTTTGGACTAAAACTGTAATTTATTAAACTTAGGAACGAAAGCTGCAAGTGGAGGTCCACGACAGGGACGATTTCTGTAATTAACTCTAATTATTATCTGCTTCAAATTGAAAATGAGGTTTTAGACATAAATGGGTCAAATGAAAATGTAATTTGCTTCAAATTGATATATCTTTTGACTATTGAATATCAAATGGGTAATTTAGATTAATTAGGCAGTAGTATTTGTTGTCCATATAAAGTTTGGTTTTGTAATATGGCAACCGTTCTTTAAGACCTTTGGCACATTAACCTCAACCTAATATCGTCTCTTTAATCATTTCCTTTGCAGTAGGTTTATGTTCGACAAATTGCTTGTGATTGGTCAGTTGGAAACTTGGAATAGCAAATGCTAAAGCTAAAAAAAATGTAATGATTTGATTTTTAGTTAAAGATGTGAACTTTTGTCATTAAGGATTATTAAGTTAAAAGGATTGTTATCGTTATGTATTCTTTTAAGATTTTTATGAACTTTTGTATTGTTAACCACTTAAAATCTTTATTGAGGTATTAGTTAAAGTCTTTCATAAAATGTCTATAAATAAGTTTTATGAAAATGTCTATTAAAACTTTCGTCTGTCTTAACTTTTTGTAAAAGTATATCATACATCATCATGTATTCATATATATAAAATATCATAATTTTACAGCTACGAGAATCAAGTTTCTTTGTATGCATGGAAAATTTAGACCTACAAATCTATTAATGTATTCAATCAACAAATTAGACCTTATCAGATATACAACTAATTAAGTGTATACATGTACGTTAAGATAATAAATATATTTTACTCAAATGTTAATTATTTCAATTATCGGCTATACTAAAAACAAATTTATTCCACAGACCCGCGTTTTACGCGGGATCTAAATCTAGTATTTATATTATAACACATCTTTTTAGTATATTATACATTATATATATAATATATAAAAAAAAATTGAAAATTTATGCCCTGGCCGGGAATCGGGTTTGCACACCCTCTAGGCCTCCCCTGATATAGATGCATGCACTTTGGTCACTAGTTTTATGTGTATTTATTGTCTTCTTCATTAATTAAGTTCCAATTGAGCAAAGATTAAGCTATCATTACAAATTACAATCAGCTGAAAGAATAAGCGAAAAATAAAATCCCTAGATGCAACAAAATAACAGATACTACTAAAATTAAGGCACGTACGTACGTCAACAAACTCAACAATCACCACCACAATCGCAACCGCCACAGTCACCTCCACCACAATCACAACCGCCACAATCACAACCACCACAGGTGCAACAACCGCAATCGTCATCATCACCGTAGTTATAAAAAAAACAATAAGTAGTATTACGAGTACCATTATTATTATCGTCACAATCGAAGATCCCACAAAAGCAACCGGTGCAACACCCATCACTATTTCTAGGCTTATTTTCATCAATAATAACCTTCTCCTTTTCCTTTACAATTTTTTCACTAAATTTGTATGAAAAATTCAGAGTCCCCTTCGGTTTTTTCAACGCCGTCTCTCGATTCACTGCATAAGTAACATTATGCATGGCGTTCTCTCCGCTTTCAAGAGATTCATGAATTAGCCTTTCATTAATCATCACGATAACTTCACCCAAATTCTTGTTCCCGAACATCTTGACTGCCTTAATCGTTATGTGGAGTTCGAGTTTGTTTTCTCGTATCGTGGCTTCATCGATGTTGAACTTCATGGGAAAATTCCAAATAGGGTTTGTACCTCCTTTTTTGTGAACAGGGGTTTTGAGTTTTTGAGTAGTCTTGGAACCGGCAGCGCCTAAGATCGAAACAACTGCATATACGTCCATAGCGCCTATGAAATTGATGTTTTTGAGATCCCTTGCAGAAACAACTGTGATGTCTAAGGTTCTGTACTCCATGGGTAAACTAATAAAATCTTAATGAATTAATTAACAGAAGTATGATCGAAATATCCCACTATCCGCTTTAATCGGGATTATGGTGTATTATCGAAATAAGGAAATTTTACTGGGTTTAATTAGTTACAAATCAAACAATATTATTGTTAGCCTAAGTAACTAGAGACATGCATGTATAATGAACTTTTTATAATAAAAAGATTGTATTCGTAAGAAACATGTATACTAATCCTATTATAAATAGGACACTACAGATAATATTATAATTATCCACATTTTAGTTAACGTAAATAATTTTTTAATTCGTTCACGCTTTTATGTGTGTAAAATTATGTTGAATTAAATGTGTGTACAAATTTATTGACATTAAAAATTATGGTATTCAAAATGTTCACACTTTTTTGTGTGGACAATTTTTCCACACTACATTTTTAGTTAGTGTGAACAAATATGATGTGATAAATGAAATATGAAAGTCACACTAGAAAGTGTGTAATTTTAGAAATACCACAATTTTTAATGTGGATAAATTTCTACACACTTTTAGTTCAACATAATTTTACACATATAAAAGCGTGACAATTTTTTTAATTTATTCACGCTAACTAAAAGTGTGGATAACTGTAATATATTTTGTAGTGAGAAAATCAAGATGTTGGTAATAGTATCATCTAATCTAAAATCTTAATCTTAATATATACTAAAAGGCAACTGATATAACCTCAATTGACCAATCACAGCATTTGATTTCTCAAAATTAAGATTTTTAACATGTGATTAAATTAATCTTTAATAGATCGACCAACTTCTATTTAATATGGATAAACTATATGTTAGGTCCAGATAGTCCAGACTTACTGGACTGGCTCCAGACTGGACTACTGGAACCTTATTTAGGTTTGTTAAGAAAACTTGTTTTGCTGGTCTCGCTCCAGACCCGACTACTGGAGCTCACTGAAGATCTGACCAGAAAACATATTCTACTGGACCTACTCCAGACTTGGAATCTGGAGTCCCTCTGAAGATTTGTCCAGAAATAATTGAAGACTAGTGAGCATTTACTTGTACAGGTAATCTGGAGCATTCTCCAGATTAGCTCACTGAAGACTTCACCCCAGTCCAGATCTACTCTACTGAAGACATTCTGACTGAAGTCAAAGACTGAAGTCTGAAGGAAGAAGACTTAACAAATGGCGGAGTCCACTGGAAAGTCTTACCAGATCTGCACACTGGAGGATTGTTAGTGTTCTAGATCCTGCAAGTCTGAACACTAATATCGAGGATTGACTTTAGCCTTTAACACACTTTCCAAAGAACAATCCACTTGTTCTTTAACAAAGTATACGTGTGTTAAGGTGGTTGGATAATAGGATACACTTGCACTTGATGTGACTTTATCCTTATTCCTTATCCAATACATTTAATGTTCTTGTCGGATCATTAAATGTATGCCAACCATATTTGTACGGCACAAATTCACTGGTGAATTTGTTGCCTATAAATACAAAGTCATTTCCTTGTTAAAAATACTTTTAAGCATTCCTTTTGCATTTAAGTGAATTTGTCCAAATACTCTCGATCTTAAACAGGGATACTTCACAACTTTAAGTATCTCGATCCTAAAGAGTTATTTGACAAATATAGATCATATTGTAATCATAGGTTGTTAGGATACTCACTTAATTGTGTTATCTTGATTCCGCAACAACCTTGTATTTTATTTAAACATCAATAAATGAAATACCCATGAAACATACATAATGGTCCACTTTATTTGTTTATTGCTTTAAGTCTTGTATTACTTTGTTTATATATCTTGCATCTTTATTTACAAGTAATACTAGTCCAATTCTAGTGATTATTAGACTTGTTGTATTTTACACTTTCTATTGGTTAACCATCTCGTTAATTAAGGGACTTACATTTGGTATCAGAGCAGAAGGCTAATCATTGCCTAGATCTGTTCTTGATGGCTAACCAAGAAAATACACAAGGTTTTAGTCTTGGTCCCGATCCTAATGTAAATATGCATGATCAAAATGAACCACAAAACGTTAATAACACTAATCCTTCACCTCCTCCTCCTACTCCTGCTTCTCCACACGTGCATGTGCACTACTCGAATAATCCTGTTCCTAAATTCAGTGGGAACAGTGATGAATTTGGTACGTGGAAGGCTAGGATGGTTTTGCATGTCACTGGTATTGAGAGGAACATGATGAAGATCTTAAACGAAGGTCCTTATGTACCTACATCACCTCTCAATCCACTTCTTGATCCTTCTGGATCTAGAAGGGGAAGGGAAAAGAGGGAGGAACATTGGTCAGAAGAGGAGAGGAGATTGGTGAATCTTGACACCCTCCTTAAAAACATGATCCTCGGGGCCGTTCCAGAAACCCTAATTCCCACACTAGTTCTTTTTCCTAGTGCCAAAACCATGTGGGATGAGCTACTTAACCAACATGAAGGAGGAGATGACACCATTGTCACCAGAAAGGTCTCCTTAAACAAGAGGTATGAGTCATTTTTTGCTCAACCTAACGAGTCTCTCACTGGTACTTACACCAGATTTATGAGTATCATAAACCAATTGAGAGGTCTTGGGGTTGAGAAGGACAAGGATATACTTCTGGAGAAATTTTGTGACATTCTACCCACCAAATGGTCTCACATGATACTTGTTTTACGACAAGGTAAAACTCTGCACACACACACTCTCTCAACTCTATATGGAGCCTTCAGGTACACTGAAGAAAATCAAGCTCAGAGAGTGGTTGCAGAACAAGATGCTTTTAACCATGCCTCCAGTACTCCTAAAGTGGTTAGTTATTCTGAACCACCAAGTACAGCACTGATATCTTCTGAGAATGTATTTTCTATGAAGAAGATGGTGTCTGAACTTATGGATTCTGGAGAGTCCAGTCAAATCTCTCCAGACTGTTGTGATGAAACTGAAGATGATGACCTTATTGCAATGATTGCTAAAACGTTTAACCGTTTCAAAGCAAGAGCAAATAAGCCATCTGGACAATTTGCATCCAGTTCTTCCACTGACAAGACCAATTTAGACCCAGTTCAATCCCCAGAGGTTAAGACTGGAGCTGTCCAGATGACTGCTCCAGTTAAAAAGGTGAAGCAGAATAGACCTTTACCTCAGACCAATCCCTTACCAAAGCCTTTGACTGGAAAGGCTAAGGTATCATCTGAAGAAAATATTTTGTCCAGGATAGAGAGCCAGATTCAAATTCTGACTCGTCAATCACAAAGTTTTAATGCAAGATTAAACTTTCTTGAGGGTACTTCATCTGGCCCTAGACAAAATACAAAACCTTTTTCAAAGAAAGACAAATTTATTTCTCCAGTTGAGAAAAATGAAAAGGTTTTAAAACCATCAACCCCAGTGGTCTTCTCTTCTAAGACCACTATTGAACAAAGTGAACTAGACCAGATTGCCCCAGGGACCTATAAGGGAGGGTCCAGTGAACCCATCAGTCGATGGGTTCCCAAATCTAACTGATCAATATCTGGTGTATGTGTAGGGCGATCGAAAGAAGCTTATCTGGTATCTTGACAGTGCAGCTGGCAGGACGATGACCGGATGTAAGACCCTACTGGAGGAGTTCACCATTTCTGATGGACCCTCCATCACGTTTGGAAATGATGGTTGTGGGAAGACTGAGGGATATGGTGTTCTGAACAATGGACAAGTCAAGTTCAGACGAGTTGCATTTGTGAATGGTTTGAAATATAAAAAGCTTAAGGCCCAAATTGCTCTCATGGCACAACAAATGGAAACAAATAATAAGTGCATGATTGCTACAACTGAAGAGAAGTGGGTTCCTTCTGATGACTCATCTGTTGATGAAGAAGAAGAAAGAGATTGCTGTTACATGGCTCTGGAAGTTGATGAGCACCTGGTGAAGGAAGATGTCACATCTGGACGATGGGTGGACATAGTTATTAAAAAGGTTAGTGATTATGATAATGCAACTGACCAAGAACTAAAATTGGACATTGCTGAAGCTTTAAATTCTGATTTGATTTTTGTAGAAACTGTTAGATCTGATTGTGTAAATGGTCTAGAAACAGATTCTTCTGAAATAAATGCTTTAAAATCAAAATTAAAAGAGCTTCAAGACATTGAACTGGCATTTCAAGCCCAGGTTCTGGTAACTGAACAATTGATTCAAGAAAAGCAAGATCTTGAGATCATTTTAGAGAAAGAAAAACTGGTAATAAAGTCATGGCTAGAAACTAAAAAGCCATATGATGCTTCAGTTAAACAATTTCCTGCTCAAAAACGTGCATATTTAGATGGAAATACTAATGTTGCATCATTAATACCAGTAATCGATCGATTACCAGAGGTGTTAAGGCCCACAACTGTTTATGATATGCCTGAAACACCCAAGACCAATTTAGACCCAGTTCAATCCCCAGAGGTTAAGACTGGAGCTGTCCAGATGACTGCTCCAGTTAAAAAGGTGAAGCAGAATAGACCTTTACCTCAGACCAATCCCTTACCAAAGCCTTTGACTGGAAAGGCTAAGGTATCATCTGAAGAAAATATTTTGTCCAGGATAGAGAGCCAGATTCAAATTCTGACTCGTCAATCACAAAGTTTTAATGCAAGATTAAACTTTCTTGAGGGTACTTCATCTGGCCCTAGACAAAATACAAAACCTTTTTCAAAGAAAGACAAATTTATTTCTCCAGTTGAGAAAAATGAAAAGGTTAAAAAGGTGAAGCAGAATAGACCTTTACCTCAGACCAATCCCTTACCAAAGCCTTTGACTGGAAAGGCTAAGGTATCATCTGAAGAAAATATTTTGTCCAGGATAGAGAGCCAGATTCAAATTCTGACTCGTCAATCACAAAGTTTTAATGCAAGATTAAACTTTCTTGAGGGTACTTCATCTGGCCCTAGACAAAATACAAAACCTTTTTCAAAGAAAGACAAATTTATTTCTCCAGTTGAGAAAAATGAAAAGGTTTTAAAACCATCAACCCCAGTGGTCTTCTCTTCTAAGACCACTATTGAACAAAGTGAACTAGACCAGATTGCCCCAGGGACCTATAAGGGAGGGTCCAGTGAACCCATCAGTCGATGGGTTCCCAAATCTAACTGATCAATATCTGGTGTATGTGTAGGGCGATCGAAAGAAGCTTATCTGGTATCTTGACAGTGCAGCTGGCAGGACGATGACCGGATGTAAGACCCTACTGGAGGAGTTCACCATTTCTGATGGACCCTCCATCACGTTTGGAAATGATGGTTGTGGGAAGACTGAGGGATATGGTGTTCTGAACAATGGACAAGTCAAGTTCAGACGAGTTGCATTTGTGAATGGTTTGAAATATAACTTGATCAGTGTAAGTCAACTGTGTGACGATGGCTATCAAGTCTTATTCAATGTTGCTCAGGGCATCGTATTCAACAAGGACTGGAAGGTAGTGTTGATTGCTCCCAGAAAAGGGAATGTGTACGTGATGGATATGGAAAGCTCTCCTTCAGAGCAGTGTTTCTATACTCAAGCTGATGAAGACACAAACTGGTTATGGCACAAAAGGTTATCCCATTTAAACTTCAAAAACATTAACAAGTTGTCCAGAAAACAACTTGCAGATGGGATACCTTCAGTCTCCTTCAAAAAGGAAAGACCATGTCCAGGATGTGAGATGGGTAAGCAAAAGCGTACCAGTTTTTTTTTTTTTTTTTTTTTTTTTTTTTTTTTTTTTTTTTTTTTTTTTTTTTTTTTTTTTTTTTTTTTTTTTTTTTTTTTTTTTTTTTTTTTTTTTTTTTTTTTTTTTTTTTTTTTTTTTTTTTTTTTTTTTTTTTTTTTTTTTTTTTTTTTTTTTTTTTTTTTTTTTTTTTTTTTTTTTTTTTTTTTTTTTTTTTTTTTTTTTTTTTTTTTTTTTTTTTTTTTTTTTTTTTTTTTTTTTTTTTTTTTTTTTTTTTTTTTTTTTTTTTTTTTTTTTTTTTTTTTTTTTTTTTTTTTTTTTTTTTTTTTTTTTTTTTTTTTTTTTTTTTTTTTTTTTTTTTTTTTTTTTTTTTTTTTTTTTTTTTTTTTTTTTTTTTTTTTTTTTTTTTTTTTTTTTTTTTTTTTTTTTTTTTTTTTTTTTTTTTTTTTTTTTTTTTTTTTTTTTTTTTTTTTTTTTTTTTTTTTTTTTTTTTTTTTTTTTTTTTTTTTTTTTTTTTTTTTTTTTTTTTTTTTTTTTTTTTTTTTTTTTTTTTTTTTTTTTTTTTTTTTTTTTTTTTTTTTTTTTTTTTTTTTTTTTTTTTTTTTTTTTTTTTTTTTTTTTTTTTTTTTTTTTTTTTTTTTTTTTTTTTTTTTTTTTTTTTTTTTTTTTTTTTTTTTTTTTTTTTTTTTTTTTTTTTTTTTTTTTTTTTTTTTTTTTTTTTTTTTTTTTTTTTTTTTTTTTTTTTTTTTTTTTTTTTTTTTTTTTTTTTTTTTTTTTTTTTTTTTTTTTTTTTTTTTTTTTTTTTTTTTTTTTTTTTTTTTTTTTTTTTTTTTTTTTTTTTTTTTTTTTTTTTTTTTTTTTTTTTTTTTTTTTTTTTTTTTTTTTTTTTTTTTTTTTTTTTTTTTTTTTTTTTTTTTTTTTTTTTTTTTTTTTTTTTTTTTTTTTTTTTTTTTTTTTTTTTTTTTTTTTTTTTTTTTTTTTTTTTTTTTTTTTTTTTTTTTTTTTTTTTTTTTTTTTTTTTTTTTTTTTTTTTTTTTTTTTTTTTTTTTTTTTTTTTTTTTTTTTTTTTTTTTTTTTTTTTTTTTTTTTTTTTTTTTTTTTTTTTTTTTTTTTTTTTTTTTTTTTTTTTTTTTTTTTTTTTTTTTTTTTTTTTTTTTTTTTTTTTTTTTTTGGTCCAGGATAGAGAGCCAGATTCAAATTCTGACTCGTCAATCACAAAGTTTTAATGCAAGATTAAACTTTCTTGAGGGTACTTCATCTGGCCCTAGACAAAATACAAAACCTTTTTCAAAGAAAGACAAATTTATTTCTCCAGTTGAGAAAAATGAAAAGGTTTTAAAACCATCAACCCCAGTGGTCTTCTCTTCTAAGACCACTATTGAACAAAGTGAACTAGACCAGATTGCCCCAGGGACCTATAAGGGAGGGTCCAGTGAACGTTCAGACTCGTGCTGGTAAAAGATACACCCTGGTGATCATAGATGAGTTCTCCAGATATTGTTGGGTGATCTTTCTGAGGTCCAAAAGTGAAGCTGCTGCTGAAATCATCAGTCTTATCAAGCAAATTGAGCTCAAGTACAGTCGAAAAGTGTGTCAGTTAAGAAGTGACAATGGAACAGAATTCCAGAATGCAACTCTGGAGTCATTCTGTACTGACACTGGCATCTCCCAGAACTTCTCTTCAGCCCGCTCTCCAGAGCAAAATGGAGTTGTGGAAAGGAAAAATCGAACGCTGATAGAAGCTGCCAGGAGTATGCTTGCTGAATCTGGACTGTCTACCAGTTTCTGGGCGGAAGCAATTGCAACTGCTTGCCACACCCAGAATCGATCAGTGTACATCAAAAGACACAAAAAGACAGCCTATGAAGTCTTAAGAAATAGAAAACCAAACATTGGTTATTTTCACGTTTTTGGATGTCCAGTTTACATCCTGAACGACTCCAGTCAGCTAGGCAAATTTGATGCCAAAGCTGATGAAGACACAAACTGGTTATGGCATAAAAGGTTATCCCATTTAAACTTCAAAAACATTAACAAGTTGTCCAGAAAACAACTTGCAGATGGGATACCTTCAGTCTCCTTCAAAAAGGAAAGACCATGTCCAGGATGTGAGATGGGTAAGCAAAAGCGTACCAGTTTCAAGACCAGACAGAATTTCAGCATTACTGAACCTCTTCACATGCTTCATATGGACCTTTTTGGTCCAGTGAACGTTCAGACTCGTGCTGGTAAAAGATACACCCTGGTGATCATAGATGAGTTCTCCAGATATTGTTGGGTGATCTTTCTGAGGTCCAAAAGTGAAGCTGCTGCTGAAATCATCAGTCTTATCAAGCAAATTGAGCTCAAGTACAGTCGAAAAGTGTGTCAGTTAAGAAGTGACAATGGAACAGAATTCCAGAATGCAACTCTGGAGTCATTCTGTACTGACACTGGCATCTCCCAGAACTTCTCTTCAGCCCGCTCTCCAGAGCAAAATGGAGTTGTGGAAAGGAAAAATCGAACGCTGATAGAAGCTGCCAGGAGTATGCTTGCTGAATCTGGACTGTCTACCAGTTTCTGGGCGGAAGCAATTGCAACTGCTTGCCACACCCAGAATCGATCAGTGTACATCAAAAGACACAAAAAGACAGCCTATGAAGTCTTAAGAAATAGAAAACCAAACATTGGTTATTTTCACGTTTTTGGATGTCCAGTTTACATCCTGAACGACTCCAGTCAGCTAGGCAAATTTGATGCCAAAGCTGATGAAGGGTATTTCTTAGGCTATTCAGCCATTCGCAAGGCCTTCAGAGTCTATAACAAGAGACTGGAGAAGGTCCATGAGTCAATTCATGTAACATTTGATGAATCAAATGCCTCAATCAACAAGAAGCCAGTCCCTGACACTCCCCCAGTAACACCAATTGTCTTTTGTGAATCTGATCCTATAAACGACAAATTTGAAGATTCACCAGACACAGTTTCCAGTCATCCTGATCTGGAACCTGTTCAGAAAAAGAAACTCTCCAGTAGTACTCCATTCTATCCCTCTATTATTTTCAAACTACCCTCTGAAATTAATATTGGTTCAGATGTGCGTACTACTCCAGTATCAGTGTCAGTTGAGAATTTACCAGAAATGTCTTCTGGTGAAGAATTTCATACTGAACCAGTACTTCAGGAAATGCCTTCAAATGAAGAATTTCATGATGCAAATCGTGATTTAAATGACTCAGATGAAGATACTGAAGTAATTTGGCAAGACCCTCCTCCAGAATCAACTCCAGAGGAGACTCAACTGAATTCTTGCACTGATATTGTTGTCAGTAACAATCCTGGTCAGTACTCCAGATGGACAAAAGCTCACCCTATTGATCAGATCTTAGGTGACTCCAGTCGTGGTGTTCAGACCAGAAGAGCCTCCAGTAATCAATGCTTATACGTCAGTTTTCTATCTTTGATAGAACCTAAGAAGATTGACGAGGCTCTGGAAGATCCAAACTGGGTGACTGCTATGCAAGAAGAGCTTCACCAGTTTGAAAGGAACAAAGTATGGTATCTGGTTCCTTTCCCAGTTGGAAAGAAAGAACCAATTGGAACAAGATGGGTCTTCAGAAACAAAGTAGATGAAGATGGCCACGTAATAAGAAACAAGGCCAGACTGGTAGCACAAGGCTACTGCCAGTCAGATGTCGACTTTGATGAATCTTTTGCTCCAGTGGCTAGACTTGAAGCGATCAGAATTTTCTTAGCATTCGCTGCTAATCACCAGTTCAAGGTCTACCAGATGGACGTAAAGAGTGCTTTCTTGAATGGGAAGCTTGAAGAAGAAGTTTACGTCAGACAACCTCCAGGTTTCGTTGATGACAAGCATCCACATTGGGTATATCGTCTGGACAAAGCGCTATATGGCCTCAGACAAGCCCCACGTGCCTGGTATGATACTCTGACTAAACATTTGTTGAAAAATGGTTTTAAACGAGGTGCAATTGACAATACCTTGTTCATTCTTCATGAGAAAGGTAATCTGTTAATGGTACAAATTTATGTTGATGATATAATTTTTGGGTCTACTGATGAAAACATGTGCAAGAAATTTTCTAAAATCATGTCCACTGAATATGAAATGAGTTTGATGGGTGAATTAACATATTTTCTTGGACTCCAGATTAAACAAAACAAAGATGGAATTTTTATTAATCAGGAAAAATATGTTAGAGATCTTTTAAAGAAATTCGATATGAATTCTTCACCATCTAAACCAACTCCAATTTCTGCACCACTGACACTGGACTCGGATCCAGATGGCAAACCAGTGAACACCACTGTCTATAGAGGCATGGTTGGTTCACTGATGTATTTAACGGCCAGTAGACCAGATATTATGTTTTCAACATGTTTATGTGCCAGATATCAGTCTAATCCAAAGGAATCTCATATGCTCGCTGTAAAGCGCATACTGAAGTACCTTAAAGGTGTCCCCAGTCTAGGTCTTTGGTACCCCAAAGGCTCAGGCATGGATCTAATGGGTTATTCAGATTCAGATCATGCAGGTTGTAAGATAGATAGGAAATCCACAACTGGTGGATGTCATTTCCTAGGTGGCAAACTGGTCAGCTGGACCAGTAAGAAGCAAACTTCAGTTTCATTATCCACTGCTGAAGCTGAATACGTGTCTGCAGCCAGTTGTTGTGCTCAGATACTCTGGAAAGAAAGAACCAATTGGAACAAGATGGGTCTTCAGAAACAAAGTAGATGAAGATGGCCACGTAATAAGAAACAAGGCCAGACTGGTAGCACAAGGCTACTGCCAGTCAGATGTCGACTTTGATGAATCTTTTGCTCCAGTGGCTAGACTTGAAGCGATCAGAATTTTCTTAGCATTCGCTGCTAATCACCAGTTCAAGGTCTACCAGATGGACGTAAAGAGTGCTTTCTTGAATGGGAAGCTTGAAGAAGAAGTTTACGTCAGACAACCTCCAGGTTTCGTTGATGACAAGCATCCACATTGGGTATATCGTCTGGACAAAGCGCTATATGGCCTCAGACAAGCCCCACGTGCCTGGTATGATACTCTGACTAAACATTTGTTGAAAAATGGTTTTAAACGAGGTGCAATTGACAATACCTTGTTCATTCTTCATGAGAAAGGTAATCTGTTAATGGTACAAATTTATGTTGATGATATAATTTTTGGGTCTACTGATGAAAACATGTGCAAGAAATTTTCTAAAATCATGTCCACTGAATATGAAATGAGTTTGATGGGTGAATTAACATATTTTCTTGGACTCCAGATTAAACAAAACAAAGATGGAATTTTTATTAAATCCAATGGCTCCTAGACAATCAAATTCACCAAGAAATCTACTATCCGCTGAATATGCTCCGGCTGCTGATGTAGTTAGAGCACCTCATATCAACCTTGAAGCTAGGGTTTTAAGGATGAATATGAATAACTGGATGTCAAAACACGATCAAAAATGTTATTTGATAAATTCAAATTGAACGTTTGAAATCCACATTATCTCTCCTATAAATACCCACTTTCACTTTCAATTTCATTTACTTCGAACATTTACTCCCAAATCTTCAAATTCCTTCATTCAATTCTTCATTCAATTTCATTCTTAAATTTCTCATATTAACTGCATATTCATTAAATTCTTCTTCATAAACCTTAAAATCATTCAATTTCATCTTCATTTATTAAATCAAATGGCTCCTAGACAATCAAATTCACCAAGAAATCTACTATCCGCTGAATATGCTCCGGCTGCTGATGTAGTTAGAGCACCTCATATCAACCTTGAAGCTAGGGTTTTAAGGATGAATATGAATAACTGGATGGCAAAACTCTCGCTATCCAGTGTCCATGATCCACAATCAATAATTGGGAGATTAAACACCTTTTTTCTCTCATGTCCACTGTATGGTGCCCTAACTTTAAATCCAGAAAAGATGTATCACGATTATCTTTGTGAATTCTGGTATACAGCCGAATACAATGAGGCAAATTCCTGTATTGCCTATTCTCTTGAGCAAGGGACCAGACCCTTGAATATGTCTGTACATTCTCTCAGAATGGCTCTTCAGTTAAATTATCTAGAAGAGAATGAGTTGGCAATGCCACTCCCTACTGGTATTAACTTCAGGGAGGTATGCAGATTAATGGGGCATACAGAGATAGTTGATGAAAATGGTCAGTTGTTGAGGAAAGGGACCATTTATATGAGTAGACTGACGGATTCGTGGAGATACTTCTTCACACACATCGTCGAGTGTCTTGGAGGCAGTTCTGGAGGATTGGATCAAATCAATCAAACACACCTCCAGATTGCCTATTGCTTATGGTTTGGGCTAAGGGTTGATTTCGCCCAGATATTCTTTGATGATCTGGTGGAACGTATAAAGGCGAAGGGGAGAAAGCCATTCGTGCCATATATTCGCTTTCTTTCTCTTATATTCAAAAATGCCCTTGGAGCCCAGTATGACTTTGAAACTACTCATTTTTCAATGAGTGGGTATATGAGAGACCTGGCAAATTTAAGGTCCAGAGATGGAGAGGTAGATATTCCTCCAGCAATGCTGACACTTCAAAGAATTGAAGAGAATGTGGCACCAGTAAGGGTACAAGTTGTTGATGTACCTACTGGTAGTGAAGATGTTCAGGTTGTTGAAATGGTACAACCTATAAGGCAAGTGGCTCCAGAAAGTTCAAGTCAAGCAGTTGTTGAGCTTTCCAGACGACCAAGATCACATAGGCGTCTGATGAGAGGTGGAGTCCAGGTAAACCCATTAACCCATCCTGGTGATATTATGAATATTGATGGGTCTCCCATCTTTGAAGAGGAAAATATTGATCCTTCTGTACAATCTGAACAGAGAGTGGACACTGAAGTCCAGGCTGTTGTACGAGAAGAGGCTGTTGAAGTTGTTCAGACTGAAGAACAAGCTTCTGGTGAGCAAGAGGCTTCACTGGACTTAAATGTGGAAGCTGGTGAACAGATAGATGTTGTTGGTGCTTCTTTTTGGGACGAGACTGACTCTCCTATTTCTGGAGGTCAGAATTTGGATATAAATATGGATTTCTTGGGTGAAGATGTACAGGTTATAAGTTCACCAGAAATGTCACCTCCTCCACCAGAAACCGAATTACCAACACCTCAACCAGAAATACCAACTCCCACACCAGATATGCCACCACCAGAACCAAGTGCGCCAGACTCAACAAATGTTGAATCTGAAGTGGTCTGGGCACAAGTTCCAGTATCGACCAGATTGACCTCTCATCTGGAACAACCCACTGGTCTCTCCAGTTCTTCTTCAACCGAGGTCCAAGGCCTTCTTAGTAAGGTGGCGGACCTGGAGAGATCACTCCAGTCATCATCTAGGGTTATTTCGGACTTCAAGTCTTTACTTTCAAATAACCTAGCTTCAGAGATGAATGTCTTCGCTGGAAATGAAAAACTGGTCTTTGATAAGTTGGATGAACTGGTACTGGCCACGAATGTTAATTCTCAAAATATAAGGGTGGCAGTACAAGGGTTGGAAGGAAAGATTGTGAACTCTGTTGAGACTGCAGTGGAGAATAAGGTTGTACAACCACTGGCAGGTCTTAAAGATGAGGTTGAGAAGATTGTGACAAGAGTTGGTGCACTGGAGAGCAGGCCAACATTTGACCAGACTGATCTGGTCAACACCCTCAGTGACGAAGTTGTCAGAAAATTCAAGGGTGATATGCTGAAAGAGATCTCAGATGAAATATCTGGATCAATCCTTAGATCTTTTCAGGATGTGATGTTACCAGAAGTTGTTAAGAGGATAGAAGTTGAGCTGCCCAAGGACTTGCCAGAATCAATTGAAAATATCAAAATGGAAGTCCAGGCACTCAAAACTGGTATAACTGCTTCTTTGCCAGAACAAGGAAGAACCTTTGGTTCGCTTGATAGACACATGATGGAAGAGTTATGGAATGATCTGAAGTCAAGGACTAGAGATCATTCCAAGGGGGGAAAACGTTCAGTTCCATCTACTGGTGAACAAGAAGGGTTAATAAGGAGAAAGAGAGAAGTTGCCAGAGCAGTCGCTACTGAAAGCGTCGTGCAACAGAGACAAGTGACTGGTACTGATGCCAGTGCACGTATGGTTGAAAGAACACAAGAAGCTACTGGTACTGAAGCCAGTGAGCCCCAGTTCGAAAGCTTCCCAGACATTCCTACCACACTGAAGGCAGTAAAAGGAAAAGAAAAGGTAGTGGCTGGTGAAGAAAAAGAACAAGTTGAAGATGTTGACAACGAAACTTCAAGGAAGTTGCAACAACAGTGTATCATGATCGAAATCTTCAAGGATAATCAAAGAAATGAACTGCTGGCCCATCATAGGGATATGGCTACAATGGGTACTCTGGACTCCTACAACGCTGGTAGGTTAGGCGTAAACATTGAAGTTTTTAAAAGGATGAAGGAGGATCCCAGAGTTCAACAATGTCTTGATGCACTAGACGATGTCCATATACGCTCGTTCTATGCTGAAGAAGAGCAGGTATATGACTCGTTGATTTATGGTGTAACCATTCCAGAGTTGATCAGACAGAGAAAGGAGGAGCTGGTAAGCCTCCAGAAAAAGATCAGAAAAAATGCTGGTGCTCTGGAATTGGAATACAGAAAGAGAATAACTGGTCTACCCAAGCTAACTGCCAAGCAACTGAAAGCTATCAAAGATGGTGATCTGAGCACCTTTATTCCTCTGGATACCACTCATAGAATCAATAGACAAGAATACCAGTCCACTGAAGGACAGCAGAGTGGTGTATCCAGGGATACTGAAGAGATGGTCCAGTTGGCAAAGCAAAGGGCTAAATATGATGAAATGATGAATTTCAGGGCAAATGCAAGAAAGATTGTAAATGCTGAAATCATGCTGGCTGAAAATCATCAAGGTATGACCAGGTTTAATGTGAAGTTGACCAGAGAGGGTAACTTTACAGATGAGAGGAAGGATACTTCAGTCCAAGCATTTGG
This sequence comes from Erigeron breviscapus, assembly GCA_034093135.1. Taxonomy (NCBI): domain Eukaryota; kingdom Viridiplantae; phylum Streptophyta; class Magnoliopsida; order Asterales; family Asteraceae; genus Erigeron; species Erigeron breviscapus. The sequence continues at coordinate 144,791,102 of CM067167.1, forward strand.
ATGGACTGAACTAAAGGAGATTGGATTAACTTTCAAAGGTAAGACTGATCTCTCTCCAGATGTGAAAGCCTTTATGAAGAGGATTGAGAAAGTCTGGAAGAGAATCCAAGAAATGGAAGCTGTGTTGGGTCTGAGACCACCAGTGTCTGTTCCATTATGAATTAGCCTTTCATTAATCATCACGATAACTTCACCCAAATTCTTGTTCCCGAACATCTTGACTGCCTTAATCGTTATGTGGAGTTCGAGTTTGTTTTCTCGTATCGTGGCTTCATCGATGTTGAACTTCATGGGAAAATTCCAAATAGGGTTTGTACCTCCTTTTTTGTGAACAGGGGTTTTGAGTTTTTGAGTAGTCTTGGAACCGGCAGCGCCTAAGATCGAAACAACTGCATATACGTCCATAGCGCCTATGAAATTGATGTTTTTGAGATCCCTTGCAGAAACAACTGTGATGTCTAAGGTTCTGTACTCCATGGGTAAACTAATAAAATCTTAATGAATTAATTAACAGAAGTATGATCGAAATATCCCACTATCCGCTTTAATCGGGATTATGGTGTATTATCGAAATAAGGAAATTTTACTGGGTTTAATTAGTTACAAATCAAACAATATTATTGTTAGCCTAAGTAACTAGAGACATGCATGTATAATGAACTTTTTATAATAAAAAGATTGTATTCGTAAGAAACATGTATACTAATCCTATTATAAATAGGACACTACAGATAATATTATAATTATCCACATTTTAGTTAACGTAAATAATTTTTTAATTCGTTCACGCTTTTATGTGTGTAAAATTATGTTGAATTAAATGTGTGTACAAATTTATTGACATTAAAAATTATGGTATTCAAAATGTTCACACTTTTTTGTGTGGACAATTTTTCCACACTACATTTTTAGTTAGTGTGAACAAATATGATGTGATAAATGAAATATGAAAGTGCACACTAGAAGTGTGTAATTTTAGAAATACCACAATTTTTAATGTGGATAAATTTCTACACACTTTTAGTTCAACATAATTTTACACATATAAAAGCGTGACAATTTTTTTAATTTATTCACGCTAACTAAAAGTGTGGATAACTGTAATATATTTTGTAGTGAGAAAATCAAGATGTTGGTAATAGTATCATCTAATCTAAAATCTTAATCTTAATATATACTAAAAGGCAACTGATATAACCTCAATTGACCAATCACAGCATTTGATTTCTCAAAATTAAGATTTTTAACATGTGATTAAATTAATCTTTAATAGATCGACCAACTTCTATTTAATATGGATAAACTATATGTTAGGTCCAGATCTAGTCCAGACTTACTGGACTGGCTCCAGACTGGACTACTGGAACCTTATTTAGGTTTGTTAAGAAAACTTGTTTTGCTGGTCTCGCTCCAGACCCGACTACTGGAGCTCACTGAAGATCTGACCAGAAAACATATTCTACTGGACCTACTCCAGACTTGGAATCTGGAGTCCCTCTGAAGATTTGTCCAGAAATAATTGAAGACTAGTGAGCATTTACTTGTACAGGTAATCTGGAGCATTCTCCAGATTAGCTCACTGAAGACTTCACCCCAGTCCAGATCTACTCTACTGAAGACATTCTGACTGAAGTCAAAGACTGAAGTCTGAAGGAAGAAGACTTAACAAATGGCGGAGTCCACTGGAAAGTCTTACCAGATCTGCACACTGGAGGATTGTTAGTGTTCTAGATCCTGCAAGTCTGAACACTAATATCGAGGATTGACTTTAGCCTTTAACACACTTTCCAAAGAACAATCCACTTGTTCTTTAACAAAGTATACGTGTGTTAAGGTGGTTGGATAATAGGATACACTTGCACTTGATGTGACTTTATCCTTATTCCTTATCCAATACATTTAATGTTCTTGTCGGATCATTAAATGTATGCCAACCATATTTGTACGGCACAAATTCACTGGTGAATTTGTTGCCTATAAATACAAAGTCATTTCCTTGTTAAAAATACTTTTAAGCATTCCTTTTGCATTTAAGTGAATTTGTCCAAATACTCTCGATCTTAAACAGGGATACTTCACAACTTTAAGTATCTCGATCCTAAAGAGTTATTTGACAAATATAGATCATATTGTAATCATAGGTTGTTAGGATACTCACTTAATTGTGTTATCTTGATTCCGCAACAACCTTGTATTTTATTTAAACATCAATAAATGAAATACCCATGAAACATACATAATGGTCCACTTTATTTGTTTATTGCTTTAAGTCTTGTATTACTTTGTTTATATATCTTGCATCTTTATTTACAAGTAATACTAGTCCAATTCTAGTGATTATTAGACTTGTTGTATTTTACACTTTCTATTGGTTAACCATCTCGTTAATTAAGGGACTTACACTATAAATCATAAATAATATGATTTATAGTTTTATGATTTATAGTTTATCCATATTAAATAGAAGTTGGTCGATCTATTAAAGATTAATTTAATCACATGTTAAAAATCTTAATTTTGAGAAATCAAATGCTGTGATTGGTCAATTGAGGTTATATCAGTTGCCTTTTAGTATATATTAAGATTCTCTAAATTTAGACTTTTAAAATTTTACCCTTATTCACAAATTTGTAAACTACTACTCTAAATAATAAAATACACAGCCAACTTCTATTTAATTTGGATAAACTATAAATAAAAATATCTAAATTAAGATTTTTAACATGTAACTAAATTAGCCTTTAATGGATCGACCAACTTCTATTTAATATGGATAAACTATAAATCATAAATAATATGATTTATATTTATGATTTATAGTTTATCCATATTAAATAGAAGTTGGTCGATCTATTAAAGATTAATTTAATCACATGTTAAAAATCTTAATTTTGAGAAATCAAATGCTGTGATTGGTCAATTGAGGTTATATCAGTTGCCTTTTAGTATATATTAAGATTCTCTAAATTTAGACTTTTAAAATTTTACCCTTATTCACAAATTTGTAAACTACTACTCTAAATAATAAAATACACAGCCAACTTCTATTTAATTTGGATAAACTATAAATAAAAATATCTAAATTAAGATTTTTAACATGTAACTAAATTAGCCTTTAATGGATCGACCAACTTCTATTTAATATGGATAAACTATAAATCATACTAGATTTTAGGCCCGTGTCAAATACACGGGATTACAACTTTATCAATAATAGATGTTAGTTTATTATGATTTAAAATTTAGTTAATAACTTCTAGTAATAAAAAAATTGATCTATATTACAAAACTTTGAGTTTTATAGTGAAATATTTTTTAAAATATGTTCATCGAAGTTGTTTACTGTGACATACATAACGATATTTGAATATTACAAAATCATAATATGTCCATCAAAGTTGTATATTGTGACATACTTAGCGATATTTGAATATTAAAAAATCATAATAGGTTACTATCATTTTATTTGATCTATTGTTACACAAGGTGATATTACATTCTTATTTTACAATTTTAAAAATTATATTTTATTTTTAATGAAACATATTCTAAATATTTCAATTAGAATATGACAATGTTATATGTGTTTCCTATAAAGATTACATTTTTACATGTTTTATTTTTCGTATATGCGTCATGACAATTACTAAAAAAACTTCAAAAAAAGAATAATTGTACAATTACTTTTAAAATCTTAATATATTTACATTAAACTTTAATTATTTTTTAGTAATTAATTTTATATTTATATGATAGAACGTATAATTATGATATATAATAGCTATTATTCTATTGAATATATATTATCTATTATTTTTTTGATATGTATTGGCTATTATTCTTTATCTATTATATTGGAATTAATAGTTAAAAATAGTAAATTTGTAAATAAAAAAAAGTGTAAATTAAAGTCAAAATTGAAAACAAAAGTCAACTTTAAAAAATCGAGAGTTGTGATTAGTCAATAGGTTTTAGAGCAACTGTTTTTTATATTAAAATAAAATGTTGAATTTTTTTTAATTAATTAAATGATGAAAATCTAAAACAAAATTCTCAAGTTGATAACTACAAATTGTAATAATTATAAATTAAGTATTTAGTGAGAGTTGATAGCTACAAATTGTAATAATTATAAATTAAGTATTTAGTGAGGATAAAAAGTGTAAATTATTGATGAAAAACAAAAAAGTGTAAATTAGTGAGATTTTTTCTACAAATATTAATATAAATATAATATACCAATATATATGGATAATGATTATTTTTGATTTATTACTAAATTAATAATGACATCATCAATTTCCAATTTGATAAAATCGAGAGTTATGATTGGTTAATAAGCTATTAGGTCAGTTGTCTTTTAGTATATATAAAGATTATTTATTCATTAAATTAAGACTTTTAAAAGTTTACCCTTATTCACAAATTTGTAGACTATTACTCTAACTAATAATACACGGCCAACTTTATTTTACTATAAATAAAATATTTATATAGATTATACCAACCAACTTCACTATATGGTTCTTACAAAATTAGAGGTTCTCAAAATAAGGACTCTCCTCTCTCTCTCCATATATATATATATATATAGTATATTAGAACCTTTAATTTTGTATAATAGTGCAATGGAGAGTCCTTATTTTGAGAACCTCTAATTTTGTAAGAACCATTGGGCCATTGGATTTAATTAATCAAGGGTTATAATGATGAATGGCAATTGTGTAATTTGTCATAAACTAATAAACGGGGGGATTGGTGTAAAACGGCTGGAAGGGTGTGAATGTCAATTCACAAATAGTTTTTAGAAAATTAAAAATACTAGGAATTTGTTTCTAGTCATTAATTACGTAAAGTTAGCTTCAATTGTTTTCAAATACAATATATCCATTTGCATTAGAACTCGTGAAACACTCCCCCAGTCCCCTGGAAAAACAAGATTATAAAAAAAAATACCCATCATCAATCGACTAGGATTTGCGAAAAAGCATTCAGGTTTGATATTTATCAATTCTGATGTAATTGATTTCGTAGTTTACTAGTTACATTTTTGTAGGGCTTTTCTTAGAGTTCTTAATGAATGATTATTGAAGTACTATACTACCCTTATGTAGAAAAAGGTTCTTAGAGTTCTTATTAAAAAAAAGAGGTTCTTAAAAGAAGGAGCCCCTATATATGTATATATATATATATGTCCTTACATCTAATAACTATATGCATGTATATAGTTTTCACACACGGACAGTTATATGTTGCGACCTCTCCGGTAATGTCAAAAAAAGGTTTCAAGGTGCTAATATGCGACAAAGATGGGAAGACAAAAAACACTACAACAAATGTTGTCTTTACAAAAAAGTATTGAAAAAAGATACTTGAATATCTCAAAAAATTTTTAAGTGTAGTTTCACATTTTAACCTATAAGTATTTGTTTCAAGCATATACTATTTTTTATATTGATAATGTTGTAAAACCCGTATATTTGACACGGGTCTAAAATCTAGTATATAATAAAATGTTATATCATTTTAATAACCATGTTTTGTCATTTTAATAAATAAATATATAATTATATAATAAATAACCAGATAGTCCGGAAGCCCTACAACCTCAATTATTGTTTTTGCACGTTTTGTTCTTTAAAGATAGAACTAGCTACAAACACAATACCGTAAATGTACTTAATTATTCTCATATTAATAACTTCGTAAAACATAATGTTTAAAAACTCCTAACAAAAAAAAGTAGATCGAATCACAAATATATAATGTTACCCGTAATAATACCAAAGCTAAACAAAAAGCCAAAAATCAAATAAATACAAAAAAATATATAAAAATAAATGTTTAAAAATTCAAAAGAGTTTTAAAATTTTTAGAATAAAGAAAAGGGCTATTTGATTGGAAAGTACTTCAACTTGTCCTGAATGTCTTTTATTGGACCAAACTTTTAAAATGTCTATTGTGGGGTTTGAAACCGGTAAAAACTTCTATTTGGGGTCCACGATCAGTAATCTTTATTTTTGAGTTTCATTCCATTTATTTTTTGCTTAAAGATATATTACATGTCATTAAAAATAACAAGTCAGCTCCCACTATCTACTATATGTATATTTATTTTTTTGGTAACCAGAAAGTAGTTAAGAAACAAGAACAATCCAGTCAAGCATAATATCTGATTAAGTAGTATCTGTATCTATCTGTCGATTGGGTACTGTTGTTGTTGTTTGTTGTATCTATCTGTCTGTCTGTCATTATATATTCACCATTCCACAAAGGTAATGAAAAGAAAGTAAGTAGTAGAGACAGCATAAAGATCCATCGATCGAAAGGGTTGTTGAGAGAAGAAGAACCCATTAAAATCTTCGAATTAGGATATGAAATTTACGTGTATATATATATAGATATATCCATATTTGACTTATATATGTAGCCATCAAAATCATCTCCTTATGCTTTAAATTAAATTATAAATATCTAAAATCATCATCATCTACTATATGTATATATTGTATATGGCCGGATTTTGATGGTGGTGGGGATGAGATGGCCGGACTTGATGGTGGCGGGGTTGAGATGACCGGATCTTGATGGTGGCGGGGATGGGATGGCCGGATCTGATGGTGGCAGGGATGGGATGGGCGGTTCCATGTTTATCGATCGATGATGGTGCTCATTGTTGTTGATGGTTTACTCGTTGGTGGCCGCATTTGGTGGGGTTGAAAGGGAGAGGGGTGTAAAGAAAAAGATAAGAAAAATGCAGGTGTGCTTAGATGAGAATGGAGGTTACCTTTTGTAGCATTTTACTTATTTCCGGCATGTTGTGCGGCGGTCCGGCAGTGGCTGGCCGGAATCTGGAGAGGAGAAAGAGAGAAGAAATTCAAAGATGAAAGAGAGAGATAATACATTGAATATATATTATATTTATATCTTAAATAAATAAAGGTTCTGTGGGGTCCTGTACACATGGGTTCCATGTAAGCAATGACCTGCTCCACATCAGCCTTTATCCGGTACAGTCCCACAATAGAAGTTTTTACCGGTTTCAAACCCCACAATAGACATTTTAAAAATATGGTCATATAAAAGATATTCGGAACAAGTTGGAATACTTTCCAATCAAATAGCCCTAAAGAAAATATAGGGGGAAAAATGTTAATTTAAAAATATAAAACAATAAAAGAACTATAATGTAAATTTAAAATCCATTTTTTTTTATATTTATTTTAGAACGGCGTGTTAGTTGATTGTTAAGCAAAAAATGGCTCAAATCATCAAAAGTGAGTGTTAAATGAGTCGTTTTCATGTTTGATAGTTGAGATTTTTGTGCGCATCGAACCTGTTAAGACACGATTTGCTAGCCTTAGTTGCTAGATATACTTTTCTATCTTTGGTAGAACCCGAAAGTAGTCTCTCTATCTTTAATAAAGGTAAATTGTCTATATCTGAACATCGTACGTCGAAAACAATATTGATACCCAAAACAAAAACGTATCTAACAAGGTATTTCTAGTAATTAACAATGACCTTGAATACAATAGAGACAGATTATATATAGAACGAATTGCATTTTAGGTCCCTGTGTTATCACACATTTTGCAAGTTTGATACAAAAGTGTGAAAAGTCGCGAAACCCATCCATGTCATATCACACCTGTTGCAATTTTGGTCCAAAACTAACGTGCCGTTAGAATTCAGCCGTTAATGCCCCCATGTGCTTGTCACATGGGGGTAGTTTCGTCCATTTATTGCTCATAGGACCATTTCTGCAAAAAAAAAAATATTTTGTATAAATCTAAAAAAAATTATTTTGTATAAATCTAAAAAATTATTTTTATATAAATCTAAAAAAATTATTTTGTATAAACACAATCGAAATAAACAATCTGATCTCATTCTCTTGTTCCTTTTTCAACTCCGATCCAAACCATGCCTAAAAAACCTAATCAAAATCGTGGAAAAAGTGCAAATAAATCTAAAAAAGTTGATGTTGAGTTTGACGGCCTTGATCCTAAATCTTTAGGGTTTAAATCCGATTCTGTTCAAGATAATGAAATCACTCGATTAAAATACAATCTGAGATCTAATTCCTCCAATTCTGAGTCATTTGTTGCAGATTCATTCGAATCTAATGTTGCTGCTACGCTATTTCCTTCAAAAACGGTGGAAAACCCTAAAATCACCACACAACTGCCGCTCGCCGCCGCTAGGGTGGCTGCCGGCCACCAGGGGGAGGACATGGCAGCGAATATCGATGGTGACGGGATTACTTTGATTAATTCTGACTGGAGAAACGATCTGGGGGCTGGGGGATCGAACAAAAACCCTAAAAATCCAGAAAACCCTAGCCGCTCCATATTTTCTTTCCCACCACCCACGGCTGCCGCTGCTACTGTTCAGATTCCGGTCAGCCACCAGGAGGCTCCTGGTGGTGCGACTGATAAATCCCAAGTGGCTGCTGTTTCGGGTAGTGTTGGGTCTTTGGGTTCAAACTTGAATGAAACACAAACCGAAAACACTTCTTTTTTATAGACTCATAGATATACTCGTATACAAAATATATATTTTTTTTCTTCCAGAAATGGTTCTATGAGCAATAAATGGACGAAACTACCCCCATGTGATTGTCACATGGGGCATTAACGACTGAATTCTAACGGCACGTTAGTTTTGGACCAAAATTGCAACAGGTGTGATATGACAGGATGAGTTTCGCGACTTTTCACACTTTTGTATCAAACTTGCAAAATGTGTGATAACACAGGGACCAAAAATGCAATTTGTTCCTATATATATAAATCCAACACAATTTCTCAATTAACGGTGCATTAATATAATGTTCCTGCAAATTAGTGTACATCGTATAAATCGCACGTATACGTCAATCAGTTTAATGTTTATCCATAATGCATGTTCACTATTTTCTATAAGATTTCTATTGTTTAATTCTTAAAAAATTATTTTTCTCACACAAGAAACATCATTAGATGTGGCAATAAATATACAGCATCATCTAATTTTGATAATTAAAACCAAACTTATCCACAAGAAATAAAAAAGAATTGAAAAAAATAAGAGTCCCTACATGAACAAATTAGAAGTCCTAAAAGGAAGGCACGTAGCATAAAGATTTTTGCCACCTCAACATACGTAGCATCTCAACCACCGCAACCGCCACCACAGCCTCCACCACCACAGCCACCACCGCAGCCACCACCGCAGCCACCACCGCAGCCGCCACCACACCCACCACCACTATGAGAAGCAATATCAGAAATCAACAGACCACCAAGCAAACCAGCTCCCAACCCCATACCAAGACCACTATAATTACTTGCAGGCCGCTGCTGAACCACCACCGGTTGCGGTTGTGGTTGCGCATATCCGCCATACACCGGTGGTGGTGGGTATCCACCATACCCCACCGGTGCTTGCGCCGGATACCCACCATAAACCGGTGGTTGTCGTTGTTGCGGCGGGTAAACCCCACCCGCCGCAGGATAAGCCGTAACAGGCTCTTGAAATAATTCACCAATTTTATAAGAAAAACTTAAAATCCCTTCGTTTTTCCCAGATGGACGTGTCACTTGATAGCTAGTATTTTGCATGGGTTTGCCTTCTTTTGTTACACCTTCAAAAAGCTCTTTAATTGGAACTCTAACTTCACCTAGTTTCTTGTCCCAAAACAACCCAACAGATTTGATTTTTACAATTAAGGTTAATCGGTTTTGTTGGGCCAAAGATTCTTCAATGTTGAACTTAATGGGATGGTTCCATCTCGGGTCGGACCCTCCGTGTTTGTCGACTGGTGTTCGGTATTTGTAGAAATCGCGGTTTGAGCCGGAGATGGATGCGACGGCGTAGACCTCCATATTCTTGTTGAGATGTGATTTTTTGAGTCCATTTGCGGAAATGAGAGTTAGGTCTAAAGTTCGGTATTCCATGATGATTGATTTGATTTTGTAATTTGGTGGTTATGATATATGGATGATGCGATAGGAAGTTTATTTATAGGGACTTAGTAGCAACCGACCTAGAGGATATACTCATCCGTATATGATACGGTTAAGGAAACAAATGATATGTCTCTTCTTGGAAAAATAAATACAATATAACTACAAATACGTGTATAATTAATTCATATACTTAATATAGAGATAGATGTAGATATGTAACTGCACCGAATTCACACGTTAAAAATCGATTAGACGGTTATAGCAGATCCAGGTCAACTTTGAAAAATACAATTAACGGTTTTGCTTTTAGACTAGATTTTAATTTAGGTCCGTGTCAAACACACGGGTTTTATAACATTATCAATATAAGAATTAGTATATGAACAAAAAAATACTTATACGTTAAATGTAAAAATATACTTAAAAAAGAATTGAGATATTCAAATGTAAATACTGAATGATAAATCATATCAAGGCTGGATAACGTAGCAGAGTTTCTTTTATACAAACTCTTCCAGATAATCAATATTTTAACTTTGATTACACAATTGACCAAGTTCTCATTATGTCTTGTAAAAAATTAATTTTATTTTCGTTAGCCATGGTTGTTAAGAACAATAAAAGTATCAGTTGGTTCGTGGGGTTTTCAATGATTTTGTGTGTTGTGATTTTATTTGTAGGGTTCAGTTTATATAAGAAGAATTTGTATCCTAAATATAGTTTGATTCTAATTACTAATAACAACAATGATTATCCTAATTATAGTCTGATTAAAATTACAAATAACAACAATATTACAATTAGTTTGATTACAATTAATAATATAAAATAAAATAAAATATTGATATAAATATTAATTCGTATTATTCCAAATGTTTTAACTTTTAGCAAAATAAAATATTGATATAAATATTAATTCGTATTAATCCAAATGTTCTAACTTATAGCTATATTTTATTATTAGATAGACATTATGCAATAAAGTATTAAATATTTTTAAATTGGGTTAAAGTGTAAATTGGTGATGGAAAAATCAAAAAGTGTAAATTAATTTAGACATGTGTTAATTTAACTAAATTTGAGAAATAGAGGTTGTGATTGGTCAATTGAGGTTAGATCAGTTGCCTTTTAGTATATATTAAGATTTAAAGTCACATAATACATCCAACATTAAACTAAAATAAAATATAAATCAAATAAGAATAAATTTTAACCATTTATTATTCAAATCAATGGGTAAAAAAATTTAATTTTTTTCTAAATTAAGAAGATATAGGAAAAGACAATATATATTTCAGATAAAAAAGATTTAAAAAAGAAAAAGAAAAAACTCTCATGTAGGTTTGTAACCCACATTGATATTTATTTCCTTTTTTTCAAACATTCAGTTAGTATATAACACCAGGGAAACCCCAACTTATAATGATGAAGCCTTGCACGTATCCTAGACAACGAAATGTTGATCATGGGCAGTTAGAAGTATTCGGAGGGAAAAACCCTAAGACTTGTCATCCTTGAGGATCGAACTCAAAATTTTGGCCAAAACCGAGAGTGCCTCTAACCAGTTGAGTTGGCCATCGTTGGCGATATTTCCTTTCTAATGGTGTTTTTTTAAAGCTTTTTCTAAAACTTAACATTATTACAGAAAACTTTTCATAAAGGCTTTTTATAATTGGGAGTAAAGACTTTTTTTTATCAATGACTTATAGAACTTTAAGCTATTTTTTGTTACAACTTAAAAAATTTGATCTATTTTCAAGCTTTTATCATTGGAATAAAAGTTTTTTTGTCAAAAGCTTTTTTTGAGAAAAAACTTTACCATTATGGATGCCCTAAATTCCCTGCAACAACCTCATGGTGTCACGAGTGATGGATGAGATTCTCAAATTTCTAGTGGGGATACATTTATAAATAGGGTGGGGATTCCCTCAAGTTAGAAGTAACTTGAGGGGTAAAGTTTAAAGGTTAATGACCATTGGATTAAAATTAATGGTCGAGATCATTCAACTTTACCCCTAAAAAAAAAGTTACATCTAATTTGAAGGGATCTCAACCTTTATAAATATTTGATCATTTTATTTTCTTTATTTCTCTTTGTTTTAGTAGATTATATGAATTTTAAATTTTGGTGAATGAATAACGATCTAACCTCTTTTATTTTCTTTACCGCTCCTTTTCAGATTTTGTACATAAAATTTAATACCTTATATAAATCAAATAAATTCACTCTTAAAATAAGCATAGTTTTACATATTCAAATAAAAATATATATATGGCAAAAATGTCACAGCAATCTTTATATATACTAAAAGACAACTGATCTAATAGTTTATTAACCAATCATAGTGTAACAATCGTCAAATTTCGAGGTCAAAATTTTATTTTATTTTAAACAACATATATTAGTTAGTTAGTTTAAGGCCAACTAGGATTTTTTATTATTATTAGTATTATTTTTCTAAAATTAATTGCACTTAAATAATTAACTTGTTATAACATAACCGCGGAATTAATACATGACAAACTTGATAAATAACAATACAAACAAAAGTTAATCTGATAATATCTCCCAAGTCTAGCACTATCAAAAATGGAGTTCACTTAGTATAAATAATCACTTGTCAAACTTGTGGTAACCACCTTACATATACATATATATGTGAATATACAACAAACATTCACCATTCTTCCTTCCTAGTCGACAAATCATGAGGGACAAACTATCCAAATTGAGGAAACTTCCATATGGGCTTTCAATCCTAGGAAACTAGAACCTTTACCAACTTTGTGCTAACATGTATGAGGCTAGCATAGACTAATTAATGTGGGAGGACAAAAGGAAAACAACAAACTTCTTTCAATCCTCCACCCTATCGATTCCATAAGACATTTTGAGCTAGCTTCCATCAAGCTCCTCCACCTTTGGAAGTAAGATTCTTCTATTTTGATGTATATATGCTACTCTCCCTAAATATAGCATGGATATATAAATTTTATTTTTTTAATAAGATAAATTTCTAAAGGTATATATCCTTAAAAATCTTTCAAACATTATTATATATACCATTCTATAGTAAATAAATTTTTCGTATTTTATTTATTTTTTCAAATGAATTTGTTTGAATTTTTAGCTCTTTTTCTCTTATATAGTAATCCTTTCTAATTTCGTATTTTATAGTTTGTTTTCCACTAAATGAAAAGAAAAAAAATAATGTTGGTAATAACCTATATATGAAAAAGGGTAATTGGATGGGAACCCCCTGATCCCATGTACCATTTGGTACCCACTAATCCCCCAGCTAGGCTAGTGTCCAGGTGAATCTCAACCACTTAATAATTCCCTGATTATCTCAAGTTTGCCTTTGGCAAGACTCGAACCCAGGACCTCTCCTAGAAAGTGACGGCTGGTGGCCACTAGGCTATTACCTAGTGGTTAATAACCTATATGTATAAGTAAACTACTTTCTTTTCGTAAATAAATTAAGATAAGTATAAATACATGTTCTATAAATAAATTAAAAAATTAAAACTTTTAGGGAGGACACTCCTCGCAAAAGCTTAACCGGGAATTTTTTTGGTATGGAGGGAATTGAAATTTTAAAAGAATACAAAAACAAATTGGTATTAATTTTTTTAAAACATTTAGCGAGGACAGTCCTCGCAATAGATTAAAGCGGGTATTTTTAATTATTTAGTGGGAATTGAAATTAAAAGAAAATACAAATACATTTCATTTTTTTTTAAAAAGATATAGCGAGGACAGTCCTCGCAATAGTGTTAAACCGATAATTTTTAATTATTTGGGGGGAATTAAAATTTCTAAACAATACGAAAACATTTTAGCTTTTTTTGAAAAAAATCTTTAGGGAGGACTGTCCTCGCCAAAAGTTTTAGTCAAACTAGCTTCAACCATTTTTTTCTGTTTGACTTTGACTCTTATAAAAAAAATCCAAAACAAAAATATTTTTGAGTTGTTGCGAGGATTGTCCTCGGTATAATTTTGGTCAAACAAAAAAATCAACTTTCCCAAAAAATTTTGTCTGTGACTTTTTGCGAGGATAATTTGTCCTCCCTAAAAGTTTTTGTCACATAAAACAAAAAAAAAAACTTGAAACAAACTTAAAAGTAAAAAAAAATTAAAAAAAAAAAAAAAAAAAAAAAAAAAAAAAATAATTATTACGGCAACAAGACAAAGGAAAAAAAGGACAAATGTTACTCTTTCATTCTTTTAAGCCATCGTGTACATACATCCACCACATGAGCTAGCTAGTATCCAACATAACCTTCCTACAATAGAGCTTCTAGGTGCAAACAACCATGGAATGTGTAGTTAATGATTAGAGGACAAACAAGAAGTGACAAACCTTTACTCCTTGATCGATCATTATGTCCAACCAATGCCATATTTTTCTTCTATAAATAGCTTACACAATCTTCATCATGATCTGCCATACACCAAAAGCACTAACTGTTCTGTTATCATTTGAACACATACTCCTAAACTCCCTCATAACTCCTGCTTTTTATTGTTTTTAGAACCAGCAGATCACAGCCAAAATACTACTGCATTGTCGTTATCATGGCCACGAAATTTAGCTAGAATGAAGTAGTTTTCTTGATCACGTAGTTACGGTTTTGGGGACAGCCAATTAAGTTCAAGGTTGCAGGTCATAGTATAGAGTTTCCAAAGCTTAGTTAACTCTCGTAAGTATACGAAAACTATTCTCATTGAGAACTTCTTATGTCTCTAATTATATAGCTAATCTCGAACTCTTACTCATAATCACTATAGGCTTGTTTTCGTCTCATTTCAGGAGTTGTTCTATCCCGACAAATTTAGGGAGTCGTTACTCGCTTGCTGAAACTGTAAGTACCACAAACTTCACTTAATAACCTGATCCTCAAAGTCGATCGTGCCACAATATTGTCTTTTCAACACCTTAAACGAGTTATAGAAAACTAACTGAAACAATGTCTAAGGACATATAATCGGTAACTAGATGAAGTGATACTCTTTAAAACCTTCTGATGGATTTTCACATGTAATAACTAGCATAATACTACTACTTCAATTATGATGAAATGAACAAACATATGAATTAAGTATTTGTTGTCTAAAAAAAGATACATCCCAACATACTTATTAAGTGTTATCAAACGTCAAGTAATCTAAATCATCTAAAATATAGAGGCTCCATGGTGTTGACAAAATGGCAGACTGACTTAAAGGTTATAAATCTTAACGATCTTAGAATTGATAAATATCTTATGATTTATCTAGGACATTTGATACTCGGATATCATCATAACCTCGTTGTCACTATAAGGTGAGTTTCATAGCCCCTTTTTAAATATTTCATATTTGGGGTGAGAATACATGCACATTTTTTTTATTTGTTTTACGGTTGGACACATGTACTTTATTACTATATATTGCCTGAGTTGTTTATTCATTCCACTAAATCCCCTATTTCAATACCGTCAGTTATGGACTTAAGCGCAAATTTGTGAATAGATCTATTGGGTTTGACACCCCCACCCGGGTTAGTAGCGCTAACTTGATCGGCATGATCAAACGGGTGCATGATATTTGATCCATAGTACTTAGGAATGAAAGTACTACGCATGGGGTAAATGTTACATCGTTAAGCTTCGGTATTGGGAGCTCAGAGCTATAATATTGTATATTATCTATATGAAAACCTTGTGATCCATAAACTATGTTGATATGATAAACCTATGAACTCACCAACTTTATGTTGACGTTTTAGCATGTATTTCTCAGGTAACTAATGTTATATGGAATTTCATGAAGCGGAGTAGGGATCTCTTATGAAGTATTCAAGAGTCTTGCACGTACTAGATATTAAATAAAAACTCTCATGCATTTCATATTTACTTTATTGTAAGGTTATGTCATAACAACGTTGGTATTTTTAATTAATGAATAAAAACGACACCTTTAGTGGTCGTTCTCTGTACAATTTGTGTTGTGATCCCTTGATAGTCATAACTCACCAAAAAGTGCTTTGGTGGGGTGTGACAGAATGGTATCAGAGCCATTGTTATAGAGAACTAGGTTGCACTAGTGGGGTCTAAGAATAATTTTATTAGATTGCATTAGTAGACCTAGACTATAACAGAACTTTTTAATGAAATGACCTTACATAGATGTCTTATATATATACATATATATAAAAAAAATTAGGATAATAATCTTTAACGGGTAGATTGGCTGCTAAAAAAAAAAAAAAAAAAAAAAAAAAAAAAAAAAAAAAAAAAAAAAAAAAAGAAACAAAACAATTCGATTAGTTGATTTATATTTGAACCTAAAAAAAAATTCCTTTTCTACAATAAAAGTGATTCTTTATAAATAATTAACTTGCTAATAAGTTATAAATTACAATATGTAATTAACATTATTGTATATATGATCATAAACATATGGCAACCTTTATTAGTAAAAAATTTAAAATTAACATATGTACTTGTTATAATTGTTTATATATAGATATATAGAAATATATATGTATATTAAGAATCAAATCCATGTGATCAGAAATATATTGCAAAGATTAAGAACAAAGCTATCATGTGTGCTTATTATACTTATTTGAATGTCTCATTTATTGAATTACCGTTGAAGAAACATGGCACCCATGAGCGCTGCAAGAATCGAACAACTTATAATAGTCCAATGAGTAGCTGAAGCATTGGCAACCGCGGAGGCCACTAGGGAGACCGGATCAGGAAGTCTAAATGGGACCGGGGGCTCTACCGGAAGGCTCAACCATGTACCACATAATTGTACCTTCAAGGATTTCCAAAACTGCAAACCGCTAAGTTTTAATGGAACGGAAGGAGCAGTAGGCCCACTCAGGTGGTTTGAAAAGATAGAGTCGGTGTTCCGCATCAGTAACTGCGCAAATGGGGATAGGGTGAAGTACGCTGCTGGTACCCTACTAGACGGGGCTCTTACTTGGTGGAATACTTACGCTCAAACGGTGGGAATCGACGCTGCTTATGAAACACCATGGGTAGATGTGAAGCGAATGATGGCTGATGAGTACTGCCCTCGAACTGAAATTCAAAAGTTAGAAGTCGAGTTTTGGCACCTAAAAGTAAAAGGTACCAACATGCCTGAATACACAAACCGCTTCAATGAGTTGGCACTCCTATGTCCCACCATGGTTACTCCAGAGTATAAAAGGATCGAGCGATACATTTGGGGACTCCCACCCCCAATCCAAGGAATGGTAACCTCATCCAAACCAGACACCATCCAGAGCACCATCCGCATTGCCCATGATCTTATGAATCAAGTTATCCGACAAGGAACAATGGTGAAGCCAACAGAAGTAAGAAACGTTGAGCCGAAAAGAAAATGGGAAGGAAACGATGAGAGAAATTCTGGACACTATCCTAATAAGAGACAGGATATGAGAAATGCTTATAATGTCGAACCAAATGTGAAGAGGGGTTATATTGGGAACCACCCCTATTGCAACAAATGTAACCGACACCACCTAGGTCCTTGTACCATTGTCTGTGGAAGGTGTAAGAAGATGGGGCATACGGCAAAGGATTGTAGAGACCCCGCCCCTCTGCCATATGTTGAGAAAAATGGAGCAGATGTTGGGAACTCTGGAGGTTGCTATGAGTGTGGAGTTACTGGGCATATTAGAAGAAATTTCCCCAATTTAAGAAATCAAAATGTTGGCCAAGCTCTCGGGAGAGCATTCGTAATGATCGCGGATGAAGATGCCCATCATGATCCTAACTTTCAGAGTTCATGAAACTAATAAGAGAGAAAGGAGGTAAAAGAGACGGTAGGTGAGGGGAGATTGAGATGAACAAATAAAGTAATATGAAGACTCATGAGTCATGACAGGTTTAATTGAAAAAGAGAGAAGAGTACACAATAGATAAAATAAATAAAAAGAATAGCCTTTAAATTGGAAAATGGAAAATCCTACACATACCCACAGTTTTCCAAATGTGAAATACTTTTGTTTCTGAGTAAATATATGGACACCTCATACATGTAAAGAGTTTTATAAACACGTATGGTGTATTGGTGTCTACACTTAAAAAACAAAAAGTTTCCTACTTCATAAACAAAAACAAATAACCTACTTCAAATACAAAAAGTTTCCTCTTTTATAATTAGTATTCCGTATTTACTTACTACTATTAAGAGAATTTTACCTTTATTAATTATAAAAATTAACCTTTAATAAATTCACCATCATTGTACATTTTCTTTTCAAAAAAGGCGTCATAATTATACATTTAAATTAATTGATACGACCATTTTTCATTATATACACGTTTCTTTAAAATTTCAAAAAGTATAAGCTTTTTAGTGTATTATGTTCATTCTCACATTTCATCATCGTACAGACGCGGTATATGACACGTCAAAATAACATCCGCTGCGAAGCGCGGACAATGTTACTAGTTATATATAAATAGATAGCCTAAAATTTAAGACTAAGGAAGATTAGAAGCGGATAATGATTTTAAAGAAATTGCTTCCCACTTGGACGATGGAAGAAATTAAAGGAATGATGACTTAGATAAATAATAGGACTTTGAATGGATAAGTTAGACCATATTAAAAGAATTGTTGAGCATCGCTACGGAATTACAGTGATTAAACTCCGAGAGTGAGAAGATTTAGGCCACATGATTTAGTCTACTCCAAATAATGAAGTTTATAGGTCGTTACCTTAATTACGTACGTATTAACAATGGTTAACACTACAAGAAATCTGGTTTTTTGCGACGCAAATTTTCGTCGCGAAATCTATCAGTTTCGTCGCGAAAAATGGTCTGCGACGAAAATATCGTCGCAAATAATGCGTCGCAAAAGAGTTGACGCAAAAAAGATTTCGCGACGAAATGATTGTGGGCCCGCTTTTAACAAAAAAAGGAAAAAGAAATTGAAATTCTTTTTCACGACGAAAACGTTTTGTCGCAAAAAATATTTCGCGACATTTCGTCGCAAACTAATTGCAGTCGAGTATTATATTATTTTTTAGTTTTCGTCGCAAAAGACCTATCGCGACGAAATTTCGTCGCAATTTGCATTTTTATTTTTTTAAATATTTTGGCTGTAATTGTTCCTACCCGCCCAGGTATTCCTGGGCAATTTTCTGCAGAAACAGCTGATACAACACCTGTTATGACATCTATATCAACAATAACATCACTAATTCCACCATTCATCACTAATGCCAACATTACGAAATCGCTAAGAACTATCTAATTATAATTCAAAGTTAACGACATTTGCTAGCATTTAAAACATCATCATCCCAACATAGGAAACTAAAGTTAACGACTACAAACCTAGAGTTAGTTCACAACCATTGCACAACAAAAGCTAAAGTTAACCACTACAAACCTAAAGTTCACATCCATTACACACCAAAAGCTAAAGTTCACAGGTTATAACATAGTGTTTCAAGTACTACATCGAGTCATCAACCTTCAAGATCTATCACCGGAAGACTCACCTTGTTCTTGGAATGTCCCACGGTTCTTCAACGCATTATGGACTTGAGTTTGAATTTGGGATTGCATTTGAGTCTGTACCTCGGACATGATCTCTGCCATCATTTGGGATCTTTCACTCGCCATTCTTGCTTGAAGCATCTGATCAACCTCTGCTTGTGAATACATCCGCTGATCTGTCCTCTGAGGTGGGGGTGGAGGCGGTGGAGACAAGTTTATAACTGGGCCAATGCCACGTTCCCAGCCAGCTCGAGGACCCAACACCTCCCGCATAATCTCTCTCTCACACCTGTTGGGATCCTTTTTCTGGAGCTCAATCATTTTGTCCTATGTAATTTACAAAGAATCATAATCGTACCTTGAAAAAAAGAATCGTAATATATATCTATGTTTCATAATTGTAAATACAAAACATCTAATTAATATTATAAAGAAACAAAGAATTATCAATGTTTTGTGTACCTTGCTCAAAAAAAGAATCGTAATATATATCTATGTTTCATAATTGTAAATACAAAACATCTAATTAATATTATAAAGAAACAAAGAATTATCAATGTTTTGTGTACCTTGCTCAAAAAAAGAATCGTAATATATATCTATGTTTCATAATTGTAAATACAAAACATCTAATTAATATTATAAAGAAACAAAGAATTATCAATGTTTTGTGTACCTTGCTCAAAAAAAGAATCGTAATATATATCTATGTTTCATAATTGTAAATACAAAACATCTAATTAATATTATAAAGAAACAAAGAATTATCAATGTTTTGTGTACCTTGCTCAAAAAAAGAATCGTAATATATATCTATGTTTCATAATTGTAAATACAAAACATCTAATTAATATTATAAAGAAACAAAGAATTATCAATGTTTTGTGTACCTTGCTCAAAAAAAGAATCGTAATATATATCTATGTTTCATAATTGTAAATACAAAACATCTAATTAATATTATAAAGAAACAAAGAATTATCAATGTTTTGTGTACCTTGCTCAAAAAAAGAATCGTAATATATATCTATGTTTCATAATTGTAAATACAAAACATCTAATTAATATTATAAAGAAACAAAGAATTATCAATGTTTTGTGTACCTTGCTCAAAAAAAGAATCGTAATATATATCTATGTTTCATAATTGTAAATACAAAACATCTAATTAATATTATAAAGAAACAAAGAATTATCAATGTTTTGTGTACCTTGCTCAAATTCAAAAGAATCGTAATATATATCTATGTTTCATAATTGTAAATACAAAACATCTAATTAATATTATAAAGAAACAAAGAATTATCAATGTTTTGTGTACCTTGCTCAAAAAAAGAATCGTAATATATATCTATGTTTCATAATTGTAAATACAAAACATCTAATTAATATTATAAAGAAACAAAGAATTATCAATGTTTTGTGTACCTTGCTCAAAAAAAGAATCGTAATATATATCTATGTTTCATAATTGTAAATACAAAACATCTAATTAATATTATAAAGAAACAAAGAATTATCAATGTTTTGTGTACCTTGCTCAAAAAAAGAATCGTAATATATATCTATGTTTCATAATTGTAAATACAAAACATCTAATTAATATTATAAAGAAACAAAGAATTATCAATGTTTTGTGTACCTTGCTCAAAAAAAGAATCGTAATATATATCTATGTTTCATAATTGTAAATACAAAACATCTAATTAATATTATAAAGAAACAAAGAATTATCAATGTTTTGTGTACCTTGCTCAAAAAAAGAATCGTAATATATATCTATGTTTCATAATTGTAAATACAAAACATCTAATTAATATTATAAAGAAACAAAGAATTATCAATGTTTTGTGTACCTTGCTCAAATTCAATGTCCATCAAACCATTCATACGATTGCGCGCGCCTAGCATTGATGTTTTCCCGCGCTTTCCCTGACCTACAATTCAAGCAAACATATAAAAACCCAAGTAATTATATTCAACTATTACAAACAAAAAGTCATACCAGTACCGCCGCTGCCGCTGTCCGCTGTCAGGATCCTCATCGACCTCACACTCACGAGGAAGCCTCTGTTTTCCATTTCTTTCGGGTGGACCACCACCACCTGATCCATCATGTCCAGATGTATCGCCAGCATGTCCTCGTGCAATCACATCCGCCATCTATAAAAAAAATCATAGAAGTATACGAACACAACACGAATAACGTAAATATTTGTTTACAATATCTTGAATTATTCCCTAAACATACTCAATTGTAAAAACAACTAAATAAACATAATAAATTAAGCATAACAATTCAAACTCAAGAATGTTTACAAATTACAAATTAAGATCAATCGTCTTCATCAGTATGATAAGTCACTGCTCCACTTTCATTATTAGTTTCGAGTAAATCATCATCTGAATCATCTGTAACATCCATTGCGTTGTCTGCATCATTGTCTTCACCATCATCTGTATCTTCGTATGCATCGTCATGCCTAGGTGAGGTTCCATGACAAAATAGTTCTGCATATTATAAAAAGACTTGCCTTAGTATATAACTATATATATTCAAACATATATATTAAGTAAATTATAAATAAAATATTAACCTATATATATATATATATATATATATATATATATATATATATATATATATATATATATATATATATATATATATATATATATATATATATATATATATATATATATATATATATATATATATATATATATATATATATATATATATATATATATATATATATATATATATATATATATATATATATATATATATATATATATATATATATATATATATATATATATATATATATATATATATATATATATATATATATATATATATATATATATATATATATATATATATATATATATATATATATATATATATATATATATATATATATATATATATATATATATATATATATATATATATATATATATATATATATATATATATATATATATATATATATATATATATATATATATATATATATATATATATATATATATATATATATATATATATATATATATATATATATATATATATATATATATATATATATATATATATATATATATATATATATATATATATATATATATATATATATATATATATATATATATATATATATATATATATATATATATATATATATATATATATATATATATATATATATATATATATATATATATATATATATATATATATATATATATATATATATATATATATATATATATATATATATATATATATATATATATATATATATATATATATATATATATATATATATATATATATATATATATATATATATATATATATATATATATATATATATATATATATATATATATATATATATATATATATATATATATATATATATATATATATATATATATATATATATATATATATATATATATATATATATATATATATATATATATATATATATATATATATATATATATATATATATATATATATATATATATATATATATATATATATATATATATATATATATATATATATATATATATATATATATATATATATATATATATATATATATATATATATATATATATATATATATATATATATATATATATATATATATATATATATATATATATATATATATATATATATATATATATATATATATATATATATATATATATATATATATATATATATATATATATATATATATATATATATATATATATATATATATATATATATATATATATATATATATATATATATATATATATATATATATATATATATATATATATATATATATATATATATATATATATATATATATATATATATATATATATATATATATATATAT
>CM067167.1:144826990-144869753 GCA_034093135.1 Erigeron breviscapus
GATCATATATGTTTAACATGTGGTATCAGAGAATGGTTTACAAATCATATTCTCATAATATTATATTTCGTATTCTGTTTTATCAATTAGTAAACAATACGCACTGTTTTCATCGATATAATTATTGATCGATAGGGAGTTTTGGCATATTATTTTTTGTGTCAACTGTTTTCAATATTTAATTATTAATTTTGACACAACTACCTTTTTCCCATGATAATTTTTGCTTCTGCTCTCAAGTAAATATAGTCACTGATTATTTATTAGTGAATAGAATACGTAAAAGGTTTAAGCAAAGAAGTTTCCTTTTAATCCATCATAATCTGTTATGGGATATTGGGATGCGCATATTTTTTTTTTATATGGGATATTGGGATGCGCATTTTTTTTATATGATGTCATGCGTGTTTCAATCTTATGCTGATATATCCCATTGTTACTACCATGTAACCTTATTATTTTTTTGTCATTCGAATTAATTTACCTTTTGCGACAACTATATATGAAGATTGATTTTCATAATTAACTTGTTTAGTGAAAATCTATATGCTACTGTTACTGAACATACTAAAAATATTATGTTTGATCGTTGAATTGTTTTGTTTCAAATCATGAATATTTCGTGATATTACTAGAAACGAAATTGTAGCATATGAAAGGGCTTTATGTTACTGCTCAAATATTTTTTATTTTTTTTTGTGGCATATGAATAGTCTTTATGTTGGTGTTTTAATCTTACGTTGGA
Source organism: Erigeron breviscapus (assembly GCA_034093135.1). Lineage (NCBI taxonomy): Eukaryota > Viridiplantae > Streptophyta > Magnoliopsida > Asterales > Asteraceae > Erigeron > Erigeron breviscapus. The sequence continues at coordinate 144,827,736 of CM067167.1, forward strand.
CTTTTGCATCATAATGTTTGTAGCTTTTCGTTTTTCTTCCTGTCACTTTCATATTTAATGACAAAAATTGTCTCATTAACTCAAGTTAGAAAAACGATTATATTTCTAAGAGGCTACTAAATTTATTTTCTCATGAGTTATATCTGGATAAATAAATGGGGCTACAAAATATGTTTTATTATCCTTGTAAACATATTTTATGACTACCTAGTTATTGAAATTAGTCGTCGACCCAACGGAGGCCACTAGTCAAAATAATTTCGTGAATGAAAAGTCATATTAAGTTACGTTGATATTTAGAGGTTGTGAGATAGCCCAACGGTGACTCATAATTTCGAGATATTATACGGTATGTAGCAAATAAATATAATTGGTTTACTTATATTTCTGCCCAAAGGTGATATATTTGTAAACTAGTTTTGCATTATGTAATATAAGAAATTATTATATATATATATATATATATATATATATATATATATATATATATATATATATATATATATATATATATATATATATATATATATATATATATATATATATATATATATATATATATATATATATATATATATATATATATATATATATATATATATATATATATATATATATATATATATATATATATATATATATATATATATATATATATATATATATATATATATATATATATATATATATATATATATATATATATATATATATATATATATATATATATATATATATATATATATATATATATATATATATATATATATATATATATATATATATATATATATATATATATATATATATATATATATATATATATATATATATATATATATATATATATATATATATATATATATATATATATATATATATATATATATATATATATATATATATATATATATATATATATATATATATATATATATATATATATATATATATATATATATATATATATATATATATATATATATATATATATATATATATATATATATATATATATATATATATATATATATATATATATATATATATATATATATATATATATATATATATATATATATATATATATATATATATATATATATATATATATATATATATATATATATATATATATATATATATATATATATATATATATATATATATATATATATATATATATATATATATATATATATATATATATATATATATATATATATATATATATATATATATATATATATATATATATATATATATATATATATATATATATATATATATATATATATATATATATATATATATATATATATATATATATATATATATATATATATATATATATATATATATATATATATATATATATATATATATATATATATATATATATATATATATATATATATATATATATATATATATATATATATATATATATATATATATATATATATATATATATATATATATATATATATATATATATATATATATATATATATATATATATATATATATATATATATATATATATATATATATATATATATATATATATATATATATATATATATATATATATATATATATATATATATATATATATATATATATATATATATATATATATATATATATATATATATATATATATATATATATATATATATATATATATATATATATATATATATATATATATATATATATATATATATATATATATATATATATATATATATATATATATATATATATATATATATATATATATATATATATATATATATATATATATATATATATATATATATATATATATATATATATATATATATATATATATATATATATATATATATATATATATATATATATATATATATATATATATATATATATATATATATATATATATATATATATATATATATATATATATATATATATATATATATATATATATATATATATATATATATATATATATATATATATATATATATATATATATATATATATATATATATATATATATATATATATATATATATATATATATATATATATATATATATATATATATATATATATATATATATATATATATATATATATATATATATATATATATATATATATATATATATATATATATATATATAGATATGAAGACGATGATATTCTAGAGATGTTTAAATCCGGAATACATATATCATCACTAAATCTAGAATATATATATATCATCACCACATAATTATACCACATAATTACATATACACACAAAAATAAAACCCAAACCTTGAAGTTATTGGTTACTCGGACTCGGATTTTGCTAAGTGTAAGGACGATAAGAAATCCACTTCGGGGTACATTTTTATGTTTTCAGGAGGTCCCATATCTTGGAGGAGTCATAAGCAAGAATTGACCACCACTTCCACTGTGATGGCTGAGTATGTTGCATGCTATCATGCTACAAGTCATGCTATTTTGCTCAAAAACTTGATTTCTGGACTTAGGGTGGTTGACTCCATTTCACGACCTATAAGACTACATTGTGACAATAGTGCGGCTGTTAGCTTTTCAAATAACACTAGTTCCAGTGGAGCTGGTTTGTATCTCGACACTAAGTACCTATATGTTCGAGAGAAGGTTGAAGACAAGAGTATTGCCATAGAGTACATTTCTACTCATGACATGTTGGCTGATCCACTTACAAAAGGTTTACCTCCCAAGCTCTTTTTAGAGCATGTTGCCGGCATGGGTTTATGTAATAGCCTAGTTTAGTTTATGGATTATGCTCATTTGTTTTGTTTCATCCACTTTATGTTGAAGTTTGTTATTCTCAAATTTTGTGCACATTAAGAGATCTTATGGACAAACATTATGTATGGATCATTATTATGAATGGTTTTATCTTGGTTAACCCTTATGTTTTTATTTGCCATTCAAATTCATTATGGATTATGAAAAATCATTAATTAGATGGAATTACTAATTGTATAATTGACAGGGGTCCTGTGTCGTTAAAGATGCAAGTGACTATATTGGTTTGCGTTAGTGGTCCTAACTAATCACGATTAATCATAAAACCAATAACTTGGCCACATATAATTTATACACGCATAAATAGGTATACGGCCAAGTGGGAGAATGTTAGACTATTATTATCTATACCCATACTTATGTCCTAACCTATTTATGCATTATGATGTATATTGTTGATTTAATGTTATGTTATAAGACTCTTAAGATTAGTCTTTACTACCATAATGAAGTGCTCTTATTAGTCTTGATGGAAGACTCTTGAGAGTCCACTCCTTAATGTTTTGGGAGTTGATCCCTATCTTGACTCTCCTATAAATAGGGGCTTATGTCTAACCCCATACTCACCACTACAACATACATATAAGAACATATTACTAAACATGTTCAATCCATCATAATAAGGAGAGGTTCAAGTAGAAGATCAAACATCCTAACGGTGTACCTGTCATGGCATCATCATCTCTCAATTCAAGTAAGCCCATGCTTGGCCTATATATATATATATATATATATATATTACGATCATATATGTTTAACATGTGTATAGAGATATATATATATATATATATATATATATATATATATATATATATATATATATATATATATATATATATATATATATATATATATATATATATATATATATATATATATATATATATATATATATATATATATATATATATATATATATATATATATATATATATATATATATATATATATATATATATATATATATATATATATATATATATATATATATATATATATATATATATATATATATATATATATATATATATATATATATATATATATATATATATATATATATATATATATATATATATATATATATATATATATATATATATATATATATATATATATATATATATATATATATATATATATATATATATATATATATATATATATATATATATATATATATATATATATATATATATATATATATATATATATATATATATATATATATATATATATATATATATATATATATATATATATATATATATATATATATATATATATATATATATATATATATATATATATATATATATATATATATATATATATATATATATATATATATATATATATATATATATATATATATATATATATATATATATATATATATATATATATATATATATATATATATATATATATATATATATATATATATATATATATATATATATATATATATATATATATATATATATATATATATATATATATATATATATATATATATATATATATATATATATATATATATATATATATATATATATATATATATATATATATATATATATATATATATATATATATATATATATATATATATATATATATATATATATATATATATATATATATATATATATATATATATATATATATATATATATATATATATATATATATATATATATATATATATATATATATATATATATATATATATATATATATATATATATATATATATATATATATATATATATATATATATATATATATCTCTCAATTCAAGTAATTATATATATATATATATATATATTATGAGATACATGATTACGGTCATATATGTTTAACAACTATCACTTTTATATCACATGTTCTAGCTATGACGACCTTATATAATGATAACCCCATCACACACCTTTCTGTTACAAATGGTATAAATATGAATATGATTGTTAATATCATACAAACGAGAAAGACGAAAGGGATCTTAGATTCCACTATACTATGATCACCTTTCACCTCCCCACACATAAACACGTGGGCTCATGGCCGGGTTACTCGATCACATTGTCCTATTTGGATTGTATAGGTCCCCACGAATATACCCTCCTTACGTGGCATGTGTATACGATATTATATATGCACATATATACCTATTATAAAATGGAGAAAATGAAGAAGAAAGAGTTGAGAGGAAAATGATATTGAATATTATTTCTGAAATTGAAAAACTAAGTTGGATATTACACGTGCAGAGTATTTATACTCTGTTAACAAACTTAACTGCCACACTTTGGCATAATTACAACAATGGTCCTTAGACTTCCTACTTTCATTACATTTCTATCTAAACTATATCTTGTTACATATGAACATACTCCTAAGCATCAATATCTTTTTCATTGTGTTGCATTCATGATTCTTGCCATCTTTTGAAGCTGCTGTACCAGATACATTATGTGTATCTTTATCCCCCCCACAAGTTGATATGTTGTAAGGATTACAACAATTAACTTGGAAATACAATTGTAATGAAGAACTTTAGGAAGGCCTTTGGTCAGAATATCAGCTACTTGAGATTTAGAGGGAACAAATTGAGGAATAATTTGACCAGCTTTGATTTTATCTCTGACAAAATGGCAGTCCAGTTCAATATGCTTTGTTCTGGCATGGTGGACAGGATTAGAAGCCAATGCAATTATGGAGGCATTATCACAAAGCATGAGGATAGGTGTTGGAATTGAGACATGAAGATCCTTCAGTAAACAAGATAACCAGGTAACCTCACAAGTGCTGTCAGCAAGGGCTCTATATTCAGCTTCAGTGGAAGACCTTGATACAACAGTTTACTTCTTGGATTGCCATGAAATAAGACTTGTTCCTAAGAAGATTGCAAAACCAGAAACAGATCTTCTGGACATAGGACATCCAGCCCAGTCACTATCACAAAAGGTTGTTAATTCAAGGGAATTTAGTTTGGAGAAGAATAATCCTTGTCCAGGATTCAGTTTGATATATCTGAGGACTCTAAGAAGTGCTTTCATGTGGATGTCAGTTGGTGAATGTGAAAATTGACTTAGTAGCTGAGCAGCAAAGGCCAGGTCTGGTCTGGTGATGGTCAATTAAACCAATTTGCCAACCAATGTTCTGTACAAAGAGGGATCATCAAGTGGGGTACCAGTATTGGGTGTGAGTTTCAGTGAAGGATCAATTGGAGTGATAGCAGGTTTTAGGGTAGAAATGTTGGCATGTTCCAATAAATCAAGTGCATATTTCCTTTGACTCATGGCTAGACCATTTGAATTTCTGAGAAATTCTATGCCCAGATAATAATGGAGATGGCCTAAAGATTTAATTGTAAATTGATTGTGAAGCTGCTGTTTGACTGAGTCTATTAAGGACTGCTTGTTGCCACAAACTACTATATCATCCACATATACCAATAAGGCTAAAAAATCTGAACCCTTTGAATAGGTGAAGAGAGAAGTATCTGCATAACTTTGTTGGAAGCCAAGTGTTGCCAGAAAAGTAGTAAGCTTTGTAAACCATTGCCTATTGGCTTGTTTGAGACCATAGAGGGATTTGTTGAGTTTGCAAACAATGTTGGGTTCTAAGATTTGGTGATAACCCTTTGGAATAGACATATAAACTTCCTCAGATAAGTCACCATGCAGAAATGCATTGTTGACATCCAATTGTTCAATGAACCAACCATTAGTGACTGCTACAGCAAGTAATGTCCTAACAGTGACCATTTTTGCAACAGGGGCAAAAGTCTCTTTAAAATCAGTACCCTATTTTTGTGTGAAACCCTGAGCCACAAGTCTTGCTTTAAACCTTTCAATACTACCATCAGCATGATATTTAATCCTAAATACCCATTTACAGCCAATTGGGACTTTTCCAGTAGGTAAAGGGGTAAGAGTCCATGTATTATTTGATTCTAATGCATTAATTTCTTGTCTCATGGCATCAACCCATTTTGGATCCTTAATATCTTGAAGGTAGGTATGAGGTTCAGTGTGCTTGTCAATAGAATTGATGAGATGAAGAGATTGAGGTGTGAGATTAGAGTAATTGATGAAGGTAGAAAGAGCATACTTAGCATTTGAAGGGGGAAGTTGACATTTGTAATCCTTGAATTTTATTGGAATTTTGGGGATTCTGTCAGAGTGTCTTGTAGGTTGAGGTGGATTGATAGGTGTTGGAGAGTTTGGAGCAGAGGGAGAAGAGGAATATGAGTCAGAAGCTTGATTTGAGGAGGAAGAAGAGAAAGGAATATTAGAGATTGGAGATTCTGGTGGTTGAGCAGTGAGGGGTGAATGTTGAGGATGAATTTGTTGAGAAATAGGGGATGTGGTTGGTAAAGGTGTAGAGGCAGTAGGAGAGGGTGGTTGGACAGAAATGGATTGAGAAGGTGGTGGTGGGAAAAATATTGGGTTAGTTGAAGTGGTTGAATGAGGTTCAGGGTTTTGAGGTGTAAAGTGAAAGGGAAAAGTATTTTCATGAAAAGTAACATGCCTGCTGGTAAAGGTTGTTTTGGTAGAAAGATTGTAGAGAAGGTAACCTTTTTGGTTTTGAGGGTAGCCCAGTAAAACACATTTGATGGCTCTTGGAGCAAATTTATCATTTGTGTGAATTGAAGCAAAACATAGACATCCAATAATTTTGAGATGTTCAAGATTGGGTGGTTCATTGTAGATGAGCTCATAAGGGGTTTTGAAATGTAAGATACTGCTTGGTAGTCTATTTATGAGATATGTGGCAGCCAAGATGGAATATCCCCATAAATGTATAGGAAAATTTGATTGAAACTGAATGGCTCTTGCCATTTCCAGGAGATGTTTGTGTTTTCTTTCCACCCTAGCATTTTGTTGGGGTGTGTAGGGGCAAGAGGTTTGATGGACAATTCCATTAAGTTGGAAATAATTGGTGAGATCAGAATTTGTAAATTCAGTACCATTATCTGTTCTAATTATTTTGATAGAGGTTTTGAATTGAGTAAGAATGTAAGAATAGAACAATTTAAGAGTGGAAGAAACATGAAATTTGTTAGGTAAGAGATATACCCAAGTGGCTCTAGAACAATCATCAACAATAGTAAGAAAATACTTGCATTTATTAATAGTTGGGTGTCTATATGGCCCCCATACATCAACATGAATCAAACCAAACAATTCATTTGAATGAGATGTACTTATAGTAAATGGTAATTGATGCTGTTTCGATAAAGGGCATATAGTACACTTATTTGCTTTTGAACAGTCAATAAAAGGAGAAATACAAGTAATTTTCTTAAGAGTATGATAAGATGGATGACACAAATGAGAGTCACTGGAGGTGGTCAAAACTGTAGAATTGCAGAGTGAAGGAGAAGATGGAGTGTAGATGTAGAGTCCATGCAGAACAGAACCAAAGGGGATCAATTCTTTATGGACCTGCAAATAACAAGCATCATGAGTGAAGGTGATGGCAGATTTAGTAGCTTTTGTGAGTTTTCTGATGGAAATTAGGTTATAAGCAAATTGAGGAATGTAAAGGACTTCATGGAGAGTGATGTTATTTGAGAGTTGAATGGTGCCATACTGTTTTACAAGAACAGTATGCCCATTAGGTAAGCTTACAGAGATTGGTTTAGGACAGTCTATGATGGTGGTGAAAAGTGAGAGGGTGATACAAATGTGGTCAGTTGCACCACTATCTAAGATCCAAGCATTAATAAGGTCAATAGCACATGAGAGAACAAGATGGTATATGCATGCAGAAATCAAAGAATATACATATGACATAGGACAAGAGAGGGTTTTAAGAGCACCTTGTGATGTGTTTTGCATGATTAGCATCAACTGGTTCAGTTGATTCTGCAATTGATCCATCCTGCTGTGCATGCTGGCATCTGCAGAGGTAGTAGGGGCTTGATGTTCAACAAATGGTGTCATTGAGTGGCTTGTAGAGGCTGCAAAGTCTACTTGTTGCAACACAGAGTTGACAATCCTGCCTTTTCGGTTGTTCAGTGGTTTGAACTTGCCATGGAGAGGGTGACCAAGAGGATATCCCACTATCTGGTAGCATTCTTCTTTTAGATGACCTTCTTTGCCACATTTTCCACAAAATATACCCTTCCTGAATGGTTGTTTCCTTTCTGGTGGTTTTGGGAAGTAAGGTGTCTTTGGTTTAAGGTATGAATTTGGTTGTTTGTAGGAGGAGGCTGGTGCATAAGAGGACAGTGCAACAGGGATGGATGGTGGTTTAGGGAGAATGCCTTCCCTTTGCTTTTCCTCTTGTCTAAGCATACCATAGGCTTTCGGTACAGTAGGCAATGGTTGTTGCAACAAAATTTGATCCCTAATATTTGAATAGCATTCATCTAGTCCCATTAAGAATTGTAACAACCTTTTCCTTTGTTCTCTTTCACCATTACTTTTGCCATTATCACAAGTACAAACACAGGTGTAAGCATGTGGTGCTTCTAAAGCATCCAATTCATCCCAAAATCCCTTAATCTTTTGATAATAGATCTCCATACTAGTATTTTCTTGTTTGAGATGTGTAAGTTCAACAGACAATTGATAAACCCTATGATTATCTAACTGACTATAATGTTCAGTCAATTCTTTCCACAAAGCATGTGCAGTATGTATAAAACTCAAATTGTTAGCAATTGAATCAGAAACTGAGTTCAAGATCCAGGAGATTACCATATCATTGGTTCTGTCCCAATGTGGCTTCAGTGGTGACGTGGCAGGTGGTTCTTTGTAGTCACCATTGACAATTGAAAACTTGTTCTTAGCACTTAGTGCAATCATCATTGAACGCTTCCAAGTACTGAAATTATCAGATCCTGTGAGTTTCTTTCCAATCAATACATATATATATATATATATATATATATATATATATATATATATATATATATATATATATATATATATATATATATATATATATATATATATATATATATATATATATATATATATATATATATATATATATATATATATATATATATATATATATATATATATATATATATATATATATATATATATATATATATATATATATATATATATATATATATATATATATATATATATATATATATATATATATATATATATATATATATATATATATATATATATATATATATATATATATATATATATATATATATATATATATATATATATATATATATATATATATATATATATATATATATATATATATATATATATATATATATATATATATATATATATATATATATATATATATATATATATATATATATATATATATATATATATATATATATATATATATATATATATATATATATATATATATATATATATATATATATATATATATATATATATATATATATATATATATATATATATATATATATATATATATATATATATATATATATATATATATATATATATATATATATATATATATATATATATATATATATATATATATATATATATATATATATATATATATATATATATATATATATATATATATATATATATATATATATATATATATATATATATATATATATATATATATATATATATATATATATATATATATATATATATATATATATATATATATATATATATATATATATATATATATATATATATATATATATATATATATATATATATATATATATATATATATATATATATATATATATATATATATATATATATATATATATATATATATATATATATATATATATATATATATATATATATATATATATATATATATATATATATATATATATATATATATATATATATATATATATATATATATATATATATATATATATATATATATATATATATATATATATATATATATATATATATATATATATATATATATATATATATATATATATATATATATATATATATATATATATATATATATATATATATATATATATATATATATATATATATATATATATATATATATATATATATATATATATATATATATATATATATATATATATATATATATATATATATATATATATATATATATATATATATATATATATATATATATATATATATATATATATATATATATATATATATATATATATATATATATATATATATATATATATATATATATATATATATATATATATATATATATATATATATATATATATATATATATATATATATATATATATATATATATATATATATATATATATATATATATATATATATATATATATATATATATATATATATATATATATATATATATATATATATATATATATATATATATATATATATATATATATATATATATATATATATATATATATATATATATATATATATATATATATATATATATATATATATATATATATATATATATATATATATATATATATATATATATATATATATATATATATATATATATATATATATATATATATATATATATATATATATATATATATATATATATATATATATATATATATATATATATATATATATATATATATATATATATATATATATATATATATATATATATATATATATATATATATATATATATATATATATATATATATATATATATATATATATATATATATATATATATATATATATATATATATATATATATATATATATATATATATATATATATATATATATATATATATATATATATATATATATATATATATATATATATATATATATATATATCTTCTTTACTATATACATATGTCGGGTGTTTGGGTGTTCAAGAATGGCATAATTAGACTCTTGGACTATAATTCTACTCATGAAGGGCTGGTCGTCGGTGGCATAAGGTATTAGTTCATTTAGCGACTAACCAAGTGGTAACTTCGTATGAGATGCTTGAGAGAATGTTGTTGCCTTTGGGTTGGGAGAGGTACTATGACGATCCTGATTTGTTTCAATTTCACAAAAGTTTCCTCACAATGCACCTTATCTCCCTCCCTAAAGACTTTAACAAACTCAAGTCCATACATTTGTATGATATTGTGGTCAAGAGCCGTCCCAATGTGTTTGAAGTACGGGACCTAGTGTAGCTACAGTACAACAATTACTTAATTATACAAGTTTATTCGGGTTAATAATTCTTATCATATTTATATGTTTCTGGTTTAATTAAATAAAACAAGTATATATGTCTAAATTGTCAATTTCATGATTTTCCTAGGTAATCGAAAGTTTGTGTGGTATTGTGTATTGGCGTAATTGTAAATGTGAATAATATAATCGTGTACTGATGTTTTATGTCACAAAAACATATAATTCATGCATTTTATTATGTATTAATCACCAAATGTCCAAATCGATCAAGTGTTATCTCGTAGGAAACCTTCTTCCTATCATATCTATATATCGAACGTCCTATTGTCATCTACAACAATCAATACACTACGAATTTAAATCATATTAAATTATTGATTCGGTTAAATCCTTACAGCAGATTTATCACATCTATATATATACTAAAGTAAAAGCAAAGTTGCTTCTTTAGCACTTCATATTTAGGGTACTAAATGAGCTTAATTACTTTTGTTTAGTTAAGTTATAATATTACAATACATACATATACGTAAACATATAATATATGTGAGGTTAATGAGGAGTGAAAGTAGAAGTAATGCATTTATTTATTTCTTTATAGTTTGTATCAAGAATTGTTTATGGGTCGAATAGTTTGGTATTAAGGCCTGTTTCCTTTGATGCAGACCGTACGGTTTCTTATGCCTTTTGAAATCCTCATACGTATTCTTTTCATCAGATAGATGCTTCATTTATCCCCTAGTAAATTATAAAACCATAACAAAGAAAATCTTTCTCACTCTTTGTTTCGATCGACTCACCCTTTCAGCCCTAATCATACTGCCACTAAAGGTTCATCTTCTTCCTTTTATGTGTTTTCTTTTAGCTATAATTTTTATTATTATCATTATGCATCAATTTGTTCCATCATATTCTGATTTTAATGTTTCTTTATTTTAATGTTTTTTTTTGTGTTGTTGTTTTGCTTCTTCTGATGAACTCATCTAATTGCCAAGATTTATAGATGTTTTGCAGAAAGAGCTCATATTGCAATTCAGTTTTAATACGAGGTTACCTTATTTTTTTATGAATTTTGATAATTTCATGTTTTTTAGTTTCCTCTTCCTCTTTTTTTTCTTCACTTTTTGGTATTGGTTTATGATGAATTAGTTCTTTGGTTTAAGTTATTGCAGGACATGTAGTTGGCTTCAAGAGTTCAAGGTGTTCGATGATATGTCTCAAAGAGACGGTCGTATGTGAATAAGGTAATAATCATCACTGATTTTGGTTTTGGTTAAGATTGAAAAAAATATGCGTGAAAAACTTCTGGATTATGTACAGTGAACTATAAAGCTTTAATTTCTAATTTTATTGCGGTTTGTTAGTTTCTTTTTGAACATGAAGTGTATCCATAGTTGGTGCTTCCTGTTTCTATTAGATAGACTGCTTGAGTTATAATTTTCAATGTTTTCGTCATCATTACATTGGTCAATATCTATTACATCTTTGTTGTTTGTTTCTTTATTGTAGAGGATTATCATCGATTCAAGACAAAGTTGAAAATGCTGGAATTTTTGGGTTGTTCGAGATTATTATCGCATTGTGGATTTCGTGAACTCCTTCGAGAATGGAAATCAGAAACAACCTGCTCAACAGGTTTAAGTACTTAAAAAGAATACCTTTGTTTGTATTTTACGATGGTTATGATGCGTTAAGAATCTTGAGTTATTTGTAATTGGTTAATTAGTTAGAGAAGCAAGAAAATTGGCCCATGAACATGAAATCTATGTTACTACCAATCTGTCCTCTTTTAAGGTATCATAGGATTTATCCTCCTTATCTACCAATCTATTGTTTTTTTGAAAGTTTACTTTTAGTATTAGTTTACTCGCTATATTTCTTAAAAGTAACTATTTTGGGGCTTTAAACAAAAGCATGCATTATAAACCTACATGTGTAAAAGCTATTGTCATTAGGACTACCATTGCAAAACCTGTATACCCTTATGCTTCCTTTACAACATGTCAGGCATGTGTAGTATGCAGGCAAGTTCATAATTCTTGAATATAGTGTTGTGTGCCACGCATTTCCTTGCACTACGTGCTTATCAGGCCGGGTACTATGTCGAGGTAAGTATCTTATTGCATTGCTTTAATAGATTTGGACATTTACTTTTGTGTTTGTATGTATGTGGTTTTTTCGTGGTACAAGATAGATTTGGTGATGCTAATACAATTTTTCAGCTGCATTCGTCTAAAAAGGGTGGGAAATACAACACGAAATGGATGACATATTGTGCTATTCACATGTAACTCTTCAATTTTATGATTTATTGTGAACGTGATTATTAATTGATTACACCACTTCTCTATCTCACATGCTTCTCTTGATAATGATGCAGAACCCCGTTACATGACGGTATTGCCATCATGGAACTTCAGAGGTGTTTTGTGCAGAGGTGTTCTGTGCAAGGAGCTGAGCTTGATCAAAAGGCAGAATCAATATTTAAAACAGTGTTACTAAATATTGACTTATGTTAAGTTGGATGTTTATGTTCATCATCCACCACACAAGAGGCATCAAGGCAACAACCATCTTCCCACCGGTAACATTGATAGAGTCATGAAAGGAAAAAATAAAGTGCAAAAGACATATAAGAGAGGATATACATATATGCTTCATGGGTGATCTTGGTGTTGCAAAAAATCAATTTTTAAGCACATAAACAATGTTGCTCCAAGGGGTGTACATACCACCGGAAAAGGAAGCAGTAGAGTTGGTCTGACACCAGCTGTTCGGAAGGATCGATGATAAATGAGATGGTTCTGGAATGTTGGTGAGGATAACTTTGGTTACATCGTAAGTCATGATCTTTTTTGCTCAAATCTCTCTCAACTAATTAATTATCTATCTATTCAGTTAGTACACTTCAGCTCTGAGGATTTGTGACTCTATCTTTGATAGGTGCTGGCAGAATTGAAGGTTGTTTTTAGTGTTGTATTGTTGTTTGTAAGCTGTTTTTTAGCTATTTGTATGCTGATTTTAGTGTTATTTAGTGTTGTTTTTAATGCAGTTTTTGGTGATGTTTTAGGCTGGTTTAACTGTTGTTTAGGCTGTTGGTGTTGTTGTTTTTACTGCTGTTTTAGGCTTTTAGTGTTGCTGGTTTTACTACTGTTTTAGGCTGTTGGTGTTGTTGTTTTTACTGCTGTTTTAGGCTTTTAGTGTTGCTGGTTTTACTACTGTTTTAGGCTGTTAGTGCTGTTGTTTTTAGTACTGTTTTAGGCTTTTAGTGTTGCTGTTTACATTAGCTGCTAATTTGAGGCCATTTAGGTGACGTTTTAGTGTTGCTGTTTAGCAGCCTTAGAGCTGCTGATTTGAGGCCATTTAGGTGAGCTTTTGCATTCTAAAATTGCTATTTTTGGTCCCTATTAACAAGTTGTTTTGGTGCTAAAGATTTGGGTCTTTGTATGTGGATGTAATGATGTTCCGATGAGGCTATTATACCACGAGGCTATTCCGTTGTTTTTAAGGTATAATTTTTTTGCCCCCACTATCTTAATTTCCTGGATCCGCTGTATACTGGTATAATCAACTTATTGTAACATCCCAAAACTTTTTGACGTTGACCGTTAACTTGTCGTTAATGACCGTTAGTTACTATGTGCTTTATATGTGCTTATGTGAATTAAATGATTAACGTGTGATATATGTTAAAGTGATTTAAAGTAATGAAATTAAAGTTGATAATGATTAATGAAGTCATTTAGTGTTCCCAATAAGATATACGAGTTGTTAAGTGTTCCCGTATGCGTTAAACGAGCAATTAAGTGACGAAACGTGTTATAAGGAAGTGCGAGGGCCTAGATGTAAAGTTTTAAAAGTTGTTCTAGCATATATAGGGCATGGTGCACGACCCTAAGGCAGAAAAATCAGATCCAAACCCTAAGAAAGTCTCACACACAAAACCCTAGGCCTCTCCTTCAAGTTTAGAGCAATTTCGGGTCAATTCGGGAGTGATTTCGCATAGATTTCGATCGTTTAATCTTCCTTCCAGGTAAGATATGATTTATTGATCAATTGTTGAGTCATTTGAATGGTTTTTACCCAATCAATTCGGATCTTAAGGGTTAGGGTTGATTTGATTACGTTTCGTCATCGATTACTTGGGTTTTCGGATAATCTAATGTATTGTTATTGTATCCTCTTGTCCCTGGAACAAGTGATCTTGTGAAATCATCATATGAGTCATATTTTGGGTGCATATGAGATCCATAGGTCATGGTGGTTGCTATGGTTATTTGATGGTCAAAATAGTTTGGAAAACAAAGGGTTTATTAGATCTGAAAATCTAGTAATATTGCAAAAATCATATCTCTCTCAATTAAAAGAGTTAGGAGATGAATCTTATATTTTTGAAAAGGTCTACGTGTCCTCTTGAATCGATATGAATAAAGTTTCTGGTGATTTTGCCCATAGATAGGCGAAAAGTGTCGATTTCCAAAACTGGTCGAATTTCAGACGAGTTATGATGGCCTATTTTGTAAACGTCATAAACCATTCATGATAGAGCTTCAGGAGTCAAACTTTATATTTCTGGAAAGGTCTTTGAATTCTCTACATTTCTTAAGAACTAAGTTTTGACTAATTTGGTCGTCTTGAGGTCGAAAAGTCTCCTGCAAGTGAAGGGTGCGAGTCTGGAAGTTGATATCGATGAGACCACCCATGGGCTCGGCGATATCAGCCGGCAGAAGGGTTCTAAGCGCGTTTAAGTGTCTAGTTGACTTATATTTCCATCCTTCTTGTATCATAGGTTGTCGGGAACACTTGTCAAGCACGGTAAACACATTTGTGATTGTTGAGTACTCCATTGAGGTAAGATACATGTCTTTTATCACGCTGGAGGCACAACAAAAGTAGTTTTCTTTAATTAACCTCTTAACTGGATTATCTTATGTGTGTGGAGTTTTCCGGGTTATGCGGGAGGTTATGTGGGAATGTATGTATGATGAAGTGGCTTATTATGATATGATGACGTTTAAAGTAAAGTGGTTATATGCATATGTAGTATGTTGATTATAATTATGTTGCCATGAAATGATTATGATATGCGTGTGATGATGATAATGTCAATAATATGCTTTGATGATTGTTATGTGATGGCTTATGTGTGGGGTTTAAAGTGTGAAATATCTAGTTCACTAGATACACGTAGGAATTGCTATGAGTTGTGCACATTAGTGGGATTAAACGTTAAAGTAGATGTGGGACTAGTTAGGTAATGTATATACCTAATGTTAAAGTAAAATGTGAGATGTGGGAAACCGTTCTAGCCTTAGTGTTAGTGCGTAAAAAGTAAGAAAGATATAAATACATGGGAAATGCTATAGCTAAATGATGTGTCTCAATATATACATATTTCCCACATCTTATTTGGACGATTTATACTCGTTTTGTAGCCATTTATACTTGTTTTGTGGCGCGTTATGTTGTTTGCTAGTGGTCTCAGGTCTACAGTAGATACATTGCTCATAAAGTGTAGAAAATAGCTTATGAATGATCCATATGCGCTAACGGATGAAGCACGATGAAGAACGAAGCTGAAATGGAAATTTTGGGTTACATCGCGGCGCGACCAAGATCTCTTGCGGCGCGATCCTTCACAAAATCTGCCTCGCGGCGCAACCATGGAATCTCGCGACGCGACAAAAACCCCTGTATTGAAATGCTCCAGTTTTTGCACTCCTCGCGGCGCGATACGCTAATGGTCTGACGGATTTTCTCTCTCCTGGGTATAAATACAAGTCCCCACTCAACCCTAGACCTAATCTTGGACACTCCAGCCTCCATACTTTCTCTCTAGCCGATTTTGAAGGGGTTTTTTAAGGGTTTTTCATCATCCAAACTATTTTGAAGACTTGAAGATTAATTTTGGCTCTTGATTAGTGATTGTAGCTCGGTTGTAACCTCGATTTGGATTACTACTTCACATTTGGTACACTATGTTCTCCTTTTTATTTGAATCTCTAGCTATTTTCATTATGAGTAGCTAAATCTTTATACATCTATGAAGATGAAGTGAAACAATTAGTTATGGTTGCATAATATTTTGAATTCAAGTTGGTTTTACTTAACATTTTGTCAAGATCTTAATGAAGTGATTTCTTCTACTTAACTTGTGTTCTTGGTGATATTTGTGTTCTTCGATAGTGGTACTAGTTGAATGCAAGTATTATTTTAGTTGTTTGTCTATGAATAACTCTTGCTAGGTCATGGTATGATAGTAAAGAATACAAGTCGAATAGAAATAACTTTGTTAAGTGGATTTAACGGATGGTGGTACCACGTTTCTTTCACAAAGATAAAATTGTTATTTAAATAATCAAACAAACTAGTTAGTTCAAGGTATTGTAATAGGGTTGGTGGTACCACGTTTCTTTCACAAAGATAAAATTGTTATTTAAATAATCAAACAAACTAGTTAGTTCAAGGTATTGTAATAGGGTTGGTGGTACCACGTTTCTTTCACAAAGATAAAATTGTTATTTAAATAATCAAACAAACTAGTTAGTTCAAGGTATTGTAATAGGGTTGGTGGTACCACGTTTCTTTCACAAAGATAAAATTGTTATTTAAATAATCAAACAAACTAGTTAGTTCAAGGTATTGTAATAGGGTTGGTGGTACCACTTGTTGCAAGAAATTGGATTGAATAGGTGATCAGGTAATCGAGTCGATTTTACAAACGGAGTGCACCCGGTTGTGTTTTTGTCTTATCACGATTATTATCACCAACATATATGAATTTTGAGCTTAACCCATATGCAACCTAGACTTTTTGTGTAGCGGATTCGACATAGATGGCTTTTTAATTATTTGTTTACAACTCAAACTCTTTTCGTGTGCTCTCGATTAATACCGGTTGAGTACTTTATTTACTTGTCGATTACATAGTTTTCAGAATCGCAAAGTGACAATTCGGTCACACCAAACTTTTTACTTGTTTCACATTTTTACAACCTTTAGTACAACAATCAGTCCTTGTGTTCGATCCTGGTCTTGCCAGTTAGCTATATTACATACGAACGGGTACACTGCCCGTAAGTGTGTTGTAGTCAGTTAGCGGTAGATCTTGTTATAAATTTTAAACTAGATTTCACACATCAAGTTTTTGGCGCCGCTGCCGGGGATTGATTTTAAGTACTTTTGGTTGAGATTCTGTGAATCGAACCTTTTTCGTGCTTTGCACGGAGAAGTTACTTGCTTTATTTTATTTTAGTTTGCTTTAATTGTACCCCAGGTGCTATTAAGGTTTTTGTTTGTTGTGTTGTGTTCGCAGGTTATTCACAGGTAGTGGATGAACACTCGTACTTCTGGGAAACCATTAGTGAGAGCCACATCTAACCCCGAAAAACTCAAAAAGCGCACCAAAACACAAACATCACAACCATCAACTTCCGACCCATTTTTCATAGACACCACTCCTAGACCCAAATCCGACCACATACTTCACGAGACTTATTACGAGTCGGGAAGTAACGAGTGGGGTTACCATTCCGAAAAAGAAGAACCACTTTCCGATAAAACACCTACTCCACCCGAATCACCGAAAACAACCGTCGACATGGCCGGTCAACAAAACCCTCCCGATCTCTTCAACATGAAGATCGAGGACCTTCCTCGAACTATACCAACATCTCTCCAATCGGCCATCCGAGCCCCCGAAATTGACACTTTCACAGTGAAGGGCAATCACTTGCAAATGGTTAAAGATTTGTGCTTTGACGGAAGGCACAAAAGAGACCCTCATGAGCATCTTGACAAGTTTGAGATGATTTGCAACTTATTCAACTATGGGGAAAATCAGGCCAACAACGTCAAGATGAAGCTTTTTCCCATGTCTCTCACGGGAGAGGCTCATAAATGGTTGAAGGGTTTGGCACCGGATAGCTTGACCACTTAGGGTGCGGTTAGGGAAGCTTTGATTGAGAGATTCTTTCCGGCTAATCGGGAAAGAGAACTTATACTTGTAATCCGATCTTTTAGGCAAGATGAGGATGAGTCTATAGTTGAAGCTTGGTTAAGAATGAAAGATCTCTTGTGGGAATGTCCCGGGCATGGGGTGAGTGACACCGAGATTGTGGGGATATTCATGGATGAGATGAATAGGGAGAGTTATGAGAAGATGGTGATGACGTGCGGAGGTAGCATTAGTTACAAGACCTCAAGTGAGCTTTGGAAGATGTTTGAGGATATGGCGAAAGCTCAAGTTTCTAGGACTTCAAATAGAGATAGGAGGTCGCGTAAGGTAGTAGCTAGAGTTGATGAAGGTGAAACATCCGAGGTAATTTCTGAAATTCGGACACTTTCAAACCGAATGGACGAAAGGTTCTCAATGGTGGAGAACAACTTTGGTGGACTTGAGCGGGATGTGAAGATTATAGCTGGGGGATGTACTCATTGTGGAGGGCCACATCATTCCGATGAGTGTGATTCGATAGCTCAAGAAGATGTGAATTTTGTTCAAAATCAACGCCAAGGCCAATACCAACCTCTCTTTCAACGGGGTGGCAATTACCAAGGCCGATATCAAGGTAACCCTTCTAACTCTTTTAATTCTTATTCTAACAATCGTGGTGGTAATTTTCAAGGTAGGTGGCAAAAAGATGATAATCATGGAGCACCTCAACAACAACAACCACCATCACCTCCTAGGAAGGAAGAAAATCAAGATGAAGGCTCACCTCTCATGGCCATGATGGCCAAGTTTCTCGATAAACAAGACAAGAGGGAGGAGGCTCAAGAGAAGCGAAATGCTTCAATGGAGAATTACTCCAAGCTTTTGAATGACAAGATTGGAGGGTTGCATGACAAGATAGACATTAGCAACCGCAACAACCATGCTTTGATCTCCAACTTGGAAAAGATGATTGATAGAACGGGAAACCAAGAAAGGCAACCGGGTACTCTTCCGAGCAATACCCAACAAAACCCGAATCAAGGCCAAGGAGGATCATGGAGAAATGGGGATGACAAGTACAAAGCGCCCAAACACCGGAATGAAACCGTTAATGCCATAACCACACGGTCCGGGAAGGTAATTACTCCTCCTATTGATAATTCTTGTATTTCTAATGTTTCTCCTCGAGTTGGGCAGTTTGAAGAAGATGTTGATGAAGAGGTAGAGATGGAGTCACCGCCGGTGGTGACCACTTCGGTTCCTAAAGCTACACCAATCAAGGAACCCGAAGTGAAGCCATACAAGCCCAAGATTCCTTTTCCTCAACGCTTGAGGAAGGAAAAGATTCAGGACCAATACAACAAGTTTTTTGATATGATTAAAACGGTTACAATCAATGTGCCGTTAGTTGATCTCATTTCGGGTATGCCTAACTATGCCAAGTTTATCAAAGAACTTGTGACGGACAAGAAGAAGCTTGATGAAGCAAAGGCAACTTTCCTAAATGAAGAATGCTCGGCGGTCATCCGAAACAAGCTTCCACCTAAGCTTTCGGATCCAGGGAGTTTTCTTATCACTTGTACTTTTGGCAAAAAATTGTCTTATAAAGCGTTGGCCGACCTTGGGGCGAGCATCAACTTGATGCCATATTCAGTTTTTAGAAAGCTTTCTTTGGGGAAATTAAAGCCCACTAAAATGAGCATCCGCCTTGCGGATCATTCTTTTCAATACCCATTGGGGGTGGCCGAAACTTGCTAGTGCAAGTAGGCCAATTTGTCTTTCCGGTCGATTTTGTTATTTTGGAAATGGAAGAGGACACAAAGGTGCCTCTCATTTTGGGCCGACCATTCCTATATACCGCGGATGCTATCATTCGGGTAAAGGACAAGGAAATTTCCTTGGGTGTCGGGGAAGACCGGATTGTGTTTAAAATTGAAAAAGCCTTGCAACATTCTTATTCTTCCGATGACAATTCTTTTAAGATTGATGTTATAGATAATGCGGTTGAATTGGAGATGTTGGAGCTTGTTGGAATTGATGGTGAAGACAATGATGATAGCTTGGCTAGCATTGGAGAGGGAGATGTCACTAGTGACCAAGTCGAAGAGATTATGGCACTAAGCATGGATGACACTCCATTGGAGGAAGAAGGGTTTGAAGAAATTGAAAGAATTCCAAGTAACAAGCTGCCCACTTCCATTGATAATCCTCCTACGGATTTAGAGCTCAAGCCATTACCCGATCACTTGGAATATGCATTTCTGGAAGGTACATCTCTTCTTCCCGTTGTTATCTCCTCATCACTTTCGGGTGAGGAGAAGGCTAAACTCATGTCCATTCTAAAGACCCATAAAAAGGCCTTTGCATGGAAGACATCCGATATACCCGGAATAAGCCCCGATTTTTGCAAACATAAAATCAATCTAATTGAAAATGTAAAACCGGTGATTCAAAGGCAAAGAAGGCTTAATCCTAACATGAAAGATGTTGTAAAAAAGGAAATTGTTAAGTTACTTGATGCGGGTATTATCTTTCCAATATCGGATAGTCCATGGGTTAGCCCGGTATATTGTGTACCAAAGAAGGGAGGGATGACCGTTGTAACAAATGAGAAAAATGAATTGGTCCCAACTAGAACGGTCACCGGTTGGAGAGTTTGTATTGATTACCGAAAGTTGAATGAGGCCACCAAAAAGGACCATTTCCCTTTACCCTTCATGGACCAAATGCTTGAAAGATTGGCGGGAAATGAATTCTTTTGTTTTCTAGATGGTTTTTCCGGGTACTTCCAAATACCCATTGATCCTAATGATCAAGAGAAAACAACTTTTACTTGCCCTTTTGGAACATATGCTTATAGCCGCATGCCTTTTGGTTTATGTAATGCACCGGGCACTTTTCAAAGATGCATGTTGGCCATTTTCCAAGATATGATTGAAACCTCCATGGAGGTTTTCATGGATGATTTTTCGGTATTTGGTAATTCATTTGATAGTTGTTTGGCTAATTTGGACAAAATGCTTGAAAGATGTGAAAAAGCGCATTTGGTGCTTAATTGGGAAAAATGTCATTTTATGGTCAAGGAAGGTATTGTGTTGGGTCACAAAGTGTCAAGGGCGGGTCTTGAGGTTGACAAAGCTAAGATTGATGTCATGACTAAATTACCTCCACCCACCAATGTGAAGTCGGTAAGAAGTTTTCTTGGTCATGCCGGTTTTTACCGGAGATTTTTCTAAAATCACTAGACCCATGACTAGATTGTTGGAGAAGGATGTCCCATTTGAGTTTAATGATGAATGTCTAAACGCTTTTTCTCTTTTGAAAGACAAGTTGACAAATGCTCCAATCATGACTTCACCAAATTGGTCTCTACCCTTTGAACTTATTTGTGATGCTAGTGATTTTGCTTTGGGGGCCGTTCTTGGCCAAAGGGATGAGAAGCATTTTCGTCCTATTTACTTTGCTAGCAAAACCCTAAACCCCGCCCAACAAAACTACACCGTGACCGAAAAAGAGTTGTTGGCGGTGGTTTACGCCTTTGATAAGTTTAGACCTTACTTGGTGCTAAATAAGACCATTGTGTTCACCGATCATTCGGCATTGAAGTACTTGTTCTCGAAACAAGATGCTAAACCCCGCTTGCTTCGTTGGGTCTTGCTTTTGCAAGAGTTTGATATTGAAATCAAAGACAAAAGTGGGGCTGAAAATGTTGCCACCGACCACTTGAGTAGGCTCGAAAACCCTCACCTTGAGGAGTTGAAGGAGCATGAGATTAATGATTCCTTTCCCGATGAGTTTTTGATGCAGGTGGAGGATGAAGAAGCACCATGGTACGCCGATATTGCTAACTATTTGTGTGCAGGAATTTTGCCTAAGGGGTGGTCTTCGCAACAAAGGAAGAAATTTTTCTCCGAAATCAAGCACTATTTTTGGGAAGAGCCGTATTTGTTCAAGGTGTGTGCGGATGGGATGATTAGAAGGTGTATTTGGGGTAGTGAGACTAGAAAGGTTTTGGATGAATGCCACTATGGACCCACCGGTGGGCATTATGGGCCATCGGTAACGGGTAAGAAAGTGTTTGATGCGGGCTTCTATTGGCCCACAATTTTTAAGGAAGCACAAACACTAGTTGAGACATGTGATGCGTGTCAAAGACAAGGAACCATAACCAAAAGGGATGAGATGCCTCAACAATCCATCCAAGTTTGTGAAGTCTTTGATGTGTGGGGAATTGACTTCATGGGCCCCTTCCCACCATCAAACAAATGTCTCTATATCTTGGTTGCGGGCGATTATGTCTCAAAGTGGGCTGAAGCAAAAGCCTTGCCAACCAATGATGGCCAGGTGGTGATTGATTTCTTAAAGGCTTTGTTTAGCCGCTTTGGTATGCCAAGGGCTTTGATAAGTGACCGGGGAACTCATTTCGCCAATCATCAATTGGCAAAAGTCTTGAAGAGATATGGGGTCACTCATCGTTTTTCAATTTCCTATCACCCACAAACTAGTGGGCAAGTTGAGAACACCAACCGTGCTTTGAAGAGAATATTGGAGAAAACCGTTGATGGGAACCCTAAATCATGGTCAAAGAAGTTAGATGATGCCCTATGGGCGTTCCGAACCGCGTTCAAGACTCCCATTGGAACTACTCCATATCAACTTCTCTATGGCAAGACTTGCCATTTGCCGGTGGAAATTGAGCATAAGGCATATTGGGCCTTGAAACATTGCAACATGGACTTGATTGAAGCCGGTGTAACGAGAATGTTGCAACTCCATGAACTTGATGAGCTTAGACATGGTGCCTACGACAATTCGTTGTTGTACAAAGAAAGAACAAAGGTTTGGCACGACAAGAAGCTCAAGAGAAAAGACTTCAAAGTAGGAGATAAGGTGTTGTTGTTTCTCTCCAAGTTCAAAATCCACCAACCAAAGCTCACCATCATCATCATCAAACTCATCATCGTCATAATCATCCTCATCATCATCAAAGTCATCATCATCATCATCATCATCATCATCATCATCATCATCATCATCATCATCATCATCATCATCATCATCATCATCATCATCATCATCATCATCATCATCATCATCATCATCATCATCATCATCATCATCATCATCATCATCATCATCATCATCATCATCATCATCATCATCATCATCATCATCATCATCATCATCATCATCATCATCATCATCATCATCATCATCATCATCATCATCATCATCATCATCATCATCATCATCATCATCATCATCATCATCATCATCATCATCATCATCATCATCATCATCATCATCATCATCATCATCATCATCATCATCATCATCATCATCATCATCATCATCATCATCATCATCATCATCATCATCATCATCATCATCATCATCATCATCATCATCATCATCATCATCATCATCATCATCATCATCATCATCATCATCATCATCATCATCATCATCATCATCATCATCATCATCATCATCATCATCATCATCATCATCATCATCATCATCATCATCATCATCATCATCATCATCATCATCATCATCATCATCATCATCATCATCATCATCATCATCATCATCATCATCATCATCATCATCATCATCATCATCATCATCATCATCATCATCATCATCATCATCATCATCATCATCATCATCATCATCATCATCATCATCATCATCATCATCATCATCATCATCATCATCATCATCATCATCATCATCATCATCATCATCATCATCATCATCATCATCATCATCATCATCATCATCATCATCATCATCATCATCATCATCATCATCATCATCATCATCATCATCATCATCATCATCATCATCATCATCATCATCATCATCATCATCATCATCATCATCATCATCATCATCATCATCATCATCATCATCATCATCATCATCATCATCATCATCATCATCATCATCATCATCATCATCATCATCATCATCATCATCATCATCATCATCATCATCATCATCATCATCATCATCATCATCATCATCATCATCATCATCATCATCATCATCATCATCATCATCATCATCATCATCATCATCATCATCATCATCATCATCATCATCATCATCATCATCATCATCATCATCATCATCATCATCATCATCATCATCATCATCATCATCATCATCATCATCATCATCATCATCATCATCATCATCATCATCATCATCATCATCATCATCATCATCATCATCATCATCATCATCATCATCATCATCATCATCATCATCATCATCATCATCATCATCATCATCATCATCATCATCATCATCATCATCATCATCATCATCATCATCATCATCATCATCATCATCATCATCATCATCATCATCATCATCATCATCATCATCATCATCATCATCATCATCATCATCATCATCATCATCATCATCATCATCATCATCATCATCATCATCATCATCATCATCATCATCATCATCATCATCATCATCATCATCATCATCATCATCATCATCATCATCATCATCATCATCATCATCATCATCATCATCATCATCATCATCATCATCATCATCATCATCATCATCATCATCATCATCATCATCATCATCATCATCATCATCATCATCATCATCATCATCATCATCATCATCATCATCATCATCATCATCATCATCATCATCATCATCATCATCATCATCATCATCATCATCATCATCATCATCATCATCATCATCATCATCATCATCATCATCATCATCATCATCATCATCATCATCATCATCATCATCATCATCATCATCATCATCATCATCATCATCATCATCATCATCATCATCATCATCATCATCATCATCATCATCATCATCATCATCATCATCATCATCATCATCATCATCTCCATATCTCATCATCATCATCATCTGATATCCCATCATCGAATCATCATCATCATCATCATCATCATCATCATCATCATCATCATGTCAAGAGGGGTATGTGATTCTCAACTCTTTCTCTTTTCTTTTCAATTTATTTCAATTAAATTAGGATTTATTTATTTATTTTCTTTGATTTTCTTTCAATTAATGTTTGTTAATTACTTAGATAAATTAGTATTGTTGTTTATTATACTTAGAGGTGATTAATTTTGCAAGAATCTTGGAAAAACCTAATTAGGGTTCATAGTTTTTAATTTGGGGCTTTTTAAGATTTAATCATCCTTGATTCTTTTTATTTCAAATTAGTTAAAGCATTGTTAATTACTTACAAAACCCATTCAGAAAAACCAAAAAAAAAAAAAACTGGAAATTGCAGAATCGCGGCGCGAGTGGGGGACCTCGCGGCGCGAGATTTTGCCCTGTTGACCGTTTTTTGCCGTTTGTCTGTCTTAGCCTTTCGTGATTGTTTCCTTTTGCTTCCTCTGACTTATTTAGTACATTTTGAATGTTTTTACAGAAACAACCGGTGGGCCAAAAATACGAGGGATGGGTGTGGCCAAATAACTATCAATTTGATTATGTAGACGATAGCTACACTCCACCAACCGCTCCTGCTAGTAAAACATTCAGGTTACTCAAGACACACACACATCCTTGGCTGCAATTCAAGGATGTCCCAAAGGCGGAACGTCAAGTGTTCTTGAACAGGTTGGCGGAAATTCAAGACTATGAGTTGATTCCCCCTCGTACAATGGACTGGCAGATAATTCGCGATGCGCTCCTTGATGACTACTTTGCAGACAGGTTCAGGACAGAATATACTGATGATGAAACGGGTTGGGTAGCGAACATCGATATGTGGAAAAGGGTCTTTGAGCTGAACAAACCGGCTAAACTGGAATGGTGTCAGGAATTCTACTCATCTCTTAGAGTGGGATTACTACCTGTTGAGGACATTAGTGAGGATCGGGTGATCCACTTTCGATTAGGTGGCAAGCAGCGCCACTGCACGATTCCTGAGTTTGGCTATTTATGTGGGATGTTTGAGAAAAACGAGTTTAATGATGGTTTGGTTCAATCTTTCTTAGAGAATAGCATTCTGGACATTTCACATTTTGATGACGGGTTGAGTTTTCACGAGTATTGGAATAGGATTTCAGGGAAGCCTTCGTTTAGCTCAGGGGTGAGCAAAGTATCGGACATTCGGTCCAAAAAGTTGAGGCTTTTGCATAAACTGATAACATACTCTTTCATCCATCGGGGCAATGCAAATGACAAAGTGTGTAGCGATGATTTGTGGTTGCTCAGGCAGTTCCAAGATTTCACCCCCACCAGATATGGTTGTGCTCCTTATATCCTTGCTCGTCACATGCAAAAGCACCGGGAGCGTAGGTATTTATGTGGTCATTTCGTGACCTCGATCATGGAGAGGTTGGGCATGGCAAACACTAGTGAGGGGAGGAGAGTTTCGGATATTGAGCCTACCATTATCATTGATGCCACAGAGTTAAAGAAGGCACGGTTGTTGACTTTGGCGAGTGATTTGGGGACTGAAACGGAGGATGAGCAGGAGCCGTCGGCTCAGAGATAGTGGGTGGAACCGCCACCCCAGATGGAGCAGCAGCCTAACCCTTACCCGGCTTATGATTTTGCAGGTTGGGGAACCAAGCTTGATGAGATCCTGGGTAATCAGCGGGAGCTCAGGGACACTCAGGACATGATGATGGATGGACAGAGGATGATGTGGATCCAAGTGAACCGCCTGGGCTTCCAAAACGAGTACTGGTCTCCCTACATCAACCATTGGATCCGACCGGAGTCTCCACCTCCACCACCGCCCACTCAGGCATTTAGTACTCCTTCCATTTTCATGCCGGCCAGCACCACTTATGGATTTTTCTGTCCACATCCTGATCAGCAGCAGCAGCCCGGTTGGGCAGGCCCGAGTTCGAGCGCAGCAGGCACTAGCGGGACCACAGGGGGCGCTCAGGATATGCCCCAATTTGGGACATATAGACATACCACTGGAGAGCGCTATTCGGGGCCTGGTTTTGACTTCTACCGAGGCATATTTGGTGAGCCAGCCGATCCTGATGCTGGTGATGGCGTTCCTTCTTCTCATGACATGGATGAGAATTGATTTATTCTATCTTCCTTCTATTTTCTGAAACTCTTGAAACTTTGAACTTTATTTCTTTTCGATTTGGTTGTAATTCCGCCGTTTAGGCGATGAGACATTTGTAGTATTTTCCGTATTTCCTTTATTATGAACTATGTAGTTGTTTTGGTATTTTGCTTTTGGTGATTGTCAGGTGATTATTTCAAGTTTGCAAGTTGAATTGTGAGAGAATGCCTTGGGAATTTTTGGAACAAACAAGCGGGTTTATGCTGGCAGTCAGTTCAGCACCCACTTAAATTTTGGCTTCAACTTTGCATTGGTGAATTCTTGCTTTCACCCGGAGGTTTTTCATTGTTCCTTTCTACATTTTGCATTTTTCCCTTTTCCCATTGTTTGCCTTAGTTATTCGTTCATTGAGGACAATGTACAACTTAAGTGTGGGGAGGGGGATGGTAAATTGGAAAAATGAAAATTTTTGAAGTTTCTTTCCTTTACTAGCATTTTGGTTATGTTTTTAAATTTTTGAGGCTATAGGTTTGCGCAAAGACGATAAATGAGGACTTTGAATTTTGCTAATCTAGGATAAAACTTGAGATTGTTTACCTTTAGCTTTCCTTTCCTAGTGCTTGTAGCATTTCATCGTTCCAAGGGGTCATAGGCTTGTTCCGAACTTCAAATAATCTAGGTTGCTTGCGAATTGTACCTTAATGTTGAACCTAATATGAATAATAGCTTCACTAGATGATGTATTGGTAGGCACCACTTGAGGTTTTCCATTTGAATTTTGCAACTTGTGTGCATGAAAAGCTCAAAATGTATTAAATATGCTTGTGGTAATTTGACTTAACATATGGTTTGCACACCGGATGTCCGGTCCTTAATTCTTATGTTATAGGTTGTAGCTCTAGTCATTATGTTTGGTCTTTATATCGGGGTGTCTGGGGTGCTTCGGCATCAAACGGGTGGCACATGTGGGAATGCGCATAATCTTTTTCTAATAGTCTAATGCTAATGTGGTCTTTGAGATTCGAACAAGTAAGTCCTTGGGGTAACTTCGTTTTACCTAGCTCACCTAAAGCTTCCAACTTGGGATGGGTTGTCAGAAAGTTCGTTACACGGGTCTCATCGAAAATCACGGGTGTTAAATTATAAAACTTTTTATTCTCACAAGTGTTTATGTTTAGAGCATGGTCTCCGGATATGCAACCCAACCTTGAATTCTGGCGTATGTCTCTTAACGATACTCACGTATCCGTAGCGAACCGCTGGCCGAGACGCTTAAAGTACACTTTCGTATGATCACCTGATGTATGGATAGAGTTACAATTCTAGACCGTAGGAGTATGTTTTGTCAAGAGACTCGTAAGTATAACGTAATGAAAACCTTATGGAAAACCAATGGCGTGAGTGTTTAAGTGGACAAAAATACCGGTAATCATTGTGGAATATTGCTTATGTTGCCAATAATAATGTTGAAGCTTGCTAGTAGATTATAGCTTAGTAGGAACGAGCTTAAGGTCAATTGGAATGATAGAAATATTCAAGAGGTGTTAACACAAGCATAGGGAGGATTCTAATTGTAACCGAAAGATGGTTTTGCTCTAGATTAGTCGAATTTTCTGATTTCGTCTTAAACTTTGCTCATTAGTTTTTAAATGCATTTGCTTTTGGTATTCAACACCGCTTGGTTGGAAACTTCCGGATTAAGAATAATTGTTTGTTACATTTAGTTGGTTATTGAGAATTGGTTAAAGTGCATACTTGCTTGAGGGCAAGCAAGGTTTAAGTGTGGGGAGGTTTGATGTGTCTCAATATATACATATTTCCCACATCTTATTTGGACGATTTATACTCGTTTTGTAGCCATTTATACTTGTTTTGTGGCGCGTTATGTTGTTTGCTAGTGGTCTCAGGTCTACAGCAGATACATTGCTCATAAAGTGTAGAAAATAGCTTATGAATTATCCATATGCGCTAACGGATGAAGCACGATGAAGAACGAAGCTGAAATGGAAATTCTGGGTTACATCGCGGCGCGACCAAGATCTCTCGCGGCGCGATCCTTCACAAAATCTGCCTCGCGGCGCAACCATGGAATCTCGCGACGCGACAAAAACCCTGTATTGAAATGCTCCAGTTTTTGCACTCCTCGCGGCGCGATGGTAGGGACTCGCGGCGCGATGCGCTGATGGTCTGACGGATTTTCTCTCTCCTGGGTATAAATACAAGTCCCCACTCAACCCTAGACCTAATCTTGGACACTCCAGCCTCCATACTTTCTCTCTAGCCGATTTTGAAGGGGTTTTTTAAGGGTTTTTCATCATCCAAACTATTTTGAAGACTTGAAGATTAATTTTGGCTCTTGATTAGTGATTGTAGCTCGGTTGTAACCTCGATTTGGATTACTACTTCACATTTGGTACACTATGTTCTCCTTTTTATTTGAATCTCTAGCTATTTTCATTATGAGTAGCTAAATCTTTATACATCTATGAAGATGAAGTGAAACAATTAGTTATGGTTGCATAATATTTTGAATTCAAGTTGGTTTTACTTAACATTTTGTCAAGATCTTAATGAAGTGATTTCTTCTACTTAACTTGTGTTCTTGGTGATATTTGTGTTCTTCGATAGTGGTACTAGTTGAATGCAAGTATTATTTTAGTTGTTTGTCTATGAATAACTCTTGCTAGGTCATGGTATGATAGTAAAGAATACAAGTCGAATAGAAATAACTTTGTTAAGTGGATTTAACGGATGGTGGTACCACGTTTCTTTCACAAAGATAAAATTGTTATTTAAATAATCAAACAAACTAGTTAGTTCAAGGTATTGTAATAGGGTTGGTGGTACCACTTGTTGCAAGAAATTGGATTGAATAGGTGATCGAGTCGATTTTACAAACGGAGTGCACCCGGTTGTGTTTTTGTCTTATCACGATTATTATCACCAACATATATGAATTTTGAGCTTAACCCATATGCAACCTAGACTTTTTGTGTAGCGGATTCGACATAGATGGCTTTTTAATTATTTGTTTACAACTCAAACTCTTTTCGCGTGCTCTCGATTAATACCGGTTGAGTACTTTATTTACTTGTCGATTACATAGTTTTCAGAATCGCAAAGTGACAATTCGGTCACACCAAACTTTTTACTTGTTTCACATTTTTACAACCTTTAGTACAACAATCAGTCCTTGTGTTCGATCCTGGTCTTGCCAATTAGCTATATTACATACGAACGGGTACACTGCCCGTAAGTGTGTTGTAGTCAGTTAGCGGTAGATCTTGTTATAAATTTTAAACTAGATTTCACACATCACTAAATACGTGAGATTGATGTGGGAAGTGTTAAGCTTAACTCGTGCTAGTTGTAATGCTAGTGCGTAAGACGTGGGAAATCGTGCTAGTTGTAATGCTAGTGCGTAAGACGTGGGAAACCGTGCTAGTTGTAATGCTAGTGCGTAAGACGTGGGAAACCGTGCTAGTTGTAATGCTAGTGCGTAAGACGTGGGAAATCGTGCTAGTTGTAATGCTAGTGCGTAAGACGTGGGAAATCGTGCTAGTTGTAATGCTAGTGCGTAAGACGTGGGAAATCGTGCTAGTTGTAATGCTAGTGCGTAAGACGTGGGAAATCGTGCTAGTTGTAAAGCTAGTGCGTAATATGTAAGTTGTAAGAATATGTTGATAAAGATGTAAGACTTGAGAATAAGTTGATTAAGATAATTATAAGAATATGTGAGAAAGATGTACATGTAATTTTAAGACGTGGGTTTACAATGTGACGTGAGATTTAATAAGATTTGTTGAGACGTGTGATAAGAACGAAGAATAGGCACAATTATGAGTATATACTCTACTTGTGTTAGTATGTATACGTGAGATATGTTTACGTGTGTTATGCCAAGTTAAGAGATGTTGATTATGTTGAAAGTATATGATGATATGATATGAGATGTTGACTAAGTTGTAAGACATGTTGATATGTTAAGAGATGTTCATTAAGTTGTATGTACTCGTTGATGTGATATGAAATGTAAGGGAATGTGGTAAAAAGGTAAGGATGGGTTGATCTTACGATGTTTGTGGATAGTATGTAATGTGATCATGTTTTGATATCTAAAATACGAAGAAGTTTTATGAAAGTAAAATGAAGAACGTTTTATTAAATGTGTGTATCTTACTTAGCTAATTTATTAGCTAACACTTGCTTTTATGAAAATGTTGTGTCCTTCAGGATAAGCAGGTATGAGCTAGAGATGTGTATAGCTCGTGAGATGGGTAAAAGAATAAAGGAAGATTAGCATATTGTTGAATGCTTAGACTTCCCATAGCCTATGTTTTGGCTACATTATTTACGTTTATGATACATGTAATAATGAATGGTATTTATGTTGGTGCCAAGACTTGGATTTCATTTATATTGTTTTGATGATGCACTTTAGTAACACCATTTTATGAAAGGTACCATCCGTTACGGATGGGACAGTTTTAAGTGATCCTTTTCCGCTACGTTTTAAACGCCGTTTGGCAAAAGTTTTTTGAAATCCAGGTTTTGAAATGACGGGTGTTACACTTATATTGTGTATAACTGAATACCTCTTACTATCTCCTACTATATATACTTTCTGATATATGCAAATGTTTATTAAGGAAAAGGTTCAAGTGAGAACCATTTGAATTGGAAGAACCATGAGAACATCTATATTATAACTTGATGTTCATATGTGAATGATATATGTGAACATATTCGTTCACATATGAACTATCAAGTTATACTTATAATTACCTATGTTCATATGTGAGTTCTCAAATGAACCTTACCATGTTTATTAAAATGTCTATACATGTGAACAACAAGTAATTGGGAGCTTAATATGGATGCTCATATGCAAAGGTTTAGATTATAGTGCAGATTATGCTGCAGTTGGGCATGAAGTATTTGACAGATTGGCAGTTGAAAGGTAGTGGAGTTAAACAAAATTCAGGTTTTTCTAGATAATGATGACGACTGATTTGGATCATAGGTGCATGATTGCCCCATCTGTGATTTTTAGTGTCAGAATTATAGAAGTGGTGTAGGGATTTAGTGTGTAGTTTTTTTGGTGGATATGGTTTGTATAGTTTGTATACCATTGGTAACAATGGGCATGTCCATTGATTGACCAAAAGAAGTGAATTGTATAGTTTGTATACTTGGTAACAATGGACATGTCCATTGATTGACCAAAAGAAGTGGTTTGTATAGTTTGTATACCATTGGTAACAATGGACATGTCCATTGATTGACCAAAAGAAGTGAATTGTATAGTTTGAATGATATTAATAGTAAGTGAATTTCATTATTTAAAAAAAGCCAAAAAACTTGAGCTAAGTTTTTCTAATTCGTACATATAACATTTGACAAAGTAAAAAATTCAAGTCGTGCATCACACGGGTCTTCATTCTTTTAATTAATAATCTAGAGACATCCGTAGAAAATGTACTATCACATTAATTAATTTGAACTTTTTAGTTATTGAAAAAAACCTATTCTTTTCTTGATTTTTGGCCATTTTCACTTTTAAAGAAACTTCTTTCTATCTCCAGAAAACTTTTGAAGTTTTTATATTGAGCCTAGAAGATGCAAGGATTATTTCATCTCTTTCAAATGGATAATATACGTGAGTCTATTATTGAAAGTTTTTCACATTTTGGGCGTGATAACGTGTTTAATTTGGTAACAATTAAGTGGGTAATGAAAAAAGAATAATGCAAAGCAATAGAATAGGCTATATGATCTTTCTCTAATATAACTTTGCTTCGAACTTATTTTTATAGCCGGCAAAATTAACCCAAACATAAGAAATTGGATCCATCTTGGCGACATAAAAAAGAAATGGTTGTTGTTGGGCTCTAAATGATATTCACGCGGGTCCTAATGAGCGGAAGAAAAGTTTTACATTTTTATGCCCGGGTCAAACTGGGCGGAATGGTATTAAATTAAAGATGACAATGAACAGGGTTTGCGTAATCCATGTCCCGGAACCGATTATAAAACTTATGAATAATAATGTATCCATCTTACTAATGTGGTGTGAGGCAGTTAATCGCCTTTGGGTTTGTTTTGAGACAGCTTTGACTTAATATCAAATTCAAAGGTTTTAATAGCTTGGGAAGTTAAAGAATATATTGACACTTAATTATTAGTTTGAAACATTCAGCAAATTTACATCCTCGACATCAACAATAATCCATAAGTATTCGGTTTAAATAATATCGACAATGGATCGGTCCATTTACACTTTATTAGGCCTCTCCCTAAGCTAGAACACCCAACACCTCTTCCACACCTCTTCCACACTGCCACATCAGCTTTTCTCTCTCTTCATCCACCCTCTTCCACACTCACATCACTCCCTATAACCCCTCTTCCACACCTCTTCCACACCTCTTCCACACTTTTTTTTTTTTTGTTTACGTTAAAGGAGGCCCACACCCGCTCCACCTCGCTCGTCAACATGCATCGATGGAACGAAACCATTTGAAGGAAGCTGCCGTCGACGAGGTGCTCCCTATGGAGTCGTGGTCGAAGGGATGGTCGAAGAGGTGTCGAACACTCCCTTAGGGACCGGCCTTATAGCCAATTGTCATTGCAGTTTCTTCTCGCAGTAGTTGACCTTCTTTCAACTTTGATATTTATAAAGGTGTACCTTAAATAATTGACTTGCCAACCAATATATCATCCATTTGACTTTGAAGGTTAAAGCTAATGAAAGATGAAACATGCTCATCTTAACTCTGGTTTGTTAGGAGGTTTCCAGATATAATTGTTTGTTTTTTATTAAGATTCAGAGGATTCTACATCTGATCCTCAAACTCCTTTTTACGTTTGAGCCTGTTCCTCGACAATTGATTACCATCAAATGATTTTTTACCGACAACACTTTATTTCCAACAACCACCATCGATTGATTTCCGCAATTTTTGGGATTGAGAACAATGACATGGAATGATATTTAAATAAAACAGTAAGATTGAATAATCGATTGGGCTTTGGGATAAAGAAGTCAGTTAAAAAAAGCATCCAAGTAGAAACGTAAAGAAAGAAAAAAAAAACTAAGAAAGTTGAACATATGCTTAAAAGGTTTAATAATTTAGATAAACTAAACATATGTTGTAGTTGTTTTTATTTCTTTCTTTTGAATATTATATGTTTTGGATAAGTTTTTTTTTTTTTTAAAAAAAAGTATAAAAGTTCGATAAAACATAAAAGCCTAGTCCATGTCACTCATGTCGGCTCCCGTTGCCACCCTCCTTTGGATAAGTGTTGGCGGCGGTGTTGCAGCTAGGCATGGACCATGACTAACTCATGTCGGCTCTCGTTGCCACCCTCCTTATGGCTTCTTTGGTTTGTTCCTCGGTTTTTAAAACATAACTGGCACCATAGGGGCATGTTTTCGTCAATTTTCTAAAGAGAAATTGTCACAAATCGTCCATGTGGTTTGTTGTATTCACATTTTCATCCTTGTGCTTTTTATTTCTCACTAGGTATCCCTAATCTATTCATTTTCATTGCCAGATGTCCCTGCCACAAATATCCGTCACTTTTGCTCCGTTAAATACCTCACGTGCATACCACGTGAGTGTATAATCGTGGTATGCAGGTGAGGCGTTTAACGGAGCAAAAGTGACGGATGTTAGTGCATAGACATCTGACAATGAAAATGAATAGCCTAGGGATACCTGGTGAGAGAAAAAAAACACAAGAATGAAAATGCGAATCCAACAAACCACATGGACGATTTGTGACAAATTCTCTTTTCTAAATCTTTGCCTTTCGTCTATTTTTCAAAATGGTGAGAAAAGGTTAGAGAGTATGAATGGGAGATGATTCTCTCAAGTTGATTCCTCAACTTGAGTCAAGTTGGGAAAATCTTGACCATTGATTGAAAATCAAGGGCCAAGATTCAAATCTTTGAATCTTGTCCCTTGATTTTTATCTAAGGGTCAAGATACTTCTATCTTGACCCCTCAAGTTAGAAGTAACTTGAGGGAATCTCCACCCAGTATGAATTGGGTCCCCAACCATTGGTAGCCATTGATTTCCTTTTGCTTTTTAATTTAATAAATATTTAAATAATAAAATGATAAAAGAATAAAGTTGCATTGTTAGTAAAATTATGTTAGTTTCAAATCAGTTTTTAAAATGATTAATGAAACTATACATGGCAAGATTAAATAAGAAGGGGAAATCTCATCATAAGGAGCCCTTTTACTATTCAGAATTATTTATATATGAAAAAAAAAAAGCTTTAACTATTTCTATTTTAGACGTATGAACCAATTTTTAATATTTAGATTCAAACAAAAAGATTAAATAGGGACTAAAATTTTAATATTTCTATTTGAGCATCTTTACTCGCAATGCATCTTTTATATATACTCGGCTTGCGCAGTTTTTGTGAAGTGGTTTCATGTTGATATGCCTCTCACTAGCCCGAATTCGCTTTTAGATTGGATTCATGATTCACAATTTACATCCAGGTTCAAAAATGTTTATGGTTTCATGGAAAGGAGGTTATGGTCCATTTGAATCGCTAGACACTGACACTCCCCAACCACACCACACCCCGCAAGTATGTTAAGTCATGCGAGTTGCAATCTGGGAGACTGGGACGGTATTTCACGCATGAGGCATGGAGCCATGGACCATATTTCACGCACAAAGCTACTCTAAATCCGATCCAAAGGGATGAGGGTCCATAGGAGTTTGGTGACACACAAGTTTTACGTGGTCAAATCTAACCACAAATTTTGAGTTAGTTCAAGTGTCATGTTTAAGTTCACATTAATGTACTATATATTTCTCATATATTGCATGCTGTTATTGATTGGATATCTTCATACAAATAAATTAACATGATGATAACCAACTTTCATGTGTCAAAACAAAACAAAAAAAACATACTTTTGTGTTATGATTTTCAATATTACTTCATAAGGGTAAAGGGTGTAAGTGATTTTTTTCTATCGGTTTCTTCATTGGCACATTTTGTCACTTAGTTTCCTTACACCCTTTTATTGTGGCACATATTGCCAAGGTGTTAATCGGCCTAGTGGAGCCGATTGTGGCTTTTCAAGGTGCAAATTTACTTCTTTTTTTTTTTTTGTGTTTTGTCTCATTATTGGCAAATTTTGGTAAAAATTGGTATCACCCCTCACAATTTGGTAAATTTCGGTAAGGCTGCATGTCACTGTTCATTAGTTGAAAGTTGATATCAAAACTTGTTATTTGATAAAAATTGACACTACACTCTTCCCAGAAAAAACTACTATATCGTGCACTCCATAAACCCATGGACAAGTGTCTAAGTCTTTGAGGGTTAAGTAATCTGATGTTCCAAGATTCGAACGATGTTATATAACATATGGTTAGACAAATGAACTTCTTGTTACGCTTAGAAAAAAAATTGCGTGCTCATTAACCGTGATCCTAAATGCTATAGTATAGTTATAAATAAATGTTATAGTATGGTAAGATCTATCTAAAAGATTATAGAATTCTCAATAAAACTCATGAAGGACTCTTGCAATCCTACAGAAGTTTCTATAAAAAGTTCACACCATTCCATTGATGAAAGACGAGGGTTGGTGTCCGTGCGTTGTGGCGGTTAAACGGTGATGATAATACAAAACAGTGGGGGAGGAATTGATATGCGTGTGTGTAAATAGGAAGGAGAGAAAGAAGTGATTGTGTGTTAGATCTTGGTAGG
The DNA here is from genome assembly GCA_034093135.1 of Erigeron breviscapus. Classification (NCBI taxonomy): domain Eukaryota; kingdom Viridiplantae; phylum Streptophyta; class Magnoliopsida; order Asterales; family Asteraceae; genus Erigeron; species Erigeron breviscapus. Next base: position 144,866,519 of record CM067167.1, read on the forward strand.
GTGTTTGTCTGATTGTGTTTAGAGATATAGAATTAGAGGTAATGTGTGAATTATGGGCAATATGAGGATATTGAAAAAATTGCTTAAATTTCTTAAAATAGATTTTTAGTTTGTATTATAAGGGGTATAGATAGTGAAAAGTTATGAAATATTTTTTATAAAGGAAAATAATACGTCTACAGAATTGTACCTATGTGTGCAAAAATTAAAATAAAAGTTACAAAATCAACCTTCATGTTTTATAAATATACATAAATGCCCTCTGAATTTAACACTGCAGTTCCTAAAATTACAGCACGCTGTATATATGATTCCCCATTTTTATAAATATCTAAATGTTTATACATTACTAGGTCTTTTACCCGTGCGATGCGCAGCTGTTAAAAGAAAGAGATTCACTTTGTTTTAAAGTGTTCTTCAGTAAGATTTCTTTAATACTACCATTAGCAGTCATCGTAATATCCACCAAAAGTTGTATCATTAAGGTGAACTTTGACATTTCTTCATATTTACGCAAAATGGGAAACTTCTTATCCACAAAAATTTTACATTAATGTAAATATAGTCATGAAAACGTTTTAGGTCATTAACAACAACAAAAAAATGTAACATTAAGGTATATCTATGAAGTTTATTATTCTAAAACTAAACAATCTGAATGAGGCCTCAATTGATTCTTTATAACCGTCTTAATCACACACAATCATTTTTGCTTTGAATAGTTCCTAATACATGAAGAAAAATTGCCACCTCTTTTCCATTTGTATTTGCATTAACATTACTCATATTTGGCCAGAGTCCCTAAAAGGAAAAGAAACGCCTAATCTAATTCGACACCACCAGTGCGATTGTGCGCCAACTTACTTGCTTTGCTGTATAAATTGAAATAAAACACAAATGTTAATCTTTATATTGGCTGAAAAGCTATTTCCTTCAAAATGAATTGAAAATTGACCCAATTTACTTGGTAATAGATCAATTTTAGGTGAGGTTTGGGTCAAAAGGGTTAAAAGCCAACCAAAGTGTATAATTATAGTATACAAAATCGTTAATCCTTTTATAGATATCTTTGAAAACGGACTAATCTTTTCTACAATCAGTTAGTTTTTGTTCACACTATCATATTCTTCTAATAACTTCCTTCATTATTGATATAATATATTAATTTCCGTAATCGAAACACTAACTAATGGTAGAAAAGAATAGTGTTTCGACTTTAGAGAGTCGACACAGCCTGATACCCTATTTCTACCAACACTAAAAAATAGAATTAAGACTTAGTATCCAACCCACCCAATTTACCAATTTTACTTTTATTTCGTTATTTAAAGAATTACTGTGCATAAATAGAATATCATAGCCACTGGCTGTTGTGGCCAATAGGAATCCAGTCCCCAAGGAGTTGTGTTAATGTTTGCTCCCCTCCTAAAGGAGCAAATACCAAGATGCTTGTTTCTACATAAACCAATAGCATAAGAATAGTCAATGTCACAACATTGGATCATGTGCCTCCAACGCTACTTAATCACGCATCTATTGGATTAACAAAGTACACTTGACAAAGGAAACAACTTTTTGTGGGTTTCTGCTTGAAATATTGAGTTGTACCTGAAAGGACGAAACATATGTTGTCCAGATTCTCTGAAACATTTAGGACCTTTTGGTTTTTTCTCACAATACTCCATTCGGAAAAAGCAAACAGCTAGGTAAGAACCCTGCTGAGCTGCAACCTGCAGAGAGAATAACAAAAGAAACATCGGAATACAAAAAACGGATTGCTAAATATGGGATAAGCTAATGTAAAAGAATACCTGAGCAGTTGCCGGAAGATTCTTCAAATCCGAGGTAATCGCCTTAGAATACTAAAAGACATGAATGAAAAGGCAAACATGTTCATGACATGCTTCATGGCCCATGAGTAGCTTGTATTAACCAAGCATGCACATAGTCTCTGCGTCTATGGTGCTTTCTGTTACGTGTAAAATACAAAAATAAAGAAAATAAAGTAGTTTGGGTCATTAGTGTAGAAAGTATAAGTCGAGGGGTCATTGTGTAATATTTCTTGTTATTCTGTTAGGGAACGGTTATTTTGGTCGTTGGCTATATAAGCCGATTGATGTAACAAATTCATTCCATATATTGATTTGATAAAAATTCTCCCACTCTCTTGAATTCTCTCTTAACATTGGTATCAGAGCCAGCGCTTCTCCGGCGTACTCTTGATTCCGTCGTCTTCTCCGGCGAGTTCATCTCTCCGGCGACATCTATCTCATCAAATTCCGGTCAATTTCTCCGGTGAAACCGTTGATTTCCTTCTCTGAACTTCTATATCAATGGCGGCAACTCGAGGTAATGATCTGGAACGGATCCAGAAGGATTTAGCTCAATCTCAAAAGGATTTGGCTCAATCACAGAAGGATATAGCACAACAGAGGAAGGATTTAGCAATACAGATACAAACGATTGTCTCTATGCGTGCGGCCATGGATACATTACATCAGAATGTTGAAATCCTTCAGAAACAGAATCAACAATTGGTTAGAAAGGATGTTGATAAAGGAGGAACTTTTGGAAAGATCACTAAGCTTGAATTTCCTAGATTTGATGGCGATAATGTTGAATCATGGCTGTACAAGTGTGAGCATTATTTCACCATTGATGATACACCAGAAATGAACAAGGTGAGGTATGCAGCAATGCATATGGATGGCAGAGCACTGCAATGGCACCTAGGGTTCATGAAAGTCAACGTAAAGCCTATGGAGGAGATGTTATGGTCAGATTATGAGAGATCAATAACTGCCAGATTTTCTACATCTCTGGTGGAGGATCCAATGGGAGCTCTCAAGGCTTTAACTCAACAAGGTGAATTAGACGATTATTGCAACGAATTTGATGCTCTCCTAACAATGGTAACCCTATCTGAAGACTATACTATCAGCTTGTTCATAGAAGGATTAAAACCAGAGATTAAGTATCCTATAAGACTATTTCAGCCAAAAACATTAAAGGAAACTTATTCTTTGGCTAAAATGCAAAATGCATCAAATAAATCAGTAGTTAAGGGCAATAATTGGACCAACAGTTATGGATCAAGGTAATTTAGGTCAGCACCATTGACTAATATGGCCAAACAACCCTTGTTAGCTAAACCAGTCAATTCTGTACCTTCTAATGCTTTAGTGCCAACAAGAATTACTAGTAAAACAATGGAGGAGAAAAGAAATAAGGGAGA